>CM023489.1:33706023-34305632 GCA_013339685.2 Hyalomma asiaticum
AGCGAGCACGTACGTATAGCGTGTTTCTCTCGTGCTACTGGTTTCGAAATGAAGGGGGGGGGGGGGGGGGCGGGGAAATACTGTGCGTAGCCTTCTGACTGAGAACATGTGGTGTTCGGAGGGGTGGATAGAAAGCTTAAAACAGCCGCTCGATCACCTCTGCTCTAGTGATACCGAACAACCCAACCTCTGTCTTCAAGTGCATGCTTTTCGGCGCGTATCCCGTGTAAGAAATCTCCTATGTACGTTTACAGTCAGAACTAAATGAGAAAGTTTTCCGAACGCAACCCATCGGGTCTTGACAGACGCGGATCTGAGAAGAGTTCGCAAACGCTAAGAGCAACGAACCATTTGGAAAAATGTACGTGAAATACGAAAAAAAAGAAAATCGAGCGTGCGCGGTTAGTTAAGGCAACATGCAGAAAACATGCGCTGTACTCAATCGGTTGGATACATGCTTAAATAAAGGGCACGAATGCATTTCACGCAGCTGGCAGGTCGCACAATGCCGCATATTTGCGCTATATCGCATCACCACATCACAAAACCTAGTTTCTACTAACAGACAGAGTAAGCCGGCAAGTACGATTTGCATAGAACCTCTCAGCCAGCGGTGTTCTTTTGTTTTCCTCGACGCCTGCAGCTGAGTACGGACGCGGGAAAATTTTTTCTCAACTAGAAAACACCGTTGGTAATTGGCATAAGCATAAAGTTCGTTTCTGTCTCAATGTTTTATCGTGAGGTTGCAAAACAAGTCGAGCGCCTATCTTAATACATTGCCGTCTATGGCGCGCACGCGTACTTTTTGCTCTAGTAACATGGCCGCCGCCGGCTTCACTTGGCCCCGTAGGCAGCTGCAAGGACTTCCACTCCGGGAGTTTAATGGAACCTCCTTGGGAAACCTACGCCCTTTCCCTCGAGGAAGCACGAGCAGGACTGCTATTGAGTAGGGGTAATGACGACAACGATGATGATGATTGTGGTTCGGTTAAAGAAAGGACGCTAATTTCTGCAGCCCATGTAGGGAGCACGGCTAAGCGTCCGTGGGGGAAGGGGAAAGGGTCTCAAAGAGATAGGAGAGAAAAGCCGTAGTGGATGGCTCCGGAAATTTAGACTACCTGCGGTTGTTAGATGCGGAGCATCTCTTGCTCGCGGGTATGTCACGCGTCCTGCGTCCGCACTCACACTACGCATGCGCGACTCTCCCCTCCCTTCCCTCTCTCCAATAGCTGCTGCAATAAATAAAGCGGGTAGAGCGCGCGCGCGCGCTTCGCTTCAGTAGTATCTCCTCCTTCTCCGATGAGAGAAGTTGGTGGTGTTGTGTGATGGAAGCAACAGTTCCGTCAGCGAGTGGGTTGACGTAAGTACGCATCAGCATCAACCCACACTCTGACAACGGTCACGCCATGCGTGGTAACGAACTATGTTAACAACGTAATAACACGCAATGTTCACCGCAAGGTTCACCGCAAAGGTAACACCGAAAACACTGCAAACCTATAAACACCGCCGTTAAATGCACCGTTGAAACTCCCAGCAATGCTCCGCATCACCCCATGGTCCCCTTCCGGGAGATGGTGTAATTTTTTTAACGTGCACTGACAACGCACAGTACACGGGCCTCTGGCATTTTCACCTCCATCGAAAACTGATTTTCCTGAGCCCTCCATTACGGCTTTTCTCTCCTTTCTACCTCTTTCACTCCCTTTTTCCTACCCCGACAAACGCTAAGCCGCGCTCCTGACATGGGCAGCAGAAATTATTTCCTTAACCGAATCGCAATCATTATTATAAAGTTGGAGAAGTCTTCGATGGAGGCCCTTCGGACTTGGATATTAGTGCTGTACTGGTAAGCTTCCATGGCAGTCATGCAGTTCACATAAAAGTTCAATGTCTAAGAAAAAGAAACAATGTGGCGTACTGTAAGTTTGGGCACTCCGCAGATTACTGCGGCTTTCTTGCTTGTACTATTGAGTAAATGAACAGTGAAAGTTGCGTGGTTGAATTTTGTAGACCGCGTACGCGGCGGAACTTGTTTGCATCCGTATCGTGGCAACGTTGCAGGATTGGTGACTGTAGCACACATGAATCTGCTGCTTTTTTTTTTTCAATGTATGTCAACATATGAATCACGCGCTCTTTCTTTCATCCCCCCTCCCTCCCCCCCCCCCTTTATTTTTTTCTCTATCCTCTTTCGAAGCGCTAGAGAGATATGTTCCTGTATTCCTGTGCACGCCTGTGATTGCCATGTGATGGCTATGTGATGTCCTCTTGTACATATGTAAATAAAGCTTTTTCTAAACAGCAATGGCTCTACCATAGTAGGGCGCATGATTGCCCAAAATCGTGCACATTTGTTCTAAACAGAGTTCACAGGGACAGCTGTGCAGCGCTCTCCCATAATAGAGTGCAATGTACTCTGACTCGTTTGCTTTTAGGGGCGAAGCTCCTTAAAGCGGCACCCGTTCGTCCCTCGTCGTAGTCGTAGTGCGTAACCAGTCTTACGCTTTGACCTCCAAGGTGGTGCCGGTGGGAGATTTCTCCTGTGCGTTGTTGAACAATAAAAAAAATTCGCAGCGTGCGCGTTAACTAAAAGCCGACTTCTTCTGACTCTCATTCCCCATTAGCAGCCATTGGCATGTTCCAGTAGGAAACGTTAGTAGAAGTAGAAGTGTTAAAAGCCGACTTCTGCTGTCTCTCATTCCCAGTAGCAGCCATTGTTTACCTCCAAGGTAGTGCCTGGTGAGATTTCTCCTGTGCGTGATTTCTTAGAGGAACGCTACCAGCTCGCAAAGAAGGAGAACGCGCCCTCACCGCGAGAGACAACGTTGGCGCAGGCAGCGTCTCCTAGCGAGTTTCTTGATTGAGAAATACCGACTGCTCGCGTTGGAGAAGCGTTCACCGGCAACCCATATATATATATATATATATATATATATATATATATATATATATATATATATATATATATATATATATGTAGGCACTGGATCTTGACTTGCAATGAAGTGCCGGTGGGAGATTTCACTTGTGCATAGTTGAACCATGAGGATTCGTAGCATGCGCGTTAACCAAATTAATCCGGAACTCGGCACGATCTACTATGAACCTCCCGAGCTTCGCCCACTCATCATCATTCACTCCGTGGATATGCTGTAATTTTTTATGAGCTTAACTCAGGTCCTCGCAAGGACAGCTTCTTATAGCTGTCGCATAGTAGAGTACTGTTACGTGCTCTGAATCGATTACTATTTGTTCTAAACTCAGGTATATCAAGCCGTCAAATGTGACCAATTATGCTCGACAAACAAGCGTATCGTTTGTCGAAACCAGCTCAGAATTACTTAAAGCACTTTTACACAGTAATAATGACGATTAACTGCACTAACAGAAGTTTCTTAAGTTTCGTTGCGGGAATTGTGTGGCTCGATCCTGGCGGCCGTGTAGTCAAACAGGGCATGTGTAGTGTTGTCGGGTCAGAACGAATTTCTCTTAATGAGCCCGAGCTGTCGGCGTCTGACGACTTTGTCGTCGTGGCCACGGTAAAGCAAGCCCATTAGCAGCGACTGACGTGCTCCTGTGGCAAAAACGCAGGCGCATCATTGCATGCTTCGCACGTCACCAGGTTTCACTTTAGTCGAGGTGTCATGATTTTTAGGGGCGAAGCTCCTTAAGGCGTGGGTCGTTCGTCCCTTGTAGTCGTAACCACCTCGTTCTAGGATTGCGCTCGATAGCTCGCGCGCCGGGAGGCTCGCGCTCGCCCTCGGCGCGTTCCTCCCGGCGCGCGAGCTCTCTCACTCTTCCATCTGCTGTCTTGTGTGAGAGAGACAGAAAGAGAGAGAGAGAGAGAGCGAAAGACTGTCCGTTTCTAACGATGATGATGGGTTTGTGCTAGCGCGTTACGGCGCGTGTAAGAAGCTGGTGTAAGACGCTGTGGCCTCTCCGCCTTATACTCTTTCAGCAGTCATGTGATGGCGTCGGCAAACGCGGTGCGCGTTCCGGCCTGTGTAAGGGGCTGCGTAAGACGCTGTGGCCTCTCCCCCCTTACTAGAGTGTACTGCATGTTTCTAACGGGTTTGTGCTAGCGTCCCCTTAAACGCGAGATCCCAGCGTTCGAATAGGGTGTTTCTCACGTCTTTACATGATGATCGACTGGGCGAATTACACGGAAGATTAACGGTTTACCGGTGATTCACTCAGGAGCTTCGCCCACTCATCGTCATTCACCCCGTGGATATGCTGTGATTTTTTTCCCTTTCTACATGTATGGGCTGCTCTACCAAGCTGGACCGTAGTGAGAGTACGATGTAATCTGAATCGTTTACGTTTTGTTCTAAACACAAACGGGGCATTTGATTGATTGATTGATTGATTGATTGATTGATTGATTGATTGATTGATTGATTGATTGATTGACCCCAGGCCCAAAAACCAACTATGATCATAAGAGACGCCGTAGTGGAGGGCTCCGGAAATTTTGACCACCCGGGGTTCTTTAACGTGCACTGACATCACACAGTACACAGGCTTTCGCCCCAATCGAAATGCAGCCGCCGCGGCCGGGATTCAATCCCGCGACCTTCGGATCAGCAGCTGCGTGCCACAGCCGTTATGCCACCGTGACGGGGCCGAATGTGGCAGCATGTGGCGGCTAAGGCTGGCTGGGTGTGCTCCCCATGCTCGACCGCCTAAAGAGCGGCGAAGAATGGTCCAGTCAGCAGCTTGTCTGAACTGTCTCCTTTAGGAATCCAGCCAGCACGTTCTGAGGCAATTTGTCAATGCTCGAATTTTCTGGAGGGTCGGTGAATGCCGGATTTCGTGGCTTCGGTATCAGTCACTTCGTCTGTTCTAGGCAAGGTCGTGTCGCTCGCATTCTTATTGTTGCAGGTGTCTTCTGTCTATGGCGCAATCACTGTGGTGCGGTAGCAGCGGACAGTCGCCGCCGCGCTTTTTCCCGTCGTAGAGCGACTTCATTCCGATCTATTTGTCTGTTCTGCTGAATGAACTCTTCTTTTTCGATGAGGACCTTCGGCATTGGTCCTGTCCTTTTGCGTCGGTCTCTGCTGAACGCGCGGAGCTTGTCTTTCGGCCTGCCTGGTTTTGTGAAGTTGATGCATCGGTTATTGTCGGCCGTAGGGGTACACTTGTACATTGTGCATACTCACACCCTTTCCATACTCTCTGTTTTTACATCTCGTGTGTACGTATACCCAGTGGTTTGTGACTGCCTGTATACTTGTATATGTGCGTGAACCTGTAAAACCTCTGTTGCACGTTGCATCCACGTGTTATGTCTATAGTGCCGAAGTCTTTTGCGAGACTCGTAGCCCAGTGGTCTTGTATGAAAACGTATTTGTGGGATTTTACGTCCCAAAACCAGCTCTGATTATGAGAGACGCCGTAGTAGGGCTCCGGAAATTTCGACCACCTGGGGTTCTTTAACGTACACTGACATCGCAGAGTACACGGGCCTCAACATTTCGCCTCCATCGAAATGCAGCCGCCGTGGCAGGGATTTGTATGAAAACGTTATATCGTAACGTTATCAGTGTTGATCGTTTCTGATATATATATATTTTTTTCTAAACATACGGTAGGCATTCGCGCAGACCGCTTGAAGGCTTGACATTCATGCAGGCCACAGCTTATCTCACCGTCATAGTAGAGTACATGGTGCTCTGAATCGTTTCTATTTCTTCTAAACTCATAAACGTTCTTGTGTTATCACTGAAGGCGTAAGCCTTAATTCATTGGCTCGTGAGAAGCGGAATGTGGCGTACGTTGGCGCTGAGAACGCATATGGTATCAAAAAAAAAAAAAAAGAAGATAGCTTGCTTCTTGTTCACTATGCATTTGTCAGCCCCGCCACGGTGGTCTAGTGGCTATGGTACTCGGCTGCTGATCCGAGGGTCGCGGGATCGAATCCCGGTTGCGACGGCTGCATTTAGATGGAGGCGAAATGTTGAAGCCCGTGTGCTGTGCGATGTCAGCGCACGTTAAAGAACCCCAGGTGGTCAAAATTTCCGGAGCCCTCCACTACGGCGTCTCTTATAATCAGAGCTGGTTTTGGGACGTTAAACCCCACATAACAACAAACTACGTATTTGTCAAAATTGGCACGGAGGGTACGGATGCATGTCGATGGGTCGTGCCATCAGTAGCGTGCATGCTCGTCAGTTATGTCACGATCAACGGTAATAAAGTCGCACGTGACTTATTCCCGCCCTTCTTAGCCATTGTAACATGTGGGTGTGTGCTACACGTGGTGGAACTGTAATCTTTACGGCCGACGTGAGTCAAAAGTTAACCAATACAGATGTCGCAAGAAATACTTAAGCAGTAGTCGTAAAAGGATGGTATTGGGGAAAAACAAAACGTCAGAAAACCTTTATGACCTTGTGGAAGTGTTTTCTTTCCTCTTTAAGTCGTGTTAGCGTGTGATAAGGGGCTGGGGAATTTGTCTAAACGCCTAATAATGATACGTCCCCAAGGAAACCAGCTGGTCGAGATGGTGCACGCTTAGGGACAAGTTACCGCTCCCCTAAAGTAGAAGCCGTAGTACTCTAAATAGTCTTAAAGGTGAACATTTGACAGGGATCTGTCTGGTTGGGACGAAATTAAAGGTGAAAACAGGGGGACACCAACCAAATTATGATTTGGTTGGTGTCCCCCTGTTTTCACCTCTAAATAGTCTTCCTTGTCTCTGAAAAACTCAAAATGAAACTTTTTTTAGTTATACAGGGAATCGTCGACACTCACACGCACATGTCACCAAAGATTTGTTCTATATTTCTTTCGTCCAGGATAGCTGACTGCTAAAACCAAATTGTGATGTAGGAAGTATGTAGGAAGTTTACATTTTAAGTATTTTTCGTTGTCTGAACTGTTTTTTCTTTCCTTTCGCCTAAGGGAAGTGTGCGCAAAGCTAGACTCAGTGGACTTATAACTATGTGGTATTAGCTTACTTATACGCAATATAAACTATTGAGTTCTCACTCTTCAATGCTACCCTTCTTACCATGCAGAAAAAAAAAATAATCCAAAAGCCACGGATGAATAATCCCGTGATTGCTTGTCTCTTCGAAAAATTGGGTTCTAGTCCTACCCACAACGCGAAATTAGCCTTTGAAAACAACAGATAGACACACAACGAAGATATACACATACATTTCCGTTATTTCTTGAACACAAAACTAAAAAAAGAAATCATTACTGAGCATGTTTCCGCGGTGACGAAATTAGCCATAATAATAATTTCTGTGGGTCTTGCTCCCCAAAACCACAATATGATTATGAGAGGCGCCGTAGTAGAGGGCTCCGGAAATTTCGATTACCTGGGGTTCGCAATGACATCGCACAGCACATGGGCTTCAACATTTCGCCTCCATCGAAATGCAACTGCCGCCGCCAAGATTCGATACCGCGATATTCGGATCTGCAGGCCAGTGCCATAGCCACTAGACCACCACTGGTGCGGCTTTCAACAAATGACGTCTCACGAGTAGCCTAGTTGTTCTTAAATATAAACGCATACATTTCCTGTATTTTTGGAACGCTAAACTAACAAAGATATCATTACAGAGCATGTTTCAGGGATCACGACATCAGCCAATGCTAGTTCTGCCTCAAGTGATTGAGTCAGTACTAGTCGGTCCTCCTAGTAACCTGTTGAGCGAACGGTCAATTTCCAAATGTATTTGAAACCAAATTACACATTCGTTGGTGCGTACAGTGCAATAATAATTTGATCACATGTTCACACGAGCCCCCACGGCTGATAATGGCACCGTTGTCTCATTATGTTCAAAAAGCATTGCGGGGGCCTCTTTAAGCTATTACAGTGGAGCGTGAGACTATCATCTTGACGAATGCCATCACGTATTATCCCGAAAAACGTGTTACACTGAATTCTATAAATAGATTTCGCCGTGTGAGTGTTCCATCTTGGTCATACTTTGGTACCCAAGGCACTGTAGACATTCAGGTTGTTGCGAGCGTTATAAGCGAATACATTTGCAGTTCTTACGTTTTTACCGCCTACGTCCGCGGTCTCCCCATTCTCAGGGTGCGTGTAGTCATGTAGCACCGAGTCGTCATTAAACGGGATATTCGTGTGTTGTGTGTTGCGTTTTGAGCACCGGCCGTTCATCATGTGCTTCCGGTGCGCACATCCATTGGCTGAAGAAAGAAGGAACGAGACAGGGGAGAGGGCTGTGAAATACGGTTACGCAGATAACGGTACTATTGTACGTCCGCTTTTGCTGGTACGAATGTGTAGGTGTGCGTATGCGTATACATCTTTATAAATGAGCGTATACCTCTGCGGGTATACTCTTCTTGCAAGTTAAAGCCCGAAGCAAGGGCGGAACGAAACGGCAACTGGAAGTTGTGCCGGTCGGTCTCGCACAGTGAAATATGGATGCGGCGCACTGAGAACCCGGTGGGGTGGTGCCCTATATAACCCTTTGATGACTCACCCAAGGCCGTCTAGATCGTAGGCGAGCGTCTGATCCTGAATTGAGACTCTCCGCCATAGCCTGCGCTCAAGCCGGACGTCGACGTAGGCATTGAAAATAACTTCGTGACTGTGTTTGTCACTCAAAATTGTGCAAGTATTTCTTAATTGCTAATTTTCATTTCAGCAGTGCACTTACATGACTAGAACATAATTATCTTGTAAATGAAATGGCTAGGGCATTAGGATTGGGGTGAAAGGTAGTAGCGCATCCATGCCCCCTCCCCCAATTCCCCCTACCTCCCACCCTTTCTTGTAAATGGCGTCTCTGCCCCTACGCCAACCACCGACTTTTTTTTTTTTTTGTCGAGAAGCTAAAGATCGGAGCAACGCTACGTACACGGGCATGATGACTAGGACCGTGTCGCTTCGTGAGCGCAATTAGCAATGAAAGCGAGCATTGTCAGTGCTGATTTAAACTGCAGTTTTAAAGAAACAGTAGTCCTGGCAAATATAAGGGACTTTTACAGTTCAGTTCTTGCAGTGCGCGAACTAAATACAATCAACAATCCAGTCGTTCTTGAAATAATGTTTAAATTATTCGACTGTCGTTTACATACATGTTATTTCGTCAGAGAGAAGCGGAGAAAGGTTTATCAGCCACAGAAAGAAGAAAAAGACGAGTTATCTTGCGGACAGTTGTAATATGTAATACGTCACGCAACTCCGGCTAATTAGCGTATTCCCCTAACTAAGCTCCTCGAAGTCTGACGTGTCATGTTTAAAGGGGGAAGCAAAATCCCGCTATGCGGAAGCAGTCAGATTTATTGCGTTGCGTGCGACCGTGAATACACACAGCTTTCCAGTTGGCGGCCTTGAAAGAAACAAAAAAGGAGTCCTGGCATGTACATCAAAGGTACAAAGAGTACAAAGCCAAGACAAGGCTTAACAAAAAAGTTCGAAGGTCACACGAGCCAAGCGATAGCGGCCCACTTCCGCGACCGTAACTCCCATCTCGCTTGCAGTTCGCGTAACACTGTAGTACCGTTTGCCTGGCATGTATTTTTTTTCTCTTACTGCCTTCACGGTCGGCTTGCGATTCGTACAAACGGACCGCCTTTCATTTGTTAGTCAACAATTTTCTTCCCTCCGCAGGAACCGCCGCGCCAGTTCCACGAGCAGTCGGCGACAAAAACAAACCGCTCGAGCTGCCTGTGAACTAGTCCGTGCAGTGCAAGCTGTCACACGTGCCGGGAATCCCACCGTACGAGACCGCAGAGATCTCGTTCAGGACTGTGCCGCCACCTTCGCGAAGCAGCCGAGCATGCATCGACGGTGGTCGCGGCGGCGGCACCCTGACCGCGTGACCGCGAGCCGATCGCGTTGCCACGGCAACGCGTTCTCGTCAACACTGAATGCCTCGCCGTGCAACCGCTGGCGCACCTCGACCGGGTTTCAGCAGTGGCCGATGTGCGAGTTTGCATGAGGTCTTCCTACAGCAGCCGTAGCCGAGATGTAGCGGCCATGAACCGCTACATGACTCTGGGTCCACTCGGGGGACGGCACCTACGGATCTGTGGTGCTCGGACAGCGACTGGACACGGGAGAGAAAGTGGCCATCAAGCGGTGAGTGAGTCATCGTAGATACGTCGCGCGTTAGCGTGTCCCTTGGCACGTTGATGTCTCTGTGTTGGCTGTCTTCAGCTTACCTTAAACGGCGGGTATGTATCCCGCGCGTTATCTTACGTGCCAGAAGCGATTGCCGAGTTGAAGACAATCTCAAATACTCTAGTTCTAAATCGCAGTGCTCGTCTGGAAGTGAAGACAGGTATAGTTGGGAATCAATGTGTTTTGGCGCCCTGTGGTCTCGTACCCATGATATCGTACCTGCCGAGCACAACTACAAAGTTGACGACAACTCTAAACCATAGGTGAACCTTGTAGCACTGTCGGTGACAGTGAGACTAACGCCGCGGGAAGGCTTGGTGATATCTCCAGTAACACTCTGTTCAATTTTTCTGGAGAGGAAGCCGCAAGTGAGCACAAAATTCATAACGACGGATAGCGTGAGTTAAGTTCTGGGAATAGAACGTTCGTAAAACGCCGCTATGTTTTTTTTTTTTTCATTTGATGATTCCCTCGTTACGCTCGAATACGTACAACGATGCCTTAAGCATTGAAGTACTACGTACTGTTTCTTATGCTGTTGCTAACGCGTCTTCGTTGTCCACTTGTCTGTTTTTGTCACGCTTCTCTGCTATTGCTCATTATGGCATTATCGGCGTTCGGTCGTTACAAATGCTGTAAATATCTTCTAGTTCATCGTACAACTGCCGATTGATTTACCCGGGCGCGACAGTGTTTTCCACGCGTGTTAGCCAAATTGATCGTTTCCTTTGTGAAACTCGGTGACTCTTTTTCGCGTCCGTCGCTAAGGTCATTAGAAGAAAATACGGTGTTTGCTCGTCAAGTAAGGCACGCTATAAATAGAGAAAGAAGGTACGGTAAGGAGAGAGAAAGGAAGGAAAGGTAGGGGAAGAAAGACAATGAGAGCAACCAGAGGAGACCTCCAGTTGGTGCTCGGAAACATGAGAGAAGGTATGGAAGGATCAGGAAGAAGAGCGGTTTACGAAGACAATGCGAAGTCACTATGACAATGTCAGTGTCCACCTGCCATGCTGTGTCTACAAAGGTGCAAGCGAACGTTTGTGTGAAACCCGCAAGCATAACCTTTGCCTTCTGAAGGTTGAACCGGGGACAGCTGAAAAGAGGGGACGACGCAGAATTTTCCCAACCCCCTTTTGAAATTACTTCCTCCGTTCTTAACGCACCCGCTTCTACGAACCACAGACGATATAGTCTATATGGTTCGTATACCGTAGACTGTCATACCATAGCCGAAGCGCAGAGGATAGTCTATGACTCGTGGACTAGTTCAAGCGACGCAGGTTCCGTCAAGTTATGGAGTACACTTTTCAAAGAGATAGTCGTTAGAAGTTGGGAAACACGCCGATTTCTGCAACCCTTACCGGAGAATATAGAGGGGCTCGGCAAAGTGTGTTGTAGAAGAAAATAGACAGGCCACCTTCAATCGAGGCGAGTACCCATACTCGACCTCAGCGGTGGTCTAGACGTTAAAGCGTCCTCCTACAACGTAGGATGACCCGGGTTAGCTTCCCATCGCCACCAAACACCCATCGTTTTTTCTAATAGGCAGGGATACACTCCGACCCAGCGGTCGGCAGTGAGCTCATGTCTCGAGGAGGTGCCTTGTCTTTCCCACTGTCGTATTTCACCATGGATCGAAGTACTTCTAATACTACAAAATGTCCATGAATCCACTTCGTCTCGTTACCTCACTCCACGCCTGCATACATTCCTTACGGCGAGACATGTGGCCTTATCCCACCAAGTGTTTGCTCTCTGCTCCGTCATCTGGAAAGGGTGGATGAAGTGTTGCCTTTAACAGGTTTCGGATCAAAGTTACTTTACTGTGCCGTGTTCCCTCAGTAGTTGCAGAAATAATTGTCTTTCCTGTGTGTTACGTTGTCTTTCCTGTCTTTCCTAATTGTCTTTCCTGTGTGTTAACGGGTGTTACGTTCGCATGTGGTGAAAAGATTGCTGGAAACTATGAAAAACGGGAAAGGTTGCTATAGCCAACGTTTCGACAGTGTACTTGTCTTTGTGAGACTAACAGTGGCCTTCTTTAGCGTCGTCTCTACGTATGCTTCGCTCGCCATCACCAAGTCTTCATCCTCACCTGAACTTCTGTTAATTCTTGCTTAGATTATTGCACTGGCAGTCACCTCTTGGAACTTGCTGCACCTTGCAGGGTTTGCAACCTATCCATAATATACTGCCCCAGCCCAGTGGCGGGAGCAGATGCTAAGTCACTTCGCATTGCTCTTGTCCACGTGTATATGCATTTGCAAGCAGAATGCTCCCGTCTCTTACTGCAAGTTAGCGCCAGGCATTACAATGCACTATACCAGCTAACGGTCGCTGTGCACATGACAAAGAATACCACTTAGCATTGCTTGCGATTCCTGTACAGCACATGCATTAAAGCAAGCATGTAATGCAGTACCAAGGTTCATGTCTACGTCGTTAATTGAGAGGAAGCCTGCCACCCTGCATCTCCAGTCGATAATGAAGAACCACTGCTGCCATAACCACCCCTCCCCCCTCGGTCCCTCTCGAAGAGTCCCGGTGGCGCCACTGCGCGGAACATGAGCGTTTGATGCGACATATATGAAACCGTTGCTCCGGTTTATGCTTGAGCGATCGATGCACATCCGCTTTAAACCGGAACAACGGGAACGCGAGTCTGTTGACCCGTCACTGTTCACTCGGGCTTACTGGGCGACCTACAGTGGTGTGCAAGACAATCGATCAATACTTCAAAGTAGCCGTAAGTGGTATGATATTTCTAGCTGCCTATAGTTACGGAAAATGGTAGGTGTAACCTTAAGGGACAAGAAGAGAGTGGAGTGGGTTAGGGAACAAACGCGTGTCAGGGACATATTAATAAAAATTAAGAAGAAATGGGCGTTGGCGGGCCATGTAACGCGAAGACAAGACAACCGTGGCTCATTAAGGGTAACAGAGTGGATTCCTAGAGAAGGCAAGCATGGCAGGGGGCGGCAGAAAGTCAGGCGGGCAGATGAGGTCAGGAAGTTTGCGGGGATAAATTGGGCCCAGTTATAGCAGGACAGGGATAAATGGAGATCTCTGGGAGAGGCCTTTGGCCTGCAGTGGGCGTTGACAGGCTGCTGCTGCTGCTGCTGCTGCTGCTGCTGCTGCTGCTGCTGCTGCTGCTGCTGCTGCTGCTGCTGCTGCTGATGATGATGATGATGATGATGATGATGATGATGATGATTACGCCGT
The DNA here is from genome assembly GCA_013339685.2 of Hyalomma asiaticum. NCBI lineage: Eukaryota > Metazoa > Arthropoda > Arachnida > Ixodida > Ixodidae > Hyalomma > Hyalomma asiaticum. Next base: position 33,719,366 of record CM023489.1, read on the forward strand.
ACAGGGTTCCTGTGTTTTTCAAGGCCAAGAAAGAACGGCGAGAGATGCTTGCAGGGAGAATAGCGGGCACGTTTTACGCATTGATCGTTGCGGACAGCTGGAAAGTAAGATTAGAAACATTATCGACGCGTCTGTGTTGACACGGTAGCAGCATTAAGACACATCTACAATGACCTGTCGTGGACAACATGGGTGCGAGTAAATTGAGTTCTCAATTTATTTCGCATCGATTCCGTCGCCCGTGTTCCGCAGGTTGCCTCGCTTTGAATATATTGCAGTGCCTTGGCTCAGTCTCATTATGTACATTTATTCTATCGGCGGTCATCTATTATATCTGCACTTCTCGCTCTTTCATTACTTGACAATGCGATTTGTCTATACAGCTGTGCTTGTATCTTCAATACATTTACTTTCAGCCTCTCTGCCCGTACAATCACACAACACACCTTTACTTCGTTTTTATTCTTCTCTTGCTTGCCAAACGTACAATGAATCCTGTACATATTCCTTGTTGAATACCCCTTTCCCTTTGTCTGAACACCCCTTCCCTTTCGTTTGTTCATGACAAGTTATTTCTGATTCCTCATTAATTGCTTTCTTAATAATTTGTGCGTTTATTTCTGCTGTAGCAATGACATGATTATGACACACGCCGTAGTCGGAAGCCTCCAAAATAATTTTGGCCACCGGGGAATACTTAAGCGGCAAATAAATATAATTACTCGTGTGTTCCCGCTTTTGGTCCCCATCGAAATGGGGCCTCCGTGATCGGGAACTGAACCCACGTCCCCGAGCTAAAAGTGCGAGAACTTACGCTTACAAAGGTGTACACCACGGCAGGATATTTTCTAACATATGTGCTCTGTTCTGAGCTGCTGCGCGAGAGTTAGTGCTACTAAATCTTTAACTGCACGCATCATTGTGATAGGAGGCCTTAGTTATGCTCCCTTACTGCGTGCCTTTCATTACCATCAATTATTAACAATATTTGTCGTACAGTTATCCGAGTTAACCGAACGACCCACGCATAACGTTTCTGGTCAATCATGGTGGCAATAGTTTCGCGGAAGCGCCACGGTGGTCTAGTGGTTATGGCACTCGGTTGCTGATCCGAAGGTCGCGGGATCGAATCCCGGCAGCGGCGGCTGCATTTCGATGGAGGCGAAATGTCGGGGCCCGTGTACTGTGCGTTGTCAGTGCACGTTGAAGAACCCAGGTGAGTAACGCTCCGGATAGTTACGGTGGTAGACTACAGGTTTCGGATACGTATCTGTTTGTAACAAATGCGTCGCCTGCCGTCTGTTTAGCGAGGAGTGTGTCGGGGGAAAATGGACCCTTCCCAATTTATAGTGTTTGGCGATCTCGTTAAGGCTGGTCATCCGGTCTCTCACCGTATTGGTGTGGCACCTGCTCGGTCCGTCATTTCTCGAGCCACCTTTAAAGAACTTTTTTTAAGGCAATTCAGTCCTGGACGCTGTAGCACCGTGCCGTATACTCTTCACCCTGTCCACCATCTTGCACTCGCCCCGCCACGGTGGTCTAGTGGCTATGGAACTCGGCTGCTGAACCGAAGGTCGCGGAATCGAGTCCCTACCGCGGCTGCATTTCGATGGAGGCAAAATGTTGAGGCCCGTGTATACCGTGCGATTGTAAGTGCACGTTAAAGAACCGCAGGTGGTCCAAAATTTCCGGAGCCCTCCACTACGGCGTCTCTCATAATCACATCGCAGTTCTGGGACGTAAGACCCCAGAAATTATTATCGTGATTCATTTTCTGAGCGCCGTAGAGGACGCTGTCCGGTGTCGTTTCTTATCTTCATGTAGCCGCCGTTTTCACTGCCCCATCAAATTTTTCAACCAGTAAGAAGACGCCCAAATGTCGACTCTTTTACACTATACGGAGCGTTTCGCAGAAAATTTGCATTTGTAGCCGTGCTGCATACTTGGTTAGAATGCAAAACAAGCGACTCGCTTATCACCACAGTCCCTCGCAGCACGTCCAGTCATAAGCGATTCACCGTTCACCTTAGATCTGAACTGATTCGGCATTTCTCGGCTGGCACGGCTCTCGCTGTGTGACCAAAGGTCGTCCCGCAATGCACATGCGTATACGCAGTGCGTCAGGGAGACAGCCAGCACTCCCCATATCATTATATTACCTCGCTTGGCGCTCGGCTCGTTCCTGTTGGAACCGGAATCGCGTGGCATTTGGCCGGCCCGCAACGGGGGTGTTTGCCGTCTCGCAAAACACGTGTGTGTGTATGGCGCGTTCGCGGCAACTGCGGCATAGGCGCTGCGAGAGCGTAGTCGAGTCTGGCACGGCTGCGAGCCGTCCTTGGCACCGACGAATGTCGTCAGCGTCCTCACGTGCGCGCGTGCCTCACTCTCGCGTCGCCTTTCTCTTAAGGCGAAAGCCTTGAGTGCCTCGCGAGAAGCGAAATGTACCCCCCCCCCCCCTAGCCTGGCGATGTTCGGCGACGTCGACTACAGATACCGTACCACCAGTACAAGTACCAAAATGCGAAACTCGACTTAAGCTCGGCCATCATCATCATCATCATCATCATCATCATCATCCTATTAGGTCCACTGCAGGATGAAAGCTTCTCCCAACGATTTCCAATCCACCCTATCCTGAGCGAGTTGGTTCCACTTTATGGATGGATGGATGGAAAAACTTTATTGAGGTCCATTAGGTCGCGCTAGTTTTCTAGCGCGAAGCGGTCCGCTCCCACGTTGGGACAGAAAGGGATAGCCTTTCGGCCGCTTCGCGGGCCCGTTGGACTGCCCAAAGCTGCTTTTCTAAAGTGGGACTGCGTAGAGCTGCGTCCCACCGCTCTTCAGTATTGTCCTTGTCGCTGTGTAACGCGGAGCAGCGCCAGAGCATATGCCCGCAAACTTTTTTTTAATTTCATCACTCCATCTAACCTTTTGCCTGCCTCTGTTGCGTTTTCCCTCTCTTGGTATCCATTCCGTCGCTCTTACTGTCCATCTGTTATCTTTCCTCCTCATGACATGTCCTGGCCAGGTCCACTTCTTGTCCAGGTCTTGCCCATTTCCTGCCCAGGTCCAGCTCGGTACAGTGACTTGTACATAACCCACAACATCCCCCCCCCCAACGTCCCCCCTCTCAGGAAGTTCCCCCTCCCCCTGAGATAAGACTGATAAGAAAGAAGCGGGAAGGGGAGAACAAAAACTAAATCTCAAATGAAATGAAGTCAAATTAGGTGTATACTCTTTCGCCGTCTAAGTCGTCTTAGCAATCGACAAGGGGCCCCAGGGATACTTCTTCGGTCTTTTCATTTTCGACTTGTCTTCACTCTCTCACCAGCCCTTGCCACGCTTTCTTCGACTCCTCTCGTCGCTCCAACAAGCTGACGTCATGAGAAGTCGCGTACACAGCGCGTCAGGGTATATCACCGCCGCAGGTGCTTTGCGTGGGCGCACGATCGTACCATAGCTTGAGGGTCCGTCGAATGTGGGCCACGCGTACCAGGCACGTTGACCGGATCTTGCGGCCTTGTTGATTTTGTGTCAAGTTGGAAGGGGAGAAAAAAAAAGAAGTAACGATTCCGATCTCGAAGCAGCCGCTTTTGTTGTCCCGGAAGCGAGTTTAAAAGATTCATGAGGGATAAGTTGCTCTTGCCGGCAGGTTTCGAGAAAGGCCGTTTATTAAGGCACCCGCTAGACCGATGGAAGTGCTACAGAGACGTGCCGTTCTTCCGTGTGGCGAACAAGCCGTACCTCGCGTTCTGACATCGTGTTTATAAATATTTATTAGTGTGGTGTCAGTGTGCCAGAATATCGTTGGGCAACTGCACGTGATTCTTCGGAAAAAGAATGACCATATCTGCTATCGTGTAGGGGTTTTCGGTGCTCCTGGGTGGACGTGTCAAAGGCGCGTAGCATTTATTGATGGTCGGTGAAATGTGTTGCAACGACAACCCAGCGGACTTCTTTTAGCATCCTTCCTTCTTGCCGTACACCTTGTCAAAGCACTGGTTCCTTGCTGGTAGAGCCCTGTCGCGTTGTGTGGTGTTGGTGGTGCTGGGACAATCATGGTGATGATGTATGTTGGAAAATAACTGCGTGTGGAGGCACCCACTGTTGATTAGTACACGTCAGCAGAATAGTTCACCTGTTATTGCATATTTACTTATTTAACTGAAACAGTGGGAATGTTCCGTTGGTAACTGAAAACTAGTCGTAAAAATTATATGCAGGAACCTGCCATATAACCCAAAACCTCCAAATCCCTTGCGCTGAGATGAAAGTAGGTCATTGGATTGAGCAAGTATTCAGTAGTTGTTTGTCTATTATCGTTCCATTGGAAGATCACACCCTAATTTACTGTCATTGTGAGAACCCATAAGCTCAGGCTCCTCGCGTTCGCTCTGTCTTCGCGAAAACTTTCATCGTCGTCTTGGTGGTGATTGTAGTGGTGGGGTTGGTGGGGGTGTTTTGCCTGGGCACCCTGTGAGTTGTGTCAGAGGTGCATGACCATGTGTTGCCCAGCCATAGTGTCTCGCAGATAGGCAAGCAGTGCCGTTTTCACTCTCTGTCTGAATGCCGCAGGCCCGTCTTCTTCCCAAACTATCCCAGTAAGATTCATACACGGATCGCCTATCTCCCATCATGCAGCGTAGTGTATCAATGTGGGGTATGCAGCAATCGTTTCAGTGTTTTTCTATACATTATTGACAGGTAAGTGAGCTTAATGTATTCAAAACGAGGGATAGCGGGAAAGCGGGTACTTTAACTAGACAACTTGTCTTCGATGTTGTCCTGACGAGGACTGCGCAGTAAAAGGATTGCTGTCGTAACACAGACTGGCCAGTAGAAAGATTGTTGTCCTGGAAAAAACTGTCCTGTAGATGAAATATTGTCTTGGTGAATACTCCGGTCTGGTCACCTGGTGTTTGGCCCAGCGAAGTCTACCACGAAAAAGAATTGTCGTCCTAACACATACTGCCCTGTAGAAATATTTTTGCCCTGACAAGGACTTCCCTCTAGAATTGCTGTCCTGACGAAGACTCTCATGTAGAAATATTTTCGTCCTGATGAGGACATCCCTGTTGAAGAATTGTTGCCCTTGCGAAAGCTGTCGTGTGGGACAGTTGTCCTGACGAATATATTCCTCTATAAAAATTGGTTTTGGCTAAAGCTCCCTGTAGAAGACTTGTGGTCCTGACGAATACTGGCCTGTAGAATTGTTGATCTGACGAAGTCTGCCCTGTAGAATTGCCGTCCTGACTGCCCTTTAGAAAGATTCTTGTCCTGACGAGCACTGCCCTGTAGCAGAATTGTTGCTCTGCCGAAGACGAGTCTCCCAGCCGAAACAATATTCCTGCTTTCACGGATGTACGATTATGATTACTCTTCCTGTGAGCAGGGCTTGACAAAGGTGAAGAAAAGGGGAAATCAGCTAGAAGCCCGGTGGCGACGCGACCGTGAAGCTCATGAATCATTGGTGACGTCACAAATTCCTATTTGAATCAGCAATTCGTAAAAGAGCATTCATAAGGGGTAACCGAGTACGGGGCGATGTATCCATAATCTGTGACGCTATTGCCCATGCGTGCAGATAAACAAACGAAGCTCGACCTCCATTTTCTGTCGCGCGAATCATTGTCTGTGCCACAAATTGAAGCAGTTTCGAAACTCTATTTTAGCCGTTTAGACTACTTTGGGGCTATTATGATTAATTCTGTTCCTTGCTTGTGTTCATACTGAAATACTCGCACCAGGACGTCATGAACTTGGAACACCGCCACCTTTCTAAAAACAAAAGGAAAGGACGCGTTTACACTTAATTCTTTATTCCAAATGGACCGTTGGTTACTATCGGCTGCGTTTGCGCCACATTGAATGCGAAATGAGGCGAAATGATACGACGCTTCCAGTTCGTTTTGTCGTAGAAAACACGCTACCAACGAAGTGGCTCTTCTTCAATCCACGTGGCATGGTCGAAAGCGAAACGCTGCGTCGTGTTTTGTATATTGTAGCGATTCTGCGGATTCTGCTCCGGTTCGGGTTCCCTTATCGCTAGGCGTATCCCAGTGATCGATACCGGCGATAACGTCGACGTGACGACGTGTGATTCCAAGAGCAAGGAATAGGGACGGGTGAACAAGAACTATCGCGACATCGTGTATGTCGAAACTATGGGCAGCTATCTAGCTCTCACCGCGCATATATAAGAGTTGACCGAGAATTAGCTATTTAAGACACTAAGCGGGCCCTTACATTAGCGTGTCCAGCTCTGAAGCATATTTTAATGCGTCGCCGTAAGCTTACGACCAGGAATGAAGGGATACCTGTCCATCGACGTGCTCTCAGGATGGTGCCAACCCTTCTCGCCACTTGTAGTGCCAGGCGCGACTTCCATTAATGAAAATGGCGAAGCCTTCAAGGTGATACAACTCGGCCATCGTCCAGTCCTTCCTGTCACGTAATGCCGCCCGCCTTTCTGCTGCGTTCTGCTGGTGAGCCTCGTGCTCTTATCAGCAGAATGCGCAGAGGCGTTGCCGCGGGCACGATAGACTCTGGCACTTATCGTACACGTGCGCGTGCCTTCTGATACCGTCCCGCTATTCTGAGCACGTACAGAGTTGAGAAAGAAGATGGCATCGAAGACATGCACTCTGTAAGCAACCATGATCTCGTTACGGGGGCCCTTGCGACTTGCCCATATATCGTTGTGTAGGTGATCGTTTTGCACAAGTATGGCTATGACGTCGGCGACGCCGAAGCCTCTAAAACCTGGGTGGTGTACTTGCTGAGGAGGTGTCGGTAGACCATGTGGCCGGCTATTGTTTTTCTGACTTTTGCTCTAAGAGCAAAGCACTCGTTTCACCGTGGACCGTCATTGTAGACGATGAGCAGTGTAGTGTTCGCTATTTCGTGTACGCGTCCCTCTGTCGTTCTGTCGTGAAGTACGTCGATTTTAGACCATTAGTGGTTCGTGCTATGCGGACCACGTCCGTCTCATGTAAATTAATTAATTAATAGATAAATAAATGTTGATACTTCTTTAAATATAGGCACGCCTCCATTTGTTGCCTGTTTACGCAGTACTGTATTGTTTGCGATGCTTAGCTTCAGAATAAAACAGGGTATTTTTAAATCTCCCCTGAAAACGTATTGAGATGTGCGCAAATCACTACGCTTCTCAAACATGCACACTTAACATGTAGCGCTAACAGTCACCACGAGGTCGCTGCTGTTTCGAAACTGTCGTCTCTACGTAATTGTTCGTTTCCCAGTGCGCCATCCTGTACGTGAACCGTAAAAAGTAGTAGTCATCACGTTGTGGACACGGACGCGGGCTCCATCTCGACCACGGTGATTGATTACGTGCCCTGCCTCATAAGCATATCGCGGTGTTGGCAAGCAAAAACCAGTCAATTATTATTATCGAGTTGTAGACTTTACGACAAGGCAAACCTAAAGCAAAGTTAAGGTAAGTGCGTTGCCTAAATTCGGAGATTCAGAGATTCAGAGATGAAAGTGATCGTCGGTGATGGTAATAATAGGGTGTATAAAGCTGCAGTTCAGTAGAATCAAACGTACATGCGGATCGAATTGACCCATATAAGATTTAGACAGCACAGGCCTATCATAGTAAGTTACCGCGGACAGACTCGTGGTTGAATTGTGGGCTGACGTGTGCGGGATGTGTCAGAGCTGTGACATCTTACTTCGTTTCTCTTTTTGTGTGTTTCAATAAATATGTCTCGTTCTTATAATTTTCCATCCCTCAAACCCGTCTAGCAGCTGCCCTGATGACTTTGTTGAAATGATGGTTCGTTGCCTCTTCTTTATCGTTATCTTGCGTCTTCCAAACCCTAGAGCTCTTTTTATTTAAATGTGAAAACATGAGAAGATAGCCTAACTTAGAGCGGGCTATCCCAACATCATGATACTGATATTGTAAGCGATGAGCACACGTACTGAAAAACGAACCGCAAGAAAGAATAAAAACATAAGAAAAGAAAAAGAAAAAATATGGAAGTATTATGTACAAACTACGTACTAGCATGATGGCTAATGTGTAAAGAATACCTCTAAGGGCAGAGTCCAGCACCTGCAGGGTTATCGCGGATACACTCGCTACAAATATTGCTGTGTATTGCCATACAAAATGTCCATGCGGTATGTCCGTTATCAACACAACATTGTAGGGAGAAGCAGTAATGTCAATTACAGACGATTCACTAGGTTTGTGTCCATTCAAAAAATCTCGACGGGCTGAAACTGCACGTATTTAGTTGCCAGGGTGTGGCCACGCTCCAAGCAGGTTACCCAGTGTAAGAGGTCGTCTGTCGAGGCTGTGCAACCGACATTTCAGTTGAACACAGCAACTGTCTCCATGACTTCGTTATAACGAGGGTTTGGCTTGTTTCATCCTGTTCACTTTATCTCCATGAAGACCTACGATCCAGCAGCTGTCCCGGTTTGCTTCCTAATAACGAGGGTTTATTTGGTCTTAGTTACCGGACCAACCAAACCCTGGACCTACGACGACGACATCAACAGAGCTTCCAGCCACGGATGCGACCACACGGGTATTAGAACAAAAGACTCAAAGAGCCTCTGGACTCGGACAGGCCGTCATTGGAAATTAAACGTAGCGACTCTTAACACGCGAACCCTTTCAAGCGAAGCCAGATTAGCTGAACTACTAGAAGAATTAAGGGGTATATTGGGATATCATTGGCCTTAGCGAGGTTAGGAAACCAGGAGAAGGGTGCTTATCGCTTAATGAGGGACACGTTCTTTGCTACAGAGGACTACCAGAGAAGCGCGAATACGGCGTGGGGTTCCTTATACACAAAGACATAGCAGGCAACATCGAAGAATTCTATAGCATCAACGAAAGGGTAGCAGGGCTCGTGATAAAATTAAATAGGAGATACAAACTAAAGCTAGTACAAAGTTACGCACCAACGACCAACCACAGTGACGAGGCTGTAGAACAGTTCTACGAGGATGTAGAAACGGCAATGAACAAGGTACAGACCCAATATACGATTGTTATGGGGGACTTCAACGCGAAAATAGGAAAGAAACTAAAAGGAGAACGTGCCGTCGGTAATTACGGAGAAGGAGATAGGAATAGCAGAGGGGACATGCTAGTAGAATTCGCCGAAAGAAACCACCTCCGTGTAATGAATACTTTCTTCAAGAAACGTAAGAACAGGAAATGGACGTGGAAAAGCCCCAACGGAGAAACGAAAAACGAAATAGATTTCACAATGTGCACTGATCTAGGTATAGTACAAGACACAGAAGTGGTTAATAAGGTTAGAATTAGTGACCACAGACTAATAAGGGCGAAGATATCCCTCAATCTAAGGCGAACAAGGACAAAGTTAATCACACGGAAACAGGCCAACCCCGATAGCGTCAGGGCGAAAAGAGAAGAATTTAGAATTGCACTTAAGAACAAGTATGAGGCTCTAGGACAGGAAGATAATGAGGATATAGAGAAGATGAACGAAGACATTACTAATCTGATCACCGAAACAGCAATCGAAGTAGGGGGCAAAGCACCAAGACATGTTGTGAGTAAACTCTCGGAGTCTACTAAAAATCTAATCAAGCAACGCCAACAGATGAGAATAACTAACTCAAGAGACAAGATAGAATACGCCGAGCTATCTAAGCTCATCAGTAAAAGTAGAGTCAGGGACGTACGTAACCATAACGTGAAAGAAATAGAAGCAGCCGTCAGAAAAGGAGTCAGCATCAAAACAACCAAAAGGAAGCTTTGTGCGGGAAAGAACATAATGCATGCAGTGAAAGATAAGCAGGGCAACATCGTTACTAACTTTAGTGGCATAACCGAAGTGGCCGAGGATTTCTATTCCGAACTATACAGCTCAAATAGGAGTCTCCCCACCATGAGTGTATTAAATGCCGAGCAGGACTACGAAATCCCATGCGTCACTGCGGACGAAGTTAGGAAAGCAATACAGGGCATGTCCCGCGGAAAAGCGGCTGGAGATGACGGCATAACCACCGACTTGATCAAAGATGGCGGAGACTTCCTTATTGGAAAGCTCGCGACACTATACACTCAATGCCTCAAAACTTCAAATGTACCCGAAAGCTGGAAAAACGCAAATATTCTATTATTACATAAGAAGGGAGATGTTAAAGACTTGAGGAACTACAGGCCGATCAGTCTACTCTCAGCACTTTACAAAATATTCACAAAGGTTATCTCAAACAGAATAAGGGCCACACTTGAAGTTAATCAACCCAGAGAGCAAGCAGGGTTCAGAAAAGGATACTCTACCATGGACCACCTGCATGCGGTCAATCAAGTAATCGAGAAAACCGCTGAATACAACAAACCCCTCCATATGGCTTTCATAGATTACGAAAAGGCTTTCGACTCGGTAGAGGAACCAGCAGTTCTGGAGGCACTACGTCGTCAAGGAATATGTGATAGCTATATAAACACAATAGCCAACATCTATAAAGATTCTACAGCCACCCTGCTCCTCCATAAGAAAAGCAGAAAAATCCCAATACAGAAAGGTGTCAGACAGGGAGATACAATTTCTCCCATGCTATTTACTGCATGTTTGGAAGAAATCTTCAAAAGGTTAGACTGGGAAGAGACAGGGCTCAGGATTAACGGCGAATATCTGAGTAACGTGCGATTTGCAGATGACATAGTACTCTTTAGCAATGATGGCGACGAATTGCAAAAGATGATTGAAGACTTAAGCCGAGAAAGCGCTAAGGTAGGATTAAGGATGAACATGCAGAAAACAAAGATAATGGTAAGTGGCACGGCGAAAAAACGTCTATTCAAGGTCGAAACCCATACATTAGAAGTCGTAGAAGAATATCTGTACCTAGGACAGCTACTTACTGGAGAACCCACCCATATAAAAGAAATCCACCGTAGAATAAACATGGGATGGCGCGCATATGGCAGACATTCACAACTCATGAACGGAAACCTACCACTATCACTCAAACGGAAACTATATAACTACTGCATCCTGCCAGCACTGACTTACGGATCAGAAACCTGGAGAATTACAAAGAAGCTAGAGAGGAAGTTAAGAACCGCGCAGCGGGCGATGGAACGGAAAATGATAGGCGTTACACTAAGGGATAGGAAGACAGCCGAGTGGGTCAGAGAACAAACGGGGGTCGCCGACATAATGAACGATATTAAGAAGAAAAAATGGACATGGGCAGGCCACGTGATGAGAAGGCTAGATAACCGATGGACAGTTAGAACGACGGAATGGATACCAAGAGAGGGTAAGCGCAGCCGTGGGCGGCAGAGAGTAAGATGGGGGGACGAAATCAAGAAATTCGCAGGCATCAAATGGAATCAGCTCGCGCAGGACAGGCAAGGATGGCGAGGATTGGGAGAGGCCTTCGTCCTGCAGTGGACATAAAATTGGCTGATGATGATGATGATGATGGTGATGATGATGATGATGATGATGATGATGATGATGATGATCGTGGACATCGTGGGTGCCCGAAGCCAACGACCCAACGGCTGTCTGCGCGACTTCTTTATAACGAGGGTTTGCGGTGTGTTTCGTCTCTTGGGTATTCTACGTCCCTGAAAATGCACGATATAGAACTGATACCACGATTACTTCGTTATAACTAAAACTTGACCCGTCTCGTTCTGGTTATACTACATCCGTGAACTCCACGACCCGGTAGCTGTCCCGACGACTTCGGTGTACCGACTTCCCTAGCCGTTTCTCAGTCTTTTTAGACTGCGTCCATGAAATGCGAGATCCTGCGGTGGAATCCGTGGACACAGTGACCGCATTCCGCCAGCTGATCTCGTTCATTCCGAGCAGGTACAAGCGACTCGCGCCGCTGTCCCGCTCTTTATAAAGACCGTCGAGATCTTCGCCGGCTCGCTTGCTCGCTCTGGTCGCCTTCCTTATCTACACGTCCTCCATACAAACTAAACTTTTCGTTGGCAAGTCGCCACCCATCCTCTGCGCGATTGAACACTGCCTCATTAGCATTGTTATCGTGAGTGATCGGCAGCGTTTATATTGTTTCGAACGTGCCGCACACGGCCGCGCGCCATTGCTAATGCGCACATCATGTTCGGCGGGAATGCGACGAAATATCCATATGATTCCATTAGTGATGCGTCACGCCACTCAAATACCCATTTTTCATGTCTCGCAATTCGATGGCGCACTACGTGTGTACCACTACCGTGACGCGAGCGCTTAAACTATAAAGCTGCCTTTGAAATTCTCGTGTATTCTCGAGAGGACCTTGAAGGAATATTTATATACCTGGAAAAACTGGTACGACGCCAGAGCGGAAATCTGCGTCGATTGTTTGCTTAAAAAGCAAATTTATAACAAATCCTTATGCTTATGAGGTATATGCCTGTGGTGCCGTATGTCTTAGTGGGACTATACGGACTATCCATGTGTATGTGTAGAGACGTCACGAACTCTGCGACACGCCCAGTCTGGGAGTTTCATGGTGTCTCTTCTTCGCTCTCTTGTCCTTGTCTCTCTCTTCGTGGCCATGTTCCTTTTCCCCAAATCAGGGCAGATTCTCTGTCTGTCTGTCTGTCTGTCTGTCTGTCTGTCTGTCTGTCTGTCTGTCTGTCTGTCTGTCTGTCTGTCTGTCTGTCAATCTTTCTCTCTGCCTGTCTGTCTGTTCAGCCAGTGCTGTACGTCGCGTGCGACGGCTCCTGCCATTTCACTGCTATCTATCTATCTATCTATCTATCTATCTCTGTCTGTCTGTCTGTCTGTCTGTCTGTCTGTCTGTCTGTCTGTCTGTCTGTCTGTCTGTCTGTGCAGCCAGTGCTGTACGTCGCGTGCGCGACGGCTCCTGCCATTTCACTGCTATCTATCTATCTATCTATCTATCTATCTATCTATCTATCTATCTATCTATCTATCTATCTCTGTCTGTCTGTCTGTCTGTCTGTCTGTCTGTCTGTCTGTCTGTCTGTCTGTCTGTTCAGCCAGTGCTGTACGTCGCTTGCGCGACGGCTGCTGCCATTTCTTCACAGCTGCTCACTGCGCTGCTAGTCACCTTTCCCACAAGCCACCTGCTCCATCTACTCTTCGCCTCATTACTACTACCACCTAACGCTCCTGACGCACCGCAACGCAAATCGGCCTGGACGGCCGACCACTCAACGCGCCTACGACGACTTCGGACCTTCCGCCGCGGCGCCCGCTTATTACGTAACCGCGCCTTCACCTGGGACGTGTTACCTAACTTATACGATCCCGGTCATCCGCGCGGACCCGACCGTCCACCCCGCTGGCGGGGGCCTCCCTGATTGATTCCTTCCGCCGACTCTGCGAATCTTTCGCCTGTCCACTTAAGCGGCGTGACCCCCCCTCGGAGAGCGAGCGAGCTGCTCTTTAATGTTGTTGTTGTTGTTGTGGCCTCTATAATGTCAGCGGGCCGACACTGCAGAGATCGCCGTCGTCGTCTTCGTAATGAAGAGCGCCCGCGTACCGTCGCTCGAGACAAATTGCGCAGCGCTTAAGGGGACGCGGAGCAGCGCATCTTCTTGTTCTTGATGATGACGTATAGTACAGAGGGAGGCGGGAAGCCCGGAAGTTGGGCCGCTCATGAATATTCACGTCGTGCGTATAGTATATGCATAAATGCGGGAGACGGGGCAGCGTATCGCGTACAAGTAAATGGTCGCCGTCGAGGGCTGCCACGCGGACGCGGGCACACCGGCCGTTTTCTTGATGATGTGAGGGAGGGGAACGAACAAACAGTAAGGGAGCCCGTATTTGTTTCTTCTTTGTCTTCTTCTTGTTCTAACACCTTACTCTCTCTTTTCTCTCTGACGCAGGATGAAGAAGAAGTACTACTCATGGGAAGAGTGCATGAACCTGCGGGAAGTGAAGGTGAGTGGCGACGGTCCCTTGGGTTGTCGACAGGCTCTCGCGGCCATTGCGCAGTCCACCAGAAGCGCGCTATCGAAGTGCTGCTGCTTTTCGAGTGTGTAGTTGTGCGTGCGTGTGTGCGTGTGTACACTACGTATGTGCCTCGACTCTGAAGGACTTCGTCCCTGGTTTGATGACCGCTCGCGGTATACCATACAACGTCTGACCGCATTCCGCGGTGGGGGTCGGACCGCAGAGAGAAAGCACGTGCCTGTTTGTGTTTGTGTACGCTATGTCTGTTTTTCGTTTATTCCGTCGTTTTTCTTTCCACGAGCGAAGCAACGGATGCCGGCGATGGTATAGACAGAGTGAGGGTGTAATTGGGAAACGAATGGCAAATAGCTGCCGGTATCGCAGGTCTTTCCATTTTCTTGTTTTGCTTTGTTCCGAGGGGCCCACCGCGTCAACTTGAAGGTATCGCAGCGACGCCGTCTTGGTGTTTGGATGACCTTGGGTGAAACACGCCGAAGTTGCGACGTAAAGCAAATAGAAGTACGCGCGGCTTAGGATGGCTCGTCTGTCCGGTGATATTGAGATTGAAATATTGGTGTACTCATCAAACATATATGCGACGTGTCTTACTTATGGCAGCTATTTCTTCAAGCGTATATCAGCGACACGCCTTTTGTGTACTTGTACAACCACATCCCTTCTTTCCGTTTTGTATTCTTTAAATAGATACCGCTCATTTTTTTCCCGATAGCAAATACTACGGGCTTGCGACTATTCGAAAATTTCGTAATAACTAATCGAATAGTCCACGCATATTCGAAATACAGAATATTTCCATGGAGGCGAAATGTTGAGTGCACCGCGCGATGTTAGTGCACGTTAAGAAAACCGCAAGTGGTCGAAATTTCCGGAGCCCTCCAATACGGCGTCTCTCATAATGATATCGTGATTTTGGAACGCAAATCCCAGAAACCAGTCAATCAATCAATGATATCGGTAGTTTTCTTCGCCGAGCTGTTGGCGTACGTCGGAGCCATCTGCAACATGTTCTCTCGCGCACGGAGGAGGGAGTAAAGCTAGGAGAGGACTTGGAGACTTTTCGAGAAAAATTTAGAGAAGAGAATAATGGCAAATAGGCCTCGGTCACGCCATAGGTTACGTAATATCTTAAAGGCTCGAAGTCTCCTCCGCATGCAAGCCTGCCTCACTTGAGACAACAGCAGACAAAATTTATTTGTGTAAAGATACAGAAACCGAAGCGAAGTTAAAGGCCATTTGGCCTGACGCGGCTTCGATCGCTACGGCAAAAATCAGACAGACAGACAGACAGACAGACAGACAGACAGACAGACAGACAGACAGACAGACAGACAGACAGACAGACAGACAGACAGACAGACAGACAGACAATAACATACGGTCCAGCAAACAGTGTTTCCATGGGGCTATTGCTCAAATTGTGTCGACTAGCAAAGAATATCTCGAACGTAAAAACTTGAAAATTAAGCAAATACAAGCTGCATGTACATCGACAAAATTCAACAAAATTGTACTTTTTGTCGTCTAATAATAGCAGTATTCCTTCGTCAGTGTTTACAAGTATTTCTTTCTAATAAAATGTAGTGGAATTTCTGAGTGTGTTTCAAAAATTTTTCCATTATACTATTCGAAAGCTATTCGAATGGTGTTCTGTTCGTATTCGATTCGCTTCTGAGATTCACTATTCGCACTACATGATATATACGTAACGCAAAGCACACCGTAATCTGCGTGTTTTGACACAGGTGTATATAGTGCCCATTTTGGAAAATAGCGTATCCCATGATCGGTAATTATTTCCAAACTTAAGCAGGCGCTGTGTCCAGTCTCCTTGTGTCCGTGCTGAAATCCTTGCGCTACTTATGTTCGAAAAGTACTACGCGTAAACAACCATACCGGCAGCGTGTTCTGCTACACGATCGAAGAGTGCACGTTTTAGTAAATGTTAGACTCCAGTCACCCAGGAACCGTGGAATGTGCTTCGGTTCTGTCCTTCGCTGTATCAGAACGTGCTTTTGACGACGCACCTTTGAAACTTTATTCATTCAACATTCCATCGTTTGGTATGCTGAAGGCCGGGGTCAAAAAGCCTCTTCACGGGCTTGACTAGGACCACGACTCAGTACAAAATTGCAGGGATAGGCAAGCGTACAGTGCAATACAACAATTTACGGAGTGAAAGAACAATATATCTAGTTTGAATTTCATCAGACATAAACAGAATAAGAATAGCTCAATGAACTTTAAAAAGGAAAAAAAAATACGCAAAAAACTGATGAGATTGTTATGATCATAACAGAAATAAGACAACACTGTGTCACTAAATTTGAAATCTTACGAGACTGTAAATGAATACATAAATGTATACATATGCACATATATACACAGATCAAAAAGCAATACAAGTCAAACAGAGCGAAAATAAACCGGCAGACAATGTACCAACTTTAATTCGATAATCACATAAAATCACCTGCTAAGTATAACCTCTAGGCGTCGACCGAGCAACAAAGAAAGTTGTACGGTGCACGTATTGCGTCATCTTTGGCGTTGTAAATGCTGTTGTTTTGTCTTGTATACGTGATGAAAAAAAAAAAAAGAACTATGTTGTATGTCCGACCTATAAGTATAAAGACCTGAGGCATAGCCGAAACCGCATTTGTGTGTCATCGCCTCGAAGTTTGGCAATAAAAACAGGGAGCCTGTCCGATTGAAGCACTCAAACAAACCGGAGTCATCGGTGAATGATATGAGGCTGGTTGGAAAGAAGAACTAAAGCTTGTGAATATTTCTTTTTTTAATTGTAGAGAAAGGAATCGGGAGAGACAGCCGGCGCACTAACAAGATCAGTATTTTACTATTGTAAATCCCACCCGGCGGCCTGGACGCGGTTAAGGAAATAATAATAATAATAATAATAATAATAATAATAATAATAATAATAATAATAATAATAATAATAATAATAATAATAATAATAATTGACACCCTGGGAGGAAATACAGAAGGACAACAGGCCTGTCAAAGCCATCAGGAGGCTTGGAGGACTAGGCCCGGCACATCAGCAGACGATCGATGATAACAGAGAGATCGAAAAAGTTTGTACGCTATCTTATGCAAAAAAAATATGATAATATAGTAAACCGCCTATTTACACAGCATTTAAACACAGTAGAAAAAAACAAAAGCACTACGTACAATTAATGATATAACAAGTAAAAAAAGATAATGTAGATAAATAGCTTATCTAAAAGGTACTCAAACACAGAAAAAGCAAAAGTATTACATACAAATAATAATAATAATAATAATAATAATAATAATAATAATAATAACCTAGGTACACGAGTGTTCCTGCATTTCACGCCTATCAAACTGCGGCGGGCGAGACCGGGCGACGAAACCACGCCCTCTCGCTTAACGGCGTGAAATTTAAAAAAAGAATATATCCTATACGATATTCCTTCAGTTAGAGGGTGGGGATGTTCCTTCTCGAGAGCACTTAATTCGCAATATCTCACGCTTGAGCTTTCCTCCTCACCTAATTATTTTTTCTTTTCCTGCGCTCCTATCTCAATAGGCGATCGCACGGTCACACCCTTTGAAAAAAGAAAGCGAGTCTTCCACGTCCCCCACGCGTGATCGGAGTAAAAGAGAACCTCGCATCCGAGCAGACATTTTAACAGGCCGATGGCGATGCATACATGATGGAACGGAGCCATATCAAAGTGCGTTTTAATTTCAATCGCCGTTTTCGTGCACGTGGCTCATTAAGAAGAACGGTTACTCAGAGCGGGTGCTCGATTGCCCATTTTCTTAAATGATTATTTATTTATTTATTTATTTATTTATTTATTTATTTATTTATTTATTTATTTATTTATTTATTTAGAAACATCTTACAGGCCCCCTTGGAGACATTGTGTAAGGGTGTAATGGACAATGTGCTACACTCTGACAAGGTGCATGCGTTAACCAGGTGCGTGGCCTGTTTTGCTATCCTGCATTGTAAATAGGCGCGAAATGACAGCGTACTGTAAGGGCTGTTAAGTATTGTGCTGTCACTGTCCGGTGGTAGCACTATAATATGTAAAAATGGACGTCGGTGAAATAAATTTAACCTCCTTAATATCATCGAGATGCTTCCATGTAGCCTTATTAATACCGACTAACCATCTCGCGGATGTGCGACACGTTTTGTCATGACATCCGCTTGTCTAACATTAGTTCGGGCTTCGTTCAACCGGCACCACATGCTGCATGACCAAAAGCAAAGAAGGAGAGAGAGATTTTTCTCTTCAACTCCGCGAGCTCCATCATTCGAGCCACTGCATCACAGTAGCAAAAAAAAAAAAAAAAAAGCGGAACATTAACCAGCCAGAATTTGTCTCAAGGCTAACATGTGTGTCTTTCATTATCTTTGAAAGTCCGCGCATTGGTTTCTCTCCTAGTGCTTTATCTTCGCTGGATTTATTTAATATTGATTTATTTCTGCTTATTGTCAATCCTACAACAATGTAAAATTTTAAGAGCGCAAGAAACCCACAGTTACAGGTGCGCACGCACACACCAACGCAAATAAAAACCAGCAACGACACCACACATAGCGCCTGTGTCCGGTGTCGTTACTAGTGTTTAGGTGTGTGTGTGTGTGTGTGTGTGTGTGTACCTGGCACTGTGGTTTTTCGCGCTCCTAAATTTCTGTGGCAATGTATTACGAACTATCCCAGCAACAAGTTCTATCCAATAGAGCAATATGTTATGCAATTCATATTGTTTCGTTGTTTGTTTTTACCTGTCTGATCTGTGATGTATAATGCACTTGCATGAAACGCCGTAGTGGAGCGTTCCGAGACAATGTCCGGAGCTATTCCACATGCGCGTACGCATACATGCTTGCGTCTTGCCCGTCGAACGTCCGTAGTAGTAGCTGATTGATTGATTGAGTGATTGATTTGCGGGGTTTAAAGGGTCCCTGAAACGTTTTTTTGACATTGCGTCACTGATTAGGCAACACAATTGCGAAATCATTCACACCATAAATAAAGCGAAGCACAATGCGCTAAGGCAGCTATGGGCTTATTTCTGTCGCCTTCCTCCTTACCACTGCTGTTCCTCCTCAACTCGATCTGCTGCGGAGTGCGCGCTAGCGACGACAGCGCCTCCCGCGTCAGCCGCTCTGCCGAGCCTCCCGTAGTGACATAGCGCCCCGATATCCTCACTGAGGTCGCCCGCCTCGGCAGTGCTAGCCCTCTGTAATAGAGCGCCGGCGACTCGTGTGACGCCGCCAGATGCCGCGATGATACCGTTGGCTGAAACGAAGGAGTACGTTGTAGAAGCACGTTGTTCGCAGCTAGGTTTTGAAAATTACGCGCACGTCACATGGGTCGGGGCCAATCAGCGACCTCCCATTCGATCGCTCGATGGCGGGGGCGTTTGAAAACGCTTTTTGGCGAGCCGCTGCGACCTTTTGCGATACGCGTGTTCAAAACCTTATTGTAAATTACGCACTTTACGCACAGCGCTAAAATCTGTCCTGTAATGGTCCTAGTGACCCGCTCTACCGGATCACCATGTTTGCACAAAATCGTCAAAACCGTTTCAGGGTCCCTTTAACGTCCCAGAACCAGCCTTGATTATGAGAGACGCCGTAGTGGAGGTCTCCGGAAATTTCGACCACCTGGGGTTCTTTAACGTGCACTGACATCGCCCAGCACACGGGCCTCAACATTTCGCCTCCGTCGAAAAGCAGCCGCCGCAGCCGGGATTCGATCCCGCGACCTTCGGATCTGCAGCCGAGTGCCATAACCACTAGACCACCATGGCGGGGCCGTAGCAGTAGCTCTGTCAACCCGACAGACCTCTGAGGACTCGAGGACGGATACAACCGTATACGCTTAAACAAGTATAAAGCATTTGTGCTCGCCCACGGTCACTTGGACAGCCCTGGATTTAAAACCTACTTGCTATGCGAGCGAGAGGAAGCGGAAGTCGAAAGCATATCGGGCACAGCTGAAGGCTCGTTGGCCGCGCAGTTTTATGCGAAGGCGCCATGAAATCGACTCGAAGGTGGCAGCGCGTAGAGGAACGAGTCAGTGCGACCGCGCGGATAATGCGACGACCACACCGATGTCCCCGACCACTCCGACCATGTCAGACCAACCAGTGCAGAGTATGTCTAAGGCGCCTGAGAGAGAGAAATGGACAGGGAGGCGAGGAGCGACGTCAGAATAGGGGAGGAAGCATATTTTGCCTGTCGGCATTGTCGACAGAATGGTTATCGAGAGAAAGGAAATCAAATCATGAACGGCAGAGAAGTGGAGAGAGATGAGGGAAGTTGTAGGATCAGATAGTGCATTAGATGGTGTGACAAAATGAAGAAATTGGCAGTCATAGTTTGGAATCGGATACCGCGAGGATGGAAGTAGATGTGGGTCACTACCTTCGTCCAGCGGTGGACATTAAAACGGTTTGTAAGTGACGTTGTTGGTGTTTGTGACAACGACTGTGATGATGATGATGATGATGATGAAGAAGAAGAAGAAGAAGAGCGGAGAGCGTGGAAGTTCTGCCAGCATGGGAATGCCTTACAAATGTGTTTCCGTGGCTTTTATCCCCTCTACATCGATAGATTTCGGTACAGCATCGCTTTAAATATGCAAGGGCTGAAAATTATTGGCCCGTGTTTTGTGCAGGGTCTTATAGCCTTCACAAGTTGAGGAAAATATGATTGCTCGATTTTCTGAGCGAAGTCGAACTTTTTCTGAGCAAAGTCAGAAAACGGCGCCAATCAGTTGTGCAGGCTCCGGCGAAGACGGGAGCGAAATATTATTGCGCTGCGCGCACCAGGGAATTCCCTATTTGCTTGCAAGCACATCTGGAAAGCGCCCGCCCTTCTTTCAACAAATGACGTCACTGGGGGCATCGACTAAGTGGCTCGAGGCAGAAATAGCATTGGCTGATTTCATGAGAGCTGAAAGATCATCTCCTACACTTTATTCGTTTGTGTTTGAATTCAGCAAATAAAAGGAAAATGTGCGTATTTCTTTTAAAGAGCAACGAAAAAGAGCAAGTGACGTAGTCGGTGACACCAGTGACGTCATTTGTGGAACAAAGAGCAGCGAATGCTTTCCAGCTGCGTTCGAAACCGAACTGCGAATTCCCTGGCGCGTGCGGTGTGACAATATTTGCATCACGCGTTCTCAGGAGACTCCACGTCTAATGGGCTTTGTTTTCTGGCTATGTTAAAATATTGTTGCTGGGTCCCAGAAGCGATAGCTACGGATTTCTATGGATTTTTACACATGCTTCTTTTCGACCGGTATCGGTCCAACATAAGACCTCTAAGGATTCGTTATATTGGCCAATAATGTTGGGTTCCCCATAGTGTATAGTAATGGGTGCGCACTCTTTCGGCTATCCTCTCAGGCAGCAAAAGGAATGCACATAAGTCTACCGCACGCTCCGATATGTCGATTACACATGGTTATGATACGATTTCTTTTTTTTTTAACTTTCAGTCGTGTTGAGCGATGTTCAATGCCAACATTTCGCCTTCGCCCTCAAAACGCGAAGAATGAAAACTGAGGTCAAGCAAAGGTCCACCTGTCGGTGCCGCCCTCCTGCGGACAACGAGCTTACTAGGTCAACTGGATTCGACGCGGCGCGATATCCGAAACGGCTCAAGTTTCACCGCATGCGACTCGCGGTCGCGTGGGATATGATACGCCACGTTTCATTTACGCTGACCCTCTCACGGTCCAGTATCTCCTTTTAAAAAAGAAATAACAACTTCGACTCAAGGATCCGAAGGCTTGTACGCGAGTCACCTCCAACTCGACTCTCGGTTCCGCATTTTCCCTCATTGACCGCAAACTTTTCGTCTCGCCCGACACGCCGTTTCTCTCGGTCACTTAGAGGCCACGGGTTCGCGCACCGCATAGTTTCCGGGGTTGGGCTTCTCTGCATTGCGCAGGTGACGCTTATAGAAGATGGCGTGCAAGAGTGTTTCATTCCATGAAACGCATGACGAAGATTGCGCTGTGACACCGCATTGCTCTGTGTGTAGTGCGAAGATTCTAAGCCAATTTCTCTCTTCCTCTTTCTCTGTGTTCCTTCTTAGATGTTCCCTTGTATCATTCAATACCATCAATAGACAAATACCTGTTCAACTCATAGCCGCAGGATAGTAGTATAGAGAGATAGAGAGAATAGGATGCTATAACCAGGAAGCGTGGGGGCTAACGGAATACAAACGTCCGGTTTACTACCCTGTAGTGCAAATGGACATGCGAGTATTGAAACGTCGCTTGGCGGTGAATGTTGTGTTCAGATCTTACGTGCAGGAAAGATGTCGCTTGGAAATTTTTCACTTGGCTGCTCCAAAAGAGGCAAAAATAAGTGTGTTTAACAACTTCTGATACAAACAAGAGGTTCCCTTTCATACCGCTATACTTTCCACTGTGACCCATAGAGAGCGCACAAAAAGAACATAAGACTAAGAAACGGGAAGACGTCGTTGGTTGACGGTATCGGGGTCTTTATGCCGTGCTATTATTTCGTCACCAGTGCAACTTCATCAACGAGCCCAACTTGCCACGCATACTTGACACACCCTGTGCCTGAACTTCAGACATGCTGGGCGACGTAAGAGGGCGTGCTAAGAGGGCATTTTACGCTCGTTGATTTTATTGTACCTTTGCTTTTTGTGGGACCTGATGATGACCGAAACACCAGTGAAAACGGCGAAATCGAACCGCATTATATTTTAATTTGTACCTGAAATCGGTTTCCGTGCTGACTGCAGCGCCATACATCAACAGTTTTTCTGAGCGATTATGACATCACCATGCTGGCTTTGCTGCAGGTTCTGATTGGCCGTGAACAGTAGGAATAAAACTATGCATCACACGTGCTTACAATGCATCGAATATAAGAAATTTCAAATTGAGAACGCGTTTTACGCTTGCTGAAGCTACTGAAAGGTACAAACTTGTGCATTTAATTTAAATTTGCCTGTAACTGACACGAGGAGCGCTGTGCGGCCCATGCGGTGGTTGTGGTAGGAAGGCCACAGAGGGCAACATGGTTCCGTTTCTACAAGATGTAAGCCGCGTTTTTATTGAAGCAGCATGCACGTCTCGGGATGCCGGTATCTGTCGTCTGCTTTTATTTTGAATTTGTAAGTTCATTAACTTGGGTTTGCCTGCATCTATCTCGAAAATTCTTTTTATATTTATCTCAGAACAATACAAAGAACCCGTTTCGATGCAAAACTCAGCGAGTAAATATGGTTTCAGGGCCCCTTCAGGGACAAGGAGAGAGCGGAGTGGGTTAGGGAACAAACGAGTGTTAGGGACATATCAATAAAAATTAAGAAGAAATGGGCGAGGGCGGGCCATGTAATATTATCGTTAATCATCACTTAAATGCCGAGCATGTCATGCTATTGACGTCACGGCCTATCAGTCATGTTAGTCATAGATTCGTACCCTGCTATGCCAATTTTGGCGATATACTATGTCAAGAGACAACTTTGTTAAACGTCACTCATTTTTCTTTTTTTTTGGGGGGGGGGGGGTTACCATTTATGTTGACGTCGGTCAATTTTCACGTTCAACGAGGCGTACAGGGCTTTTGTCTTAGTAGGCCTCAACCGCCCCCACTTCGCGCAGTCCCTGCAGAAGCTGAGTCACGCCAACCTGGTCAAGCTGAAGGAGGTGGTGCGCGAGGACAACACGCTGTACTTCGTGTTCGAGTACATGCGCGAGAACCTGTACCAGCTGATCCGGGAGAGGGACACGCCGTTCCCGGAGGCGGCCATCCGGGCCATCGTGCAGCAGGTGCTGCGGGGACTGGCCTTTATGCACAAGCACGGCTTCTTCCACCGGGACATCAAGCCCGAGAACCTGCTCTGCATGGGACCGCAGCTCGTCAAGATCGCCGACTTCGGGCTGGCAAGGGAGATACGGTCGCAGCCGCCTTACACCGACTACGTGTCCACAAGATGGTGAGACATAGCTTTTTTGGTGGTCGTTTTTCGCTAAAGTACAAATATCTTAAGCGTTTTAGTTCGCCGCATCGCTTTGTTCTGTACATAATCGTCATGCCAGTCCTCCTTGCTTGTTCTTGTACATATATATATATATATATATATATATATATATATATATATATATATATATATATATATATATATATATATATGCCATGCCGCAGTAGATGTGTTATCTGCACAACGCACAACACGTACCCCTGCATGAAAGGGTAATTAACTAGCACTAGTGATGTCGTTTTTCTCCTTAGTTTTACTTTATAGCGCCCTGCGTAAATGATGCACGGCGCCGCGCACTCGACGCAGGTACCGCGCCCCCGAGGTCCTCCTCCGCTCGACGACGTACAGCTCGCCGATCGACCTGTGGGCCGTGGGCTGCATCATCGCCGAGCTGTACACGCTGCAGCCGCTGTTCCCCGGCCGAAACGAGGTGGACCAGCTGTTCCGCATCTGCGCCGTGCTGGGCACGCCCGACCAGCGAGAGTGGCCCGAGGGACATCAGCTGGCCGCGGCGCTGCAACTCCGTTGGCCGCACTTCCCGCAGGGCTCGCTGGCCGCCGTGGTGCCCAGCGCCAGCCGCGAGGCGCATGTCCTAATGCGAGACCTGCTGCGCTGGAACCCGGCAAGGAGGCCCACCGCGCTCCTGGTACGGCAGGCGGCAAAAGACGTGCCGCCATTTCATTTGTTGTTGACGTAGCGGTGGCGTGAGCACGTCAGGGCACTTACCGCCGTCGGCGTTGGTGTGATGGCTCACAAACGCACACTGTGTGTATCTGTGCGTGAGTGCATCCGCACTTCCACTGGCATCCCGCTATAACAATAAAAGGCATAGAACCTTGCACTCGGCGTTTCATTACACAGGTGTGGCACGTGCGTGGGAGGAGGGAGATAATAACGTGTTATGCTGTAACTGTGACATAGAGAATGTAACAATATGTCCCTTCTTTGGCCGCTAACCACGTTTGTGCGTGCATCTTGAATGTTTGGCGTAGGTATCGAATGGTCGTTTACTGACTGCTGGCCTCTGAAGCAGTTATATGATCACAATGTGCGCTACCACACACACACACACACACACACACACACACACACACACACACACACACACACACACACACACACACACGCACACACGCACGCACACACACACGCACACACACACACGCACACACACACGCACACACACACACACACACACACACACACGCCTCGTTACGCGCAGATTGACCCCCCAGTGCCTTGGCCTGCTACACCCTCCCTCCACCCTTTTAGTTAGATAATTGGCTCTCCCTACAAATTCACCTTTCGGGAGTATTTCCCCTCATTTCTTTATTTTACAATTGGCTGTAAGCCCGATATACCTTCGGGTGGTGCGGGCTACCCCCACATTATTTTAATTTGGTTTCGATCGCAGGGGGACAAATTTAACACACACACACACACACGCACGCACACACACACACACACACACACACACACACACACACACACACACACACACACACACACACACAAAACAAAAGCTTGTAGAGAACCATTATTTGCGAACTGTTGTTAACCGCGATGGGTATACGATGCACGTAGACGCTATCGACTGCTTGTTTCAAGAGCAAACTACCACGTTACCAGGAAAGTTCAATAGATGAGTCAACGACAAGCGAGACCGGTATAGCCCCCGATGTTCTGTCGTTTGCCACGCGACTACTATAACCAGGACAGCCGGACTATCGGATCTAAAACACGGCCGGGCCTCTCATCCTTGTCGTTCCATGTCTCTGGCACTATTGTGTCATGTCGAACGTTCCAGCAGTTGAGCTTATTGCTTGGTTCGTTCGTTTTGTTCTTTCTCCCTGACCGCAGGCACTTCGCTACCCGTACCTGACGGGCACGCCGTCGACGCATTCGCAGTACCCGTCGCCCCACAGTCGTCAGCAAAGCGTCGCATCTCGCCGATCACACGTCGCGCACGTAAGTAGAATGCCATGCATATATTTACGCTACAACTGCAGCCACGTGGTAGCAGACCCGAATCAGGCGAGGTATCGACCACTCTCTCTTGAGTGGTCTGTACTGCGTCTATAGCCAGAAATACCGCTACATACTGCGTGGGCTTGATCGATGCCGCTTAAATATTTGAACGCTCGTTTCTGTTTCGTTTTCCTCTTTGACCTGGTTCTGTTTACCATGTATGTTGTTTGCTTGTCAAATGGCATGCTGTCATTCAGAGATATCCAGTCTTAGGATTCTTCTGTTTCCAACGTGAAGTTCTCAGCTTATTATTTTACGATCATATTTCTATTGTGCGTTTTTTTTTCTTTTCACGGAAGACACAAACTAAGGCAACTCTGGAACGCCACAATCTCCTGTGTTAATGCATGATTTAGCATGCGACTATCTTGTCCTTCGTGTCATACGTGCGCAAGGAGCGTTGCCCCTAGCAACAAAGTAGCTTAGCCCCGGCAAACTTTACAGTGTCGGTTTTAGAGCTTCACCAGAACGCAGTGACGCTCATCAAAACATACGTGTATCGACGACCGGCTTTATTTCGTCTGCGCACAAATTCACTGAACGCTGGGTAACGTGTTCCCACGCACTTCGGCCAGCACTGGTTGTCATGTCGTTGTGTCATGTAGCCGGTATATTTTAAGTCCTGGGAAAGCTGAAATCACCTCAGCCACCTCAAGAACATCGTCTTAATGGTCGCAAATGTACTTTTTAAGATCGCGATGCTCGTATCTTTACTCGACTCCTCGTGTCTATTTAAGAAACATGTATTATGCCCCTTGCCGCTTCTTAGTATGCTTCACTGCACATTATAAATGCTTCACTACATAACACACTCGTAATGCGGGGAAGCCAAAATTTAATTATTATGCATCTCTATTGCCACGGCGTCCGCACCGCTTTTCCTAAAAGGGTTAAGTGCTAATCATCTAAGGACACTCAAAATCACATTTAAAACGACAGGCAACAGATTTAAAAACACACGGACAAGGTTACCGGTCCCCTTTAGGGTCGTTCCAGCTGAAGCATTAGCGTTGCCTGAACTTTCTCAGAGCCATCGCTGCGCCTGGTAAAATCGCATGCTTCATGTCTTATATAGATGGCCTAACTCTGTGGCGAGCGTAGCGGATTATTCAAGATTCGTATAAACAAACCGAACTCCCTCCTCTTGGACTGCATAAAGGCAATATCAGATTAATTGACACCGTCCTTTGCAACGGAAAACCGAGCAAGTGAGCAGGAGTGATCCCTGTTTATGCACTTTCTTCTGTTCGTTATATCTGGTGCCCCTCAAATATGCAAACGTCCATCGCGATGCAGCGTGATGCACAGCTTCGATATCAGTGATATCATCTGTGAAGAGAGTGCGCTCGCAACATCAAGCTTCACCCCCTAAAGCGTCTTACTGGGGAGAAGCAAACTTGTACGTGCTGCGTTTTATTTAAAATGTTCCATGTTCGCCACCACAGCACATGACGTAGTAGAAGAATGCCGTAGTGATGGAAGATCATCCCAAATAATATCGTTTCATTAAAAGATCCTGCTTTGTTTCGCGGCGGATTGTAGCTTCGTATGTTCCGTTGACTTTCTATTACGATGTTCAATGTTCACCAGTATCTTTTCCTGTCAATTTTCTTGCTTATTTGTTTCTCGTACTATGTAGTTATTTAATGCCTTATCTATTGTCATATCCCCCCCCCCCCCCGCCCCAATACTCAGTGCTCCTCTGGGGCCTGTATAGTAATATGAATAATTAGGGCGAAACTATATTTTAGGGGCGAAGCACCTTAGGGCTAGACACTCTATTAGGGCCGAGCTTGCGGCATACGCCCTGTGTAGCCATCTAATTATAGTTGCGCCCGTTATGGGGCGTAGCGTCTCGTGATGATGATGATGATGATCGTGGTCCGGTTAGGAAAGGACGCTAATTTCTCCAGCCCATGTAGGGAGCGCGGCTAAGCGTCCGTGGGGGAGGGGGAAAGGGAGTGAAAGAGATAGAGAGGAGAGAAAGGCCGTAGTGGAGGGCTCCGGAAATTTAGACCACCTGGGGTTCTTTAACGTGCACTGACAACTGCACAGTACACGGGCCTCTGGCATTTTCGCCTCCATCGAAAATGCGACTGCAGCGGCCGGGATCGAACCCGCCGCGGTGGTGTAATGGTTACGGTACTCGACTGCCACCCAAAAAACGCGGGTTCGATCCCGGCCGCGGCGGTCGCATTTTCGATGGAGGCGAAAATGCCAGAGGCCCGTGTACTGTGCGTTGTCAGTGCACCCAAGGTGGTCTAAATTTCCGGAGCCCTCCACTACGGCCTTTCTCTCCTCTCTATCTCTTTCACTCCCTTTCCCCTACCCCACGGACGTATAGCCGTGCTCCCTACATGGGCTGCAGAAATTAGCGTCCTTTCCGATTTTCGATGGAGGCGAAAATGCCAGAGGCCCGTGTACTGTGCGTTGTCAGTGCACGTTAAAGAGCCCCAGGTGGTCTAAAATTTCCGGAGCCCTCCACTACGGCCTTTCTCTCCTCTCTATCTCTTTCACTCCCTTTCCCCCTCCCCCACGGACGCTTAGCCGTGCTCCCTACATGGGCTGCAGAAATTAGCGTCCTTTCCGAACCACAATCATCATCGTGAACGATTTACCATCTCGTGAGAGAGAGCGAACGACGCGCGTTGACTATGGAAACGCTCTTTCTGCGATGAACGCTTTACCAGCTCGCAAGGAACGAGAACGTGCCCTCGCCCGCGAGAGACAACGCTGACGCAGGCAGCGTCTGCTAGCGAATTTCTTGATAGAAAAAACCGACTGCTCGCGCTGCACACCGTTCACCGGCCACCCCGTATATATATAGGCACTGGATCTTGTCGTGCAATGTAGTGCCTATGAGAGGCTGCTTGCCCGAGACAGCTGTGGCCCGCTGTCTCGGGCAGGGAGCGCGGACGTGATGACGTCAAAAACACAGGGTGGCCCGCGTGAGAATCACTAAAAATTTTCAAATTCATTTACAGGAAAACTAAATGACCTGCATCCGCCTGACTTGGCATATATTATTACAGCACTGAGGAAAGTATATACTGACAATTTCATTGAGATCAATGGACACTGAAAAATCGCCGGAGTTGCCCTCTAATGCCGATTCCTTGATTAAGGATCGAGGACCTGCAAACAGAGCAACGACTCGCGATACTTCGGTGTATGTAATCACGCGTACTAAGCATTACGCATAAGTTATGCGTAAGTTATTCCTTGTAAAGCTTTTTTTATATATAATGTTTCTGCTAGATATGAGTGCAAGCGCCGTCGCCTGGTCTTTTTCCGTTGGATATATCGCCACATCACACGAATCCTGTGGGTGAACCAAGCCAAATATTCTCTGAGACGTTGAAGTTAGAGCAATCCTGGACGGTGGACTTGCACCATCGAGGACACACCTCCCTACATCATTCGGCAAGAATGCTGTGCTTTAATCCGTATAGAGCGTTTTCACGCTAAAACTAAATGGAAGGCGCGCACGTATCTGTGTAACATCGGCGTACAGGCAAGTATGGTACCGAATGAGTGTCAGTTCTGGACACACTACAAAGCAATAGAAGAGGGCCTAGGGATTTTGCTGTCAATACACTCATCGCTGCGCATCTAAATCAGTTGTTGCCGAACCAACTTTTTTCTTAAATATTGCAATGAAAGTTCGCTCCTTCGATGGCACTTTACATATTGTGGGCGCGTAGCAGAGCTTCCAGAAGGGCCTTGTGAGTGATTGCATGCACTATAGTTTGCAGCACTATAGTTTGCAAAGTCTAAAAGGATATAGCTGTACAGGGGTTTTGGCATCGCCTGCACAGCTTTCAGCTTTCGAATTCCTAAACGAAGAACAAACGAGAAGAGAGGCCCAGGGAAAGACTGGTGGCTTGAATCGATGAACAGATCGCTAAAAACGATGTAGAACAGGGAACGTCGCCGGAGCCAACGTTTCAACAAGTGGACTTGTCTTCGTCGGGACGGCAATGCCGAGACAGCAATTTAGTCTTCGTTGCCGTCCTCACGAAGACAAGTCCACATGTCCAAGGCTGACTCCAGGGACATTCCCTGATCGTTTTTAGCGATCTGTTCATCGGTTTAGACGAAGAACAAGTAAGCTTCAGACCTTAACCAAATGGCCTTTTCTCATTACGCACATTTCGTATAATAGCTCGCGCGCTTGTTAGCGACCACGCATTTGCACTTCGGTTACATGACCAGCCACTCAGCCAGTGCGTCGCAACCTTCGTGCAGGACCAAGGTGCTGCGGCGGCCCCACAGCGCGGCGGAGGCCGGCCGCTGTGGGCGCTGTCCGATAAACCGCTGGCTGTGCGGCCGTCGGCCAGGATGCACGACTTCGGCACGCGGTGGTAGCGCCACTACTCATACGATGACAGGTACGTTCTCTTTCTGGGAATGTTTGACGTCCGAATGGCGCAGTTTAATTCGTAAGATAAAGGCGCGCGTTCGATTAGGTTTCCTTATTAATTATTTACATATTCAATTATTTGTCCGCAGCACAGAAGGAGAAAAGATAGGGAGGGAGATAACGGAAGTCACAGTATCATGCGCCATACAAGACACGGATAGCGGTATCGATGCATGAGACAGATAAACAGTGCAGGTTCCGTATAGTTTTGACGGGCCCATATAATGCAGTAAACATCGCGTCGTGCGCGCAACATCGTGTCGTGCGAACGTTGTGAACGGGAACGCGTTCTCGGCGGTGGCGCGAGGAACATCGCGAACAGAAGTGGGCAAACGCATCGTGTCAACTTTCGTTTCTTTGAGATAGACTCGAGCTGCAACATATATCAGGCGCGCCGAAGCAGTAGTACGCGAAGCGACCAGCTGTTTTCGGTTCGCTCAGAATTTTCCATAGCTGTTGATTCCTAATTGTAAGCTGCTAGACAGGGCGCGTGCCATCTCTTACGCGGCCATCGCTGCGCAGTGTAACAGCCCATGGAAGAGAGGGCGCAAGCTTCACCGTGCCACTAGAGTTACTGTATGTGGAACATGCAGCAACTCCCCATGCCACCCCCCTCCGCTATGGGCCGCATTGACCACCCAGTTCCCATCAACATACCCGCCTACCCCTTACCCTTGCGTACATTGCGTATCTACATACATTGTGTGTCTGGAACGAAACGCAACCCCTGCTGTATGCGACTTTGGGAATGGCGGGCATAAGGGCTTCCACCCCTCCCCCCTCCCCATATAATGACACCGTTGCTACAGTGAACTTGAATACTCTAGAACACTGTACCTTTGCCCTCGGCTTGTCATCATCTTTAATGTGTCAGCGGAGCACTCGAAGCCCGCAGATTAGTGCAATGCCTGCTATTTGACGCCAATTTATTGTGCTTTTTCATCGCGGATAATTTAAATGTTTGTGTCCTGCGATAACTGAACGTATGACATCAAAGGCTTTCACCGCTCTTGTGGGTACACTTGTGAAGCTCTGCGAGGACCATTACACCTGTATTTGGACATACATGATGAGAGCGAAAATGAAGTACTGTTGATGGCTTACCCGTCATTTTCGCTGACTAAATGGCAGGAAACCATTTCTAGTTCCTGAGGGCAGTTCACAGTGGAATTTTGCATCGGCTTAGCCAGTGGTGACCAAAGACTGAAGGCCAACTTCACCTTAGTGATGGCGCAATCTTATTACTCTTTATACGCTTCTGAACCAATAGCAACAACAAATGGGGATGTACACAGCAAATGACATAAATCAACACGTATGACAGGTTCAAGTCACAATGTTCTGCTTAGCTCATGTTATGGATGAGGAAAAGGAGGAAGAACGTATAAATAGAAAGACAGGGCAGGAGGCTACCCAGCGCTTAGGCTGCCCGGTCACCTTGTGCTAGGGAAATGGCAATAAAAGATAATAGGAAGGTGACACACTACGTAAAAACAAAGGAAGGCAAACAAAAATACCAAGGGGCAGCTTCAGCCTGCGGTGCGACGACTGCTAACACCGAAGCTGCAAACACTGAAACACCGAAGCGCCATAGGTTTTCAGGATCATCATCATCATCATCGCATCCAGCTTTATGTAGTTACAGTGTTCTAGAATATCTAGAACACTGTAATGTAGTAGTGGTCTGAAGGCATGAGTGCAAGAGAAGAAAGA
This sequence comes from Hyalomma asiaticum, assembly GCA_013339685.2. NCBI lineage: Eukaryota > Metazoa > Arthropoda > Arachnida > Ixodida > Ixodidae > Hyalomma > Hyalomma asiaticum. Next base: position 33,751,521 of record CM023489.1, read on the forward strand.
AGTGCGCGTGCAATTATTTCATGATGATGATAGCTTTGTGCATACACCTAAAGGCCCACCTCCAGCCTAAGGGCGTTCTGAACCACCCCTATCGCTTGGTTTTGAAAACGGCTGGGTGCGTATTGAAAGCTTCGGAAATTCACAGCCGAAAGAATTTCTTTTCAAAAAGATGTACTAGGAGCAAAGATATTGCGACCGGGAAACCTCCTTTTCCCGTTCTTTCTCAACTCCGCGTAATAGAGCTTATAGAGCTCTTGTGGGCGGCGTCGAAGCAGGTGCCCTGCCCACCGCGTTACGTTACCAGGCTTCGACGTCGTATCAGAGTGACTGATTGAAAGCGCAACTTAGCGCAACTGCCGGGGGCTGTTTGCCGCCTGGTTGCTCCGCCCCTAGGTTCGGTCCCGTGCCTGGGGTTCTTTAACGTGCACTGACAACGCACAGTACACGGGCCTCTGGCATTTTCGCCTCCATCGAAAATGCGACCGCCGCGGCCGGGATCGAACCCGCGTATTTTGGGTGGCAGCCGAGTACCGTAACCACTACACCACCGCGGCGGCCGTGCGCGTGTTTCTATTTCCCCGAGGAGTCGCGCAAGCGAGAGGGAAAACGAAGAGACGCGAGGAGAGAGAGGGACCGGCCGGAGTGGCGGGCGGCCGTTCCGCTGCCTTGTTGCAGCGGCGGTCGCATTTTCGATGGAGGCGAAAATGCCAGAGGCCCGTGTACTGTGCGTTGTCAGTGCACGTTAAAGAACCCCAGGTGGTCTAAATTTCCGAAGCCCTCCACTACGGCCTTTCTCTCCTTTCTATCTCTTTCACTCCCTTTCCCCTACCCCTACGGACGCTTAGCCGTGCTCCCTACGTGGGCTGCAGAAATTAGCGTCCTTTCCTAACCAAACCACAATCAATCAATCCCCGCCCGCGTTCGCGTCCGTGGTTTTGTCCCGCGTCCCACACGGCAGGTTCGTACTACAGAATCGCGTTGGTGTCAGCGGCGGGCGCGCTAGCGCCCGTCCCTGACGCTCCTGGCTCTGGCAGTGGTGACACGAGCAAAACAATGAGAGCGCCGAAGGCACACCGCGAAGCGGCAACGTATGTTAACTGGCCCCCAATTGACACGGGCAGACATGGCAGGCGTCCCGTGCCCTCGCGATCAATCTTTTCGATCCTTCGATGTCCCTACGTGGGAGAGTCCCGCGATCCTCCCCCTATAAAACGAGGGTGGATTCCTTTAGGAACTCAATAGCTTTTGTAGCGTTAGCTACACTGGCCTAGCCAAGCCCGTTTCGCGCGGCACATCAAGAGCCGTGCTGCGCATGCGCAAGGATCAGTGATGCCACACAGCTTGCGCACCGGAGCCACCGGAGCCGGCACCTCTCGCGCACTCCGCCGCCCGCCGCGCGCGACTCACCGCCGCCGGTCTGCGCATTCCAGAGGAGTGACGTCGTAGCCGTGGTAGACGCACTGGCGCCGGCGTGCGCTCACTGTGCAGTCGCCGTCTGACACTGCGCTGGAGCCGCTGCGCTTCTGACTGGCGTTTGCCAGTGTGGTATAGCCATGGAGAAGGAGAGCGCAAATGCTGCTCAACAGCGCAGAAGAGCGGAGAAGCTTGACTCATCGGATCCCGAAGTAGTTGCCTGGCAATTAGCGGTTGAGCGTAGGAGGAATGAACAGAAGGCTAAACGTGCTGCGGAGACACTGGAGCAAAGGGACGAACGTCTGGCAGAGCGGCGTCGCCAGGAGGCTGAGCGACGTGCCCGACCACCCCTGCAGCAACAACAAAACGCCATCGATGACGTCAAGGCTCGCCGATCGACTGAATATACTGTGAAACTCAGCGAAAGCGCCAGTGCGACTCGGACCTTCCAGACGGACTTCGTAAACAATCCGTTTGGATATGTGTGCGACGTGTGCTGAACCTTTGCTAACGCTACGTATATCCTGGCATAGCCGAGCTAAGCCACTGCAACATTTTTTATCTAGCTATCTATCTATCCAACGCCGACGCTTTGTTTCCGTTCATGACACACGTTTGGGCTCGGAGGTGTGCGCATTTGCTTTGTCAGTGCAATTAATTGTCTTCGATATTGCGAGTACGACAGCGTCAGGATAAACTGCGCAACTACCAAAGCTAATCCACCTTGTTCTGTCTAATCCAAAGCTAGTAAATAGTTGATCAGTGATTGTAGACGGGTTAATCATCCTGTCGGGCTTGAACATGCGGCTTACTATGACTCGGAAGGAAAACTTTCAGTACTCGAACTCATGCGTTCGACACCAAGGCATTTCTTGCATTATGGATTAAACAGATTGAGATGTGTAACGAGGATTATGATACATTTAGATATATTCGGGCAGATTATGTGAATTAATGTTATTAAGGTGGATTAATGCAGATTGAGGGAAATTAAAATTGATTAAGGCAGATTGAGATGGTTTAATGCACATTAAGGTTGATTCAGGTGGATTAGCATTGATCAAGTTGGATTAAGTTTGATTCAGGCAGATTAAGATAAATTAATGCTAACTAAGGTAGGTTAAGGCAGATGATGGATTAAGATGGAAAATGAGGATTAAGACTAATTAAGGCATATTAAAGCATATTAACAGGGATTATGGTGGAATAAGGGAGATACTGCCGGTTACGCCTGACGCAGGACAAGGTGTGTCTCTAGGACCAGATGTCCTTAAAAATGCACAACATCCTCAACATCTTTTTTGCTGAGGATGGTCCAAGCCAAAGTCCTCGTTCCTCCTGTCAATCCGTCTAAAGCAACTCCAACTTCTCTAGTACACTGAAGGGGGAATCACGCAGAAGATGGGCAGTTGTCTCCTTGCAGCTACAATAGTCACATGTAGGAATGCTGTCCAAGTGAGCGAAAAGTGCAAAATTTTAGCAGACATTCGTTTATTCCAACAAGCGCTCTTGCTCTTTTGTTTCTTCTTTCAGGATGCAGTCAACACATGGTCATCAGGATGGTAGACCTCGCTGAGCAACCTGTAGACGTACGACGGGGCGTGTCCACCGGCACTCGTCACCAGCAGCGGAACGAGGTCGGGCGGCACACAGTCAGAGGCCGGGTTGAGCAGGAGCGCTCCGGACCGCGGTTCCGGGCCGAGGGGCTCCGGAGATCCCAGCTGCTGGTAGGCGCTCTCCGAGCAGGGCAGCTGCGGACTCAGTATTGCCCCCGGCGCGCACACCAGCAGCGGAACCGCACAGTGTCGTGCGGCCAGGGCCAAGGCGTGGCTGCCGCAGGGAGCCTGTCGTGTACGACACCAATCACATCGCACTCAAGCACCCCGAGGTGTTGTGAATGGCTGGCAGAACAAGAGCCCACATCAAAAGAATGGAAGTTCAAATGTGTGTGGCAACAATGGCTATTAGGCAGTGCTGCCACCTTCGTTACAACATAAGAAATATAAAACTACCTAGTGATTAACCATTACAAGTTTTACAGTCACCTGACACCTTGCAGCTCCAGTAAACATGCAGTTTTTTTTTGAAGTACTGGTTCAATTTGTTTTCTCGTTTGGTTGTGTATGCGACAGATCTTGTTCCATTCATAGCAGTACCCCATCCCCTTCCTTCTACGTAATGACTTTCAGACTTTTAGGGTACTTGAATAAATAAATAAAATGGCACTCTGACAGATGGGGAGGAAATGGATAATGGGAAAGGTGCACTAAACTTGCTCTTTAGTAGTCAAGAGTACTATGCAGTCAGACAAACTAAATATTGCACTGTTTTAAATAATGGAATTGTGCTTTTTTTTGCCAGCACTTTGAGCATTCTTTTTCCATTTTCCACAGAGACTACTGGCAGCCAGTTTCAATTACAACCAACAATATGACACGGGAACAATGCAGTAGTGCAACAGCTGCTCTATTGTTATATCCAATGTCATTATAAGTGGACTCAAGTGTTGTATCACCCTTTGCCATTCATAAAGACAGTACCTTGAGAGCTGTAAATATGAATGCTGGTCAGAAGATTGAACTGGTAGCAATATCACCTGCAAACCGCTGGTTTATCAGTAGAAAACTGAACTGGGAAGCCTATACCTGAGCTTTGTACATTATTAACACACCTAGAGCATATATTTGGAACTAGATAGGATGATTTATGAACTCTTTTAATCACACATGCAGTGGTTCTCATGTTTCAGGTGGAGACTGCACCGTGTGAAAAAGTGTGAGCCACACCAGATCTGGCTATCAATTTTTTCTTCTAACCACCAAGCTGAAGTTTATTAGTGTTACGTTCTGTTAATTTTTCTTGAACTGCTTTAGGCTTCTGAGCCACCAACAAAAGTTATATGTACTGCCTTACAACTTGCAGGAAACAAACTGGGAACTGGTCCTATGTGGTCCTGCATTGCATTCTTTATTTTCCTGCTAGCATCATCAATACAGTTGTTATATGTTTTGTTTCACTTGCGCAGCAAGTGCACATGCCATGGTTATGTACAGTGACCCACAAAAGTTCACAGGATTAGAGAAGCTCAAAACCCACAGGGCCCTAGGTGCATACAACCAAAGTAAAATATGTAGCATTCTTTTGGCCTACACAGTGAGCCATTACTTTATAAGCACCGTACAAAATTGATGTTTGTTGAGAAGCCGTGTCCCACGAACGTTTATATATACTGTTTATGTAACGGAAACAGTGTTCAATCTCAAACATCTTTGAATTAAGGAGAAGGAACACAGTACGAAAGGATTTTCTAGCAGCATGCTATCTTTTGCACAAGCAAAAGCAGTGGAACATGCTGTTGCAAATGAGTAACATGAAACATTTAGCCACGTCCTGAGGAACACCACCAAGATAACTGTTCCTCGTATACAAAGAGTGGCAACTTCAGCACCTTGGTCTGTGTTTCACAAATCCTGTATTGTGTGGTTCATGCAAAAGTATCGAAAACGGGACATTACTTCAACTGCAATTTATTATTACCTCTACATCCTAACACTCAAATGAGGTCACTGACAAGGGAAGAGGCAAGGGCAGGTTCTGGAAGCCATTTAGAAATTGCTTTCCTTTACTGAAAAGCACTCGTCCACATGTGTTTTAATGATGTACAATCCTGAGTGTTATGTCGCGAATGGCCCCCTCATTGATGTTTATATACTGGCACACTTATAGAAACTCGCAGCAAGAGTGGTGCAAACGCCGGCTTTATTTGTGTACACGACAGATCATGCTAGTAAACAGCAGTGCCCTGAAGCATCACTGGATGCCATCATTTGTTAAAAAAAGCAAAGGGCGCTTCTCGGCATGGAAAACATGCCCGTGCTATTGGCACATCCCAAAGGAGACATGTAGCTCGAACTGGCACGAATGCACCTTCGCTTTTTTAAGTTGATAAATTGGCTGATTGATTGATGCGGTTTCATGGCACAAGGGCCAATTCAGTGAAGGGTTGCGCACTACTTAACACTACTTTATGACTCTGATTTATTGGAATCAAAAACTCTATGCAATAATTATTACTCTGAACTACAAAAAAATAGAGCTCTGTTTTATAAGGACATCCTCAAAATATTGTCTTGTGTCTTATGAGCCATAAGACTATGACAGCAGGACGCATATTGCAGTGCTGAAGCCCCTGTATGTGTGTTTCTTTCCTTGTGTTTGTGTGTGTGTTTCAGTGCTGCAATGTGCGTCGCTTAGCATTATGACAGGCACTTTCACTGTCTCCTCGAAAGGTGCTGGAGTGAAGGGCAACTCCCCAAGACAGAAATAAGCAGTTGGAAAAGTTGAATTTGCCACCGAGTGGTAGCACTGTCGTAACTGAAATCAAGCTATACTGCGCCAGACCTGCCAGCTCTTCTTGGCTATGAATGAAGCTACTTTGGCTGTAACACGTTTGTTCCCATTGTGCAAAAAAGGAAAACAACAAGCAAGTTTTTCAACATGCATTTCTGTGCACAACAAGATCTGCTTACACATTAAACTTATTCAGTCACTAAACTGTCGCATTTTGTGGGCCACCCTGCATCTGAATTACAAAAGCACCGTTGGTCACAAGTTGATGTTCCATTTTGTTCCACCTTATGTGCCTGAGAGTGCACAACTTTCCAAGTACAAATTGCATACAGACAAACCTTATTATAACAGTTAAGAACATGACTTTGCTATGTACGATAATTCGCTATAACCATGTATTCATAACACTTTTCAAATGGCAATACATGTTCTTTGTTTATTTTATTATTATTGATAATTTGTTCTATATGTATTTGCGGTGTCAAGGTTCAACTTTAAGAACATACATAAATGACGGTGATGTGGGTTGGTTTCCCCCCAAGTGTGTCGTTCTTCAAGTAGCTCACCTGAAGGCCTCCATCCGCCAGGACACAGTCCGTACCGAGGATCACCTTGCTCACGCGAGGCATTAGAGCCAGGATGGCAGAGTCGGGGACCAGGGTGGTCGCAATGCCCACACGTGCCAAGGACTCTGCGAGCTGCACGCCCTCGCAGCGTGGTCCCCCTTCTGCCACCAGAACCTGTTGATACCGAACACAATGCACCGAACGTGTTGAACACAACTGCTGTTGGAAGTGAGAGAAATATGTTGAGTTCGTCGCACTGTGTATACCGTGGACAGCGAAATAAAGGGGACGGATGAACACCCTCGGCTGTTTGCAGCAGTGTGAAGTGGACGTGTTTCTTTCAAAGAAAAACTCTACTGTACGACATTATGGCACCGTTAGCAAGGTTTGTGCGTGACCTCTCAGTGAAATACGAGAAAACGTTTCAATGCTTTTGGCAGCAGCAGCACTTCGTTTTGGTGACAGAGGCACAAAGATTAAGGCATGTCCATGTTAAGCGTTCAAGCCGTTATGACGGTCACATGAAAATAACCTTTTAAATGAGAGCACCTAGATATCATGTGTGTACATTTTGTTGATGTAATCATTATAACATTGCCCACAGCAATGAACAGACCATGATGACTCTAAATTTAAATAACTATAAATGACTGTGTATAATATTCCAAGGGATCTACTTCAGAAGACATTGTGATTACATCGAAATGACTGTGTATAACAAGGTGGACTTGTGCACAAACTGCTTCAGCTAGAGTCCAGCCACTTTTCTGGAAAAACTTTATTCTAATTCATAATATGCCATGTTTTTACAGGAAAGAGAGAGAGACCAGCCAGAGAGAAGGCGAAACTGACTGATCCATGGCACGCACAGTAAGATGTGATGGCACACAACTTTTATAATGACTGCAAATTATAGGTTAAATATATGCAACGAGGGGCTTGCAGTTGTTCAACACTCAAAACGTATTTGAATACACACTGCCCTCTGAAATGTGAAGGACTAGTGGCACATTTGGCCAATAATTTTCCAGTGTGCCTAAGTGCTGTTGTAAAACTTGGGTCCACATGGCCATAAAGACCTCACGAAAGGTGCCGTGCCAAGTTGAAGGCAATAAGAGAATGGCAGAGACAATAAAAAATCGAGTTTATGTACATTATGAGGACCAGACGGATACAAACCAGAGAGAGTGCTGAGTGTCTCACTTAAATATTATCTCATATTTCTGGGCTCCCTAGGAAAACCTTTAGTATTTTTTCAGTGCATCCTGAAACCTTGACCTGCATTTTTTCAGTAGCACTTTGACCACACCCCTTTTCAATTTTCAGAGAGACAGTGCTAGCTGATGTCGAGAAGTTGAGGCAAGAATGACATTTAAAAGCAGCATGCTTGCCTGAGAAGCAACTCTGTTCCAAGGAAAGTGCAAATCACAACAGAGCTCGTAGCACATGTTACATCTGGCCAATCAAATTCAAACACGCTGAACACATCCAGCTAGTTCTCTGTGAGCACTGTACTCCAACCTATAGGCATGCGTGTACAAGGTACTCTACGAAGAGGAGCAAAGTTTCGCGAAGAAGGCAAACACTTTGCTTGGTATGGCAAATAAGTTGTATTCAACCTTGCAAATGGGTGGTTGACAGCAATTACCTTTCATGAATGCTTATGCACCTGCAGGGCTTCTGCAGAAACTGATTTTCCATGCTTAATGTCTGTGCACTTTTCTGTGTTGATTATTTCACCAAAGAAATGTGATCTACTAGCCTGCCAGTTAGCTTAGCTCAGATAGTAGAGTGACCGATCCAAGAGAGTGATGGTGCCGGGCACGACTACCAGACAGGGCCGAAAGAAGTTTTCATCGACTGGGAAACTTTGTTTTCGAGGAATCCATCTGGGTTTTCTTAGGAGCTTTACGCTACAGATGGATGGATGATGGCTCTTTCCGCACCGTGCATTTTACTTTGTGCGACCACCAGTACCTGAAATGTGCGCTGGTTCTGAGCAGCCCGCTTGAGGAAAGCCTCGACGGTGCGCGACCTTCCCTGGGTGAGCAGAAGGTCTCCGGACTGGATGTGTTCAGGGCCCTGGGCAGCCACGTTCTCCGCACTGTGCCGCAGCTCGCGCTCGAGCTCGTCGAGGCTGTCGAGCAGCTGTTCGCGCAGCCCCGGAAGTGGTCGCGTGTAGTCACTCACTGAGTCATCCCGTGCCGACAGGAGCTTTTGCAGAGAGTCCCTGTCAGCCTCAACCTGTAGGTTGTGACATGATTTTTTTTTTCAGCTCAGTCAATCTAATAAACACTCTAATTAGACCACAAGAAAGGTTAAGCATACAGACATGAGCAATAGTGAAGGGACATGGCACTTGCGTTGCCTGTTTTGTTTCACTAGCATTGATGTCCACCCGCCTAACCTTTCCCTATTTTGAACAGCTGAAGGTTCCGCCACCCCATTCCATATTTAGCAGGCAGCCTTATGCAATCTGTGAAAGCAGCGGCAAAGGTAAACTCTGCACATTTTGGAGTACAGTAGTTTCGTTTTATCTTCAATGTTCTCTTTAAGACAACTACTTTACGTATTACACCCGTTAGTATTCGTGGCCATAAGGTCGCAGGAAATTATACAAACTTATTTGTGCTCTTTAGGGCCTCCAAGTCACATGCTGTTATTTGTTACGAGAACAAACAGTGCGCAGCGGCTGATTGTCATAGAATAGCGACAATCCACTGATACGGTGGCCGACAGAGTCAAATCTGTGACACCTTCCACATAATTATTAGATTATAATTTGTGACAAAGAAGTGCCAGGCTAAATGTTATATAGAATTAGTTATACACACCTATACATTTTTTTTTTTTCATATACTGTGTTTCTTTAACCACAAATGTGGGCTGTGAGGGAGATCTCTCTAGCTTTTGGAATGTTGCCTGCTATGCGTGAAACGGTGTACTACACTCATCAAAACATGAAATGTTGGCACAATTAGTGTACAGTATCTGAAAAAAATGTATCAACATCATAATAAAGCTTAAGACGACTCTGCTGACCTGTATATGGCAACATGGTTTTAAACAATTATTACAGTGAGAACGAAATCACAAACGCACAGTGCATAAGTGGAAGAAAGGTATGTAGGCCCTGTGTTGTACAGGGCATGGTGTACAGGCAATGGTTACAGAAAATAATGTCCCACTAAACAACACAATTAACGACCCCAGCGGCTCTACGAGTGTTAATGCGGCTACACTTGGTGTGCACAAAGATCGTCGAGCGCTTGCTCTGCTTGTATTCTTGTTTGTTCACTCAATTGCTGTTTGATCTAGTGTCAATTCTCCCGTCATATTTTCTACATAACGTTAGGTTCAAATGCGCTAGTTCATTACTTTTTACGCAGCAGCGCAGTGAAGCTTCCACTGAAGGCATAATACCTAAGCTAAGCGGAAACGTAAACAAAGTTTCAAGTTCCACCTCTCAGAATTATTCGATCGGTACGTCTTTTTCCCAACAAAACTGCGCCTGAAAGATCAAAGGCAACGACTGTTGGCGCCATGCACAAGTTAATCTACTAACTTAAAATTCTACGCATAGCAGTCCATCCTCACACACACACGCAAAGGAGCTAAAAAACGGAAACAGTAAACCGACGCCGGTATCTGGAAACTTCAGGTGAAAACAGCTCAGACAGTCGTCCTATCGTCGATCCCTGCATTACCTGACGGCCCCAGTAGGCGCTGGCATACTCGTCTCGAATGAGCCTCAACACACGGCGCACTACGTTGGCACTGGGCGACAAAGGAGCGAGGTTCTTGCCCCGGGCACGCACGAGGTCCAACAGTTCCTGAGCCTGCTGCCACTGTTCTTCGCGGACTAACCGCACCAGCCCGGTAAGAGTGTACCGGGCCTCCGCTTCAGCGTCCATGCTGAATAGCTTCTGCGGAATACGAACTGTAAGTCTCACGAAACACTTCGTAAGATCGCCGGCAGATTGATCTTGTCCCACCAAGCCAAGCACCACCACATCCACGGAACGGCGGAAAGCCTCAGTAACACCGTGTTATCGACTTTCACGCGCACGGTATGGATTGTCGAACGAATGGCCAGAACAAATTGAGTGCAGCTTACTCGGCGATCACGCTCAATGTTACGTTTCACGACATTTTTTAGCTACATATGGGTGCAAGTTCGCGAAAAAAGAACGCGTTCACGAAATGACCGATCTTGGCTAGACTAGGCTCTCGTTGGCTTGTGCGTAACAACATAGCCAGCTGATCAGGCATGCACCAAAACAAGGCCGAAATGGACCGAAACCAAGCTGCCGTCAACGACGATTAAAGTGCGTTAACGTAAATGTCATTTGTTGTCAGGTGTGCCGTCACGTTGCGCTAATCTCAGTACTTAACCGTGAGCTCCTCGTTAGCTCTTTTTTCATGCATCACTGATATATGCTTCATGTAACGCTGCTGTACTCTCGCTTTTCTTTCCGAGACGCCATCTTTGTGTGTTGTTTTATTTGGATGCAGGGCGAGAGATAGCGAGTTCAGAGTCGACTGCGCTGTTATTCCTGTTAGTGTTATCAAAGCATCTTTCTAAGACGGAGTTTTGAGGAAACAAAGGCCAGGCGCGCGTGAAGGAAGGCCGCTGGATCGGTGCCAAAACGGTCTCAACTGTTGTTTTCGACCCACGCTCAATACCTGTCTCCAGCTGACTGCACAGCACCCCCGCCGACTCTGGTTCACCTCAGCTACGAGAGTCTCGCAAAGGAAGGACGGAGAGAGAGAGAGAGAGTGCGTGACAAAAGCCCGACATGCTTTCTTGATTTCCACGGCACGATGGAGGCTTCTGAGAACCAACGGCTGTACGACGATATGCCACTGCTAGTCTGCTGAAAACGCCTTAGCAACAGCGGCCAGTCCTCGACTCAAAACTTTCGGGCAAGTTATCCGTGCGCACGCATTGCTCACTCGTCGCCTCGCTGTTGAGGCTTAAGGAACAACTTTTGCGGAACCCCCTTTGTGTTTATCACATTCCGCTGCGTCGATGTTTCCTTTGTTGTTGTTTTTTCTGTGTCGCCTCGTAGGCAAATCGCGCACTTGGGCGGTACACTTTTACCTTTCTAAATTGAATCAAGGGCGCCTTTGTATTGGCGACCGTAAATCCACCTGCGCTCATAAACAGGCTGTATGCATTGGCCTGTGCCTCTCTTAGCTTTTCTTTTCATTGTTTTTTCGTTCGTGCCATTGCAGCTGTTTCGAGTGAGCGCACTGAGTTACGCGCGGCTGTGTATCGTCGAGTCGTTGCTGAAATGCGCAGTGCGTGCTCGGGTTCGATTTCCTCTTTGCGTTGCGTTTTGGTGCCGTTTCTTATCAGCGGATTTCCCGAACACTGTAGGATAAGTGCGGGCGCAATTAAATGTTGCGTTGTGTAGCTTCGATATGGATCGATTTTTCCTGCGGTTTCTCGGTAACTGGGCGGTACGTATCTCGTGTTCTTGTTTCGGCAAAGGTGAAATGCGCGCTGTGCTTGATTACATCGACTAAAATGTAATTAAAAAAAAGCAAAGTTCGCCGTCAACGATGCCGACTGATAAGGAATTTATATGCGAGATTAGAGCTGCCTTTAAATACATATGATAATCGCTCCATGATAGAGCGTTGCTGTCGCTGCTTTAAAGATAATGGCAGTAATTATTGCATGGCTGTCATTACTCTTACCTAATAATAGTGAGGGAGGGGAGGTGTTTATTTTGCATCGTGATTAAATATTGTTGGACTGTTAACTTTTCATCGAGGAAGTAGGGAAAAGAGGGAGCATATTTGCTACACTTACTCAACCTTATTGCAACTATAATATCTCATTATTCAGCCAAATAAGGGTAAACAGTTGTACTAGACTCAAGTAGGCACTGTAAAAATATATTGTAAATCACGACGAAATGGAGCAGCCCAATTGCCTGCCCTTCATATTTTTTCTCCATGCTTTATTGCCAGTCAAGCCTCCTGCCCAGATAAGAACGACATTAATGCTCCTGCACGGGCCTAATTTACTTACACAGCCTAAATTTGGTGGACTGATGATGACTCAGTGTTATTTTCTTAGTAGTCGACACAAATTTGTGTACGTCTGTCTTTCTTTGCCCAGTGGTGCTGCCACTCACATTGCAGAATGTCGCTAATGTGTATTTTTACGAGTCCCTGTCTTTTGCACATGTTCTTATCTTTGGTGTTGACATGGATAAGCAGTGCTAGATAAACCTCCAGAAGATGAAGGGCAGTGCAGTGCCAGGCCATGAACTGATAGGGGATTCTGTGATAAAGGTTCGGTTTGCGGACTCCTTGACCGCCGATGGTCTTGTCAGAAATCTTGGTTCAGCGGCAGAAGTTTTAAAGCGGTGTAAACGGAGCGCTCTGCCCTGAGAAATTTAAATAAAATTTGGTAATAGCCAAAATGAGCAACAAATGCGTTGTGTGAAGAGGTGGTCTGTGATAGATTAGCAACTGGGTCTTGGCTTGTGAAGCTCGAGGTCACAGGATTGCATCCTGGCCACAGCGGCTGCATTTCGATGGAGACGAAGTGCAAAAGAACACCTGTGTGCTCAGCTTTAATAGCCAACTCCAGCGATGTTTTGAATATGTCAAGGTAATGGCGATTCTATGTTCCTGAGGTGCTGGAGTCACACTTCTTAATGTAGAAATACCCAGTAAATGGGAAAATAATTTTTAATAATTGAAAAAGCGTGAAACCGAAATCTATAACCCAGCACCGATGTCGAATCGGTCAATCCCCCTTTTGCATGGCTGCCAGGCGTGCACAGATCTCGGAAGGCCATGGTATGGTACTGGTGTGCTACTGTCACTTTGCCGATAATGACATCAACACATGGTGTCGCCAATGATTGTAGGAAGCCAGGCGGCCGGTTTGAGGCAATCGGTAAACATTTATTTGTATGCATGGTGTGCATTTCTCGTGCATGTAATCTTGCACATATGATGGAAGTGCACCTAGGAACATATCCAGCAGATTTTGTTGAGATCCATTAACCCCAAAAAGATCACCAGAGTTGGCCTTTAAAGGAATACTGACACAAATTTTTAACATTCTCGTATTGTTGCTGTAAATAAAAGCACTGGCGCGGAGAACCCGAAAAAGAGTATCATGGTGCCTCACAATGCAATGAATATAGTTTTAATCCGGCTCCCTTGAAAGCCCACTTTCGGTTTTGCTTTCGAGGGGGCGGTTTCCTTGTGATGTATCAGCACAGTCGGACATACATCTAAGTCACGTAGGGACAGCAATTCGTGATAGTGTCGCTGTAAGTCTGTCGTCTGTGGTCAGTTACACATGGGGCACGCAAACAGCGAGAATTTCACGGTCGTCCAGCTACTCTGACTGCGATTTCGGCGATTTTTAAGAGGTTGTGTTCATACGTCATCGTAGTGTCCATTGCGCTGGGGCTGGCTTGCAGTGCTGGGCGAAGAAAACTTTAAAACCAAACTAAGATATTTTGTATGTGTTTCCTGCCTTCCGTGTGTGGAGGGCGTTAACAATACATGGCTAGAAAACGAAAAATGTATGTTTTGCGCTGCCGCAAAATCGTGTCAGTACTCCTTTAAGACATGAGCACGTTGAAGAGCCCTAGGTGGTTAAAGTTACTCCAGAGCCTACCAGGGGTGCTTCATCATCCCCGCTGGTTTTGACGCATAAAATACCATCAATTATTATTATTATGCTCTTCGTGCACATAGATTCCCTTCCTTTGCTCTACCATTGACCGCAAGTGACCGTTCGCTCTCTCACCTTGTCCCTAAGAGAGGATAGTTCATCTCATTGTTTTATGGCATTTGCCTAGATTACATGCCACGTAGGCAGAGAAACTTAATTTCTCCGTGTTGAACAAGATACTTGTTTCCTTAGACCGCAGTTCTGTTGTTTTTTTTTTTTCCTTAAATGATGCAGCTGGAGCAGTGTGAATTTGTGACATAACCTCATATGTGAATGTCACGTAGATATCTGTTAGGCAGTGAACATTAGATAACTCCTGCAGAACAAAAGAAACATTTATTCCCAAAGCAGGAATGTCACGAACGTTACGTCGTGATATAATATCCCGCTTATGTGTGTTCCAAGGACATGTAACCTTTTTTCCAAAAACAAAATAAAAAAAAAAACAGAAGGCAAAGCCTGTAGCAGGCCGAAGATTTGGCACATACTTGATAGCCATGATTGTTGTCATCACCGTAATTACTGGTGCCCAGGGCTATATTTGCTTCAGTGTTACAATGTTGATTATAGTGAATGGTGATCAAATGACAAATTGAGCAGGTTTTCATTTCCCCTTCTCATGTTCATTCTTGCCGCAACCATCATCATTAAGACAGGTCATGATGCTGCTAATTCGGTTCAGTACCTCATGGTTCTGTTATCCAACCGTGCAGGCAATGGGTGGTGCTGTCAGCGCGGGCGAAGACAACGACGAGCTTGTGGACCATCTGGTCGAGGCAGACTACATCCGAAGCCCCGATGTCGAGAGTGCGCTACGCGCCGTCGACCGGGCACACTATTACGCTGATGGGTGCAAGGAAAATGCTTATAGAGACTTGGCTTGGAAACAAGGGAATTTACACTTATCGGCGCCATGCATCTACTCGGAGGTACATATGGCCTCCAAGTGCATTCCTTGCGTCATGAACATTATGCTTATCATAATGAAGCGAGCACTCACTTGGGCTTGAATGAAAAAAGAACCACATGATTGGTACTTTTCTGTGTAGAAAAATTATGTGACCTGATCCAGCTGCATTTATGCACAAGGAGGTGTAAGCTGTGTGTGCATATACTGGGACGAGTACTCTGCAGCCTTTTCATTGTGTTTTGTTGTCGATTGAATGCACGGTGACGTGCATCACTGGACTCTCTTGCATCATTCCTCACTTTAAACACAGGATCCGATGTAGCAGACATGGAACATTAGTTCTGATATTTGTTTTAAACATGTCGTGAAACGTTTTCTGAAGATTTTGTACGAAGTGTGTACTCGAGATCCTTGCTCTGCAATCAATAATAGGCATTGCCCCGTTGCGTCGTTCAGGTTAATTTAGAGCGATAAAAATGCAATAAAAACCCCTCAACGCTGCAGTTGACATTGTCTTAGGTAGTTGCCATCAGGCCTCCGAGATTTGCACGCTCTCGGGGGCCATGGAAAAACAAACTGTGCTACAGCCTTGCTTCTGAACGGTGGCACCATACAGTTCCCAAGTATTTTCTTACTTTCTAGCTTTCAAGTAAATCTATTATTTTAGAGAAAACACATGTTCACTGTACCTTTACACTTAAAAATAACTTCAGTTGTAGTCACCGAAATGCCACTGAATAGTACCTATGCTGGCCTGTCGTGTTGCTTGGTCATTTCAGGAGCACAAGACCGCTAGGGTTTCAAATGGGAGTTATTAAATGTACAGTGAATATTTTGCCAAAATATTTTGTAATCGGCATGTCAAATGCATATTGAAGCAGTGAAAATTACAACCGGGCAGCTCCGTATTCTTTTCAGGACCCCTTTAACCTTGAGCCAAGTCTTCATTGTATTCTGATTACATACGACCCGTACATGATAATTTCTCGGTGAATGTATCTCAAATTGTTTCATTGTATTCTACTGCAAGATGCAACAAACCTAGACATTTGAGGCAGTTTTTTTCAATTTCTGAGCACTTTTCTTCACTGGCCGGTTCAGTTTCTACACCAAGTTTGAAATACGAAAACAAGGCTGGTATTCCAAAGCATTAGGGGTGCGCTACTTATTGCTCCAACTTGTCGTTAACCAGCGCATTCATCCATTGCATAGCGTATTGGTTTCTATATTTTTGGATGTGTTTGAGAAATATGAGGCTTTTTTTTGTTATTTATAGCTTTAACTGTTACTTGCAAAAAAATGAGTTTAAAGGGCCCCTAAACCACCCCCGACATTTTTTTTAACATTTCAAGTTAGCACGCGCATCAAGTTGAAAATGCCGTCACGATGAACGATGTCAAACGCGGCAGCGCTACGCGCCGCGGGCGCGCCACAAACTCGAAAAACAATCCCGTGCGCCTCTCCGGCCAGTTCCGGCATGCCAAAGTTAGCCGTGACGACATTGTGGTTTTTGCTGACGTCAAAAGAGTCCGAGCTCCGCTTATTGGTCGAAGGAGGACGTCGACTTCCGGTTAGTCTGCTAGAAAATGCACGCGCTCCCTGCCTGTTTGTTTTCCTCGTCGTGTGTCGTTCGAGTGGTGTTCGCGTGTGAATTCGTAAATGCGCTACGCTACGCAAGTGCAAGTGAGGTACAGCCGACTAGAAACTGCAGCAACTCTCAGAACACGACGAATAGCGCTAACAGAGAGCGTTGGCACAGCATCAACGAGACATTTGCGCGAACGCGGGAGCCCGGCGGAGGCAAGTCAACCGGATGCGCGTCATCGGCGATGTATGTCACGTGACATTCGGAGGAGCACTCGGCGAGGAGGTGGCACTGGCAAGCGGCCGGCGGGTGCAGGAGAGAGTGAAACAAGCAAGCGCCGCGTTTTAATAATCAAACGGGTGTAACTCGGCTATTACTGCACCGTTTCGAAAAATTCTTGCGGCTACGTGTTTCTTGCGGACACCGGTACAAAAGCAACACCACAACTAAATTTCGACCTCTTGGTGGTTTAGGGGCCCTTTAACACTGCCACAGTCGCAGGATATCTCAAGGCTGGAAACCATGAGGCAGCCATATAAACTGCCAAACAAGTAGGTGCTGCATTTGGTATGGCTCTATTGCTGTGAGGTTCTTTTTAAAAGTTTATTCGAAAAAATTTTCATTTAAAGGCACAGCACTCACTCTGGTCATGTTCTCAGCTTTGCAAGAAACATTTTCCAAGGATTAAGTTAGCAAACTTGATTGCAGCGCAAAGGGCGCCTCCTGCCAACTGGCTGTAACAAAAGGTCTCGCAGTTCACGGCTGCTGCTTGTGTGACATTGCACTGTATGATGCATCTTGTGTAGTGTAATGTTTTTGTACATTAAGAAGAACATGGACGCCCTGAATAATTGTAGAGGTTTTGTGTCTGGCTCTCACCAGGGCCAAGATGATTTTTTCATCCACTTTCCTTTTTTTTTTTTCATATCTCATATTTAGTGCACTTCAGTCAAGGACTACAGATAATATCCTTAGTTCACTCCTTAAGTTCATGTTATGTCACCTTCCCATTATCCTAGGACTGCATGCAGAGAGATGAAGTAATGCTCACGAAGGCATTAAATGCATATAAGACACACACACAGCAAGCACACTTTGTGCCATGTTCAGTGTTGTTTCGAGCATGAGTTGCCTTTGTATTGACATGTGTACTTGTTTTGCTGTTTCATGGCAACTGCGTTTCATTGTCTATATCCTTTCAACTTGCTATTTGCTTGATGCAGGCTGCACCCGAATGTATTGGAACCATCTCAAATGTTTCTAAATGCTCAACTTAGATTGTATGGAGGACATGCATACCGTATTTACAGACTTGTAAGACGACTTGAACGTAGCCCCCCCCAGTTCACAAGTGGGAAAAAAATAATAATAATAATAAATAAAAAAAAGAACTCGCACTAGAGTTTTGGTTTCGATTGTAAGTCAACCTCAAAACCTTAGGTTTCAAATTTCAACAGAATAAGTTGATTTGCGATAATGTAAGTCCAGTAACTAAGTACATTTACTCGAGCACTAGCGGTAGTGCTGGAACATACAATGATGCCTTAATTACATTTTTCCAAAGGACAGATTATTGGTGGCTGTGCTTCTACTATCATTGTACTTTGGGCATTAAGTTTTGCTGGGCTCAGGTCTGCCAAATGAAGACTTCACTCTTCACCGGCTAGGCCGCTGCATTCTTTAGCACCACAACTACCGTATTTACTCGAATCTAACGCGCACCTTTTTTCCGATAAAACGGGTCCAAAAATCGTATGCACGTTAGAATCGAGTGCGAACGAATGACACCATTACCATATCGCCTGCATCAAAACGGCCGCCTCCTACGAGGTTCGAGCGCTGTCAAATGGTCACCGGCGAAAGAACGAACTAGCGGCGCGGCGGTCTTTGGCGCGCATAGCTTCAGTAGTCTGTCTCGCCGCCGGTCCCGCGCTGAACGACGCCACGACGCACATGATGCGTAGGCCGATGATACTCGCCGCGCCGGCTTGGCTGTCTTTCGGCTAACCAAAGTCGCTAAGTCGCCGATGCAACCTCTGAAACGCCCAGCCGCACCAGCTTTCGGTAGCGTTCGCGGGTAGCCGTAAGGGAAGATGTTTCCCATCACCGCACGCAAAACGGCTCATCATCGCATTTCTCCCTCATATCTGTGTTGAGCCTGATCCACCTGAGCGTCTCAGTCGCGCGCGCTGCACGACGTCTGAGATTGCATCGCGGCAATCTCGGGGACCACGCCCCGACTATGCTTAGGCTTATCTGCACGAGCCTGCGCAGCACGCGGTAGCGGGCGTGAGGGAACTGCGATAGCACGGAGGAATGCAGCACTGCGAGTAAATGATGTTATCGCCGCTTGCACACGGCTACGCCCGGCGACGTGTGGCAGTTTTATTCGGGACCCAGGAGCTATGAATTGGCGTGCCGAACGTGTTTGAGACACCGCGGATCGAGTGAATCGGGAAAGCCATAGCGCGGCCGTTCAAGGGACTGCGGTGGTTCAAAGTTGGCGGCGCGTTTATTATGCGAGTGCGTTCATTATGCAAGTAAGGCATCTTTTTTTTTTATGAATGTGAGAAGGTTGATTACTAAGGACCTTATTTTCATGTTGTGAAAAATGGGAGCGCGTTGCAATCTATGTTTCACTTTCTTTTTTTGGTCGTGGGAAACGGGTGTGCGTTAGAATCGAGGGCGCGTTAGAATTCAGTAAATACGGTATGTGGTTGTGTCCCATAAAGCTTGTATGCCCTCTGCAGGTCTTGGAAGCACTGCAGTTGCGTCCAGGCATGACCTTTTTGAACCTGGGCAGTGGCACAGGATACCTCAGCACCGTTGCTGGCCTGCTGCTTGGTTCCAACGGCGTCAACCACGGTGTGGAGCTGCATGAAGACGTTGTGCAGTATGCACAGCTCAAGGTACAACTCAACGAGGAAAAGCTGCATGTGAAGCTTTAGAGCTGTAAACATAGCCGAGCCCCCTACTGTTTGTCTTGACATTGTCACGTTCATTTCAGTAACACCTGGCGTAGGGAACGAGGAAATGACAATGAGTATAATGAAAAGGTAAAAAAGCACACTTCACTCTTTAAGACACGTGACTGCATAGAAAGGGCAAACTCTACGCAGCACTAAGTATTTTTATTTATTTATTTATTTTTATTTATTTATCGATACTGCAGGCCAATATGCTGGCCCATGCAGGAGGGGCAATACAATAATACAATGACAAGTATTCACAAAAGACTAACAATGCAAGAAGAAAAAAAAGTGCATAAGAGGATACAACCTATACTGAAAAAGAAAGAACGCCTAATACTATAAGCCATCAAAGAACGAAACGCTTGCTTTGCACAACAATTTACACAGGTGATAAACTACGCAGACCATACAGACAACTACAGACAATACAGACAATAGCAGGGCACTGCACACAGCATGTGATTCATGACAAAATTGCAAGAAAAGTTTAAACATTGCTCATAGTTATACTCAATTTTAAGAAAAATGTTTTTCTAATGCTTTTGTATGACAATCACAGTAGCTGCTAGTGTCTTGTCAAAGCTGTAATGCTTTGGTCAGCTGCTAGCTGTATCTTGAGCTAAATTTGCCACTTAGCTGTATGAAATCAGAGGTACATTACTGCATTTGATATTCTAAAGCAACTTGAAGATTATCGGGAAGTGGAGGTTCTTTAGGTCAAACTTACGTTCGAGTCACCCGCATTACTCTGAGCCGCTTTACATTAACGCACGAAAAGTTCAGAGATTCTGCAAAAATTCTTCAGCCAAGCAAGCACAAGTTGACATGAAAAAACAGGTAGTAGGTGTCAACGTGGAGCAGTCTTCTTTTGTTTTGTCCACTCACTGTGCACCATCCCCCCCCCCCCCCCCCCGCTTCCCCGTAAGTTTGAAAGGCCATATGCCCCATGTATGTTCGATTTCGAAGGCATAAATACATCCTATGTTGTACTGACACAGCAGACACATTTAAGTGCCATTCCAATGTTGCCAGATCTGTTCTGCATTGTTTGCTGCACTCTGCTGCTTCCAAAGAACTCTCACTCCCTCGATATCCCCCTGAAAATAGCAGATTTGCGTGTAACCACCAAAGCCCTGGGGAACACTCCTGCCAAAACGTGAAATCTGATACGTATTGGCACAAGCATTAACTGGTACCTTCATGCAGACAGTCTGTTTTATGCCTATCCTCCCAATCGTTTTTTTTTTTTCTTTTCAGACAGTTGGCTTTAAAGAAAAAATACTCTGCTTTGGAATATTTCTCCTCCTCATTTATTTTACTAATTAGCTTTAAGCCTGTTATACCTTTGGGTGGTGTGGGCACCCCCACATTTCTTCTCATTTCTTTTCTTTACTTGGGGGACGCCGTTAGCACTCTGCTGCTTTGTGTGCACACGTTCTTGCTGTGAACGGAGATGGCGCAGGAAAATCGTGAACCAGTGGTGTGGCTCTTGTGTGCTTCACTAAAGAAATGGTATGGCCCAGAAGATGCCATTGCAGGACCACTGAAACAAATGGCAGGGTGCAGCAGCTCATAAAGTGGCAGAGATGGTGTAGATGAATCGAACAAACGTCAAGTCTGATTGCATCGAGTTTCCTTAATAGGTCCATAACACGCGGCTGGGAATCATACCCGCAACCTTGTGCTCAGCCTTTGGAAATGCAGAGGGTAGAGAACAGAGTTTGTTGCCAAAACGTGAGACTGGTGACAAGCAAGGAAACTGGCAAATATACAGAAATAGCTTAGAATTGGTGTCAGCAACAGGCAATAGAGATAACCACAATGCGAATAGTAGGCAGACAAAAAATTCATTGGACTGAGAGTGAAAAAAAGAATATGTTGCTGGTTATAGCAGCAGATACAGTCAAACATCGTTATAATGAAGTCTCCTCCGACACCAAGATAAGTTCTTTATATTCGAAAGCTCATTATCAGTGTACTGTCTTAACACTGTGTTAACGGTGAAATCGTATGTCTATTCATTATAACCAGTAATTTGTTATGTCCCAGTTTTCTGTATTGAGGTTTGACATAGCCATCATATCGCCATCACACAGTGTCTGTAGTATTCAAGTGAAAACGCCACCTAGCTATGAAGGGCGCTGAATTAAGTCAGAAATCGTCAGCATCGTGGGCATTGTATGAAAGTACTGAAAGGGGGTGAAAGTAGCTCATAATGAGAACGTCTTAGAAAATGGTCACTCCAGAAATGCCGATTGAACACAGTCCATCGGCAGTGTGTTAACAGCTGGTCAAGTATTCAGCACATGTGCCAAACGTGCACGGAATCACATAGTTCTTTATTTTTTTTTATTTTTTTAATCTCATCTTTTAACAGGTTTCACAGTTCTTGCGATCCAGCCAAGCGCTTGAGGAGTTCGACTTCTGCGAGCCACGCTTTGTTGTGGGCAACTGCCTGTCGCTAGAGACGAATGGCCGCCGCTATGACCGAGTGTACTGCGGGGCCTCCTGTCCTGTTGAGAAAGTGGCCGTTCTCACAGCCCTCCTCAAGATTGGAGGCGTACTCGTTATGCCCTGCAATGATCAGGTAAATGATTCATCGCTGTAAATGATAACGAGTGGGAAAGATTAACCATGCTAGACACAACACAAGACACAGCATGGAAGTGATGAACTCTTCAACTTGCAGCACTTATGAGATATGAGCGATGCATGACCTGTTATGTACGTGTGTGGGGCCTTCTAATATTTCTTATTACAATGTCAAATTAATGGCCATTTGTGGTAATGCAAGTCATATAATGATAAAAGTGCAATGCACCTCACATAAAACATGCAAAATATGAAAATTTTGAGCTTGTACAAAGCAACTTCATTTTATGTCACTTATTGGATGCAAACATATACAGGATGTTGTGTGTATGTCCAGAGCCTATTAATGTGTGCTCAAATACCATAGCATAAAAAGGTATTGTTAGTTGGAGATGTTTTTAACTCTGCAGTGAAATTCTGCTGTAAGGGCTAAAGTTAATGGTAAATTATCTGTCAACACAGATTCTGATCCAATCACAAATGTATTTGTAACACTGATAATCACTGTTGCAGTGACCTCCACGTAGGTAATCTTGTGTGCGCGCTAGCATTGGAACAAAATGTGGACCAGTGCTGTTGAAGACGGGCCCTGTCTTTGGAGCTTCTCAATGACCGTTTCACTGCAATTTGATGTTTAACAAATTCAAAACATGCATGAGTTGTAAAAACTCGAGTGAGATTTGATGACGTAGACCTCTAAGGCGTAACTACAATTTGAGCCTCAATATAACATGGTACGTGCTGCAAAAAAACTCCTTACATCACGAACTTCATTTGCGGCCAGGTTTTTGCCTTTAAAAGGCCCCTCACCAGGCATCGTAGCAACTTTTGTTATACACTGGGAGTTGTTACCCACATAATAGGGAGCATTCTGAGACAGAATTTTTCAAATTAGCTCAGTATTAGCAGAAACACATATATTTGAATAGCAACACACTGGGCCCTGCATAGCCTCCACAAGCAAAGGTTTTCCCTGCTTTCATTCCATATCGGAGGAAGATGAGCACATAACTGTAGTCTGTGAGCGATTGTTGCACTCCGTGGCACAGTGGGGCCGGGGCCGTATTGCGGCAGCTTTGAGCAGTATATGAAGTTCTCTCATAGCATGACGGCAGAGTTTTGTGACCAGCTATTCCTTTAGGCCAGCTTTGGAACTAGTGTTCTTTACTTTGTTTTCAGGGTGGGGCTTATGTTTGGGAGGTTGTCAAAAGTGGATGAGGGACAGAGAAACCCTGATGGAAAAGTTTGTTTATATTGTGTGACGGTGGGAGAGCCTTTTGTTGGAGTGTGCAGTGGCCAGTTTGTTTTCTTTTCAAATATTTCGCATCCCATTCCCTCTTGGCAACAACACAGGGCACACCCAATAGCCGGGCTTATTGTTAAAACCAATAAAGGGGCATGAAGGCATTGTTTTAGGAGGGTTAGTGGGCCATAGAAAGCATACAAAAGCTGATGGTGCAGCACCTCATTATTGTTATAACTGATATATTGGGTCGAACTGTACTGTCTTACCGTTTACGAAAGGGAACACGAGAGCGCATGGCCAGCGCGCTCCGGCGGCTGCTTGCAACCAACGCCTTCAAGGAGGAGTGAGCGCAACCACAGCCTCGTTTCATGTCATCTAGTGGCGAGCAAAACAAACAGTAATGGGTGATATGCAACCGGCTGCAAGGTTGAAGATTGAAGTTCATATCGCTTCCTTTTCAGAAACAAGGAGCAGGAGCAAGAAGTTACAAAAGGCTCCCGTTTCTGTTTGCACTCAGCAATAGCGGTACAAATGTAATGCATAATATATCATCCACTTCATATGGCTGCTAGGGTGTGAATTGAATATTTTTCTAATCATGTTCTTATATTGTTTTAGAAATACCATGTAAAATTAGGGAGAAATGTACTGCTGAACACGGGCAAAAATTTATTGCCGGTCTAGTGTGCTTCCACAGTACCGTCCCTGGAGAAAGAATAATCAAGTCCTCAAGAACAGTCCAACAGAGAACTGTGCAGTGGAGAACAGAGCGATTTTTGCAGCGGTACACAAGTGTTAGCTTTGCCTCAGCACGCGAGTGTTTGCTTTGCTGCAGTACACGAATGTTGACTTCACCTCAGTACATAACTTTGCCGCAATACACGGGTGCTAACTTTGCTGCAGTACACAGGTGTTAGCTTTGCTGCAGTACGCAGGAGTTGGCTTTGCCGCAGTACACAAGTGTTAACCTCACTGCAGTATGCAGGTGTTAACTTCACTGCTGTACACGGGTGTTCACTGTAGTACACAGGTGTTAACATTGCTGCAGTACACCGGTGTTAACTTTGCTGCAATGCACAGGTGTTGGCTTCACCACAGTACACAGTTGTTAACTTCACTGCAGTACGCGTATGTGAGCTTTGCTGCAATGTGCGGGTGCTGGCTTCGCCACTATACACAAGTCTTATGCGACGAAGTGAGGGAGTGGGCCACTTGGCATGAGTCATAGCGTACAAAGGTGTTACTTTCACTGCAGTACACGTGTGCTAGCTTTGCTGCGATGTGCGAGTGGTGGCTTTGCCACTATACATGATTTATGCAATGAAGTGAGGGAATGGGCCACTTGTCTTGAGTCATAGCATATTTGCCCCTTAATTACAAACTTCAAGCAGTATGAATAGTAAAAGTTGAGTGCAAATTGAATTGAATAGTAAATGCTATTAGAAAATTATTCGAAATTTTGAATACTCGTACTCTGCTAGCAAATCTTACCCAGCTTTTAGTGCATGAACACTGCCACAGTAAAAGGATAAGCAGAAAGAACGATCCGCAGTTCTGGAGAGACCCAAAATGAAAATGACGTGAAGGGAATATGTTTATCACAGAGGCTGTTCACCATATTGTTCACCATTTTCCTTCAGCTGGTGCAGGTGAAGCGCACAGCCGAGGACATCTGGGTGGAAAAGAACATCCTGCCTGTGTCTTTCGCCAGCCTCGTGCCTCCGCTAAAGGATGGTCCTGAAGTGATACTGCGTGAGTATCCACTGCAGCATTACGCGGATCTATCAAGTCAGGAGCCTTGTACATTCACCGACCGATTTTTCGAATGCCATCGCGGCACTGTGACAAGCCCTATAGAATCGGCATATAAGGAAGTATGAAATTTCAGATGCCTGAATCCCCAGCCGTCCAATCTTAAGGACTTTCAGGACGGATTTTCAGGACAGAAAGTCCGAAACCATGAAAACTGCATGCAGTCAAATCGCACTGCAGCAAAGCTGACGGGATGCGCAAAGAAATCAGAAATTTTCATTGCAGCAAAACTTCATCTACAAGACCACACAACTTCGGAAAATATGATCACAGTAGAGCCTCGTTATAACGAACTCAGCTATAACGAACTGTTGGATATAACAAAGCAGTCGCAGTTCCCCTTGAAATTCTCATAGATGACATGGATATTGGCTATAACGAACTAATGGTTATAATTAAGTAATTACAGCTCCCCCTTCAACTTCATTATAACGAGGTTTTACTGTAATATGACTTGTCCCCTGGTCCCTGCAAGCACCACGCATTATTTATTGGCATCAAACTCTTGTTAACTTGGACATACTCGGCTGCACATTATTAGGCTGTTTGCATGACTCTCGAAGCGTGCAGAGTACTGCAAGTGCGCATCACATCGCATGTTCTAGAAGCCAACTGGAAACGAAGTGCCGAAGGTGCCAAGGTCCACGTCGCTCGACCATAAGCGAATGGCAGAAAAGCTGGATCATCTCGTACATTTTTATGCCTTTACTGCACCCAAATTACCACTGAGTTGGCTGTGTAGTTTCACAGCTGCATAGTCACTGTTGATGATCGTAGCAATAGCAAGTGCGTTCTCGTCCACAGCGGACAGCAACCTGTCGTTTCATTTGCACTCCATGTGTGCTGGCTGCGCATGTAGTACCTTCAGAAACTGCGTTATTGCTGTGATTGCATCTGGCATGGTCTTCTCCCCAGAATTTGTGGAAAGCAGCACTGCCTCGATTCACGGCACAGTGGGAGCGCACTTACTGTCAGAGTTTGGTGTTGGCCATACATGATGGTTTCAGTAGCACTACGGTTTTTGAAACCTGCAAATGGTAAAAACCTCCATTTGGCACTGTGTGCACTGTACGTGTGAGTACTTTCAGAGCTGCGCTGCTGCCGTTCGTAATCACGGCGACTGCAGTTTTGTCTGTAGCGCTTTTGGTGCGCATGTAATTCGTGAGTGTGATGGCCACCTCGCGTCACAGTGTCAACACGACCGTGATTTGTGGTATAACGCAGTTTCACTCGGACTTTCTGCACATTGGCTGTGAGCAACCCTTCAGAACAGCATATTAGTCATCCTCAAAAGCACAAACAGTGGCAACAAACAGTAGTTTTGTCTTGTCTTATCTCGGTGACAATGGGCGTGATATCACAAACATGGTGGCAGTTCTTGGGTAGCGATTCCCCCTTGGTCTGCACACGCATCAAACGTGCCGGCTGCATCGTGGTTTTTAAGCATGGTGCTTCTTGCTTGGACCACCTTTTAATCAGACAAATATTGGTAAAATTGTGCGTTTTCTGCATGCGTTCATTTTTTCGGACTGTGCGCTATTTTGGAAGTTGTTTTCCCTAGAGGGTTTGAAAAATTGGTCATTGAATGTATGCCTCATTGGAAGGTGTCCTTGGCATCGACGTGAATGATATGGCACAAAATGCAGTACAGTATACTTTGTCACGTGACCTAAGAAAGGCGTGAAGCGAACCAAAGCTGTGTGTGACATGGTAAATGATTGCCAATGTTAACAATTGAATTAGTGATTGTAGATGGTTAAATATCCCATGATACTTAAACCCACGACCTTCTACTACTTGAACCCGTGACCTTGCTCGTGATCAACTCAAGGAATGTCTTGGTGTCATGGGTATTGAGACAGGCATGAAAACAACGACAAAGAATCGCAGAAAAGTGGTCAAAAGAGCATGAGCGTGTGCATGGAAAGACCCAGAGCTCGAGAAACGCAACCGAGGTCAAAAAGAGGAGGAAGAACCTTCTCTTCTGTGTACAGCTGACTATCAGCCAAGCAGCCTCCAAGAGCTGAGCCGCGGTGTGATCCGTCGCCTGCTCCGTGCCCGACTGGACCGGGAGAAGCTTTCAAAGCCCCGCCGCCGTCTGCAGCCACCACGCCTGCGCAGCAGCAGCAGTGGCAATGCGGTGGTGCCCTTCAGAGGCACTGGAAGTGGCACTTCCACCGGTGGCGACTCCGGCAGCAGCAGCGGTGACGAACCCCACCGCAAGCGCTCGGCCGGAGGGGAGGGCTCGATCCTGTGGAAGCGCGCAGCTCTCGATGATGTCTGCCCACAGGCATTGGTGAGTTCACGTTCCACCCTTTTTACGAAGTGTTTTGTGCCAACAGCAAGAGGGAGTGAACACTTGCAATCAAACATCGTCACAAAGACAGACCCCATGTGAAAATAGCAAATAGCTTCATGTCAGATGATATCTTGCAAATAGATGTCCATACCACTAATTTAATGTCGGTGTTATTTTTTTATTTGCTTCATTTTAACCAATAATTTTGTTATGTCCGTATTCATTACATGAAGGTTTGACTGTGTTGAGTCTCATTTCTGGATTGCGTCTCAAAAACAGTTGTCATGTGAGAGAAACTTCAGTGCATGGATGAACGGATGTTAGGAGCATCCCCTTTGAATTTGGTGGGTGGCTAGAGCCACCAACTTCTTTATTTAGTCCTGTCTTCGCACTGTTGCTTACATTGTTAATGCTCTGTCAATTCTTTGCTTCTGTTTCATAGTTTTCTGCCACCAGTCTTCCAACCTGCTCTTCTTGTCTCTGTCGGATACAATTTGGTTTCCCAAAACTGTTGTTGAAACCTAATACCTTTGGTAGGCTTCCGCCTTCCTTGGTTGTTGACTGAAAACCTTGTAATTCAACTAGAGTATGTTCCGTGGTTTCTGCACCCTTCCCACATATTAAGCATGCTTCATCATCATTAGTAAATTTTCTTCTATAGCTATGTGTTCTTAAGCACCCTCGCATGGCCTCGAAGGGCAGGGTACTTCTTGAATTGTTGTAAAACATTTCTCTTGCGTAAATATGTCGGAGAGCATGCAGTCACAGAGGTGTCTTTGTGGCAGGACGTGAAGGGGGCGAGAGCAGCAACTGCGGGCAGGAGTTGAAGCTGGTGCGGTGTGTACGAAGGTTATGAGGAATGAAGTGCGACAGGCTTAGTGTGAAATCCAAACTAGAAGAGAAGCTCAGGGGAAGATGGAGGCTTGAATCGGTGAACAGATTGCTAAAAATGATTGAGAACAGGGAATGTCGCAGGAGCCAACGTTTCGACAAGTGGACTTGTCTTCATCAGGGCAGCGACCTGACAAAGACAAGTCAGGTCGCTGTCCTGACGAAGACAAGTCCACTTGTCAAAACGTTGGCTCCTGCGACATTCCCTGTTCTCAATTGCTTTAACGATCTGCTCACTGAGGCTTAGCGTGAGTGCCATGTCGGGCCATGATTAAGACTACGAGTGGTTGACCATGTCGCAGTTACCAGCACACGTGTATATGTGGGACCATGTGATAACTAAATAATTTCGCTTCCTTTAAGTGGGCAATTTAGCATTTACCTTGGACTTGCCACCCCTTGGCTTCTACTGAAACTGATATTCCACTGTGTCCTACAGTTACTGCAACCACAGTAGTTTTGAAAATTCTGGCGTCATCTTGTTTACTGACACAGGCTTGAGCCTGAATTCAAGCACTTCATATCTGGCGTACTCGTTCATGTTGCTTGGGGTTGCAGTTTCTGGAAAACAGATTCTTGTCTCCTTCCTCGTCGCTGAAAACATAGCATTGTATTTGTGTGCATGATGATTTTCTGCTGTTGTCACGTGCCTTTGGCACTTTTACCAGTCGCATTGTTGGTGTTGCCTACATGCAGTTCAGTAAGCTGCATTGAAAATTTGCAGAACTTAAGGTTTCATGTTTGGTACTGGTTGCGACGCCTTCTTTGATCTTTTTCCTCGGAAAACTTGCAGCCAAGTGGCCCTAATGCAGAGTGTGCTATAAGACTATTGTACTAGCAGTGTGTGTTGGTTGCTGTCTCGTTTGCATCAGCCATTTGTGCCCATGTTAGAGTGAAACGGCTCATTCATTTGCCAAAAAAAAAAAAATGTGATGCAATAAACCAAGCCATCTTTGACCAAGCCATTGCAGATCACATGAAAAATTGCGCATTACCTATGTGCAGCGGGAGTCATGGCTAGAAAACCACATGGCCATGTGTGTAGGCAACTACCTCTCCTCTCACACCACATTTCTTCCTGCCATGGTCAGATAATGTCAGTACTCACACAAACCAACTGGTATACCTATGCTGATCAATACTCGTAGCTCCTCGTAGCACCTCGTAGCTTTTCAGAAGCAGCATATAAAGTTAATGTTGCATTTATAAATCCATGAACTATTCCATGGCCTTGTATTTGCAGTAGGCTTGACTGAGTTGATAAGGGCTTGCCACAATGCTCAGAAATGTGCCACGACACTACTATGGACCCTCGATGGAAATCTTAACACCCAGTATGGACATAACACCCTTCATAAACCTAGTGCCTACTGCGAATGTAATACCCAGTGAGACAATAACGCCTGATGGTAATGCAAAGACTGACATGAACGCACCTAATGGAAATAAATTGAGCATCTTGGGAGACATTCACACCGGGTGCTATATTAAGCCATGGCCTTGATTTAAAGCATGATACTGATTAGTAGAAATTAAGAAGAAATGGGCATGGGCGGGCCATGTAATGCGAAGGCAAGACAACCGTTGGTCATTATGGGTAACAGAGTGGGTCCCTAAAGAAGGCAGGCGTGGCAGGGGTCAGCAGAAAGTGAGGTGGGCAGGTGAGATCAAGAAGTTTGCAGGGATAGCATGGTCACAGTTAGCACAGGACTCGATTAATTGGAGACCTATGGCGCAGAGGCCTTTGCCTTGTAGTGGGCGTAGACAGGACACTGAGTAGGGGGTTAATGTGGCTACACGTTCACGGACCTGTAAAGGACTGCTGGTTTGATTACTGTGCCGCTCACCACGCAGCAGGAGCGTCCCCCTTTGCTGCGCCAGAGGATTCTTGAGCTGCCCCTGCCCCCTCGACTCAAGACGTACCTGAATTTCGACCGGCAGCTCTGATTGGCTGCAGCCGCCCACGGCGACGGCCGCCTGCCGAGCACGCACGGGCGCTGCCCATGTCTCCTGTCTCGGCAGCGACAGTTTGAGTACTTCAAGTCAGCACAGCTCGTCTCCCGTTTTTATCCCATTGCTTTGGGAGCTCAGTTGTGCAGAGTGGCAAGAGCACGCTCGTCCGTGCTTAGGAAACTTATCCTTTGTGCAATGGTGGCTTTTCCTTCGAGCTGTTGTTCACTTCGAGCACGATTCTCCGTATAGAGGCCTAGCCGTGCAACACTTTCAAGTGAGCGCCGAGAAGTCTGTTTTTCTGTGATGGTGGTGTTCCGAAGACAGAACGTGCCGTTGTGTTGCGTGTCGGTCAGATTGCCTTCTCTCATGCGAAGCACATGCTCAGTGCTTAGTGAGCATTTTACCGAAGTGTTTTATTAGCCACTGGCAGATTCTTTTTAGATGATACGTACGTTGACATGCTCTTACATTATGGTAATGAGAGGTTTATGCTGAATAACATGTGCTTTTACGATGAAGATACGTGTTGTGGCTAGTTCTGTTTCATGCTTGGCATGCCGCTGTCTCAACACCGTGAGGCTGAATCTACAGTGCTGAATCTGCAGCTTTGAAGGGTACCGGATTTTCTCGACATGCAACGCTTGCCCGGAATTTATTGAAATTTTGAAGTACAAATGAGGGGCTGCAACGTGTTCTGCCTTTGGGTGCCACTAATGGACCAAGAACCTCGTGGCAACACCCACTACACTGAAGTATAGCCACCCTTCAGAGCTTTGACAGCATCTGGTGGCATAAGCAATCATTTCTGGAGCTTCGTGTCACGCTGGAAGTTATGCGTGGCTGATTTTATAATGATTTCAGCATTTTTATGTGCCGTTGTTTGCACAGGTTTCCTATGCACTTAGTTTGTTGTTGTTGTTGTTTTTCATCTTAATGTTTGGTTTACGTGCATGGGTAAGTTAAACATGCAGAAATATTGTACATAGCGTACACTTGTGAGAGAACAACAAGGTTATCCCATTTGACAAGATTAAACAATGTAAGAAAGATGACTGCTCCCTGGATTTTGTGTAAGTCGGTGTTTCAGAAAAAAATGTTCTCGATGTGTTGCTTGTTTTCTTTTTTCTGTTTTGCTGTAATGACAAGCATCACAGGTGAAGAGTTGATTTCCTCTGCACTTGCAGAGAAAGCTACGCCTATGTTTGCTCACATTGCATACTTGCCACTTATATTTGTTTTCTAAATTTATCACTGTGCTGTGTGTTGTTTGTTTATTTCTCTAGCTTTCTTTTTTCTTACATAAAAAGTGTGTAGTATCTTGTGTTACTAAGGGAACCGGGCGGTTCTTGTGGCTAAACTACCACCTTCCTGCACTCGAAGTTCTCTACAGAACATTGCAACGGGTTTTGTTTAATGCCATGCTTGAGTGCAGTGCTTGCCTTTTTATATTTTGTCCAGGATAGATGGTCAAAAGAGTGCATCGCCCTCAACAGCAATGTCAGAGCCCAAACGTAATTTTTCTTTTTTCTCGAACGATGGGAAAGGTGACACCATATCTGTTAAAGGCAAAAACACCCATTACTGAAGATTCCTGGAGGCAGCTGCAGTCTTCAGAGAAGGATGGATCCACAGCACTAGCGAAGGACTATCAGTGTTCTCGTTCCATCACTGCTGCACACAACATTCACTTGCAGGCTTGTGTTCATAAAATTTTCCTTGCGAAGTATCGGCTGTGATTGGCCATTGTTGTGACAATAGGCACCCGTCGGTGACCAAAAGACGCTACGTTGCTCTCGTCATGAAAACCCAACATTGCTGACATTGGCTGTTAGGGATGCAAAGACAACGAGGCATGTAGCTGTTGCGTTTCTTTGTTAGAGCGTTTTATTATTCGAGCCCCCGAGGCACCTCTTTCTCGTTTCCTTTTGTTGTCTCCCCACACTCGTCTGTTCGCCAGACGCCCCCACAGGGAACACAGAAGAATGCAAGACCGCACAACACACGCATTCAGGAAAGTGGGACACCTTCTGTCGTAGAACTGGTCACATTCGCATATTGGACACCTACAGCTGGGCCAATCCAGCATTCAACGTTGCGTCTTCCGTCGCCAGGCTGTACATTCTGGCACTGCTGTCGCAGACGGCAAAGTTCATTGACGGGTGCCTATAGTTTCATCGCATCTGTTGCTGTCGTGATTGGCGGCCACACAAGTGATACTGGCTGGTGGGGGAAGCACAGTCGCATTGTGAAGATGCTTCTGAACATGAGAAATTGTTTATATTGATGAAAACTTTATCTAGTGTTGAACCCAAAGATGATGATATACGAAAATTATTGTGAAATGCATTTCTTTATTTGATCAACACCTTTTGAACATAGTTACAAAGTGGTGCCGATCGGCCGTGGAGGCTTCTGTGAACATGTGAGCCAAATATTCCCTGCATGCGGTTTCTAACAGCTGGAAAGCACCCGCTCTTCTTTCAACACATGCTGTCAGATAAGGCACTGATTAAGTCGATTGTGGTGGTTGGAATGACTTTGTTCGTTTTGAATTCAACAAAGAAAAAGTGTATTTGTTGTAAAAAGCAATGAAAAAAGTGCAGCAATCCCTAAGCACATTCTTATGAGAACGCGAAAGCATTTCTTTTGGCTAGATTGTTGTTGCAGAGAGGTGCTGCAAACTGGTGTTGCCGAGTTGTGTTATAAAGAATGAGGCAATGTGGGAGGGCGGATTGGTGTTTATTTAGATGATTTGATGCCATCTAAGTGTTGTCGACACATCACACGTCCTCTTGTATTTTGTCATCCAGGCAGTGCACGCAGATATGTCCGAGCCAGGTCTCGGGCACGTTGAAGTAATACCACCGCCGCGGCGTCGTGGGTGGTGTCATTAGACAATCACCGGTGTCCTCACCCTCTTATCGATCCGGTGACGGCGTACTTGGGCCGGTGTGCAAGACACTACCATGGACTTGTGATCCGAGTAGTATGTGGATACATACATAACATCTCGCACAATGTATGGGTCGGTCATGAATGAGAGATCGATGGACGTACATCTCGACGTCGTGATGGCCTCAGTGGGCGTCTTCAATTCGAGATTGAACTCGGCATGCATGGCGGTGAGGAACGATGGGCTAGGCGGCATGTTCGTGCGCCTAGTGCTGCTACGGCGACGCCATGCAGCTGGGTGCGCGCTTTCGCCAATCCAGCGAAGAAATGCGGCGAAGCGGTCGCACGCTGCTGCAAATAGCTGCAGCAGAGCTAGCCACCATAGCAGAGCGGAGCGCGAGCCGACTGCTGCTGTGGCGAGTGTTGGCACTGGCGTTACTTCCGGTGGGAGAGGTTCACGTGCTTTCCGGGCATGGCTTTTGCGGATGGCAGCCGGGCACACGCTCTAGCCGGCCTAGCCAAGAAACACTTTCGCGTTAAAGTCAAGCGACGTACTCGATGCCCTGAGTGACGTCATTTGTTGAAAGAAGAGCGGTTGCTTTCCAGGTGTGTGTAGTGCAGTAATGTTTGGCTTACATGCTACAGGAGCCTCGACAACTTATCTGTACTGTTTTCTGGCTATGGTCAAAAAGTGTCACCTGGCCCCCTTTTAAATGAGCTAGTGATTTGCCTGCAAGAGCCTTCAAGAACCCAAGTTTCCTTGGCATAGCGTTGGGCATACTTCTACGCAAAGCCAGTTTGTATAGTGTGCCATCTTGCAGCCACAGCTGCTGTGTAGCTGCCAACAAAGGAGATGCGCCACCCTTTGGAGACAAAGGAGATGACAATGTGGCACGCCAAGTACAAAACAGAGCGCAAGAGATATGTCCTTTGGCCACATGCTTCACGAGCAGTGCAGCAGAAAACTGTGACGTGGCCAAAGCAAGAGACTGTGTGTGTGTATGTGCGTGATCTCTGACCCAGACTTTTTAGCCACAAAGGAGGTCACCACATCTTTCTTTCTTCCTTGCTTGTTCATGTTAGTGCTAAGCTATTAATGTGGCTACATGGTGGTCACTGAATAGCCTTAGCGGCTGACACCCAGTGTGAGTCATAATAAATGACGAAAGGTAAAAGGTGTGTGTTCCCATCTTTTTTGAGTGTGGTAGGGGGCCCGCCTTGTTGGCGACCATCTCGTCGCATGAGTGACAACCAGTCTCCTGTCGCGCGATCACACTGGATAGAGGTTGCAAAACAAGGTCCAAAATAAGGATAAAACAGCTCAAAACAAGCTGAAAATAAAGCAACATGTTCTAAAATATTTTAATTAACAGCAAGAACTCATAATTAACCACATTAATTAACCCAAATGAACACCTATGACACACAAGAGAGGGCACCACTACCTTGCCAAGAATGCAACTTCTCCCAATGGGCCTTCTCCGGCATACAACAGCAATCACTGGCTTGCCCGTACAACACACTTTCGCAGGTTTCACAGTAGCAGAGCTGTTCCTCGCAAGCCGCTGCCAGCATTAGCTGCAGAGGTAAACAAACCTTGCCCACCGACTGGCGTCCTTGCTTGTGTGGCTTTTTTTTTTTAGGGGCGAAGCTCCTCTTAGTCTAACCTTGTCACGCGTCAGTCGTCAGGCGTAACCCGCGTGCCGGGAGGCACGCGCTCGCCCTCGGCGCGTGCCTCTCTCTCTCTCTCCCGGCGCGTGCCTCTGCTGTCTTGTGAGAGAGAGAGAGAGAGCGAAAGGCGCGCGTTTGCTGTGGAAATGCTCTTTCTTAGAGGAACGCTGTACCAGCTCGCAAAGGAGAACGCGCCCTCACCAGCGAGAGACAACGTTGGCGCAGGCAGCGTCTCCTAGCGAGTTTCTTGATTGAGAAATACCGACTGCTCGCGTTGGAGAAGAGTTCACCGGCAACCCATATATATATATATATATATATATATATATACAGGCACTGGATCTTGACTTGCAATGAGTCCGCCGTGGTGGTGTAGTGGTTACGGTACTCGGCTGCCACCCAAAAAACGCTGGTTCGATCCCGGCCGCGGCGGTCGCATTTTCGATGGAGGCGAAAATGCCAGAGGCCCGTGTGCTGTGCGATGTCAGTGCACGTTAAAGAACCCCAGGTGGTCTAAATTTCCGGAGCCCTCCACTACGGCCTTTCTCTCTTCTCTATCTCTTTCACTCCCTTTCCCCCCACCCCCACGGACGCTTAGCCGTGCTCCCTACATGGGTTGCAGAAATTAGCGTCCTTTCCTAACCGAACCACAATCATCATCAATCAATCATCAATGAAGTGTCTGTGGGAGATTTCACTTGTGCATGGCTGAACCATGAGGATTCGTAGCGTGCGCGTTAACCAAATTAATCCGGAACTCGGCACGATCTACGATGAACCTCCCGAGCTTCGCCCACTCATCATCATTCACTCCGTGGATATGCTGTAATTTTTTTTTTAACTTGTGGAGATGTTAGTGCAATACATCTGTTTTGCTGTAGGCTGTAACAACTTCATAGAAACTACTTGCAAGCAGAAAGATGACGTACGGTCAAACCTTCTTAAAATGCACCATCTCGCTTGAAAAATAGCATCCTTATATCCTATAATTTGTTATATGTTTGTAAGTGCCTCAATGGCAATATTATTGCTTATTTACTTTGCTGTGGTTGGTAATTCATAATAACCTTGTTCATTATGTATTGAGGTTTGGCTGTACTGGCATACATCTGGCAAGTAGTGCAGGGTCACGCTTGACAAGTTTTGTCATGCAGTTTTGGTTGTGCGACGCTTTCTATGGAATAACCACTTCATATATTTCAACTACATAATTTGTGGAGTTTGGGTTGCATCATATAGTGTTTGTGTGCCTTTGTGCTCCCGGTGTAGGGCACTCACATTTTAGCCACATGCATAACCTGTGCGGTGGGCCCACTCGTGAAAGCTGCACGTTGCTTCCTTGGTTTTACGATACAGTCGGTGACAGATTTTTATACCTGCCACACACTGGAATTGGAATGTCATTGCGGAATGGAACAACAGAAAGCTGAGCAAGTTAAGGGTGCATTATGCAAAGGAAAGGCATGAAGACGCGAACAAGTGTTTAGAGGAGTATACATAACACGAACACCGACTGTCAACTGAAGGAGAGCACTGCGGCGAAATAGAAACAAGACGTGAAACTTATCTAAGCAAGCTCTGAAATGGTAGTGCCACCTGTCAAAACGGATTCTTCTTTCTCCTTTGCCACAGCGCTCTCCTTCATTCGATAGCCAGTGTTCAGGTTGTGTACTGCTCTGATGTTTTGTTCATGTCTGCATGCCTTTTCTTTGCATAATGGAATCTCTCTGTGTGTGCATGCTCATCGGAACGGTGGGGGGCAGGAGAGGTCAGTGTTGTAAAAGCCGGTGCCCTTCATGCTGCATAGGTTGTAGAAAATGACGTGTATGCCCCTGCAAGTAACCTGTGGTGCTCTAAGGGTTTACCAAGCCGAGTGCCTTTTCAACATTTCGGGCTGGCAGCTTTGTGTGGACATCTCCACTGGCATCCCCCATATCTCCGCATGTATTGTCTTGCAGCTCACTTTATCTGAAAGAAGCAAGGTTGCTCGCCTGGCGTTTGTGTTGCTTGTCATGCCAGTGTTGCAACTTGCAAAAGCTATTGCTTGGGGTCGTGAAGTGAGGTGTGTTCATGTTTGCCCACGCTTGCAGGCGTCCGTTGAAAAACGGGTAGAGATAGTTTTCTTCAACTTTACGTGCAATCCTTTACATACTGTATAGGCAGATAGGTAGAAGTGACAGACCTTCTTTTATAGCAGTAAGGTTCATTGCTGTTGCTATGCCTTCATCGTTTGGGCAAACGGGCAAGTTTCCTTTTTCTATAATGCTGTATTTTCATTTCCATTTGACAATGCTCTTGAATGGCTCATACTAAGTTCAAGCTGCAGACAGGATATATTCTAATACTAGACACCAAGAACATTGTTGCATGTAGTTCCCATGAGTAAGCACCCAAAGTGCGTGTCGAAGTGATATTCCACTTGCTTCAAAACATGACGGCTGATCCAGTGTAATGCAAACAAAGGTTTTATTCAGAAGTGACAGTGAGACACACACATATCTCAAAAAGAAAACAAAGAGCACTAAGTGCATGCTTTATATACAGTATTCCTACAAAACTGCGTTTCCCAAAGGTCGCCAAGAGAATGCTCGTCTTGTTACGGCAGCTGTCCCTTGGGCACAGTAGATTTTATATGAATGCAACACCACACAGATTACGAATTGCCAACGCTGAAGAAATGCTGAATGCTGACAAATGCATGTCATGCAATGTTGTTTAGTAACATCCAACACAACACACTAAACCATGAAGTTAAGGCTGGCTGTATAAACCTGTACATACACACACTGAGCTTAGAGATGTCATGTGCCTTTACACAGCCAGTTTATTCAAGAATAGCTGATAAAACTGATAAAACACATATGCAGCCGTGTATTAAAATCATGAAAACTGGTAATACGTTCGAGCTGTTTTGATGTGCTGTGCATGTGCATTGCAGCACTTAGACCCCAAGGCAGTAGTACATATTTACATGCTGCCATTCAAAAGTGCAACAATGGGTGTACATCACTGCACACAATTACATCATCTCAAAATTTCCACTTTGTCACACGAACAAAAAAAAAGTGTTCTTCATATTTCGCTGTTTAGAGTTGCACAAACACAAAAGTAAACAAGAAAAAGCTCATTAAAGCCATCTCTGAGCATTCAAAAGGTAAAGATGGCATCTTATATGACAGTTGCTGTTAGATCTATTACATTTTATGCACAATAAACATGATTGGAATACAATGCTGTGATGCAAGTGCAATGGTACATCATATATTACATGTTCTTTTCGAGAGTTAAAAAATTTAATGAATTTGCATGTGACACGTACAGAATTTTTCTCCTGGAGCTGAGTTACCTGAAGAGGCACATACTACAATTTGGAATGATTGCTTGGATAATTTGCCATATTTCACCAATTCACCACTTTAAATGATCACTATAAAATAACATTACAAGTAACGAGACACACCCGATTCAAATCGGTTTTAAGCACTGCACTACTTTTGAGGTATCAGTTCCAAAAGTATACGATTGTACATAAAGAAGAGTGTTTAGCTAAAAAAGCAAGTGAAATACCAGTTCATGTCACCATAAAAGTTCGAGACACCCCTCATCTCAGAACTGATGCTAGATTCACATTTTCTAGTATCTTCAGAGCTCACTAGCTTCAAATATTTATTTAGTTCAATAGAGAACGCTCTACCAATAGTAATTTACACATCGCCTCTATGGGTGAGGGAGTGTTGCAGGCAATATAAAAAACATTTATTAATTCTAAAAACAAAGATAAACACCTACTGTAGTGGGAAACTGGCAGTCACCGTTTTTATGAGCAATGACTGAGCTTGAAGCGCTTCAAATGCACATGCCTTTCACATTGTATAATTTAGTGACAACTTATACTTATGAAAAAAGGATGATGCTCTATTTAGTTACAATAACACAGTAGATAATGACAGTACTGCCATATCAATGTTAAGTGATGTCACTAGAACCATTCGAAAGTAAGTAAGCATTCGACACCAATCTAGCTGAGACCTATGAACTCCCTGCACATCGAAAGCGTAAAGACGAAGTGCTACGTATAGTCATTTACACATTCAATGAACCCAAATGCATCAGTCGTTTGCAATGTTCTTAGCCAACTGCTGCAGCTCAGATGGCAATCCTCCTACTTGAAAACTAAACACAAATATAATACTGAGCACACAATCTTATATGCAAAAGAACTGTTCACAGTTGCAAACTGAAGTCTCAGAATGACAGCTGCAACAACAATTTTTTTTTTCATTGCTGTGGAGATATACAGCACTACAGACTACCTGTGCCTGTTCAACAAAATGCAATCAACTGAAGAAATTCCTCGTTTCACAGCTCTTAAAAAATTTGAATTTTCATCAATGCCCTGGTCCGCAGACTTTCGCTCACGACTGTACTGTAAGGTAAAAGCGTGATGACATGCCGCACACATAAATATGATTTGTATAATCAACCTACCATTGTGCTGCACATACATAGCAGTTTAGTGTACACATTAGCAAAACAGTCGAATGTGTGGTCGTACCTCCTGCTACCACAAAACCGACACATGCACAGCATTCTATATGCTACAGTTCACGACAACTACACAAATCTACTTCCCTTCAAACAAGTGACTCAAGTCGTACTTCCAAACATTAAAACTGAATGCAGCTAGCAAACATAGCTATGCTAGCATAGACTAGACAACCCTCTACGAGGTTTCACCATCAAAGAGCGATCTACAAGTAGCATCCGGCCTGGAGAACTTATCCACATGCCAAAATTATCAAAGGCATTCCTGCTGTATCAAAATTGTCCACGGTGACCGAAATGCACTGCTCAGTGTTGGCACAACTTTAGTATTTCACAAAGGCAACAGAATCTTGAAGAACGTTGCTTTGAGAAAAGGATAAATGCCCTTACACTCAAGTCAGCTTTCAAGAGACATCACTAGAAGCTCTGACGTGCTGCACCAGTGGCAGTCCTCTTGAAGAACAGCATTTCAGCTGTTCCTTAATTCATTATTCTTTTAGTCCCATGGCAAGTCCTAGGAGAGAGATTAGGTTACCTTCATTCTTCACATGGCTTTGCAGACTAAGAGTCAAGCTATAATGACGGTTGTCGTAAACACAGTCTCTCCATTTCATGAAGGAAAGGTATAATTCAACAGGACAAGCTTTTCTATCTTTTTCCTTTACATTGCCAGTATCTCTGAGCTGGATACGAACATTAATAATGCAAAGGCTAGCTAGGGTTAGCCTCTGCTCTACCTGTTTTTCAGCTGATACACGACGGATCTGAGGTTATGGTCTTAAGCTACTGAAATGATGAGAATGTCACAAAAGAGCATTACAGTCCCCACTCGGGTATTTGAGCTGCAAATTCCAGAATCTGTTGCTATGCCATATCAAGCAAACCACAACAGCTCAAGGTGCATATGGCACTAGTGAAGATATTGCCATTTATATAACACATTTTCCAGAGATAACTGCTTCATGTAATCAAGTAATTATGAAGGTTCTATTGAGTCCACTACGCTTGAAAGCTAACTTTCAGGAACCACTGAATTTAGACAGTGCACTACCAATGCATTCCAAACTTCCAGCAGGGAAAACAACAGCAGTGGAAGAAACACAGTTTCTAATTAGCTTAGAAGGAAGTCATGACAATATGTCAGAGCATGGAATAGAGAGGAGCTCAGTACTGACACATGTTCAGGCCAAGCAGTCCACAACAGATAACTGGAATAAAATGTGACGATTTCAGAAAGAAACACCTGCCCCAACCTTCACAAGAATATGGGCATCTGAATTCATTTTTTATTCTAAGCAACGAGAAAACAGCAAAGTACATATCAGTGAATAAGATATTCTGTCTGCATAACTTTTCCAAAGATAACCACCATGATACGGCCTCGCATTGTCTTAAGCTCGGTTAAGAATTGTTCACAATTCGAATGAAATTCCTGTTGGTCCTGATAAGTACATATACAGTGAGCA
This sequence comes from Hyalomma asiaticum, assembly GCA_013339685.2. Lineage (NCBI taxonomy): Eukaryota > Metazoa > Arthropoda > Arachnida > Ixodida > Ixodidae > Hyalomma > Hyalomma asiaticum. The sequence continues at coordinate 33,792,398 of CM023489.1, forward strand.
CCTTGAATGGTGCCAAAATATGTCTCACAAACATAAGTAAAAAAAAAAAAAAAAACAGGCAGTCTAAAATAGCCTTTCAAAAAAACATCACAAGTCCTTGAACACCACTCCTGTGCAAATGAATATACGTAATACAACCTCTAACCTCAATAAAGAGCAGCTCATTTTAGCATTACTGCACATTACTGCAGACAGTGAAAATGCCATTTGGAAATGAGAGTGCAGTAGCACCTAAGCGAAACCTGACTGGGCAGGGCAAATATGTCCAATTGAAAAGGAGCTTAATTTACTGAAAAATATGCATAGTAGGCGTGTGCAAATATTCGAAATCCCGAATAATTTTCGAATAGTCATTGCTATTCGATTCACACTTAATTTTTACTATTCGAACTATTCGATTGGTAATTAAGGCGGAAAAATATGCCATGTCTCATGCCAAGCGGCTCATTCCCGCATGTAGTCCGCTTCGCCGCATAACACCCGTGTGCTGCGCTGAAGCCAGCATTTGTGTACTGCGGCGAAGCTAACCCCTATGTATGCGGCGAAGTTAGCTTTCTGTTGCACAATTCTCTGCTGGACTGTCTCCCAGGACTTTGGAATGACACTGTGGGAGTACACCAGTCATGCAGTAAATCGTTTTGCCCATGTTTATCAGAACGTTTCTCCATAATTTGGCATAGTATTAGTAAGGAAATATTCGAAAATTATTAAAAAAATATTCGATTCGATTTGCACTTGAACATATATATTCGAATTCGCTTCGCACATAAAATTTTGCTATTCGCACAGCTCTAATGTATAGATGCCCAACACCGGTAATGCAAAACCATCCAAAACGGGCAGCTGCTTCATTTTACCGCGATTCTAAATCGCCTGCTTTCTTTTTGCTAACATCTTGTATACTTCTGTTGTACATATTCAACTGTGCGTAAAAAGCATAACTGAAAAGTTCAGATGTAGCTTCTTGTGGTATATAACAATGAGAAAGCCGGCGAGGTTGTTTATTGCCTGACAGCAGTCCTGACAACAACACAGGGGAAGAAGGATACAGGGCATACCACATTCATAAACAACCTTCCATGTTTATTCTCACCAAAGGCGCAAAACACTAGGAAACAAGAAAGACAAAGGTGACAACACGATAACTTGAGTTATTGCATTCGTCTTTCTTGTGTCCCTGTATTTTGCGTTTTCTTATCTTTTTGACACTTCAATCTGCCCAAAACTCCATTCTTCTAACCTATGTTATGGCAACTGCTTGGGGTACCCCTTTTTTGTCAAATGAACCTTCTGTCCTAAATGCCAAGTCACCATTCCAAAGACTTCTGTTCGTTTGACAATGGTAAGCAACCGCAGCAACTTACTAATTGGAAAGGTCACACTACTGTCTGAGGGAAGCATGAGCATGGCAGTCCAGCTACCATGGGAATGAAGAGTACTACAGTTGAACCCCTTTATAAAAGACACTGATATAAGAGACAATTGGGGATATGAGGCATTGTTTACTGACATGGTTGGCTGATTGATTAATTGATTTATGGGGTTTAACGACAAAAAACCAGATATGAGTATGAGCGACGCCGTAGTGGAGGGCTCCGGAAATTTCGACCACCTGGGGTTCTTTAACGTGCACTGACATCGCACAGCACACGGGCCTCAACATTTGGCCTCCATCGAAATGCAGCCGCCGCGGCTGGGACATGGTTGGCTGGCCCATCTGTCCCATTAGTTGTACCTGGTTTGTAGCAGACATGCTCTCGAGGACAACAGGTTATAAAGGACAAAATATCCTTAAAGTCTGGTCAACGGCCTTGCCTGTAACAGATATTTAAACCTAAATTGCATCAATGTTGGTTGCGAACTGCAGTTAATTCATGGTTGAAACAGAAGGAAATGATAAGCAAGTAATGTGAAAATTTTGTGGTGCAGTAAACATGAATTCTGTCCTGAGCGACAGTCCACCAAGCAAATCACCTAACATTAACGTAAGCAGTAATATGATAAACTTGCAACAGGCTGTAGCCTTCTTACGGCATCGGTTTAGTTGTAGTGTATGCACATCGAAATAACGATTGACCAGAACATGCAAACATGGCACGCTGCTTATAAGAGAGCTGAAGTAACTGCAGCGCGCAAGAGACAAGGGCAAGAGAAGAGGACACACATGCGCTGTGTCTTGTGCGCTGTAGTTACTTCAGTTATGTTTCACCAACAAGCCCAAATCTACACACTTCATGGTTATAAGGGAGCCCTTCATATAAGGGCAGAAACTGCCCCCCCAGCACATGTATCTTATAAAGGGGTTCGACTATACATAGATTTCACCAAAATTACTATTTCCAACAATATTATTTGTAGTGATCTGCAATGATTATGTAAATTAGTACAGTATGCACTTGAAGAGACGTGATTGGTAAGACTTTTTAGAAAGATAAAGCACAGTAGCTACAGGTACAAAGATAAACACATTAAACGTTAAAATACTGAAATGCTGGACTAGTCGCTGCGACTATGTTGTGCGAAAAGGACCCCTGAAGTGTTAGAGTTGGAAGAGATGCGAACAGGGAAGACGGAATATGCAAAGAAAATAGTATGAATAATGACATGGCCTGTGCAGCCGTTTGCGTCTTCTTTCACTGCAGGCTTCTTTCCTGCTCACACATCTTCTCCTCCCGTGCCACTCTGGCACTCATCTTCACAACAACGAACTTTAAACAAATATACATAATAAGCATCATTTCATGGTAGCTGCATTACCTCTCTGCCAAATTGCCCCTCAGTAATTGCTGTAGGAAATTCGATGTGTGGCATTGCCTGCCGACAGCAGACCAGCTGCCCACCAGCTTGCCCGACATAGTGGTGTCCATCAAGGAGGCCTCAAGCCTTTGCACGAGTCTTGCGCAAGGCCTCTAGCATTTGTGCGTGATTGCTGAGGGCGGCCAGCAGGCCCCCCAGGTGCACCGGTGTGGCCTCTAGGCTGTAGCTCAGCTGCGTGCCGTCAAGTGCAGTCATGTGACCTCCCAGTGAGGCGAGGAGGGCATTGCCCGCGCACACGTCCCACTTCTTGATGGCACTACTGTGCAGGTAGGCATCTGCATGGCCTTCCACGAGCTGCAACACCTTGTAGCCTAAATGACAGCAAAAGAGGTAGTTTGGGACATTAAGTACAACATTTTTGTTGGTGTTGGCACTAAGTGAAAGCTTTTACAATGACAACAGCGAAAGTATGTGGAACTTGCAAATAATGGCTGGAGCATGCCCCCCCCCATGAATAGCCATTACTTTTCCAAATGCAGTTGGATGACATTTTTTTAATCTGCAGTGTTGCAGGTACAGTAAAACGTCATTACAGTGAAGTCCATTTGACATTAGAAGAGCTTTGTTATATCTGATGGCATGTTGTAAATGTATATTCCTAGGTCTGTTTTAAAGGCATAACTATTCATGTACTTTGTTATAAACAATAATTCCTAATATTCATATTTGTTCAGGTTAGACTGTACACTGAGGTTCGCTCAAATGAAATTTTCATCTTTCGAACAACTCAAAGTCCATAGCGCCATCCATATTAATCGGCTTACATGTACTCCCACGTGAACTACCTCCCTCACCCTGTCTAGCCATCCCATCTGCCAGGTATGTCACCAAGTTGCACCTGACATGAAAATACCTTGCTATAATAATGAAATCTGTTATAGACATGTATTTTAACACCGTAATTAAGGCAAGCCTTCCTAATTTATTGTTATAGCAAATAATTATATCCATACTTGTTATATCAAGGTCTGTCTGTAACTGCAACAAACATTTTGCAGGATCTAATCAAATGTAATCGCTACAGTAAGCCCAATAAGTAACATCCAAGAATGTCATGCACTATATGACAATTCCCCAATGGGAATATTCCCCCGACATTTCTTTTGTTTCATGAACATACCTACATGCGTATGATAACCATAGTTCACACAAGTAATCTGCCAGGAGGGGTAATGAGACACTGGTTCCGTAACAGATGGAACATAAATTTCGCTTCCACTGAGGCCTCTCACAAAAGCAATCATGGTCCTGAAAGTTACAGACCAGGAATATACAGCTGCTAGAGGTAAAGATGGCACCCTCTAAGCGCCGCAATATGAACCAGTGATCCAAAAGGTGAAACTGATGTTTACATTTCACGTACTGTATTATAAATTATTCACGACAGTGTTCCTGTATAAGAAATACAGCCACATTTACTATGAGTAAGTACTTTCTATAAATTTATTTTTCCACTAGCAATATTCGTATAAAACTATCGATCATGTGCCCATATTTCGGTTCTCCTAAGTGTTTACTGTACAAAATTAATATGTGTTTTTTCAAGTGCGAAGATACACAAAGTACTTGGGAGTGACGGAACCCAAGAGATGCCCATTTGCAGATGTTTATTCGCCGTACCTAAATGTCTTGATAATAAAAATTATGACTGCTACATCTGCCATTACAATAACTGATTATGTGAGAACAAAAACTGCATTACATGGCATATTAAATAACGACATAAAAAAAAAATCATGCTTCGCATGTTCCAATTCTTCAACACTGGCAAGTAAGAAAGTTAACAGCACTCCCTCATAGGCTCTCGGCACTGCGGTGATAATGCCCTCACCTGCACCACCTGCCGGCACCACTTTGACTTCTGAGCCAAAGGCCTTCTTGGCCAGGGCCTGCACTTCGCCGGGGTGGGATCGTGACACCACAACCGTGCGCGACTCAGCTGCGTCGCGTTGGGCAGGTGACTGAACATTGCTGCCGTGGCCAACCCAGCCCCAAGCTGCACAGAAAAGAAAATGACAGCAGTGTGATGACATGTTTAATGACGCAAACACAATTACATGTACATATCTTTTAAAATCTTTGCAAACAAGCACATTCCTTCAGAACATCTTACTTTCTTTGAAAGTGTAAATGAGTGTTACAAAACTAAGTTTGGAGACAAAAGGCGCTCGCCAGGCCCACATAATTATTGCTGGTAAAAATGAATTGCACTGGTGTTCGAAGCAGGTCAAGAGTTCATGTGGCAAGTGTTGTGAAATTTCATTGAGCCAAAGTGGCAGAAATACAAGAAAGGACATTGAAGTGTGTGATGTCCTGCTCACATTTGTGCGCCAAAGTTTGAGCGTGGTGTTCAGGGAATGAACACTTGACTATCATTTTCTTTTCTAACAACCCTTTCACTGCCGGGTTTCTTTGGCACTCCTCCACGACCCTTGCTAATTTCTTCTTTGTCATGCTATGTGGACATTTTGTGCTTGCAATGCAGTAGCATGCTGTTCAGGCCTTGTGAACATGTTTATTCAGGGTTATATGATCAAATCAAATGCCTGACCCTTTGCAATAAAATTAATTATTAATTAATAGAGCATGCGTGGCATGCTGACTGGCCCCACTGCACTGCTGAGGCACTTGCCAAGAGGCCCAATGTGAATGTAGTAACGTGCTTTAATATGTTGCAACAATTGTGGCTACTGCACGCTTATTCATTGTCAAAGTTTATTTAATTCATTTCTATATTCATAACCTGAGGAAGTGGTCAACTATTCAAAGTGGATGAGCTGATGTCATTTCAAAACAGCGCCCACAGGGCAGGACCGAGTGCGCCACTCCAATTTCTCAATTTCGTCGTTTTCTCACTGCGCTGTTCTCCTTAGGAATGGAGAGCTGGTTATCACACAAACCTAACGTTTCAATCTTTTTCAACTTCAAGTTTGCCTTTAGAGTCCGTTCAAAGAAGTAAAATGAGCATACTCGGGATTGGCAGGACTTGAGCAAGTCTGGCTGCCCAAGTTACCTTGGGATCGGCTTTGAAAGGGTTAATGAACCTATGATGGTGAAATCAATAATGAAAGAGTTGTCAAAGCACAATTTATCAGTGTAAACTGATTTAGTGTTGCACTTTAGTGCGGGCAACTCGTACTTGTCTTGTTGAGGAATGGCTGATGTATGACGCCGATGACTGGCGATCCGTGCACAGCCACACAGACCATGGTGGTGACGTACTCCAGTAGGTTTTCTGCAGGAAGAAATGTTTGCATTCAGACCAACAGCGCATTGGGCAACTTAGCCTAGATTCGCAGTTGAGAGCGGTGCAAGGTACAATGACAAAGTGAGCAAGTCAGCAGCTGTTCGTTTCAAAAAATGTGAGGTCACATGAAGAAACACTGCACACAGACGAGAGTTACAAGACTCTCTCGCGTGCTGTGTTTTCTCATGCAACCTCACATTTTCTTTAAATAATGCACCAACTAGCCTATATACGTGCACTGCTAGTCTCTTTGCTGTCTGCACTTGTCGTTCAACAAAAATTTTCTGTATGAAGGTATACTTTTAAGTATCCTCAAGAATGCAGCTGCTAATAAAAGAAAGTGAAATTATTTTTCCTTAAAATTTTTCTTAGATAAGGATGAGCATTTGGACTTTCTGGGGTAACATGCAGCAAATTTCACTGCATATAATGTGCCAGCTACTGCTGCAACTGCCCTACTATTTCACTGAAAGATATGTATTTTTCTGCAAGTATGCACCTACAAGAAGGATTGATCAGAGAATAACTTTCGCACCATTTCACCACCACTATGATTGTAGAGTGACTGCAGCGCAACGCTTTCACCGTCACCATGTTCATGACTTTCACATTGTGATGATCCTGCTCCAGTAGCTCACATCGCACACTAACGTTTGCTTGCTATATAAGAATTACATTCTAAAGAAGAGACCGACAGATTAGTTGGTATGACATTATGTGGAGTTTAGCACAAAAAGCACACAGGCATACATCTTCTTGCCTTATGCACTGCATCTTTTTGGTAAAGCTCTGCGTGCTTTTTACATATATACGAAAAAAACCATGAAAATATGGCCACTGTGGCTATGATTAATGTATGTGCTTTCCAGCACAAAGCCACTGCTTGAATGCTACTTTGGCAAACGCCTTGTTTTCTGATGGCATGTGTGGAGAAGGCTTATTATGCTACAAAACCTTAACATAATCATGTGACACACTGTAACGGGGAATGCAACTTTACTTACACACCTGGGGTCATTTAATGTCCACCTAAACCTCAGATGACAGTGAAAGGCACAGGTGTTCATGAAATGTCGCCTAAGTGCAGCTGCTAATGCTCGGAAATGAATGTGTGTCCTCAAGACCAGTGAGGCAACAATTTATTTTCTAAGCTACCATACGCACACAAGGAAGAACACTGCCTGGGATACAGTTCATATTCACCTGTACAGTTGACTATGTTTCTAATTATTTCACCTACAGCACTGGATGGTGTTTTGATGTTACACACCCGTGTACTCCTGAGTGGCATCCAGTGGGTCTATCCACACCTGTGACAGCCTCTGCTGGAACAAGGACATCATCTCCGATGAGGCCTCCCAGAGTGCGTACTCTGGACAGCAGATTAGCAGCTGCATTGTGGTCTCCTTCAGCATGCTCCTCCGAGATTATCTGAAACACAGTGGCATGACATGCGCTGCTTCAGTGCTTTCTCCTGAAAAGTTATCGCCAGCCTACACTGCTACAATGAGTACCTACAAGTCCATTGCATATAAGCCTGGAAACAAGAGTCCATGTCCAAGTGCAGTGGCGCACTTGGGTTCAACACAAAATGCATAAACGTACAATAAGTGACACCGATGTAAAAGTATGAACTACTATTTGATTGCGGTGCACCAGCCCAAAGTGAATTTAGCTCTAAGTAATGCTCAGGCTTCTTGAGCACGGGCTGAGACTACTTTGAAGTTGAGGCCTTAGCAGGTGAACGAATTGACATTGAGCTGAACCCGTGGTGCAGTTACCGTGAAGGGCCACTCAGTGCCAGCCTATAAGCAAGTACAACAGTAGCACACATTGCGTCTCTTGCAAACCGCATTGCGAACCAGTTTATATTGGACCGATGGCCCAACTTGGTGTAATGATATAATTTTGACGGGAAACGCACGTGCATATAATGGAACAATGATTTGGTGTTTTTGTGCTTAATAAAAAAAATCTTAAAACTAAAACGTGCGTTTATAATATGCTAGCCTGCTTAGCAAGTTTACAACAATCAAAATTGATCAGGTTGTATTTCCCCTTCGTTATAAAACCTTCCTTGGCCAAGTTTCTCTTGTAGAAGTGGTGTCGCGCATATAGCCCAACATTTTTCACTCATCTAACGTTCTGCTTGACATACTGCTTCGGAGCCAAATCCCAATGCACCGACTTTCACCCAACAATTGTCTTTCACCCAACAGGCAAAACAAATACAGCTGGAAGTGACTTAATTGTCTTCCAAACAAAAACAGCTGGAAGTGACAGCACACAAACATCAGAGCACATCGAAGCCGTCGGGGGCGTTCGCGCGACCTCACCGAGAGTCCGGGAAAAGCGGCTGACAGGCCGCCGTACATGACGCGGTGCGAGCTGAGGTCGCCCGCCGTGAGCGGGTCGTCGGCGCCTTCGCGCGTCTTGCCCTTGCTCTGCTGCGCCAGGCGGTTGCTGAGGCGCACGCGTCGCACTTCGTCGCCTCCCGCTTCGGCAGCCGCCACGCCAGCGTCCAGCAGTCGTCTCAGGCTCACCAGGGCAGGCCGCGAAGTCCGTATTCGGGCCACGTAGAGCAGCACCAGCAGCGAGACGGCGGCGGCCAGGACGACCACCATCCGACCGCTGCCTCGAAGCGCCAGCCAGGCCATTACGAACGAGGCGCGCACAGTAGAGGTATAGCAGATACCGTAGAAAAGTGCGGGTATGCAGTATATTACGTGGTGGTGTAACGGTGCTTAGACGACGGCGGAGAAGCGGATGCAGCTGCGCGTGACGGCGCTCGGCGCCGATGTGCTCCGTTGGGTCATCGCCGGCGCACAGCGACGACGCCGAAACCACGTGCTTGCCATAAACGCTAGCAGAGTCTGGCGAGCGTCACAACTACGATATGTTGTCCTTGTCGGGTTGACGCCTATTGGCGCTCTTTCAGGGAGCTTCGCTTCGAGCAGCTGACAGCCATGAGCCGAGGCAGCCGAGGTTTTGCTTTTGTATCGGCGGTAGGTCTCGTTCCGAAACTACTACGCGGCGATGTTTGTATCTGGTCCTGCTCGTGAGATCACGGTTCACGAGACGAGGAGTGAGGACTGCAAGAGCTCGGGCTGCTCAAGCGCGTTCCACATACACGCAACATATGTGTAAACCACGGGTGCCGACTCGTGCTGGAACCGCTGTGCCGTTAATTTCGCCTCGAACAATCCTCGAAGGATCGAAAGAGCCCATGGCAGTCGAGTCGTCGAATCAAGTCGCTGGTCCAGCCAACGAAAGCCACGCACGCGCGGCGCGCGCATTTCAAGCTTTCACGTTTGTATTTTGTTTTGCAGCGTGGCGCGTGCAATTTGTGAGTGGTTCTAATTATGTGGCACGTGCACGTTAGAACACACATGCGGTGACGTGAGAAATTTAGCGGAGTTCCCGAGTTGTCGCCGCGTTCCAGCCGATTCTTGCGCCTCGGACGCTCGGGTTCGGACAGTCCTGTGAAGCAGTGCTGATCAGTTTAGTTCGTGCTTTCGGAAGCTGTATTTCTGGCCGAGGGTGATCGCCGCCTCTGAAGATATCAGCCATCAAGGTAATGTTGCTTTCTTTCTATACTGATTGATTGATTAGCTGTGATTAACGGCGAGATGTCATTTGGCGAGATGGCTTGCAACGCGCGCACTCTGCGTCCGCAAGCGATATAGTGTTCCAGCGTTCTCACTCGTAGACGCCGTTTAGAATGTACCAGAATACCAGCACACTTGAAGTGTACTGGCATCCGTAGCGTAGGACGTGCCAGTCACGCGAAAATTATGCGAGCGCTGTGTAAAAAATTCCGTCTGCGAAATCTCGAACGCAACTTCCTCAGCGGCCATCTTAAAGGGACCCTGAAACGGTTTTGACGATTTTCTGCAGACATGGTGATCCGGTAGAGCGGGTCACCAGGACCATTACAGGACAGATTTCAGCGCTGTGCGTAAAGTGTGTAATTTACAATAAGGTTTTGAACACGCGTATCGCAAAAGGTCGCAGCGGCTCGCCAAAAGGCGTTTTCAAACGCCCCCGTCATCGACCGATCGAATGAGAGGTCGCTGATTGGCCCCGAGCCTGTGACGTGCACGTAATTTTCAAAACCTAGCTGCGAACAACGTGCTTCTACAACGTACTCCTTCGTTTCAGCCAACGGTATCGTCGCGGCATCTGGCGGCGTACACACGAGTCGCCGGCGCTCTATTACAGAGGCTAGCACTGCCGAGGCGGGCGACCTCAGTGAGGATATCGGGGCGCTATGTCGCTACGGGAGGCTCGGCAGAGCGGCTGACGCGGGAGGCGCTGTCGTCGCTAGCGCGCACTCTGCAGCAGATCGAGTTGAGGAGGAACAGCAGTGGTAAGGAGGAAGGCGACAGAAATAAGCCCATAGCTGCCTTAGCGCATGGTGCTTCGCTTTATTTATGGTGTGAATGATTTCACAATTGTGTTGCCTAATCAGTGATGCAATATCAAGAAAACGTTTCAGGGACCCTTTAAGGCTGCGCAGCGCATTGCTTCATCCGGCTTAACACGCAATTTTCACATCTGGATACGTTTCATGCGTAGACAATTAGCCATATGGTTCACTTACCAAAATTTTGCCATTTGTTCTTACAGCAGATCATTTTGTAACAATACCAACGTGTTCAATGCAATCGGAATCGGCAGGCTTCGTTTCGAGAGCCGCGTTGCAACTCCAACTTTTGTTTGCTCGGAACGGATATAAGCAATAAAATGTGCTGCACGTGTATTTCGGTGATGACTTTGGATTATCTCGATGCAAAGGCCGAACATGACAGACTTCATGAAAGGTATAGATATGTAATTATTATAAAGTATAATTATAGTGCAGAGTGCCCAAATCAACAGGCTGTCGCTTTTCTAACTCTTGCAATAGATTATTGGGTACCTGCAGCGGAACAAAGCTGAGCAAGTTTGACACATTGACAGGCAGTCTGTCATAATTCACGCCTGAAGGCGATCTTAATGGAATATCGCCCTGCCACGGTGGTCTAGTGGCTATGGTAATCAACTGCTGATCCAAGGCTCGCGGGATCGAATCCCGGCCGCGGCGGCTGCATTACGATGGAGGCGAAATGTTGAGGCCCGTGTACTGTGCGATGGCAGTGCACATTACAGAACCTCAGCTGGTCAAAATTACCGGAGCCCTCCACTACGGTGTCTCTCATAATCGGGTTATGGTTTTGGGATGTTAAAACCCCAGTAATCTATTAATGTAATAGTTCGTGCTAATTCCTTGTGCAACTTTCAGCATCACTGGAATAGTTTCTGCTATTCTGTTCGAGCTGAGAAGTCTTAGATTTATTCCCTTTATTACTGGATGTGTCTAGTCATGATCGCTCTAGTTTATGCCCGAGAACTTTTTTAATATCATCGTTCCATCTGACCTTTAGCCTGCCTCTGTTCTCCCTCTCTTGACATCCACTCCATCGCTCTTACTGTCCATCTGTTGTCTGTCCTCGTCATGACATCTCCGGCCCAGGACCAGTTTAATTGATATCATTATATCATTTAAAAGATTGATATAACGATATCAGCTACTACTGTCTGTTCCCTGATCCATTCTGCTCGTTTTTCATCTTTTGGCATTACACCTATAATTTTTCTTTCCATTGCATGCTGCGTGCTCTTTAATTGCATCTCTAGTTTTGGTTATATCCTCCACGTGTCTGCACTGTAAGTTAGTGCCAGGAGAATTATTAAATACTTTTCGCTTTAGTGACAGTGGCAAGTTTCCAGTCATATTAGGGAACGCCTTCTGAATGCGCTCCAGCCCATCCTTATTCTACGGAGAATTTCCTTTTCATGGGTAGGTGTCCCTGTTAGTAACTGTCCCAGGTACACGTGTTCATTCATGTAAACAGCGCAGGGGAGGGCTCTTTCATATGATCCTCTGCAATGCAATTGCTACCTGCACACAGCTTGTGGTGACAGTCTCTCAACGAACTCATGGAGCACTGTCCAGCCTTTGCTGGAGTTTTGGGAGAGGACCATCATCATCATCAGCCTGTTTAAGTCCACTGCAGGACGAAGGCCTCTCCCAACGATTTCCAATCCACCCTATCCTGAGCGAGTTGGTTCCACTTTATGCCTGCAAGCTTTTTAATTTCATCGCTCCATCTAACCTTTTGCCTGCCTCTGTTGCGTTTTCCCTCTCTAGGTATCCATTCTGTAGCTCTTACTGTCCATCTGTTATCTTTCCTCCTCATGACATGTCCCAGCTGCCCAGGTCCACTTCTTTCTTTTAATTGATAAAATAATAGCGGCTACTCCTGTCTGTTCTCTGATTCATTCTGCTAGTTTTTTATCTCTTAGCGTTACCCCTATCATTTTTCTTTCCATTGCACGTTGCGTGCTTCTTAGTTTCATCTCTAGTTTTTTCGTTATCCTCCACGTTTCTGCACCGTACGTTAGTACTGGGAGAATGCAGTGGTTGAATACTTTTCGCTTTAGTGAAAGCAGTAAGTTTCCAGTCATGATTTCGTAATGCCTCCCGAATGCGCTCCAGCCCATCCTTATTTTACGGAGAATTTCTTTTCATAGGGTAGGAGTTCTGTTATTAACTGTCCCAGGTATACATATTCGTTTACACATTGTAAGGGTTCATTGTTGATTTTAAATTCATGTTCCTTAGCTAGGCCATTTGAGCATAACTTTGGTCTTTTGCCTATTCATTTTTAATCCGATTTTAATACTTTCCCTGTTTAGGTCATCAATCATATTTTGTAGTTCGTCTCCATCATTGCTAAAGAGCACAATGTCATCTGCAAATCTTAAATTGCTTAGATATTCTCCATCTATACGAATTCCCTTTTCTTCCCAGTCTAGACGTTTAAAGATTTCCTCTAAACATGCAGTGAATAGCATCCGGGAATATTGTATCTCCCTGTCTCACGCCTCTCCCGGACCATTTAGAATTAATTGTTAATTAGCTTTAGTAATAACTTCAGTAGGAATCGCTCTTTGAAAAGTGATGCCACATACCGGAAATTGACAACTGCTATTCATTCGCATGGTTTTTAAAGTTTGGCACCTGTATGCCATGCATTGTATAAACTCCTGGCATAGCCAATTAAGTGGATCCCACCAGCACATTTGCTTAAAGCTGACAGCAGAATTTCCTTCAGAACACACCTTATGATGATTATTTAACGTGAGAGCATTTGCACACATGCTCTGCGACCGAATGACATGCTACGTAAATATCATCGGACCATTAGTCGCATCTATTAAGTGTTCATTGGCATATGTCTCTGTACTATACCACATGCAGGCATGGTTTGGATTCCTGAAATAAGCTACATTTTAATTATTCTCATGTCATACCAAGGTGTGGTGGGACAGTCAGCCAGGACAAAGCTGGTCAGAGTTCCCAACGAAATGCCGCTACGTTTAGTGGTACATTGTGAAGCTGCTCCTTTAATGTGGCGTTTTTTTTTTTTTCTCTTTTCAGGGACATGGAGTCGGAGAAAAGAGCACTGTGGTCCTATGCCCGCCACCTTGAAAGGTTGGGGCTCACGCGTTTTAAAGCTGCTGACTTGGTGCTTGCCTTCCAAGGGGCTGGGATCGGAGCTGTAAGGCGCACAGTCCCATTTCCAAACGTTTGTACACACAACGGCGAAAAGGGTCTGTGCCATATATTCAACTACCTCACCCTCTTGAACGAGCTCCTCTGGTTCGCCATGGCTGAGCTCAGAGAAGTGCAACCAGGCACACTAGGCTTCATTTGTCTGCACCTTCACAGATGCCTGCCAGAGGATATCACAGATCAGCTTGAGTACACGTACGTGCTGATCCACTGCGTGCTTGCCCACCACCACTGCGTCGTGTCGGTTGTGGTCGACTATGAAATGTTCCAGCTCTATCCCGCACTTTTCAGCGACGCCCTGCGACAGTGCACTTCCCTCGAGAGGCTGCATATCGGCACCTCTGGATGGGACTTTAACGAGGTCGGCAAGCTCATTGTTGACGTGTGCACCAACTGCCGCCTCAAGGAGTTTACGTGCAGCGAGATCAGGCTCCTGGGAAGTGGAGGCGAGGTACAGGCACGTTTCGCAGACTTCCTGAAAACGTCGACTACGCTGAAAGTACTGAGTATCAGCAACACCACCTGCTGTTCCAACTACGAGATTGTCATGGGGCCTCTGCAGGCAAATTCGACCATCACCGTCCTGAGGATTGACAGTGCTTGCATAGAACTTGACAACGGCGCTGCCCTGTCCAAGTTTCTTTCTGCCAACTCTGTGCTCGTGGACCTCACTCTCGTAAAGCAGAGTTGGCATGCACCGTGCAATGTAGGGATTTTATTCAAGTGTTTAGAAACAAACCGTGTGCTCCAGAGGCTGACCCTACAGCGATTTTCATTCACCCTGACCTGACGCCATCGCAATGTCGGAAGCACTGACAGTGAACACGGCACTTCAAGAGCTTGACATCAGTAGCATAGAATATAAGTGCATGCAGCCTTGGCTCAGCAGGGACGGCGAGAATGGTCCCGCTGTTTACAGCGCAAAATGCAAATGGGGGGAGTGGTGGCGCATACGGCCATTTGTTGACACTTTGCGGAACAGCGTCTCCCTCCAGAGGCTGCGATTAGGACACATCTATTTTCACAACCACGAACTGCAAAGCCTGCTTGAGGCAGCGAAGGAGAGAGATTCATTTCGCCAGATCCACATCTACAGCTGAGTTGTGGCTGCTTCTGTGATTTTGCCAACATCATCGAGGAGACTGGCACCTTTGACAAAGTTGTCATCAAGCATTGCTACTCCAATGCTGCACTCTTTGCCGACACCTTGCAGAAATGCCAGAGGCTCCCAGTGACAGGAAGTCCACAGCTTCAGATACCTTGACATTGCACATTTGAAGGAAATATGCGCCGCACTTAGATTTCATGACAACATCACTTCGATTAACCTGCAAACTGACCCACGAATCCGAGAGACCTTTGATAAACAGTGTGCAGAGTTGTTGGCACAGTACATATCATCAACAACTGCGCTGAAAGAGCTCGACATCGCCCTAAATGGCTCTGACAAATCTGTCAACAGCATCGTCATGGCTGGCCTTTTGGCAAACACCTCTCTGCATAAACTCACACTATACAGCTGCTGCCTCTACGACAGCGATGTGTGCATGTTCACCAGGTGGATACAGCAGAGCAAGACCTTGTACTCGCTGTCGGCTTCTTGTACGCCAGACAGTGTGCGTGCCCATTTCATGTCAGAGCTGGCTAACTGCCTCCAACACAGCTACACGCTTACTTCTGTGACCATTTTGAATTCCGAAAGAAGTCAAGCTGACTGGCAGGTCATTCAAGGTCAGCTGTCTCGAAATGCATCGCTAGTCCTACGTGCCACACACTTTGCCATGGGTTCGAAGCTAAAAATGTGTGCAGCTGCATTTGAGCTTGTGCATTGGCACCCCGGAGTCCTCCGCAGGTTGCTACAAGGGGCAGATCAGGATGACGACGTGCGACAGAAGCTGGCAGTGAGCAAGAAGCGCCTGTTGACTGACTTTTGGCAGTTGGCAGGTGTTGTAAAGGAGGACCTTTGCTGCCACAAGCGTGACGATGGCAAGCTCCAGATAGATCAACTAGGCTTTGATGCTTGGATGACCTTACGCAAATACCTGAAAGTGGGTGACATTGCAGATGCTTAGAGAACAAATTCATATGAGTGACCATTCCAACAGTAGGAAAGCCTCTTTTTTTAATTTTTTTATGTTTTAGTGACTGTGCATGGGCTCATCATTTTGTGCTTATGGTTAATCTGACTGCCCCGAATGCGTTTTCTGACGGACAACGATGCATCGTGATGTTTGTTGAGCAATGCACTTTTTTCACACATAAGATTTTATGTTCAATGTAATATTTCAGGCAGCAGAGAATAAATGCTTTTGCTGAAAGGCTAGTGTTGCAGAGCCAGTCTCATTGAAGAATTTTGGGCGGAAGATACAGTGGAAGATACAAGTGAGCTGTCGGTGGTCTACTCACAGCAAAACACAATGTGGGGCATCATGCTGTTGTGTTGCCTTCTTTATGTCCTAAGGCTTAATGTAAGTGTTAGTGATGGCATCAGTGTCATTTTTTGATGCGGAAGCATTTCTGAAGCACGGAAGTATGCCTCATGAAGTGAAAAATCTGGTGGCCAGACATAGTCACCACACAATGTGACAAAAGAAACAACCGTAACATAGTAATGACAAAATGTTTCTCTGGGCAAGTTGGTTCGGTCGTGACTTCAGGAAGACTATCATGGCACAAAACTGCACAAAGACAGACAAGTACACCAATATAGCGCCAGTCTCATATTGCACTACAGCTTTTCTTCTGTAGTGGTGACAGCATATGTGGTAAAGTCATTGGAGCTGTCACGTGCAATGAGCATTGATACTCTGGTTGTACCCAGACATAGCATGCTTTTATAGGAACCGGTTGAAAAGGAATCTCACTCAATCCGACATTCTGACAAGGGGACTTGTCAAAATTTTCTCAGGGGCTAGTCTCTGGTTTTTACTAGACTAGCACCTGACATAGTCGGCGAACAAAAGCCCCGTTAGCAGTTGAGATGTCACTGGTGAAATGTTTGCCATGGTGACATTCCTGGCTCATCCGCTTGAAACTTGCATATTTTGTGGATGTCTTGTTTTGTTTTGGATATAAAAGCACTAATGAATGCAACAGATGAAGAAAAGCAGCCTAATAAGTCAGTGTCAGAGGCGAGTTGTTAATCTGCTATCCTAGACAACAAAAAGGTGGCAGTTGTATTATGGGAATGCTTCAGCAAAAAAAAGTGGGGTGTTTAATTGCGGTTTCAAAGGGGTCGTGAAACGTTTTCTGAAGATTTTGTACTAAGTATGTATTCGGGATCCTGACCCTCCAATCAACAGTATGCATTGTTCCGTTGCATCGTGTGGGTTGATTTAGAGCGATAAAAAAAGTGGTTTCGGTTTCACTGCGTGTGTTCCCCTCAACTGTGCATTTGATGTGATGTTAGTCGCCACCAGGCCTTCGAGGTTGGCATGCCCTCGGAGGCCACAGGAAAACAAACTGTGCTGCAGCCTTGCTTCGAATGGGAGCACATCATGGTTTCTAAGTGTTTTCCTTCTTGCTAGCTTTCAAGTAAATTGATTCTTTTAGACCTTATGAGAGTTCACTATACCTTTACACTTCAAAATGTCTTATCGAAACATCACCAAATAGTACCATGCTGGCCTGTAGTGTCGCATAGTCGTTTCGGAAATGCAAGAACACTGGGGTTTCAAACGGGCGTTATTAAATGCGCACTGAATATTTCGCCGAAATATTTCGGAATCGGCTTGTCGAATGCATAATGAAGCAGTGAAAATTGCCCCGCCACGGTGGTCTAGTGGCTATGGTACTAGGCTGCTGATCTGAGGATCGCGGGATCGAATCCCGGCTGCGGTGGCTGCATTTCGATGGAGGCGAAATGTTGAAGCCCGTGTGTGATGTCAGTGCACGTTAAAGAACCCCAGGTGGTCGAAATTTCCAAAGTCCTCCACTATGGCGTCTCTCGTAATCAGAACTGGTTTTGGGACGTTAAACCCCACAAATCAATCAAGCAGTGAAAATTACAGCCGGGCATCTATATATTCTTTTCACGACCCCTTTAAAGGACCAACAGGGTAGCATACCTGTCAGCTTCAGTGATGAAAACTGGTACGCTCATCTACTGCCCTCTAGGGCAGTATAACATATAACTTTGCACACTCAACAGCTTTAATTAGACATTCATCATGACCAGAGGTCAACACATCTTTGAATCTAAAGCAAACCTGGGGATAAGCAGTGAAAGACTTTCAAAGGACTCTTGTGGTGGTCAAAGGATCTCGCATTTTAGTATAAAGATTCAAAACAAAGTTGAATGAGTGCGAGTAAAATGATTAAACATCTGGGTGTACGCCGTGCTGGGGCAGCCAGAGGAGAGACCCTGTCTCTCTGTAGCTTCCCAGGTTTGCTGGATGGCCCATAGTTTCTCTTGGCGGTAGCTAGAAAGTTGTACCTGTCAATTTTGAAGAAAACCTCAGTTAACGAGTAGTGCCCAGATCCTTTCCCCCGAGTCCTCGGCCTGTCCTATGACCTTTGCAAGACGAAGGCCTCTTCGAATGATCCCACAGTTCATGCCAATTTTGTTGATTCTATTTTGCAAACTTACTGATTTCATTACTCTAATTAAATTAATCCACCGCTCCCTCAGCTGCGTTTCCCCTCTACTTGGCCACCAGTTATCTTTCCTGACCCAGGTCCTTTTATTTATTTTCTTTTTCGAAAGGACAGAAAGATGAGCGAGTTGGCAAGGATTTTTAATCGGCTTTCGTGTTGTCCACTCCTCTTCCCTTGTGTCCGTGTTTTGCACGCCTCTTCTTTGCATTATGAATTTATTTTTATTCTCACTTAATATTAATTATCATGGTGACGTGCGAGGTTTTAATTTTTTTTTTTTATTCACCAAGTTTCATCCCCATGCATAGTACAGTGGTCCAACACCTTTCGCTTCAGAAATGGTGGCCACCGACAATCGGTTGCTTTCAAATCTGGCGCCAAATTTGACGTCGTAACCGCCATATTGTAAGTTATCATCGTGGTTTCTTTTTTGTGGACTGTCGTCGGCTCCGATTTAGCCATATAAAGTCGCAGCTGCATGCGCACATGGGTCACGCGAGTGTACGAAGTTTCGGTTATTTCTGTGTTGGATACGAGCTTCTCCAGCTTCTCCTCCGGTAAAGCGGCATGAAATGGCTGGAACCTCTTATTCCACGAAGTTCTCGGCACTGCAGTAGCCGACTCATCAACTCTGTTAAAGTTCTCTCTCGCTTAGAGTGCCGCCAGAACCGCTAGAACTTCACAATGTCGGCCTCTCAGGCCGCGCGGGTGGTGAAAGCTGCGGCGGCATGTCGATTGCCGCCTATGCCCTCAACGCGCGACCTCCTCCGCATGTACGACATCCGCGCAATGCGCAAGTTATCGCAGAACTTTCTGCTCGACCCGGGCTTGGCCAGGAGGCTCGTTCGCGCCTGCGGCAGCGTGCGTGACAAGCATGTCATCGAGGTAGGACCCGGCCCGGGTTGTCTTACCAGACCCTTGCTCGAGCGTGGGGCTCGACGAGTCGTCGTCATCGAGAAGGACAGTCGGTTCGCCCCGACGCTGGAGGCGAGTAACGTGCTGTGCTGCTCGCAGCAGCATGTTGTGTGCTTGTGCGAGTGTTTTGCTATCATATAGGCGGCACTGGGTAACAACACGGTAATGTCGGTAGAACAAGAACTATAACAAATTGCGTCTTATCAGACTGATACCGGAGGAATGGAAGACCTGCTATTACCTCGAACGGTTCGTGGACGCAATGTAAGCCGAACTTCGAATAGGGCACCCTACACAGTTATTGCCAAAAGGAAAGCGCAGCCAGTATGCGTAAATGGCAAGAACCACTTGCAGTACCACGCATTAATGATTACATACTCGCATGTCAAGACAAAGACAGAGACCGCTTTCACGCATCGCGCTTACCTTTACACCTTACTTTCATTTTGGGAGACAATTGTGCCTTCTTACAAATGTAGCGAATTCTTTAGACCAAGTTAGCTTTCTGAACAGACCCTGACAAATGCTGGTCTTGCTTTTGCTTGCCATTTAATAACACCCTGCGTATGGTGCAGCAGAGCATAAGTCACTTTCATGCCGTAAAACGATTTTGACTAAAGTTGTCTCAAGGACGTCCTATCCATCTCTTCTACATGAAATGTGACGTTCTCTGCGTGCCGCACCAACCCACCACGGTGGTCTAGTGGCTATGCCACTGAACTGCTGATCTGAAGGTCACGAGACTGAGTCCCGGCTGCGGCAGCTACATTTCGATTGAGGCAAAATGTTGAGGCCTGTGTACTGTGTGATGTCGGTGCACGTTAAAGAACCACAAGTGGCTGAAATTTCTGGAGCACTCCACTATACCGTCTCATAATCATATCGTGGTTTCGGAACGTAAAACTACAGGAGTTATGTGCCTATTCCACCTGCAGAGTACCAGACAGGAGAGGATTGTGCTGCACATTCCAAAGCTGGACGCAAGCATGCGTTCTTCATTACAAGCACAAGCGCTGCAGCTAACATCCAAATAAATTGAATTGACAACTAAGAAGAAGTAATGTGCAAAATGCGCATTTCAAAACGTAAAACATGCATCCATTTTAGCTCGTCTGATGTCTGTTGTGGAATAGGCTGCCGGAATGATGTAACATGCTAACAGGAGTATATCGAGTAGTTTCCTGGTAAAACAAGTGCTCTTGTAGTTGCTTAAGTGCTGCAGGAGATCAAGGTGGCCCACCATATTAACTTAATTGTTATGCATAGCATTGTGCTCCAAACCACAAGGGCATGAGTTCGATTCCAAGCCATGACGGCATCATTTCTATGCAAGGATCCGCAGGTTTTCAGTATTAAAATGCAGAGTCTCCCAGTGTATGGCTGTGCTCACAATTGTGTTGCAGTATCGTCACGTGAAACTCCGGAATTCACATTAATTGAGCAATTGAGGCCCGTAATGTTTTGTTATATGGCTGGTGTAATGCTATTCTATTTTCCAATTTGCAATTAGCCCTCCCTGAGTGGTAGTACTGGTAGAAATTTTTTAGGCTGCCCCCATCTTGCAGTGAATCAAAAGGCTGCCGGTAACCACAAAATCTCACGACGCGAAAATGACGAATATACAGGCCCCATACTGAACTGTCTTTGTTTTCTGCATGTTCATCCTTAATCCTACCTTAGCGCTTTCTCGGCTTAAGTCTTCAATCATCTTTTGCGATTCGTCGCCATCATTGCTAAAGAGTACTATGTCATCTGCAAATCGCAGGTTACTCAGATATTCGCCGTTAATCCTGAGCCCTGTCTCTTCCCAGTCTAACCTTTTGAAGATTTCTTCCAAACATGCAGTAAATAGCATGGGAGAAATTGTATCTCCCTGTCTGACACCTTTCTGTATTGGGATTTTTCTGCTTTTCTTATGGAGGAGCAGGGTGGCTGTAGAATCTTTATAGATGTTGGCTGTTGTGTTTATGTAGCTATCACATATTCCTTGACGACGTAGTGCCTCCAGAACTGCTGGTATCTCTACCGAGTCGAAAGCCTTTTCGTAATCTATGAAAGCCATATAGAGGGGTTTGTTGTATTCAGCGGATTTTACTCAGATATTCGCCGTTAATCCTGAGCCCTGTCTCTTCCCAGTCTAACCTTTTGAAGATTTCTTCCAAACATGCAGTAAATAGCATGGGAGAAATTGTATCTCCCTGTCTGACACCTTTCTGTATTGGGATTTTTCTGCTTTTCTTATGGAGGAGCAGGGTGGCTGTAGAATCTTTATAGATGTTGGCTATTGTGTTTATGTAGCTATCACATATTCCTTGACGACGTAGTGCCTCCAGAACTGCTGGTATCTCTACCGAGTCGAAAGCCTTTTCGTAATCTATGAAAGCCATATAGAGGGGTTTGTTGTATTCAGCGGATTTCTCGATTACTTGATTGACCGCATGCAGGTGGTCCATGGTAGAGTATCCTTTTCTGAACCCTGCTTGCTCTCTCGGTTGATTAAATTCAAGTGTGGCCCTTATTCTCTTTGAGATAACCTTTGTGTATATTTTGTAAAGTGCTGAGAGTAGACTGATCGGCCTGTAGTTCCTCAAGTCTTTAACATCTCCCTTCTTATGTAATAATAGAATATTTGCGTTTTTCCAGCTTTCGGGTACATTTGAAGTTTTGAGGCATTGAGTGTATAGTGTCGCGAGCTTTCCAGTTAGGAAGTCTCCGCCATCTTTGATCAAGTCGGCGGTTATGCCGTCATCTCCAGCCGCTTTTCCGCGGGACATGCCCTGTATTGCTTTCCTAACTTCGTCCGCAGTGACGCATGGGATTTCGTAGTCCTGCTCGGCATTTAATACACTCATGGTGGGGAGACTCGTATTTGAACTGTATAGTTCGGAATAGAAATCCTCGGCCACTTTGGTTATGCCACTGAAGTTAGTAACGATGTTGCCCTGCTTATCTTTCACTGCATGCATTATGTTCTTTCCCGCACAAAGCTTCCTTTTGGTTGTTTTGATGCTGACTCCTTTTCTGACGGCTGCTTCTATTTCTTTCACGTTATGGTTACGTACGTCCCTGACTCTACTTTTACTGATGAGCTTAGATAGCTCGGCGTATTCTATCTTGTCTCTTGAGTTAGTTATTCTCATCTGTTGGCGTTGCTTGATTAGATTTTTAGTAGACTCCGAGAGTTTACTCACAACATGTCTTGGTGCTTTGCCCCCTACTTCGATTGCTGTTTCGGTGATCAGATTAGTAATGTCTTCGTTCATCTTCTCTATATCCTCATTATCTTCCTGTCCTAGAGCCTCATACTTGTTCTTAAGTGCAATTCTAAATTCTTCTCTTTTCGCCCTGACGCTATCGGGGTTGGCCTGTTTCCGTGTGATTAACTTTGTCCTTGTTCGCCTTAGATTGAGGGATATCTTCGCCCTTATTAGTCTGTGGTCACTAATTCTAACCTTATTAACCACTTCTGTGTCTTGTACTATACCTAGATCAGTGCACATTGTGAAATCTATTTCGTTTTTCGTTTCTCCGTTGGGGCTTTTCCACGTCCATTTCCTGTTCTTACGTTTCTTGAAGAAAGTATTCATTACACGGAGGTGGTTTCTTTCGGCGAATTCTACTAGCATGTCCCCTCTGCTATTCCTATCTCCTTCTCCGTAATTACCGACGGCACGTTCTCCTTTTAGTTTCTTTCCTATTTTCGCGTTGAAGTCCCCCATAACAATCGTATATTGGGTCTGTACCTTGTTCATTGCCGTTTCTACATCCTCGTAGAACTGTTCTACAGCCTCGTCACTGTGGTTGGTCGTTGGTGCGTAACTTTGTACTAGCTTTAGTTTGTATCTCCTATTTAATTTTATCACGAGGCCTGCTACCCTTTCGTTGATGCTATAGAATTCTTCGATGTTACCTGCTATGTCTTTGTGTATAAGGAAACCCACGACGTATTCGCGCTTCTCTGGTAGTCCTCTGTAGCAGAGAACGTGTCCTTCATTAAGCGATAAGTACCCTTCTCCTGGTTTCCTAACCTCGCTAAGGCCAATGATATCCCAATTAATACCCCTTAATTCTTCTAGTAGTTCAATTAATCTGGCTTCGCTTGAAAGGGTTCGCATTTAATTTCCAATGACGGCCTGTCCGAGTCCAGAGGCTCTTTGAGTCTTTTGTTCCCATACCCGTGTGGTCGCATCCGTGGCTAGAAGCTCTGTTGATGTCGTCGTCGTAGGTCCAGGGTTTGGTTGGTCCGGTAACTTGGGAGGTGTTGGCCATGGTGTTGCACCAGGATGAACATGCAGAAAACAAAGATAATGCTAAGTGGCACGGCGAAAAAACGTCTATTCAAGGTCGAAACCCATACATTAGAAGTCGTAGAAGAATATCTGTACCTAGGACAGCTACTTACTGGAGAACCCACCCATATAAAAGAAATCCACCGTAGAATAAACATGGGATGGCGCGCATATGGGAGACATTCACAAATCATGAACGGAGACCTGCCACTGTCACTTAAGCGGAAACTATATAACTACTGCATCCTGCCAGTACTGACTTACGGATCAGAAACCTGGAGAATTACAAAGAAGCTAGAGAGGAAGTTAAGAACCGCCAGCGGGCGATGGAGCGGAAAATGATAGGCGTTACTCTAAGGGATAGGAAGACAGCCGAGTGGGTCAGAGAACAAACGGGGGTCACCAACATAATGAACGATATTAAGAAGAAAAAATGGACATGGGCAGGCCACGTGATGAGAAGGCTAGATAACCGATGGACAGTTAGAACGACGGAATGGATACCAAGAGAGGGTAAGCGCAGCCGTGGGCGGCAGAGAGTAAGATGGGGGGACGAAATCAAGAAATTCGCAGGCATCAAATGGAATCAGCTCGCGCAGGACAGGCAAGGATAACGAGGATTGGCAGAGGCCTTCGTCCTGCAGTGGACATAAAATTGGCTGATGATGATACTGAACTGTGCTAAACAAGCTTACAATAATATGTGCAATGCCGGCAAGTGGCCTAGCTCCGAAATGGAATAGGAAATGGTGATGAACTGCATTATAAAGGACAAGATGTGGTATGATGGCCATTACATGATCGTGAAAAAGAGGGTCATAGAGAAACAAATGCACCCGCCCCCACCTTTTTTTTTAGGCCAGCTTCATATACCCAGGACCGTAACGTTCAGTAAGGCTCCGTGTTCTATTTCATGTTGACTGGGTATTCTGAAAAAATTTTAAGTTATACTTAGCACATTAATTCAACAAGCTGTTTTTACAGCTTTCCGCACATTGTGACTAGTAAGGGCAGTCCCATTCACAAACTGCTTGCTAATTGACCCATACCTAATGAAAACTCACCAGAGTGGCTTTGCGTTGTCACACTCTGTGATGTCTACATCTTGTCTGAAAAATGTGCCATGTGTTGTGGTGTGTGATCTGACTTTCCGTTTGAATGCTTTTAAGCATGTGGTCCTATGTATTCTTCTGACCATATCTGTATGAGCCTGAGAATTGCTTACAGTATACATGAATGAATGAATGAATGAATGAATGAATGAATGAATGAATAAATAAATAAATAAATAAATAAATAAATAAGTAAATAAGTAAATAAATAAATAAATAAATAAATAAATAAATAAATAAATAAATAAATATGTAAACTGCCTTTACTTATGGCACAGTCAGCTTTCGTAAATGGATAGGGCAGGGCTAATCACATAGGATTCACCTCATTCTTGTGTACAGTTAAGTGTTGTTTCCACTCATAATTTGCTTCGTATTTTGCTAGCATGCAAGGTACAGTCAACGCTTGCCTGCTTTCTTAGCATATCACACAACAGCAACAAAATATTGGCAATAATTGTGTGCAAGAAAACTTGAAGAGCTTGACCACTTGCATTTGTCAACTCTTGCTAGGTCTGGTTGTTGATGCTCTTTCTTTCCATTACCTCAATATGCGTTAATTGGAATAAATATTCGTTCCTTAACAGCCCTGATAACTCCATAGATGATGTGCAAAAGCATAGTTAAGGTTGTTCATTGCTTTCCAGTTATTATACCCAGTGGTTGTCGCCCTTTGTTTGCAGATCTTGTCAGAAGCCAGTGAGGGCCGTCTGCAGGTAGTGATGGGTGACATCTTTCACCAGCACCTGCAGGAGCTCATACCAGAGTGAGTTAGCGTGATTTGTGTGCATGGCAGCAGCATGCAAGAAAAATGCAAATAGGGGAAAATAAATGCGCAGGACAAGTAATATCTCTCAACAGGAACTTTTGTGGAAGTGAAGTGTGATATAAAAAGAGGAAACAACGTACTAAAAAATAAACATATACAACAAAACCAGCATGCTAGCCAGACATCGCTTACACTGACGAGAGAATAGACATCTTTCTTTAACACGTCCCGACTTGTTTCTTTAATCCACTCATCTGACACCCACTGAAGTGTCATTGCGGTTTGTTGCCTGTGCTGCATGGGGTTATTATTTCTAATATTTTGTCTATATATACCGGGGTTCACTCGTGTTAAACTTTCAATTGAAAGTACTTATACCATACATTTTATCTCCATGTTTGCGTCTTGTTTTGCTCTACTCTCTTGGATAAGTTGCATCCCTCCCATTCTCTAGATAACCATAGTGGTTACTGTATTCCTTCAAATGTAATACATGTTTTAGAGGAGCATGCATTCTCAACAAATCATTTACAGATGGATCACAACTTGTATCAAGTGAGACATAAAATGCCCCTTCAATAGTGCCTGTGTTAACCATGGGATTTGATTGAATGTACCACATGGGGGGGGGGCATGATTACTGAATCTACTACAGCTATGAAGATTATTCTGCACAACTTATCGTAACTCAAATCCTCCTTTTCTTTAATAATCTGTAACAGTCACAAACACATGTGTTATCATTAGCGGTAACACATTATTAGTAGGTGGATACTGTCCGAGATCGGTACATACAGAGGGATGTTCGTTTTCATGTGAAACCCAGTGTTACCCGATTTTACTTGAATTTAGCCAAAGAATTGGGTTAATCTCGATTTCTCCCCTAATTTGAAAACTGCATATCAACAATTTTTGTTGACATTGCATGGAGTTAAAGTGGTCAGTTTTGTTGGCTTATGTGAGCGTTACTGGCATATTAGTCATTACACATGCTGCTTGCATCACTGTATGCTGTATGCAACTCTCATTTGTAAATCTACATTTTTAAATCTTGGAACGAGAGAAGACAGTACAGGAACATACAAACAAGTGCACACACATGAAGCACAGCAACACGCCTTAGCTTGTAAGTATAACCTGAAGTAACCTGAATTTCAGCTTGGTCCCCCTCCCCCCCAAAAAAAAAGCATTTTGTTCCAAATTGTCTCACTGAAAGACAGCACCTGATTTTCACCTCCTGATTTTTTCAAAACGTAAAACCCAAGAATGAACAACCCTATGCATGCATTCTGATGTCATGGCATGCTGGCCTGAAGATGGCAACTTGCCTGTTGCTGGCATGGTCGCTTCCTATCCTTCGCCTGGAAGAACAGTCTAACGAAATACAAGCAGCACTCCTACTTTAATAAGGAACTTCATCATGTCTATGAACACATCGCTACAAACGATAGAGAACTGGGAATGTCTCCGTAGCCGTTTTGACAAGCGGACTTGTCTCCATCAGGACGGCGACATCATGTTTACTCACATTTGTGCACATCGGCCATTTTTTTTCTCTGTCGTCATGTCACGATGATGTCGGTGCCACTGGGTCGGCATTCACAAATTAGTGGTATCGCATATGCTTTTACGAGCTTCTTACTTGGCAACTGTTACCCTTCTTCATTTGGGAGGCATGTGGCACAGCTTTTACAACTTCAAAGCTTTGTGTAAGGTTTTCTTTAAAACGTGGCCAAGTGGGACGGAATTTACAAACAGGTCTCAATTTAGCATTTCATCTGGGAGCATAGGAGCTCATATGGTCGTTTATACTAACACAAGAAACTGCGCTCAGCATGCACTTTAACCTAAAATTTCCATTTGAAAATTGCTGTTTGTAAGGCATTCCCGTTTGCAGCAACTGCCGTCTTGGCTTGGCTTATGTCATCCAAAGAAACAGTGTGTCATTGCATTTGAATCATGTGCTCTCCTCACATCCCTTTGCTGCACATACTGTGGTATCTAACAGTGCATTGAGGCGCCAATTTCCACCCTTAATTTGTTAAAGGGCACAAGTGAATGAATGAAGAGTGCATGCGCCCTTCATTCATTCACTCATTTGCACAATGAGAACTCCAGAAACAAGAGAAGTCCCTCAGAATCTACACTAAGCCTATTGCTGTGGTTTAGATGTGAAAATGAAAGCATGCATTTATTGTGCATGTTCAACACATGACATACTTCCTTTTTATCACATTTAGTGTTGCAAGACTGTGGAATTCTACTACAATATAAGAGAACTGAAACAGAAACTTCCTATGTAGGCATATGTACTATTGTGGAACACGCACGATTCAAGTTAGAAAATTTAGACCCGTGCCCGTATTGGCCTTACCGCCATTACTGAAAAGTCCTTGAGCATGGCCTCTCTCTTTAATACCAGGGAGCTCGGTGTGCCATGGGAGTCGGATGACTTGCCCGAGGTGTGCATGGTTGGGAACCTGCCATTCAGCGTTGCCAGCCCATTGCTGGTGAGCTGGCTGCGGCAGATTTCGCTACGTGAGGGCCCTTTCCAGCGTGGTCGCGTGCCTCTCAGCCTCACCTTTCAGCTGGAGGTGGCCCAGCGAATTGGTGCCCCCGTTCTGGACCCCCAGCGGTGCCGCCTCTCGGTTCTCTGTCAGAACTACTGCACTACCCAGCACCGGATTACGCTCAATGGTAAAGTGATGTGTTTGCCACATTTGACAGGCCGTTTCTGTCTTAACAAATGATAATTGCTGGGGTTATGCAGGTAAACGTACAACCCCAGCCAACATATGCGTGAGGCATTCTCAAATAATAAATGGCAGCTTACGATTGTCCCTAAAGAAGAAAGTGTATAACAGCTGCATCTTACCGGTACTTACCCACGGGGCAGTTACTTGAAGGCTCGCTAAGAGTGTTCAACTTAAATTGAGACCCCGGTGTTGCTTACTTTGCAATATTCTTTTCCCAACTAGTGCAACTCATTTAAGTGTCCTGGTCTTTGATCTGCTGGGATTTCTTGGCATGTCGTGATGGTGGGTAGTTGTAATTGACACGGCAGTGTTTGGGTGTTCTCGTGTGATCAGTGTGCACTGCCTGAAGCTATGTGTGCATTCTTTGTAATTCAGCAAATCGGCTTATGGAGATGCCTGATTGCTTTCTTGGCCCAGTTCCAGTTGTTCGTACTGGACTCCGCTATAAAGCCATTCACTGTATCATGCGTTAAACATTGGCATTCAGCTGCAAAATACGTCATGATTAATGTGGCGAGTTGGGTGAGTTAGAGCACAGTGCAAAGACACACACAAGGATGAAGCTAGGCAACGAGGACAGGCGTTGAAAGTATGTCATCTTTCCTTGCACAGGTCGTTGCATTGCAGTGGCACCCTTGAATAAGAAGGCATAAGGGTGATGTGCGTGGAACAAATGATAAAGAAGAGCTACAAGGGTATGCTACATAGATGAGTGTCAAGGCATAGATTACATTGTGCATTGTAATAATAGGACTCTGCCTGGATGAGACATCCAGACGGAGGTCCTGGTACAAGCTGAAGACATTATCGAGAAAAAAGGCCTGGGTGCCTACTCAGCTGGTCCCTCACCCCTACTTACTCTTTGATGAATAAGCTTGCCGCTCATCGGATGAGTAATATAAACATAATAAAAATGTCTTGATTGTTAATCGGAGATAACCCACAAGATCTGGAAGGAAGATTGAAGACCTGGGTCTTTTCTTTTGTCTTTTTCCTTTGCCATGTTTGATGTCAAGTTTGCAACCTACCTAAATTTTTATGTGCCACATAGATGAAAGAGAAATGCAGTAAAATCTCGTTATAACGAAGTTGAAGGGGGAGTCGCAATTGCTTTGTTGTAACCATTAGTTTTAGCCAATATACATGTCATCTATGGTAATTTCAAGGGGAATTACGATTGCTTTGTTATACCTATTAGTTCGTTGTATACCACTTTGTTATAATGAGGTTCTGCTGTAAGTACTTGGAAGAGGCCTGCCTCCGCATAGGCTTACCACCAAGAGCAAAAGGTGGCAAGTATGAAGTGGCATGTTTTACCATCCCCGCCACACTTCTGTTTTCTTTGTCTGCAGAATTTATGAGTTCAAAACTGTACTGGTTCCTAAATCTGTCACAGCTTGCTAGAACTACTGCTCCTTTAAAAAAGGGGGGAAAAGAGAAGCTGGCTTATTATTGAAAGACAGAGAGGCAGCATGCATAGAACCACTGCTCAGGGGAAAGGAAAGGGGGTGGATTGGAAAAATGAAATCTAGAAATTAAACGACCAACTATGGCCTGTCCAGCAGGCCTTCGAAGCGGCGAAGAGACAAGGTTTCGACGTTCCTTCGTGGGAGACCCAAGGCTCAGTCGGTTAAA
Organism: Hyalomma asiaticum; assembly: GCA_013339685.2. NCBI lineage: Eukaryota > Metazoa > Arthropoda > Arachnida > Ixodida > Ixodidae > Hyalomma > Hyalomma asiaticum. Next base: position 33,822,155 of record CM023489.1, read on the forward strand.
ACCACTGCAGGACATTAAATAAAGTTGTTACCAACCACCCAACCAATTAAATGATTGCTTAAAGTGGAAGACAGTACAGGTGAGACCAATACAAAGCATTCAGACCTTTCCATATCACAAAGGGCACCCTTGATTGAAGTTTCTAAAAGTAAAATTCCTTAGTGGGCATCACTTACTGCTCCAATACTCCACCAAGTCCTGAATGCAATTTTTCTTGCAGGAAGCAGTTTTGTACCTCCCGCCGAAGTGGACGTTGGGCTGGTGCGGCTGGTACCTTTGAAAGAGCCAATCATTCGGCATCCCTTTGATCTTATCGAGAAGGTCATCAACTGCCTCTTTAATGGCCGCCAGAAAGTGCTAACAAATGGAGCCAAGTGAGTAAGAGGTGTTCATTGTGCTCCTTTTGTGTGGACTGCCCAAACCAGTAAGGTTCATGCCTTTGATTATCATACTGAAAACCAGAGATAAGGAAGGTAAAGTAGATAGATATCAGTCTTAGATAGTCGTTATCAGAAGGGTTATGGACTGAGCATGTTAATAGTACATGCCTATACAGTCATACCTAATTATAGGAACATTGCAGGGGAGGCCGAACTTGCTTTGCTGTAACTGTTTTTCACCATTATCGGTCATATTGCTTGGCAAAAGGGACGTAACTGCTGGATTTTCAGCACAGTTCAAGCATTGCAAGAATAAAGGTGCTTTCGAGCAAACATGTCCATTGTTGTCTCGTGCCGAGTGTGAGTGTTCTTCAGGTGGACGACAGCAGTCTCTGGTACCACAACTACCTACAGTCCATCCTTCCTGGCACTTCGCATACTGAAGAAGTGGTGCTACAAATCTGCCGCATCCTTAATAAATTGGTGCTGTCTTCTGGGCCTCAGTGTGAGATAATCAGAGCCTCCAAGGGTGCTCTCCCCGGGTGGGCAGAAGAGTTCCAGTGAAGCTTACACAAGCAGCTTGTGGCAGCCAACGAGCACAGCCATCTTGTCTCTCCCAACAAGGTCCTCGAAAAGACTTTAGCAGGAGAGAATGCAGTATCGAAGGCCTCACCAGACTGCAAAAGCATTTGCGGGAAGTCATTTAGTGCGCACACAGGAGCTCTGGTTTCGGAGGCAAATTTAGTTGTATCCAATGACGTGACAAGTTCAATCTGCGACTTGATTAATGTGCAGTAACTCGCTGGATGTGCAGGAACCTGTTTCCCCGTGACCGTGTGGAACTGGTGCAGCGCCTCATAGAGTCGGCTGACATTGAACCGACGACAAGAATTATCCAACTGACTGTAAAAGAGATTGGGCGCCTGTGTGACGTCTATGAAGAGATTTGCACGGAGGAGCCTGAACTGAGAAGGTACCACTTCAGGCTGGGACGCTGACAGTGCCTGCCCATAGGAACAACTGAGGTGAATGTGGAAGTAGAATTTGGTGTTTTAGAACACATGTCGAAGTGTGTCGCAGTTCCTCTTGTTCAACACAGTAAATGCTATAATAAATAAAGTTTTAAAATGGAGGAGTCCTTCCCATGTCATGAAAATTAGAGCAAGCGATTTTCCCTATGGGAAAAAAGGTATGGCGTGTGTGTTCCTTTTCCTTTCTGCTGTGGTTTTTTTTCTTTCTCCCTTTCTTGATTGCTGTCTTCTTTCTTTCATCATTGCTTTTACCTTTTTTCCTTTCCTTCTTTCTTTGGTAGAAAATCCAGGGGATTCATATGGCCCAGATGTGTTCCCATTTTCTTTGTTTGCCAAGCATGCACTCAAAAGCATACAGGTGTTACTGGTGCACGCCTTGCCCTTGAATACTTCCCTTGTGCTTAAGTGCAAGAGCAGTGCACATGCATTGCTTTCACGATGACGGTTGTTTCCGTGCATGGACACCCAATGTGAATGAAGCCAGCACTTGTGAGGCAATGCAAGCATTGCTTGAATGAAAGTAAATAAATAAGTGAATAATGCTGAAATGTGGTTGTCATATTTCAAGTGGCTGATCTGAATCACTTTAATGTTTTCAGCTGGTTGAGTCACAATGGCCTGTGTGCGTCATTCACTGTTTTTGATCACTGTGGAAATGCTCGTACTGTCACGAGGCAGGGTTGCGTTGAACCCAAACCTGCACTTGTACTGTGGCAAAGTTTTTGGGTTGAGAAGCACCGAAGGCTGGCGTTGGGAAGACGATAACAAAGAAGGTTTAAAGGGCCCCTAAACCACCTCCGACATTTTTTTAAACATTTCAAGTTAACACACACACACACACCCAGTTGAGAATGCCGTCACGATGAACATTTCAAGATGCGGCGGCACTGCGCCCCACGGCCGCGCCACAAATTCAAAAAACAATCCTGTGTGCCTCTCCAGGCTTTTCCGGCATACGAGAGTTAGCCGTGACGTCACAAGCGTGTTTTTGGTGATGTCGGCAAGCATGGAGCTCTGTTGATTGGTCAAAGGAGAACCTGCAACTTCCGGTTAGACCATGCTCCCTGCCTGTCTGCTCTTTTCCTCCATACTGCTCTTTCTCGTTGTGTGGTGTGGTGCGCTGTTCTCATTTGCACTTGTCACGTGACATTCGGAGGAGCACTCGGCGAGGAGGTGGTGCCTGCAAGCGGCCAGCGCGTGGCACAGGAGAAAGCGAAACAAGCAAGCACCGCGTTTTAATAATCAAATGCGTGCAACTTCGCTATTATGGCACTGTTACGAAGAATTCTTACGGCTGCGTGTTCGTTGCAGACACTGGCACAACAGCAACACATGACCAAATTTTGACCTCTTGGTGGTTTAGGGGCCCTTTAATGACACTAGGAAGGCTTATTTACATTTTAGATACGGAAAATGGGGTACAGCCAAGAGCAAACTGAATGGATGCCGTACCCAGGGTCCAGAGCAATTTCTCCTCGGTTTCCGTCGTCCTTAGAACACAACAAGTCCTGTTCTCCCTCCCAGTGACATGCAGTGATACACAGGCCACATCCCAGCAACCAGACCGGTCGTGGCTTGCAGTGGCAACGCACGCATATTCCTGAGATCTGCCGGAGAGGCCCTCTTCTGCGGACCGAAGGTCCTCGCTTCTCTACATTGCAACAATGCAGTGTGCAGCTCACCTTCGACGTCACGCTTATCCTGTCCAGAAATTCTTTTAGCGAGCACTGACGTCAGCCGCGACCCTTTTAATGAGCCTGGATGTCCACCGCAACACCCACCATCACGAACACGTGGGGAGAAAAGCCATAAAGCATGGAAGACGGTCGTGGTCAATTTTCTCCGTGCTGCGTGTCCTATTGTCTTCTATACTGGGCCATCTGGCTGTCGGTGGCTTGAGCTGCAACAGTATGGATCCAACTGGAAGATTTATGTGTCCAGAATGTGTCCCACCTTTTGCTGGCTGCTCGTGGAAACTGGCCATGATCATATCATAGATCATGGTAGTCTCCTTTGGCAGACATGGCTCTGTGTCAGATGTTAAGTTATATTTAACATTTCTTTATATACATGTTTTCTGAACAATGGCACGAGTATTAATTTACACTGTAAAAGCATTTATTCAACGGCGTAACGGCTGACCAGGAGCTCAGTCAACGGCCCAAATCACGATCTCTGGAGCGAGTGGCGACCACACAAGCAATGCGCATCTCAGCGAGCCCGGACCTCGAGCACGAGCGCCGTTTTCTCAGCAGAGCACTGAAGAGCGAACCCCACTGGAAGGCGCTGGAGAGGACGACCCACGTTCCAATGCTTCTTTACACCTTTACATCGGATAATTTGTTACAACCATGCTCGGGGGGGGGGGGGGGGGTTACATACTGAGGTTTGGTTGTATGTTTTCCTTCCTGTGCAATGCACACATAATTTGGTACAATGTTAGTGCAGACAGAAATCTGGTGCCATAGTTGTTGAAATGCAATGAAACATGGCAAACTGGTAGGCTTTTCTGTGATTGTCACAGATGCACACACACATAAGAAGCACGCGGTAGCTTCTTGTATGGTTCTTTTTATTTTGATTGCAAGGCATGGCTAGTGCCAAGTGTTCAGTAGGGCAGCTGAGAGTCTTACATTCACTGAATGGCAGTGTTTGCTGTGTATGTTCCGAATGCTTCCGATTGGTCAACATTAGAGACTAAATGAGAATACAGTAAAACCTCATTATAACGAAGTGAAAGGGGGGTGGTAATTACTTCGTTATAACCATGAGTTCGTTATACCCAATATCAATTTCATCTATAGGAATTTCAAGGGGAATTGCAGTTGCCTCGTTATATCCAATAGTTCGTTATATCCGGGTTCGTTATAATGAGGTTCTACTGTAATTGGTATCATGCAATAAACTTATGCCAGCATCTGAGTATTGGAAGGTTAACTCCGAAATTTACAAGATTATCTGAAACTGTATGGACAGAACCTAATTTGGATGCTTAACGCTTGTTGCTATATACGGGACGTTTCAGCTAAATTGCTCCACCCTTTAAAAAATGCCACATGAGCATTATGGGGATGCAACCAACTCAGTATTGCTCACTATCATGTAGACAACCTGAGACTATTTTTTAAGACGACCTCAGGTAATTCATTAACGTTAATTAATTAGGCAACTTTTAGAAGGTTGCTTTCAATGGTGGAGTTGTAAAGCATGTTATTTAGTGTTCATATAATCCATTTTTATTCAAATAAGTACAACGGTTTTAATTTTTCCGGGCTTCAGAGAAAGGGCATGAGATCTGAAGTACCATGTGACTAGTGCTTCCGCAAACTGTGATCATCACCTTCGAACGAGCTATGAATGAACCATTGATGATGCATGCACACTGAAGACATGGACAGGCTGAAAGGTGCGGCCACCCCTTGTCAATTCCTCTTGTGACCCTATTCAGCGTGGTCTGTCTACGTTCGTCACTGATCGCACTTTCTCTGAAGCCCCAAAAAATTAAATCCATTGCATGTATTACGATGAAAATCAATTACCCGGACACACAATAATGTGCTTTCCAACTTGACCACTGAACTTATTGCATTTGAAGCAAGCGTTTAAAATTTGACTAATTAAATGATATTGAATAATTACCTGAGATAATTTCTAAAGATAGTCTCAGGTGGTCTAGATGACATTCAATAATACTAAGCTGGTTGCATCCCTGTAATGTGCAAGGGGATTTTTTCAAAGGGTGACGCAAGCTAACTGAAACACCCAGAAGGTGTAGCACTAGATTTCTCTACTGATCAGCATATGAAGCATTATGACTGGAGTGCTATGCTCACCCATGGTTCTATATGTGCACGTTCCTGCAACTTTATTATGCCCTAGTGCTTTTGTAGGTCACTGTATAACAAAGCGACAACTTTAAAAATGTTTGCTATTTTTGTAGCAACAGTAATAGCCGCAAGACTTGAACTGCAGAAACGCGGCTGTTCATTTCCAATGCATCCAAGAAGTGTTCCCGAAGTGGATGTGAAAAAAAATTTTTGAACACCATTTCATGGCTTTGGTGTGGTGCTCCTTATCCAGTAACGTTAAGGAACCAACACCCGATGTGGAAAATAGCAGCCAGTGAACAAATTTACACAACGAAGGCCACCAAAGGCTGTGCTTAGCTGGCTGTAGTTGTCAATAAAGTTGCCTTCACTTCTCTTTGAACGCCTTTTTAAGTTTTTATGCAAAAGTATTACATTTAAATCTCATTGATATGATCTTCACATCTTCAAGGATACCGGGAAATAAGACACGTCACACAAATACAGTCTTATTCAAATGAAAATACATTACGCCTATGGGGTGCTGGCTGGAAAAAAGGAAGTGTATTACCCCCAAAAAGGTAATAAGTGGGACCATATCAGTGAGGTCGTCGCTGCATATGCCTCATAACGAGAAAAATTAGTGAAGCTTGCACTAGTGGACACAAGGCTAGTGAAGCTGATGGGCGCGTGGCTTCTCTGGGTTTGTCTCCAGCACACCTGCATATCTGAGGCTTCGGGAAATGCCTTGCAAAGCACTGCGAGGCCCAGCGAATGCTTCTCAAAGTTTCAAACTGAGCTCAGCATAAACACATTCACGCTGAACCGCATATGGTGGCAGACATGGCATGCATGGCCTTGGCTTGACACTGTGCACCGGACGATGATGATGATGATGCTCCTTCACATTTGGCATCTACCCACTTGGGGGGATACCACCGGACAAATCAATGCACACTGTTTTTGTCTTCTTTTTCTTCTGCTTGAACATGTGCGCCCGCCAGCCACAGTTTTGCCAGTGTGGTAGCGGGCTGAGTTCATGTGCACAAGAGAAGAAAAAAGCATGCATGCGAATGCCGCATAAGCCACAATACAATGAAACACGCATCTCACGGCTTCTTCGAAGGTGTTTTTTCAAATTGCGCGCCGCAACCGCTGGGGAGGCTGAGTGCTTGCCTTCTAGCCACCAGAGTGGGGAGAGATGCATGCCATGTGAACTGCCTCGCTGGCCTCGTGCGCCATGCGAACTCTACAGGCAGCGGGGTTCCGTATTTCGCATCACTCACGTTGTGTGTCTGGCCGATTTGGCGTTTTCTTAACGCAGAGTGTCAAGCGACAAGAATGTGTAGCTGTAGAAGCGCTAGTAAAGACGGCGGGCTCTCGCTGTTCTTGCGAGATCGTGATCGTGCGGGTGTCGCTGATGGGGTTCGCTGCTTGCAAATGATCAAGATCGGCAAGGGGCAAAAAAAAAAGAAGAGGCGTCGCTGCTTATTTTTAGACATTGCACGGCTGCATTTTTCACGACTCTGCTCAGCGACAACGAGGTTGCGAAGAAGAGGGACGCGCCCGCAACGTATAATGAAACTATGAGGCATACTTTACCTTGCGCGAAGAGTGTATCCACCCCGTCATCCCAAACTTAATAGGCCTCAGGCTGTTACGCTCAGACTGTTACAAACGGAGATGTACCCTAATCTGAGCACCTTACACGCAATTTATCCTGGTGCATTCCCCAACTACACTTGCCCTGCATGCGGGGACACAGCCATGCTAGCGCACATGCTCTGGGAGTGCACGGCAATGTACATCTGGCTGAGGTAGTAAATCTGATACTACCTCGGCCAGACGGGAGGTGGTCCTACGCAGCCCACTCCTGGCCGACCAGCAGGCCCGTGGAGCAGCTGACAGGCATGGCCTGACGGTCCCGATGTGGGAGGTGCCCACTGTGACGTGGACTTAAAGGGCCCCTAGACAACCCCGAGGTCCAAAATTTGTTTTAAAGATATAACTGCGCTCCTTTGCGGTGTGAACATGCTCCTGCAAGAATTTTGCGAATAGGTGCAATAATAGAGAAGTTACACGGGTTTAAGTGACCGCTTGCGCCGGTTTCGTTTTCTCGGTCGGCCTCCCCACCCTTCTCTGCTGAGGAGAGGGTAGGGGCGGCGCGCCGTCGAGACTCCGCCCACTTTTGACACGTGACCTGACGTGATCATTTGACGTCATTGACGCTTGCGCTGCGGAACCGGTTGCTCCCGTTCTAGAAACGTTGGGTTGCTCCTGCGCTCACGCCGGTGGGATGGCCAGGGGATCTGACAATAGACGTTTCGACCAATCAACAAGATACGACTACGCAAAGTTGTTCGTGGTACGACATGACGACACCTAGGATGCGAGCGCGACTGGTCAGTCGCCGGAAAGAAGTGCGCGAATTGTTTTTTGAAATACGGCGTCTGTGTGGCGCGCAGCGCTGTCATATTCGCAGAATGTGATCGCCGCAACCTTCTCTGTGATTTAGTTAGCTTGTTTGGGCGGCTTTGAAAAAAAGTAGGAGCCTGTTTAGTGGCCCTTTAAAGTTTGTCCATCCATCCATCCATAAGAAATACGCTATTTTTAGACTTTCTGAAGAAGCATACATTCGCAGCAAGGGCAATGGAACCAATAGATGATTTTTCACGAATTGTTTTTCTTAGCTGCTCGCAGTCTCCCGCTGCACAGCTACCAAATTATGCAGGTGTTAATTAATAAAGGCTACTTACAATATCTGTTGAACCAGTGTATAGTGGCTACTAAAATTTATGACACAGTACTGTGTGTTGCTAAATTCTTCATTACGTATGCGCCATGTTGCAAAACAGAAAACGCTTCCACCGTAAACTGAGAAGCCACAGCGGTTGTCGCTTTGTGTTCTTGCATCTCTTGATCGAAGCTTTTCTTTCTTTCTTTCTTTTTTTGCATGCTACGGTTTTTGGTGCCGCATATTCATCGTACTATACGTAGATAGGTAGCCGTTCGGTGAACATAACATCGGCATTGCCCTATCTCTATCAAGGGAACACCTGAACTTTTCACAAGAGGCTCCTGTGGCAGAATGGGAGTGGCAGCCTTGCTTTCACGTATGACAGCACATTGCGCCTGCATTTCTTTATTCTTACGCGTGACGTACTGCTGCTGTGGCGGGCGCTTATCATGTCGCCGCCAGATCTCCTGCAAAAGGTGCTTGTGTAAACGTTGCTGATGTTAGATTTTTTTTCGTACCTGCCCTGTTACTCGAACATTCTTGTGGCATTTCCGGGGGGAAAAAAAAGTCCTTCGGTGGCTGGACTTTGCATAAAAGCTTGAATTTTGGTTTAACGAATTTTCAATATAACGAAGTAAATTGCCGACTTTACCGACTTTGTTATGTCGACATTGAAGTGTATATAATGGACACCACTATAGTGCCAAGAAGTTAGTTAGCACTCTTTTTACAGTGGGACTCTGTATCACGGACATCCAACATTCAAATGGCTTCCAACTACCCTACCCTTGCAACCGACTCCACTAAACATGAGCTCCACTGCAACCACTGTATGCCGAGTGTCTTCTGGCGTCATGTAACACTATCGTAGGAGGCCGTGAACAATCACTGCTGAAACCTCTCGGCCCTTACCAGACTAATGACCATCGGGAGAAAGCCTTGGCCAGGTTCATCCTCCTAGATAGCACAGGCCATTTGCAAGAGCCTGTGACACTGCTCAGGCTCAACATATTCTGGACAAAGAATGCCTTTCCTAATGTTTAGCGTTATAGCACGGAGAACCAGGGACAACAGGACACAAATATGGCAACTAAGACACGCTATTGCTGGTTCCACATTATGAAGCTAAAGGTGACGCAGTACTACCAACTAGCCTGAACTGCTACCCTACTATGCATCTCCAAACCCATGTTCTGAAGCATGTTTATTCTCCTACTCTCAAGAGAACCAACTTAGTGTTGTTCTCTGTCATTTTGACCACCTCTGACTATTTTTCTTTTAAGTGACCTCCGGTAATGAGTGCTAGAGGGCCCAAAGGGACACTTCATTCAAGGTGAACGTTCTAAACTGCCAGTACATTCTGTGTTCCTGAGACACTGCTGTAATGCACCCCATTAGTAGGAATGCTCAGAAAATCTGAAAATAATTTGAGAATCAAGAACTCAAATCAAAACTAATCCGAGGAGCACCTCCTACGCATGATGTATTATGCGCAAGCGGTATTTGGCTGGCGAGTTCTGAAGTACATAATACACCAGCATGGCAGCACCACTTGTTGCCGCACACATGGCATGTAAATTCTAGCAGTGGCAATGTTTAGCAGCACGTTTTAGCTCAAAAACGTCACGCTTTTTCATGCTGTTCGCATACATGGGTCAACGTCGCATACAATTGTGGCCAATAATTGTGGGAAGTCAAGTTGGTGGTCTGAGGGAGCTAACAGAATTCATTTGTAACGCAGCAGCCCATCTTGTAAGCATGCTGCTTTGCAAAAATGGCTGAAGCATCCAAGGGAACATGTCCACCAAATTTCATTGCTATCTAACGACCTTTAAAAATCGCTGGTGTTTGTCAGTTATGTTGCACACATGTGCCCTTTACTATGCATCTTTATACAGTAGAATTTTGCTAGTATGGTCCCAGTTAAAAGGACAATCTACCATCCACCGATTTCCTGTTCTTTATCACAATAGAAAGCGCACAAGCTTGCAGTGGTTTCATCGAAAAGTCAGTAGGAATTCATGAAACAAAATTTTTCAGTCTTCGTGGTCACCCATCCTGCTTGTGTAAGGACGCCAGCAACACGTTACTGGGTTTTTTTCAATATCAATTTAAAAATGAATTATTACTCTTCATCATGAAGGAACATAACCAGATGCGTGTAAAATACAATTGTCTGTAATAAATCTGACTTGAAGCAAGAACCTGCGTGGGAATATTTTTCTGTTTCTCAACACTTGTGGAGTTCAAGACACATCACGAAGGAAGGTGCCGCCAATCATATTTTTTCACGACTTTCAGGACCACTTTAAAAATGTTTAGGTGGTACAAGCATGCTTGTTTCCGTCAATATAATAAATGCTAACATTTTCACAACTGAAAAATATTTTCACCATTTTGAAAAATATTTTCTCCATATGAGACACTCCCTTTAAAAGGTTTTTATGGATAATAAATTTTTTCATGCATTTTCATACAGTTGATAGGATTTTCGGATAAGTTTTCTTTTCCACTTCTCGTGAAAATCATATGAAGGAAGTTTCGCTGGATCACCATAACTCAAAAGTTGACTGTACCATCCAGAATAAACCCGTGCAAGTTTTCGGCGTCTTCTATGACACTAGCAAAGTAACGGTTTTCGACGACATGATGAGTGCAGCATCTACCAATTACACCATACATCAACAGCAACTGCACATGTGACACGGGCAACGTTCACTACGACGGATGCGACCGTAGTGACATCTCTGAGACAACAATGTCATCATGCAAAATCCAACCAGTGAAGCACATTTTTCTTCTGTAGACAAAAATATGCCACCGACATAAAATTGGCATGGTCTTTATTCCTAGACGCCATACATCGCACAACAACGTTTTAAAAGGGAAAAAAACACAATTGTCCTCAACTGACAGCACTACTAAAACTCTTCCTTTCAACGAGCTTTCTTTTTCTTCATCCCTTCACTGACGGTGGTCACATTTGGCAGGCCAACGCCACCTGAACAGCAAAGTCGTCGGAGCTCTCGGCAAAGTCGCACGTAGACAGCGGCTGCATCCTAAGTTTGCAGGGAACGTATTAATTAAAAAAAAAAAGGAAAGTAGAAGTTTATTCGTCCAGCACGGTAGGATCTGTAGCCTTGTCTGGCCCAACCAGTAGCCCCGGGGGCCAGCCCCGAGAGGGGCAACATGTGGATGTAGCCAGATGCCATTTTCGGAGAGGCTTGCCGCTGCCGCCATCTGTTGTCACCCGTCGCAAACGTAGAGAGAGAGAGAGAGAGGCTGGGCTTCATTTTTGCTGCTCTCGGCACAGCCTGCTTCTGCTGTGACGAGGGGGCGTGGGGACATTCTGGACAAGTGATTTATTTCACTGGCAGACGGCAGCACCGACCAAGCACGATCGGGGCAGCGTGACTAGAGGAAGTGGTTGGAGGTGAGACAGGTGGCGACTCCCCCTGGCATCAGACCGAATCGTCTGCAGCGTGGCAAAAGTAACAGAAAAGGAAAAAAAGAGCTGTGGTTAGTTGCATGCTTGTTTGCACTGGTTAGTGCGCCTCATCAAACAGCTGAAACGCCACGGGCATAGGAGCCATGGTCCGAGATGGTCGCTTTTGGCAATATCGCCGAAGTATCGCCTTTAATGCGTGTCGAATGACTGGTTGTGAGAAGGTGAGCGAGTGATCGCTTTGCTATTGGATGCACACGATATTCTGCACCACGCGAAGCGACAATGTCGCCAAAGGCGATCATCTCGGAGTTATGACCCTAGGATGAAGAAACGAAGAGGGTGTGGAATTCTGAGGTTTTTACGCCCCAAAACCATGACAGTAGGATTAAGAAGCATACTGTAGTATGGGACTAATCTTTACAACCTGGGATCGCTTATTAAAGTGCACCTATATCTTAACTGCAGCGGCAATCTGTGGTTGCCTTTCGATGACACTTTGGGGTGCCATGCCTTTTCACAAAGGCCACCTTTGACTACCGGGTGCGTGCACTTCATATCTTCAAGAACTTTCACCTGGGCATTTAAAGACAATGCATTATGGGGTGCTTTTTAGCAGCTCCTTCCATGCTGCGCACACACAGGAAGCAACACTCATAAAAATCAATGAACACAGAACTTAAAAAGGCATCCACACTAGCCAAATGTCCACTCGCATACCAAATGTGGGTGAACAAAGTTCATGTGTCAGTATCACGTGTGCACAATTTTGGTTTCACTTAACCACGTTGCATGCAAAATGATGTTTTGACTGTTCGGTACAACTTGGCATTGATTTTATAGGAAATCAATTACTTGTACTTAACTTGTTCAATTAGACATTTCTGTTAATGCGAGTCTTACTGTTTACAGTTTACTGGTGCAAAACGATGCACACATACATGCACCAACACAGTGTGTGGTGGTATATATGTCCATGTGTGTGCGCGTTGCTTTGCACTCAAAATCGCCAACTAGCCCAGCAACAAGATCTACTGAACGCGAGTCTTGTTTCGTGTGCGTTTACTGCAGTGGACTATCATTGTGGCTAAGCAACGTCTTCCACTATAACGGCGCTTCTTTTGTGTTGGGTGCGACTTCCAACTTCCCCATTAACAAGGTTTGACGGTACTGCATGGTGCATAGTTATGGCATGTTTTCAGCATTAGCGAGGTCTGGGTGCATGCAGGCAAAGATTAAATGGATGGCAGGCTCACCATGGTACCACCACTTGGTCTTCTTGGGGTTCTTGTTGCAGGTCTTTACATAGAGCGAGTTGTCAGGTGGTCGCTTCTGCAAGGAACAAAATGGACAAATCAAATTTAAAAAAAATGTAATATCACAATTATGAAGCATGTCGCTGTGAGGGACTCTGGATCAATTTCGAACTGCTCGGGCTTTCTAACACGTCCGTGCAGGTTTTCTTCACGTGCAAGAATTGTCAACTTTCTGTAGGACTGCGAAAACACTGCTGCTATTGTCACAATACAACAAATAACAATAAAACAATTCTTGGGACAATGGCAGTGAGGAATTTTAGTCCGAATGAAAGTCAAGGGCCACATATCATATGACACAAAATCAAAAAGGCAATGTGCAATTTGTGTAGAGTGAATGTATTGTGTGATTTAAGACATACTGGTATCCTAGTTTGTTAGTCATCATACCGCATGGCAGCACACATACGATGAAAGGCCCACACTTACACAAGCACCGAGCTTCAACTCTTGACGCTCCATGCTTGTGTATGTCGTGTGTATGTTTAGGTTTATATTTTATTTCTGGTTGTCTTCATGATGGCAATGCTAAAAGTTCTGACCCACAGCTTGCTTTTCATCTTCCCTGGTACGGAAATTATTTTTTCACAGAAAATTTGCCTCATGAAATGATCGCACTTGCACAGTGCCATCATAAGGTGACTAAGCATAGTAATTTCTGTGGGAATGTTCGCATCCCTTGATAACTTGCATTTACTGCATGATGCTCGTGCATCCTGTAAGAAGACAGTATCGCTGGACATGGGCCATGACGTTACTGTGGCTGCACTGCAGCGCAAGAGATAGCACCAGTGTTACCACGGTGGCAGCGACAATACCTCGCTGCACATGCACACTACACTACGAGGAACGGTCTTCTCTCTCGTTAGTTTGGGATGTCATCGTGTGCGGTCGACTCTAGCATGCATGACAAGCTTCACTGCGACAATCCAGCGAACGTCTTCATGTTCCCCACAATACCTTTGTTCACAAGGCACGACACAACCCACAAACAACGCAGGCTTAGGTTTCTGGTAGGGGCGAACTTGGCTCGCTTGGTATTTTGTTGGGGCCAGCCCAACATCATCAATTTTGTCATGCTATTTATATAGTTTGGCTACAGGAATGCTATATAAAAGGTATAAATAAATTTCCTTTTTGTTTGTTTACAATGTGGTGCACTGTGTCTTTGTCCCTCCAGTACAAAAGACCCTCGCATTGTGTCTACGCAGCTGTGAACTGCAGTCAGGGGCAGTGGGCTTATCGGGCTGCTGAACAACATCTTTCAGTCACCACTCCTCTGTCCTTTTGAAAAAAAAATAATTCTTTCTAATAAACTTTCGGTTAATTCAAACAAACTTCAAATTTTGGGTTGGCCTGCCATGTGTTGTGGTAAGAGCAACTCCGGGTATTTTTCAGTGTCCATTGATCTCAATGAAACTGTCACTACATATTCTCCTTGGTACTGTAATAATATGTACCAAATCAGGTGGTTGTAGGTCAGTTAGTTTTCTTGTAAACGAATTTTGAAAACCTTCAGCGGATTCTCATGTGGGCCACCCTGTGTTTTTGACGTCATTACCTACAATGCTGCCTAACCGAGCAAGCGGGCCGTCAAAAGCAAAACGGTGACACTTCAGCGCTCAAACTTTCGCTGTCAAGATCAGAAAAGCTGGCACAACTCAATACATAGTTGAACGACCTCGCAATTGGCATTTTTCTGCCACCAGCTACATATTTCTGATGGTGGGGAGGCTGATGGTGGGGAGGCTGATGGCGGGGAGGCATCTACCCATTTCGGTTTCAGTATGAACACGCCTTTCATTTGGTTATTTTAAATTACTGGTGCGTTTCTGAGCAAACTGATCTACCCTGGCGGTTACAGGACTGTCAGTACCCTCGGAAAACACTGGTATCAGGACATGGTGAAAAAACTGCCGAAGTTGCCCTTTAAAGACTGCTTAATTCACACTACACCTTTCAAATAATTCTGTTAATTCCTACTTGTTGCTCATCCACACCAGAAATATTGGCTGCTTCGGTTCCTTCTAGATGAATGTTCATGATCATATCTATTTCTGTAGCAGCAAGAAATAAAACCAATCACCTGCCAGCACCTGTCAAAATGTTCAAAACCACTCCAATAAAAAAAAAAAAAAAAGAGAGAGCACGGAAGCGACAACAATAGACATGTTAGCCAGGCCATCTATGATTTTCCTGGTATGTGTTGCACCGAGCCATTATTTTGATTGCATCTGATAATTCAAATAAAATTTGATTTGTGGGGTTTAACGTCCCAAAACCAGCTGTGATTATGAGAGACGCCGTAGTGGAGGTCTCCAAAAATTTCGACCACCTGGGGTTCTTTAACGTGCACTGACATCGCACAGCACACGGACCTCAACATTTCGCCTCCATCGAAATGCAGCCGCGGCAGCCGGGATTCGATCCCATGACCTTCGGATCTGCAGCTGAGTGCCATAACCACTAGACCACCGTGGCGGGGCAATTCAAATAAAACTTGGCGGTCCCCTCAAGTATGCATCAACGTATCAAGTGTGAGCACCTTCTCCTTGCAGCTGGACAGCATGGAGACAATGCTGAGGCAGACGGACTGCACGGACAGGGCAGGTGACCAGTCGTCCGTCAGGATGGACAGGCAGATGTGGCCATTGCTGTACACGTGGGGGTGCACGGGAATGTTGGGCCCCAGGAAGGTCACCTGTGGTAATGGCAAGGAAAAGAATGAAAGCAGTTCAACAGGTGCCGAAATATCGGAACAGCGCTCGCGTTTCCCTACTCTGCAGTTCTTTCCCTTCCTGCTACACTGACTTCTAGAGTTTAATGTCCGGAAATTTCGATGGCCTGGGGTTCTTTTAACGTGCACTGACATCACACAGTACACGGACCTCAGCATTTCACCTCCATCGAAATGCAGCGGCCGGGATTTGATCCCGCGACCTTCGGATCAGCATCCGAGTGTCACAGCCACTAGACCACCGTGGTGGGGCACGCGCCACACGGTGTGGGGCCTGAAGTGCTGAAGAGTTAAAGGGACTGTCTACCGTCCTTCATTAATTTCGTGTTTTCTATTGCAATAGAAAGTATACCTACCATGCAAGGTGTACAAGCTTGCAACAGTTTCACTAGACAGTGAGTAGATATTCTTAAAACACATTTTTTTTTTGGTTTTCATATTGGGAAAGCTAAGTTTACCACAAGTATCATAGATGTAATGAATTACGTGAATTTGTTTGACCCTTGCCAAGATGACAAATCTGACACTGGCCACAAATCTAGAGCAAAATAAAACAACTGGTTATACACTGTAACACGTTGAAGAGCAAATAAATTCTTAAACTAATGTTTCGTATGATAGACTAGCATTTTTCGCATTTATACAGTGTTCATATTATCAAATATGTAGATTACTGATTACCTCGGCTTTGAAAGGCGTACTTTGAAACTCAATAACACAGTATGGTCCTTTTGTAATAATACGTAATGATGTGTGTTGTCCACATGGTTGCTATTCTCTCAAGTAAGAGCGACAGCATTTCAACACACATGCACACAAAGAACTGCACCCTTGGGGTGTATTTCTGTCACACAACCATTTGTCTTGTGTAGCTGCGTGCCTTTCCTCGCTTCTACACTGCCTGTAGAATCAGGCGGTGTATGAATGGTGTGTACAATAACAGCGTGTACAACGTGATACAGTCTCACACAAACCAATGCTAATATTCAGTGTGTATTCGCTCCCACAATCACATTGGTAACAAATTCTCCCCATGGAAACAGAGTTATCATTTATGTGCACAACATTTGTTGCACATAAATGATAAAATACAAGCATTCGAGCATGTATGAGATAAAAAAAAAAGCTGAAACAGTGCATATTTCATTATTATTTTTTTTTATTAATGCAAAAGCCATTCTGCAGGTGAAAGCTTCAAGTGAGAACTATCACACCTGTCATTGACATCCGTGTGCCACATTACTGATTACTGAATTTTCAACAAATAAACTGCTCTTGACTTCTTACATTCAATTTACACACCCTTGATCACTTTGCCTCATCCACATAAGTTTGCATGCAAGAACAAGCGCATACCTCTGGAGAGTCGAATGGATACTTCGAGCTGAACTTGAACAGCAGCTGGAACTTCTCTCCTTCATAAAGCGTGCCCTTGGCACCTTCCATATCAACAATCCACCTGCAACACAAGCCCACAGGTATTACTGGATCATGTATTACCAATTTGCCCAGTCATCCACTCTGCTTATGTATGTAGCATGGAATCCAAACTAAACTAGAGTGCAGGAACCACTGTACCTAACCTGAAACTATTCAGAGGACAATAGTTTGTAACTTTTTGAAAGACGGTAAGAATTTATTGTGTTAAGAGGCTTGCACATGATTGTACGGCCCACACCTGCCTGTGTCAACACTCCTAGAGGCTTGAGAAAATGCATAAGGCGCAAAGATATGTTATACAGGCAGCTTTATAGTACAGACTTTTGTCTAAACCGTGTGCACACGACTGGCGTGGTCAAGCAGGACTGCAGGAACAATGCGCGAGATATGCGCACACCAGCCTGTAGACACGCTTTTCCGTTATCTCCGATTCACTGACCTTTGCTACGTACCAGCAGAGATACGGCAGATGTGACAAAGAATGAAACCAAACAAAGCGAATGCGCAGGCGTCACGTAACGCAAGGAAAACAACGCTTTCCAACCCAAACAAAAACGACAGCCGTGAATCGTGTGACACAAGTGAAACAAAACTTTGCTTGACAGCCGCGCGCACGATACGTGATCGCGCGGGGTATGTGTTACTACCGGAAACCGCGCTGTCCCGCGCTCGCATCTGAGCTCGGGCAGGTAACGCGACGTTCGAGAACGATAGAGAATTAGGAGTGGCACCTACTGCGTGAGATTGGATCCAACGTTGTCCATGTCTACGCTGACACCCGGAGGCGGCTCTTTCTGCATGGAGAGGAGCTCCTTTTGAAGCCTCTTCTGCGAAAGAAGAGTAACCGATGTTGTCTCTAGTCGCGCATCACTCGTCGTGATAGCGCGTCGATCGGCACAAAAAAAATGAAGTGGGGAGGGGGGAAACCACCTACTAGGAGCAGACTCCCAGCACTGGACGTCGCAGGAGCGTCCATTAGATACTTGCATGCATTTGCTCCGAGAAGCGCCATTTCTGGGCCCCATGGAAAACGCAAGAGAAATGCACGCTCTACGTTACCGTCGGGGCCACCCGCATCAACAACAAAAAGCACTTGCGTCCGCTGTATAAACCACACATACACCGCTACGTCAAAAATGCGAGCGGTTGACGGCGTTACACCGCGATAAAGGCGCTAGGCGATCTGCTTCCGGACGGTAGCAGCCTGTAAACGGAGCGACAGTGAGCTTCCAAAAGCTAACCTGCATTGACGCCATGGCGATTTCGCTTGTGGTCGATTGCCCTTTCACTTGGACGGCGAATCTAGTAGCCTAGGCATGGCTACGAGTCCCATTCACACCGGCCGCTCCTGCGGCGAGGAGAAACCATCTAGGAGAGTACCGTTCGAGTCACTTGTCACGGACTAATCGCAAAACTACACAGTCCCATAGAAAAAACTGCAACGAGATGAGAACCTGCGAACCCACGTCGGAGTTGTATTCAGTGCTAGACTGTGTGTCAATCAGCTGTGAGCGCTTACCGTGTATCGAGGAGACAGCTGGCGCCACCTCTGCAGTTCAATACCTCCACGCGCTTCCGATTGGCGCCATTCGATCAAGAACCATTGGGTTATATTCCGCATTAATTCAACTACTCGTTGCTTGCAACGTTGCTACCTGCTGCAGTTATTACGGCTGTAGACTGGTCTGTAAAAACCACAGTTTACTGCGTTGTTGATGCTTGACACACTGCTCATTAGCAGCGATGATTTCGCTATCAAGTCATCAAGTGTTCTTGCTACTGCGAGAAACGTGCAGCCCTTCAGTACTCAACGATTCTGCCTTCACGCTCACACCACCTTGAAGTGTTCCTTTCCTGCTTTTTATGGATTGTGAGGCTTGTGGCATAGGCAATGAACTTAATCAAGGTCGCAGATGTCAGTGATGGCTTTGAACACCAGGCCGACCAGGCTCCTGTGGAACTCCGCGTGATCTTTGCTTTTTCATTGGCCGCTCAAGCAGCCGCAGGGTGTGCTTATTCGAGACCCTGTCACATTCTTATTTGAGAACATTGCAACCGAGGTTCCAGCCCTGATATTAAAGACAAATGAACGCATAAATAAAAGCTGCGGCGGCTGGAAACTCTTGGACAGACCAAATCTTTTAAGCGAACGCGCGCAGTACACGGTGCGTCATGCGAACATGTCCTGCAGCTGTCCTTGCTATGGTAAATAAATCACCCCCTTCGCGCCCATTCCCATGCACAATATCATTTGATCATTTCTGTTGTTTCTACATTCCTCGCGGCATACTGCATAACCTGCACCAAAGCCCGCGGCCAACGCAAACGCTAGGGGCGCTGCGGTCGGTGTTCGGTTCGGCTCTGATGAGCAGGGAGTCGAGGGAGTGTCCGCGATTGAGGTTCTGTGTGGTGCGGCGGACGGATTTTTCCCGAGGATTTGTGTTTTTCGAATCGAGTGCACGAACAGCAGGAAAGTACGAGGGTGCGCCCTCTTGCGAAATAAGCCAAGCCTGCAGTGGCCACCAGCAGCTCACCCCTCTGGTAAGTCTCGCGCCCGAAACCGCGGTGTCTCCGTTGCACCTATGACAGCGATCCAAAACTTTTCGCCAGGGCGAGCGGCGTTTGCACGGAAAAAGAAAGTAAGCTATGAGGCTTAGCTTCGCCATGTTGCGATCGGCGACGCCCAAAACGCTTTGCTCCCTCCAAATTCCTCGTTTGCGATCGTGCTATTTCGCCTCGAAAATGGTCGATAATTCCTGTCTCCGTCGCGTGCGTCCGGGAGCGGAGGGCTGGCCGAGGACAGCGTCCTCTCCGTGCTGCGGTCGCCGTCCGTCACTCATGGCCGGTTCGGAACGAAGATTAGTAAACACTGCCAGCCGATTGCTCGCGGGCGGTGCGTTTGACAGCGTCCACTTTGGCCAACTTTCAAACTACGCATGCACTTCGGCGCCCCTGGGAGACTCTACGGCGCAACCTTACGAGACGTTACGCTCTCCGCTACCTGTTTGATCGCGCGCATTCCACGGAGAGAGCCCGGCCACGGTATGTGCCAACGAATGGGGCGGAGGCGCAGTCGACCAGTTTTTTTTCTCCCAACGTGTGCTGTCCGTTGGCGCGTCATCGGCGATTCGAATCACCCCTCTCGCGGTGTGCCTGCGTGTCTTCGTTTTCGGCGATCGCTGCCTTGGCAATCAAGATCTTGGGCGTCGAGGTGGACTGACCCAGAGGCGTGGCACGCAGCTTTCGCTTGTTTGTCCGCGAGGAACAGCCCGAGGCAAAGGACCGTGGCCAAGGAAATAAAAAGGGGTCGGGGGGCGCGGCCCTTCAATTTGTGCGCACCCAGGAAAAGTAGCCGCAGCGGCTTTTATTGCGGTGTTGTGGTGTGCTGGGGGTACGGCGTGACGTCTTTCGCGATACGTCTCTGGCGTCGCAGATAAAGCTATCTGTGTACCGCTTGCGTAAACGTGCGTGTATCCGTCGATTATGTTCCTATTGCGCCGTGGAGCGTGAAAACACTTCCATGTACGCGGACGTTGCACGGGCATTAGAACAAAAAAGCAGTGTGTGTTGTCAAGCATTGAAATGAGGCACACGGCAATGTGAGGTTTCGGATTTCTCGTTGCAAAGCGAACCTTGGAAGTTTCGCGCGTATGTGGGGAAATCGTTGCGAAATCGCCCGACCTCAAACCCGCATTTGCCTTGTGTTAAAGAGAATCGGGAGGAAAGCGGGCAGCAAAGTGAAAAATCGACGTATTATGCAACGTCCGCAGAGGCGAAGACGTGACGCACATTTTTGACTTTTCACCTTGAGGGAATGCGGCGCGTTTTGCATGAACGCAACGGGCAAAGGCTGCACAGTGCTATGCATGTTTTTGTGCCCTTGATGATGGGAGAAATTGGTCCTCGTACGACTTATGGCGATCCGATTGCATGTGGGAAACAAGTGTATCACACATTCTGTTGTCAAGAGCAAATCTATGTAATCATTTCCTCTTGTCTTTTATGGTTAGGATTGCGAGCTACTGCACATTAAGGAAGGTACAAAAATTGATCTGCATTACATGCAACCGCGTGTATGCCATGTTCATTTTCAATGCACAAATGATGCCTCAGCATTTCCATGCAAGCAGTGGGGGTGTACCTAAGGAAGTGTACCTCTAGCTAAAAGAGCTAAATGAACCTTGTGTATGTGTACTTAAGAAGAAGAAGCTCGATCTGAAATTCAAGGATTACTAACTTCCAATAACTCGGAGGTTTCATTTTCCAAGTGGGAAATGTTCCCAAGGCCTTGCAAACAAGTTACCATCCGGGTAATGCCGTGCTTGCACTTGTTATACATTATGGTATGCACATACCTGAAAACAAAAAGACGCTTTCCACAGAAGCATTGTCTGCAAGTGAGCGCCTAGAATTGTGAATCGTCACCTTGAAACCTACAGCTGCTGCTACAAATCCTCGCTGCCTACTTGGGTCCATGAGCGAGCGTGAAAGTGATGTTTTGCAATATGGACTGCAAACTATCACCGCATGAAAAAGGATGGACACCGAAAGAGAAATGAATAGCTCTATCTTTGCCTTTCTATTGCATATACACAAAATTCTGACAATAAGAACTGCTGAGAAACAGTCTATATCATGTTGGATAGCAAAAAGTGTCTTTCCTACCCGTAGCATTGTAGGAAAGTGAGCTTGGAAACATGCATTTCAGTACGGGGGTTAGTCATCTTCAGATGCATTCCAAGAACCACTTCCACAATTGTTCAAAGTCTTTCCGAGCATTCACCATTCAATGCAGTTTCTCACATACTATGTTGTGGAATAAATTTTGTTGAGTGTTCCATGGGGGTGTCATACATTCGTGGTGTCACCAAATTGCCAGCAACACGATGGCACTTAAGGCACTTATAAAAACAATGTTATGAAACTAATCAACAAACATTATTGCAGTTGGTGTTAGTAGGGGCCTTATGCAAAGGGCAAGTGCTTATCATTGTGACCTTTATGTATGATATGCAGCTTTCTCTGCTCATTTGTGTTGCTGAAGAGATAAGCTCCCCTCACAGTTCATGAAACATGCATCATCTCGAGCAAGCAGTTGAATTGGGAACGTTCTAAGTACTAACAGGCTGTCTAGTGTAGGTTGTTTGTCAGCCTTGCACCAAGTTCTTCGATGCTGCTTTGGTGTATCATGGCTGTGTTCCATTTGTCACTGAAGAAAGCTGAATGGACAGATATAAGTTGTAATTAGTGATTATTACAGTTTTAATGAAGCCAGCAACAGTCCATGTATACTGCATCACAGTAAAGTGCAGTCTAGACAACGTGGTGACCAAGCAGGGGGCTTTTGAAAACTCAATAGAGACGTTATCTATTCCCAGGAAGATGGAATAACATTTTCTTGCATGCTTCAGGTTAGCAGTGCTTTCCTAATTTTATACATTTTACACACTTATTATATGCTCACACATGCAGATTGCAAAATTGCAGTCTTGATCTGGTTGCACCTCTCCTGGCACCCTCTTGTCGATACAAGGTGGCAGCAGGTGTCAGGGACGTTTTTCAGACACTTCAAGAAGTGTTCTATCGCCCCGCCGCGGTGGCCTAGTGGTTATATTACTCGGCTGCTGATCTGAGGGTCACGGGATCGAATCCTGGCTGCGGCGGCTGAATTTCGATGGAGGCGAAATGTTGAGGCCCGTGTGCTGTGCGATGTCAGTGCATGTTAAAGAACCCCAGGTGGTCAAAATTTCCGGAGCCCTCCGCTACGGCGTCTCTCATAATCAGAGCAGGTTTTGGGACGTTAAACCCCACATAACAACATAACAACAAGAAGTGTTCTATTACTCCTTCAGTGAAGCCACCATAACTTGGACATGAAGCTTTCAACTGTGGCAGGCCAGAACAGGAGCATATCCAAATGTGTCGCTGTGGAAAGTGTCAGTTTCCTCATTGTCCATTGTTCATTGCATGCCTCTTTTGCATACCAAACCCTTTCTTCATGCTTTACCGCTGCATGTGAACTGGATCATTTGAAGGCAAAGTCTCTTTTGTCCACGTACCCAACAAACTTTCTCGAAAAGTTATTCTGATATGTGGAACTATCTTAACAAACATTACAGAGGAGGTCCTGATATCATTGTGATGTATAAGCCATTGTGTATAAACCCTTGTGCAAATTTATAAGCCCTTGTGTCCTTTCGTGGTGATTTCCTTGAACTACGTATCTTGTGCAATCGAGAAGCTATGCTCATTGCACGTGGCTAGGTTAGGTTAGTTTCTGTGTCTGCTTGTATTAATCATGAAGTAAGAGTATTTTCATATTTATTATTTCAGTTTTTGCAGAGATTACTACACAGTAAATCTATCCCTGTGCACACACTACCTGGTTGCAATTTTCAATTCAACACATTCTGCATTATTAGTGTGGTTCTGAACTTGTTAGTGATCTCTTGGTGGCTTTGCTGTGCATCTGAGTATGATGTTTCAGGTTTTCTTCGAAACCGTGGTTTTGTTGCACTGGTGGTAGTATGCAGAAATAAGCAGGCTTATACATAGATTAGATTATGGAACATGTTTTAAGAACTATGGGTCATTGCAATGACATCATAGACTGTAAGATTAAACCAATTTATACTCCAAAAGAGTTTTTTGGATGCTCTGCTGTCATTAATTTTACAATGATCAGTTTATTAGAAGCTGGAGGTTTGCATCCCTGATCCATTTCTAAAACCCCAATGCTCATGCATCGATGTGCTGCCAGGAACTTTTTGTATTTAAGCCACATCGGCTTTATAATTCTCCAAGGTTCCCCATTCTGGCGAACTCTCCTGATGTTTCTGAGGTTCAGGAAAGTTGTGCATATTGTTTTTTTTTTTTTCTTGCATTTTTAAGAAGTGGCTTAGATATTTTTCTATACATTTTGGTGATACCGTGTGTATCATTGTTCGGCTGATGCACATGCATTGTTGTAAACGCCTTGCTAAAAATACATTTAGGTTCGCTAATTTTTTGGTAAAACTTGATTTTACCTGATTCTTGCATCCCGGATGTGTTTCACTAAAATTGAGTTAAATCAGATTTCTCCCTCAATTTGAATGCCCCCGTACATGCCTGTTTTGTATGCTGCACGGAGTTATTGGCGCACGCCTGCTATAGCTACCAAACCTTGGGACAACGGAGCTACATCCTGTTGGCTCGTAAGTGAGCTCCAGTGACGTTAACAGGCTGCGTGTAGCACTGTAGATGCTATGCGGCTCCGATTTGTAAATTTAAACTTGGTAAGCATAACCTGGAAAATGCCAAATTTTGCAATGGTCCAACAAAAGCCCAATTTCTTCCCGAGTGTCTCGCTGAAAAATAGCGCTGGATTTTTATCACCTGAATTTGGAAACGTATGAAACCCAGATATGAAGAACCCTAAATATACTCTGCAACAGTATGACTTATTGCATAACATAGTGCATTATTAAATGTACAACGTGCTTTCGACACTAGCCAAATTTTCGATCTCTAGCTCCTGTGGGGCACCGTGCTGCCAATTCCTACCAGTTGACATTTAATTAGGTCACAACAGTTGCTACGAACATTCATGACACACTCTGACCTGGTTTGATAGCTTCAGAGGCATTGCTATTCATATTTCTTTTCTGTGCCTTCACGACCTTCTCTTCACGGCTTAGTTGTTCTCCTTGGAATATGGAGCGCCATTTTAGTTCTGTAAAATGGTAATTCATCGACGCATGTGGAAGCACTCGTCGGTTGAGTGTGATTCCATTTTTTAAAATCTGAAGCATCTCCCATTATCTCGTATTCTATGTTTTACTTTGGGAAAAATAGTTGTCCGGATTAACTTAGATTAGTAACTAACAAATGCTGCGAGAACAGTTCTTGCGCTGTTCCGTCTTTATATATTCCCCTCCCTTCTCTGGACATTGGCTTCCATGGCAGGCGAGTGCACTAGGGTGATAAGATTAAGCGTGTTCGAGTGCTTGCTGTTTGGACGTATATTACGGAAGCACACGAGGAATTTCTGATAAGGTCTTTACGGCGAGACTTAACATGGGGGGCTTTGCCATATCTCCTCGACCTGGTGCAAGCTGTGCAGGGACGTGTCCGAGTTGATGGCCACTTGTATTCCAAGCCTGTTGAGAAAGGTTCTTTGACCTCGTGCTGTTTGAACTACAGGCAGCACGATGTGTGAAATGTAACGGTGTGCTTTAATAGGCGTTGCACTGAATTTTAGTCATTCGTGTTTCGGAGTGGTAAATCTCAAATTCCGAGGTGAGGAGTTAGGATTCTCGATTGTTCATTTTTGTTGTGTTGCGCTTCTTCGGTTTTTCACTGATGTGATCCTTCTTTCCAAAAGAACAGAAGCAAGGGAAAATGTACTGGACATACTACTTGTGAAGTAGAATAATTTTTGTGCCTAGATATGTGTTAGTAACAGGAGATGTACAAATGTTGATGAGTGGTTGAGGCAGTGTGGTTTTTATTTTCCTGGCCATAATGGGCTTCATTGCTGCAGACTTATAAGGGTGTGTCACATTTAAAACTTTTGAAAAATGAATCAGATCCTGTCTGTGAAGCAGATAGTGACTGTTTATAACTTTAAGTACTTTTCAGGAGGTGTTCTGATAGTCTGAATTATCAGCTGTGTAGAATCAAACGGAATTGGGACATGTGGAAGATAATTTATATCCATGTAGGTATAGTACAGGCACAAAAATGAAATCTCGCATAACAACTTACTTTACTCACTACATATACAGTGACAATTCATGCCTCCTAAAGTGTCCCACGTGTGCAAACAGATTATTTGGCCTTTATAGCCTCTTATTTTTTTTTTTTATGATTAATGCTTCACAGTGTGCACTATAATAATCAAAACTTGCCAATACTGGGAACACAAGATGAGAACATTGTCATATGCAAATTCAGACAAACCCTCATTGTCTGAGAAACATTCACAAGCTAATGAATAACAGTTATATCTTCAGTTTGCTTCTGGTGCTATTCAGTTCGTACATTGTCTAGCCTGAAGAAATTATTTGCATGCCTCCGTGGTGTGAAGAGCTTTGTTGCTTTGCTTGTCCATCTGTGTAACACCATAGAGTTTTGCTTTGCAAAGTAACGTGTGCACTGAAGTGCCTGTAACAGAATATGGCTGGGTGTTTGTTTGACTTTACCAAGTGCCAGTGCAAATGGCCAACATAGCAAAGTAGGCCTTTAAAGACGTGCCTTGCCATCTGCCGTCACATTTCCTGTTCTTTTGATGCTTATGGCAGAATCAAGATCAAAGGAGAAAAGGATAACTTTAGCTGCTCGTTAGTTTGAGTGGTAGGCTGCTTGGAAAAGGTGGGAAGGGCTGCTGCTAGGAACTGCTGTGAACGGCCGGGTTTTAGAAAGGCTTCCATTTCTGTTTAGAAGGCATAGACATGCAAGGTGTCATGTTTGTTTTTCTCGTGAGACTTATAAACATGCTGAAATTCTTCAGAGGTTTGGGTTGTACGTGTGTGGGAGTGCAGTGCGAATATTAAGTGCTGCACTTGTCACAAGGCTTCAGTTTGAATTAGTCAGTCGCACATACTTTGTAAACTAACTAGACATGAAGACGACTGGCGTAAATGAGAGGGCAGACGATCACTGAACAGACGCGAAGAATGGCCATGGCAGCCACTTTGCCATGCACGTACATAAAGAGCTGTGGTCATGCCTGAAATTTTCAGCAGACGAAGTTCATTTTTTTGAAGTGGTGACAAGATAGAAAGATAGGTAGTCGAAATCCTTTGTGCCAGGTAACAGGGCTCCAGCTGTGTTAGCCTTCTGTCTTGTTACACACTGAACAAGTGACATCTTTTACTAGGTTGTATGTGAACAGTGTAGACACCCTACCTAAATATCTAAGTGCATTTTGTTTTTCAGTGGAATGAAGTCATGCGGTAGTCAGCGCCAGTTCTGTCTAAGGTGTTGGTGGTGGTCCTGTCTTCTTCATGCTTAGTTATTTTACTGCATCTGCTCTGTTGCAGTTGTGTTGTTTGTAAGGTAACCAGAACTTGTTGTTGAGCCCATTTAATGGTGTTCTCGTTTGCAGACGGGCCATCTGAGCCATGGCTGAGGAGAAGGAGTCGCCCGAGGAGAATGGTCCGGCGGAGTCGAGTCCGTCGAGCAAGTCTCGACGGTCGGGGATCTTGCGTGCCCGCTCAACAGCTGCCTGCCGCGTCCACCTGCTCGACGGCTCAGACTACGAATGCCAGCTAGATGTGAGTGTGCCAATACGAGTTTTATTCATCATGTGTACTCACTGTAAGCTAAGAGTATGATGTTCTAGCAGGCTTGCGAAAGTACACTTGTACAAGCGTGTGCATTCCTTACTGATTGTCGTACGCCTTAAAGCAATGACTCAAGCAACGTTGCAGGTTGCCTTCAACAGTTCTTGTTCCAAAACACCAATGGCTACTGCAATGATGATGTCATGAAAAAGTAACTGTTTCATTTATTGAACACGTCCCACACTACATGCACCAAAGGAGATACTATGGCTTTTCAAGATGCTTCTCGGAATACGGCCCTAGAAGACATCTTTCTTTCTTGAAAACTCCTGTGTTCATGAGCTTTCTCTTGTGTTTCCTGAAATACCCTATGTGTGTGCACTTTGTCAGAGCAACATATGTGGGACCTTGGGAAACTTTAGCATGGCATCATAGCTTTGGCAAATTTATAATGGATGCTGATTCAAGAGTGAAGGATAAGGTGTGCACATGGGTTCTGTTGCACATACATTTTCATGTACTCTGCTTCCATGGTTTTCCGTTGTAATTATTGTGGGATAGAAGAGAAAGCGGCCTTGGAGGGATGATGCTTTGGCAACAGTATTTTCTTAAGTGCACATACATGAGACAAGTATGTTAGTTTAGGCATCTTTGTTTTTTTTTTCTTTAAGTATTGCATGTAGATGTGTATTGTATGCTTGATGTAACGGAAAAGCCTTAGTTAAAAGGAAGGTACACCTGAGCTGCATAAAAAGGAGCACCAGGTGTGCATGACTGTTCCTGCTAAATCTCAGTCTTGCTTGCTTTCAGATGTTGCAGTGAGGTAGCATTCTGCATCGATTTAAATTTGTTATGTTTGCAGCATTACCCACCTGCTCTATTTGCAATAACTGTGATGTGGGTGACTGTTGCTGCTACAGCACTGAAGCGATATCAATTTAGCTGCAGTGAAACGGTGGCACCATCTCTTGTTGCCGTTCTGAAGGCTATGCTTTTGACAAAGGCATAACCGATAGTGTACCTACTGCCTTTGCGTTGCATTGCAGCAAAACTGACATGTTTTGAATGGTATCAGCAGCAGATGACACTTACCTCAAGTTTATCGTGCGAGTAATTACGTAATGTGATGTCATGCCGCTTGGTGTTGTATCTGAGCGTTGACATGCTCCCGTTCTTTTTATGTCCATAGTTTCTTGGTTAATATGAGTGCACTGCTTTCCTATGGAAACAAGTCTTTGCACAAAAAAAATGCACCTGACATGACACTACTGTTGTTCAATATGAAAGTTTGTTACCAGCAAGACGCAGGACACTTGATCGACATTAGGAGGGGAGCATCATCTTTTAGTGGACATAAAATGCTAGTAAGATGCTGATGACGCTGATGACTTGTCAAATGCTTCTGCTATGGACATTTTTATGTTCTTTGTTGGGTGTTGATGCAATGTTGCATTGCCGCCCTAATTTGTGGATTTCATCTTGTGGTGTGCAGTTTGTGAATGTTTGCTCACCTATTTCTGTGCAGCGCAAAGCCCGCGGAGAACAACTCTTTGATCGCGTGTGCGAGTACCTCAACTTGCTCGAGCGGGATTATTTTGGCCTCACGTACAGAGACCATGAGAACACAAGGGTGAGTTCAAAAGCATATATGAGTTCCTTCTAATTCTGTAGAGAAACTGCTGCATTACTTCGTTCTACTACTCCTGTGCATGCTTTGTTCAAACAAGTGTGCTCTCATCAATACAGGCAAATGTCATTATGCCAAAAGTCACCTAACGTGATAACATATTTGTTATATCCAATAACTTATTGTAAATATATATTCATAACTGTTTTGATGGATGCTGTTAATTTACTTCAATATGACCAATAATTTCTCTCGTCTGTAGTCATCGTACCGAAGTTCGTGTGCTCTCAAAGAAAGCCTGCTGCGCTCAGTGATAAAGCTAAGCAGAATAATGAGTTTCTGAGATGTCAAGGGTGGATACCTGGGAACTTGAGGCTATTTGTATGTTTTTCAGTGAATGCATCTGACTTCGGCTGCGTAGCTTAAATATTTGTGATAGCTGCCTTAAGTGAATAATTATGATACGTAGATGATTGGTGTAATTGTTGTACTTGGCTTAGTGAACGTCCTTAATGCATGGATAAAGTTTTCCTCTTCAAGCAAAGCACACGAGGAGTTGAGATTATACCATGTGCGACTCACAATTAAAAAAAAAAAGCTGTCTAAAAATTAAAGGGTCACTGCTTGTATCTATGGCCAGATGTTCTTTATCATTGCATTGAAGTTGAATAAAAAATATGCATGATTATATTTTCCACTTGAGCCATGCCCCCTCCAATCTTATCAGAACAGGGCAGTTGATTCAGCAAATGATGAAAATTGAACGAACAAGAAAAGAGCTGATTTGTTGTGAAGGTGGAAGGCGCCTTCAATTATTCATTTAGTTTTGCTTTGTAATGAGGTGTTGCAAAGCTGCCATTCTAATCCACAAATAGCTGATGGGCAGACGTATTACTATATGCCGCTTAGATGCTACTATTCCACAGCATATAAGACAGCACATATGCCTGGCCTGTCATTGTCTTATTGAGTGCCAGTGATTGTTTTGGTAAGTGGGCTGTTAATCCGGGCTGCAGGTGTCACGTTTGCCGTGCGTTGTACTTCTCATTCTATAACAGGGTGTGTCTTCTTTTTTTCTCTGATGGTGCAGAACTGGGTCAACTTGGAAAAGAGTCTCTCAAAGCAGATGAAACGTAAGTGAGGCTGAGTAAAATGGCATGCTATTGCTTTTTTTTCTTTTTTGTGCCACAACATTTCTGTAGCATCGCAATTGGCTCGGATTCTGGTAATTGGGATTAATTTGTGATCTGCTGTATGGTGTTATTGATTGAACCTCGCTCCACGTAGGTCGGCCCTGGGAGATGTCTTTCGAGGTCAAGTTCTACCCTCCCGACCCGTCACAGCTACAAGAGGACATAACGAGGTGGGCCAAGCTTCCTGAATGAATTATAACCATGTTGATGGTGATTAATCTCCTGTTTTATTACCTTGGTAATTGGGCTGTTCATCGTTCTCAGTGCCCCACCACAGTGGCCTAGTGGCTATGGCACTCGGCTGCGGATTTGAAGGGGGCTGAATTCAGGCCGTGGCGGCTGCATTTTGATGGAGGTGAAATGTTGAGGCCTGTGTGCTGTGCGATGTTGCTGCACATTAAGGAACTTCCAGTTGGTCGAAACTTCCGGAGCGCTTCACTGCGGCATCTCTGATGATCATATCATTGTTTCGGGATGTAAAACCTCAGAAATTATCATTTGCATTCACAGAGCCAGTCAGTTAAGTTCTAGGATTTTACATGCCAAAACCACAATTTGATTGTGAGGCACGCTATTCATAGCGCACCCAAGGTCTCAGTATGGGGGGGGGGCTTCACTTCTAGGCCCTGTCAAAGTGCAGTTGCCGTAACGAGAAACTGAAACCGCTTCCTTGAGCTTAGTGCAGTACAACCACACAACAGCAGATATTGATAGTGAGGAAGATTTTGGTCTTTTGTAAAAGAAATACTGTTACAACACAATCTTATGTAAGTCTTATGTAAGCGCTGAATAGGTCTCTTATAGCTGGAGTGAATTATAAACCACAGACATGGTCAAAGAGAACAGATTATTCCCCTCTAATTCTTCTGAAAGAAGCTTACAAGATTCAAATGTGCTGTACACTGGGCAGCTTTGGACACTGCTTGGGTGAATCATTAGAAGGCTGTCCACTTCATCTGCCACCATGGTATCTCACTGTGTTGATCCTGCTGATCCCCATTCCGAAAGTATGTCAAGCTGAGTTTGAAGTTGGAAGCTATTGAATTTGAGATGTTCATGGCACATAATTGTGCTGTAAAGGAGTGCTGACCAGCTTGCTGTCCTTACAGTTTAGTCCATTATACCAGGATATATGTTGTATCAGAGTCCTTTGTAAAAGAAGTTCAATCAGTGAAAGAGATAGGAAGATCAGCATAATACAGTTGAACCCTTTCATAGGCGACACGCTTTTGGGAACCGTTTCCATCCACGAGGGGGCGCTTATAAGCAGGGCAGGGACCTCTTATAAGCGGAGATAGGGCAGCCAACAGTGTGAGTGAACGATGTCTTTTATACCCAGTAGTATCGTATATCAGCATCTCTTATAAAGGTGTTCAGCTGTACCGCAGATTTGCGTGTAGTATCCAGATGACTATCGTAAGCCTATCTGTTGTAATGAAGTTGTGCTGTAGTGTGTTTGTAGTGGAGGCCCAGACCCTCTAAAAGGGTCCTACTCAAATCTTCTTGATTTGAAAATAAAGTTTGCGTTCTTGTTGGCAGTGTGCACAGAATTAGGCTTGGTTTTTTTTAATAACTAGAAGCTAAGTCATAGTGAGAGCATGCGATTTTTCAAAAATAAAATTTGAATTTATATTTTAGTGACATGGCATGGAGAGCTGTTTCATTGACTGCATTGAAATTAAATGACAAAGTTTCAAGGAATTTGAATGCTTTGACCGGGAAAGTCATATTAATTGGTCGACCAATACTCTACTGATATTCAAGACTGGAATGCTTGTATGTGAACATTGCTAGAGGAGTGTACAGCATCCACTTTGCTATTCAAGCTGTGAAGTGGCTACATTATCTGTTTATCTGGCCGCTCGCAGGTACCAGCTGTGCTTACAGATACGGGATGACATCCTATCTGGAAAGTGAGTACAATGTGTGGCACCTTTTTTTATGCTGGTGGGAACACATTTGATTGATAACGGTTTGCAAAGCAATGTGATAAGATTTGAAGAGGTGGCAGCACTGTGTCAGCTTTTGTATGAGCCACCGTTGATAAATCTACTATTGTTTCCCGTTAACACCGTTTCACTGCAGCGATACACCCTGGCCGTGTTAGTATGTCAAGTGCCACTTTCAGAGGATGGATGGTTGTGTAGTGTGGCAGTTAACAAACAGTAATGTCAACAGCACAGTGGGACTCGTAGAGGAATGGAATGTCTTGGTGTAGTAGGATCACCATCATCATCATCAGCCTGTTTAGGTCCACTGCAGGACGAAGGCCTCTCCCAACGATTTCCAATCCACCCTATCCTGAGTGAGTTGGTTCCACTTTATGCCCGCAAACTTTTTAATTTCATCGCTCCATCTAACCTTTTGCCTGCCTCTGTTGCGTTTTCCCTCTCTAGGTATCCATTCCGTCGCTCTTACTGTCCATCTGTTATCTTTCCTCCTCATGACATGTCCCAGCTGCCCAGGTCCACTTCTTTCTTTTAATTGATATAATAATATCGGCTACTCCTGTATGTTCTCTGATCCATTCCGCTCGTTTTTTATCTCTTAGCGTTACCCCTATCATTTTTCTTTCCATTGCACGTTGTGTGCTCCGTAGTTTTCATCTCTAGTTTTTTCGTTATCCTCCACGTTTCTGCACCGCACGTTAGTACTGGGAGAATGCAGTGATTGAGTACTTTTCGCTTTAGCAAGAGCGGTAAGTTTCCAGTCATGATTTCGTAATGCCTTCCGAATGCACTCCAGCCCGTCCTTATTCTACGGAGAATTTCTTTTTCATGGGTAGGAGTTCCTGTTATTAACTGTCCCAGGTATACATATTCGTTTACGCATTCTGAGGGTTCACTGTTAAATTCCTGTTCCTTAGCTAGGCTATTGAGCGTAACTTTGGAGGGTCATTCTCCTGTTATGTTGAGAGGCATTCATTGCATTTTTGTTTCTTCTTAGTGTGGCACTACTAAGTACTGTTAGCAGCATACATCAACATTCTTAACTCAAAAGTGCTGCATACAGGGTACACTACTCCTAAACAGAATACCTGATTAGTATTTCAATGTAGATAGCAGCTCAGTTTTGATTTAAAAATCTGGATAATCTTTTTTTTTCCTTTTTACTGATAGGTTGAACTTAATGCCAAGTAAGTATTTCTTCTAAAATAAGTATTATATATATTGCTGTTAACTTTAGTATTAATTGTGTATTTCGTCCAGTAATCGATCTTACTGACACCTCACGCCTTCTTTAAAACATGCCTTTATTGTGTGCAGCAGTGCTGTTATATAGAACACAAGCGTGGGTCTTGTGCATTTTACAAATGAATTATCATGAAATTGGTGTTAGTCTCAGGATATTTGGGGAAAGGATGCATGCGTAGGCTCACTTCATTTTTGTAGCAGCAATTTGAACTTACTGTTAATTAGGCATAGGAGTTAGTTAATCTAGCTTTTGCAAATATACTCATTATATAATAATTCAGGCCTCCTTGCTTTGCTGCCTTCTTTGAACGTGTGTCAAATTATTAGCTGTTCACTACGCCATGAATTATGCTTAGAAAAGCCCTAAATTTTATTAAGTCAGAGACTCCTGCACTCTTTGGGGTGTCTGCTTATCGCACAACAAATAATTTTCCACTGTCATTTATTTATTCATTTATTTATATCTTAGGGGTGCCAGAGGGATATTACATGAGGGCTGGGCGAACGGAAAAAAATCCAGTGGGCTGTTGTGAACGCCATAAGCAGTGACTCTTTACGGCTGCTTTGGATTAGCCGAAAATTGCGAACTTGGGGTTATGGATGGTAAGGTTGTTTGAGTCTTGTGCCGTCATTTATTTGGCTTGCGTTACCATTATTTTCTATAACACCACACACCCGATAGTTTCAAGTCGTGAATGCTAGGTAGACTATCAGTGTTGTTGGTTGGAAAATAGCGAGTGTGGGACCTTAAAGGAGCAAAAAAACGCAACATCAAGATGGTCACACTGTTGCGTGACAGAAGTACACCTCAAAGGGTGTGACTGGGGTGCTAGCGAAAGCAGTCATTGATCCGAAATTGTTCTGTGGACTCGCCAATACGTAGCGGATGCAACTTTTTGCAGGCTACCATGCTCGTTTGTGACGCATGCGCTACTGGGGTCGTACCTGGTGCAAGCGGAGCTGGGCGACTTCGATCCGGACGACCACGGGCCGCAACTACCTGTCCGAGTTCCGCTTCGCACCCAACCAGACGCCCGAGCTGGAGGACAAGGTCATGGAGCTCCACAAGCAACACAAGTGAGTGCTGTAGTAGCCACTGTTTGGCTCTGTTATTAAGGTGAAAGCCTTGTGTGTCCCATGCGGAGGTGTCCTTGAGAGAGTCGGAAATGACCTTGTTGAAAACACGGCGTCGCTGCAGATGATAGAAGAAATGTCACTTGACCAGTAGGAAGCCTGTAAGCGCACCGTACCGAAGATCGTGCAAAGAAATGGGCACATTATTGCTTAATGCACTGGTGACGTCACAGCATAGAGTAACATGATCATGGTGTCATGATTGTTGCACGTTTGAGGAGCCAAATATGTTTTATCATAATTTTATAATTTTTTGCTTATGTAGTCTTACATGCAACATATCCTGCAAACAGTGGCTGACAGCCATCGAGTGCGTTTGCACCAGGTTCAGCTGCGACAGAGCACATGTGTGCAATGCCTGAGAGTGCATGCGATTAAAAGCAGGTTTTCAGTTGCTGTGAAAGCAGCGGCATTTCTCAGTGTCTACTCCTTTTACTGCGTAGAAAGCAAAGAATAGGGTGGTTACGCGTTTTTTATATACTGAGTGTAATTTTAAGCCCGAACTAAGGTTGTATGAGCAGCAGAAGTGGGTGTACAGCAATTTAAACACTCCACAATGCAGTGCCAAGGCAACCAGACGACGCCTAGTTTCGGTTGCCACAATTTTAAAATTCGATCTAAAAAAACAAATCTTGCTCTTAGTATATATAATCTTAGTATTATATAAGATTTTGTTTCTGTATTGGTCCTTGCAGTGTTTTCTTTTTTTTTCGTGATGTCTGCCATTGTTTTGCTTTTGTTTGTTTCTGTGTTAGAAAAAAAATTTCGCACGCTATATTTCACTCCATATTATTTTGTACCTTCTTTCTTATAATATTTTAGGCGCATCAGCTGTGCCCGACGCCTTTGTCCCCTCTCCCCATGTAATACCCTCGTCTTGATTGCCTTCGGGGGCATATTTAAAATAATATTTTAAAGATTGTGAAAAGGTGCTCGATTTCATCGCTATAAATGCACAAAGGTCGGTTCACACATGCGGGTCAGTTGGTGGTTCCTTTGAAGCAAGTTCTTGACCTTGAAGTTGCATTTGAAACAGTCTGCACGTGCATGCTGTTCCTGCACAGAGGCCAGACGCCTGCAGAGGCGGAGCTGCATTACCTGGAGAACGCGAAGAAGTTGGCAATGTACGGGGTGGACCTGCACCAGGCCCGGGACTCCGAGGGCGTCGACATCACCCTTGGGGTGTGCGCATCAGGTCTGCTCGTCTACCGCGACCGGCTCCGCATCAACCGCTTCGCCTGGCCCAAGATCCTCAAGATCTCGTACAAGCGAAACAACTTCTACATCAAGATACGGCCGGGGGAGGTGGGTGTCTGCCCGTCTGTTTGCGTCTGCTAGGGCCTTGCAAATAGTGGTTTTCACGATTGAATTGAATTGTGGCGGAAGCAAATCGGATCAAGTATCGAATGCCTTTAGAATAATTCTTGAATACTGATGAGCCATTCTGGCAGTTATTATAAATCTCGTCTGGTGACGTCTTACCATGGTGGTTTAGTGGCTATGGCACTTGGCTGCTGATCCGAAGGCCATGGGATCGAATCTTGGCCGTGGCTGCTGCATTTTGATGGAGGTGCTGCTGATTTGAAGGTCATGTGATCGAATCTCGGTCGTGGCGGCTACATTTTGATGGAGGCGAAATGTTTAGGCCTGTATAGTGTGCGATGTCAGTACACGTTAAGGAACCCCAGGTGGCCGAAATTTCCGAAGCCCTCCGCTACAGCATTTCTGATAATCATATTGTGGTTTTAGGGCATAAAACCCCAGGAATCGATGGTTTGGTGACGTTGGGAGCAGCCCTCATCTCGGCAGAAGAATCATTTATTGATATTGCGGTGATCACGACAGATGCCCCAGTGTGTATTCTTCCTAAGCTTGGATTATTACTTTTTATTTATTTATTTTTTTTTTCCAGTTTGAGCAATTTGAGAGCACCATAGGGTTCAAGCTGGCCAACCACCGAGCAGCAAAGCGGCTCTGGAAGGTCTGCGTGGAACATCACACTTTCTTTAGGTAAGACAGTACTGCATTTGCCACGGGATGTTGTTGCGTGTTATTGGTAGATGTAGCATTGAAATTCCAGTGGATGAAAGGGCAACTTGCAACATGTTGGCAATGGTGGAAGCTTCTTTCTATTTTTCATGGAGGCTTTCCTGTGTTTGCTGTTATGCAGCTATTTGTAGCAACTGCAGTACCTTTCTTACATGAACCTTACAGGTATCTTTCCTAATTTATGTTAGTGCGAACGAGAAAAAACAGTCTCCCTTTCTCTGTTCGTTAGGCTCATGTCGCCAGAACCCGCTGTGAAGCCCCGGCTGTTCCTTCCCCGATTCGGCTCCAAGTTCCGCTACTCGGGGAGGACCCAGTACCAGACGAGGCAGGCAAGCGCCCGAATCGACCGTCCGCCGCCCCACTTCGAGCGGACACGCAGCAACAAACGTTTCTCTTCACAGAGTGAGTGCTGAAATGCGCATGGAGTTGAAGGTGCCAACATCATTGAGAGCCTCTGTTTGAACCACTTGTGCCTTGATACTGAAATTTGATGAAACTTGATTTTTGGACCTTGATACTGTCGTGTACAAGTAAACTGACTGGTGGTAAAATGCGTCAGCTTTTATACGTTCGTCACAGTGTATTCATGCTGGGCATGCAAAGTCTGTGGAGCGGTCCACACCATTTGCTAAGCAGCCTAAAAGATAAGCGTAGCCTGCGTTTCACATCACAGGGAAATGATAATGTGACCCACGTCAACAAAACAAAACAAAGGCATGTGTCGTTACAAAAATTTGATGGTTGAATCAGTTAACCTTAAAGGGGCCCTGCGACACTTTTTCAACTGCCGTCTGCAGTAATGCAGTGTGTGTAGGGTCGAATGCTGAGATGAACACAAAAAGAATTATGCAAATCGGTGGTCTAGAATTGGAGTTATTAGCCCTCGAAGTTCAAAACACGAGCGGACAGCATGAAACCAACATTCCCTTTCGTATTTCGCTCTCCCGCTGACGTCAGTGGAGGTGTCCAATAGCAAAGCGCGTCTTATAGAGCGACACCATAAGACGCCGGGAGCAGAGCGCACGCGCGCAGATAGCGTCCGGCCATCAACACACCTGGTGTCGTTTTGCAAGTAATGTCACAGACTTTCTCTCTATCTTACGAAGCATAAAAACTATTTTAGTACATTTTGGTACTGAATAGCGTGATCAAGCAGACACCACACGTGTGTAACAAGCACCTTGGGGCGTCAAGCCAATCAGAACGCCCGGCCTGGCCCCTCCTATGTCGTCACTCTATGTCACTTCCTGTAACAAAAATCTCCGTTATGTGTCGCCTCAGTTCAAACAGAAGGCAATTTTGGGCGGTTTGTTCGCTGAAATAAAATTATAACACTCTGCTTTCGGCGTTTCTACTCTCGCTGCGACATTCCCGCGTGCAACAGTTCTAGAATCAGTGATAAAAACGGCCTACTCAATTTGTGTCGCAGGGCCCCTTTAAGGTTTGGAGTAACATGTTGATAACATTGCCTGATTCCGCTAGGCATTGTTATGGAAAATACCAAGGGCTTGGAAAGTGTGTGGATTCACTTGAAAACATTTGAGAATGCATCGCCTCATCTTCACATGCTCAGAGCAACATTCTGTCTGGTCTTATTAGAGTTCCATATGATTGGTGGTGTACAGCAACGTGTCTTAAAAGCTGTGCCTTGTATCGTTAGCTCGTGTGACGCTTGACGAGCAATTTAAGCACGGAATGGTAGCAGTCATGGCACCAACTAGCTTGACGCCACGACGACCATAAAAGTGCCGCTTGGGGGCAAACTGTTCAAGTTGTTGATCAAGAAGTGCTGTGTTCTTCATTCTAAACTTTGGATAGGCAAAGTGCAAAAGTGCTCACTCGTGGATTGGATAAACCTGTGTAATTTGCGTACAAGCATGCTGAGTGGTGTTCTTTTCCTTATTAATGGCGCAGCCCTGACATACCCACTACGACCGGCGGCCTCAGAGGAAAGCAAGCGGCACACACTGACGGGGGCCCTTCGCCGGTCGCCCAGCGAGGAGACGGCATCGGCCGACGTCCCTCGCTACGCCACCAAGGCCTCCCCTGAGCAGGCATCGAGCCCTGCCACTGAGACGCCGCCCAAGAAGGAAACAAAGGTGGGTGTGGCATTGCCATGTGTACGTCGTTTGCTCGAAGCAAATGCAGAATGAAAAGAAAGAAATGAAGTTGAGCTGTGCAAATGGTAAAGTTTTGAGCGCGAAGTGAACTTCAATATTTGTGTCTGAGTGCCAATCAAATCAAATATTTTTTTAATAATGTTAGAATAGTTTTAAAACACTATGTTAAGTCACAGACCAAGGCACTGCTAAACATAGACAAAATCAACATTTACTGCATGACTAGTGTTCCGCCACAGTGTTGTCCATAGATAAAGAACAGCCAAGTCGTCAGGAACAGGCCAACGGAGATTTGTGCATATGCATGAATTAACTTCGCTACAGTACACAAGTGTTAATTAGCTTCGTCGAAGTACACAAGCGCTAGCCTCACTGAAGTACGCGTTTGTCATACGCCAAAGTGTACTACATGCAGGAATGACATCACCAGAAGTAGCGTGTTTTGCCCCCTGAATTTGCAAACTTCGAATAGCAAGCACTATTAGAAAATTCTAACATGCACACACTCCTAAAAGAAAAGTGTTTTAGCCATACAAGTAGCAGCGCCTACATGTAGAGGTGTAACAAATATATTAATGTTCCGAGCAAGAAGGTTGGCTACATCATAGCCGTCCCACAGTGTTGAATTCGTTAGTTGACAAAGAAACTGGAAAAGGAAAAACAGAAAACAAATTGTTTCTTGCCATGCCTATGGACACAAGCATTCAGGGAATGTCTCTGCGCCCGTCAGCACTGAAAGCACCGATCAGAACATACATGATGACCACTCATTACGTAGTACGTGTTTGTGCAAGTGTTTCTTCATGTTCATGCAATCACTCTCACAATAATAAACAACCGTTATAAATATTATTCGGTTAACGTTAGTTGTTAGTCAGCAGTGTCTTTGTTTTCACTCACCACATAGTAGTTATGAGTTCATGCAAGTATTTCCTCATGTTACAGTCGATGACCGATAATTCGGACTCCACGGGGAACGTAAATAAGTCCGAATTATCGAAAGTCCGAAAAAACGAATGCGTCAGAAAAAAAAAAATACTTTTATTGACACTTCAGTGTACCGGTGGCCGAAAAAAGTTGTCAATGCGTTGCTGCACGCACTTCCGCTTACGTGCAACCAAGTCCGCCTGTATCTCCGCCAGTGCGATATGATCGCTGTACGATGACGAAAGAACAGCGAGGGCTCGAGACAGGTCCGCATGCGACGGCTCCGGAGCACACAGCCCGTCATCATCATCAAAGTCAGAACCGCTGTTTGACGGTTGCAGAACCTGCTCAATTATGTCGTCGTCATTCAATTCGGCACACGACGACACCGCACTGTCGACGTTTGCAAAGTCTTCAAACGTAACAGTGTCGGGAATCGGCACACCGCAGCCTCGCAGGTCGTCAATAACGTCCGCACCTGAGCTCGTTGCGCTGGGCGGTAGGTCCGGCTCTTCAGTTGCATTGTCGGGTTCTTCGGCTGCAGTGTCGGCGGTGTCGGGCTCACTACGCAAAGTAAACGGGACCAACGGTGCCGTTTACGTTGCGTAGTGAGCCCAACACCGCCGACACTGCAGCCGAAGATCCGAGTTAAATGGCACCAACAGTGCCCTCACAGCCAGCGCCGAAGGCCGCTGGCTGTGAGTGCACTGTTGGTGCCATTTAACTCAGATCTTGTGAGACAGCTGGACGTAAAATAAAGCAAGTCTCAAAATAAAGATGAACGCGCGCAGAATTTAGCAAAAAACGCTGTACCGCAGACACATATGACAGAATGGCAGCGATAGGAGCACAGCGAAGGGATACAGGAACCGGAATGTGGGATAATCGTGATGTCGATACGATCCCCCACAGTTGAGCCGTGCCTCCAAGATCGGCATTTTCAACTACAGATCTCTCAGGCATGAAGTTGCGATCGAAATAAAGCCTCATAGATTACCAATTAGCTTTCGTTTTGATTTCTGAGGCCATACTTTGTATTGTATGGGTGCCTGAGGAGATAATAATGGCTGCCGAATCGGCATGCGCGACAGTCGGACAGGGTCCGAATTATCGAATGTAGATCTGGCAGCTGTCCGAAATATCGGTCGTCTTTACACATTACTTCTATGGGACCATCGGCGGTGCCGCGCGACTGTCCGAATTACCGAGCATGTCCGAATTATCGGTGTCCGATTTATCGGTCGGCGA
Source organism: Hyalomma asiaticum (assembly GCA_013339685.2). Lineage (NCBI taxonomy): Eukaryota > Metazoa > Arthropoda > Arachnida > Ixodida > Ixodidae > Hyalomma > Hyalomma asiaticum. Next base: position 33,862,807 of record CM023489.1, read on the forward strand.
CTGTAATGTACTTATCCCCACAGTGATAAACAACCTCTATAAATGGTAGTTTAATAAACATTAGTTGTTAGCAGTGTCTTCATGTTTCATTTTCTTGTGCATGTCTCTAATAGCTTGCTGTGCCCGTTCAACATGCATTTCACCAGTAAGCCCAGATGTGAGCCATTCTAGTAAAACAGCTATGGATGTGCGAATATTCGAAATTTCGAATAATTTTTCAGTAGCATTTGCTATTCGATTCAATTCGCATTTAACATTTATTATTCAAACTATTCGAAGTTAGTAATTAAGGGGGAAAATGATGTCTTGCGACAAGTGATCCATTCCCGCATGTAGCACGTTTCGCCGCATAACACCTGTGTACTGCGGCGAAGCCAACACGTGTAGTGCAGGAAAGCTAACCCTCGTGTACAGCAGTGAAGTTGGCTCAGCTTTCCGTTGCACAGTTCTCTGTTGGACTGTTCTTCAGAACTTTGAAATGACATGTGGGACTACACTAACCATGCAGTAATATTTTCTTTTTGCCCAGCAGCACATTTCTCCGTAATTTGACATAGCACCATTAAAGAATACAGTAGAACCTCGTTAGAACGAACCCGGATATTACGAACTATTGCATATAACAAAGCAGTTGCAATTCCCCTTGAAATTTCCATAAATGAAATGGATATTGGCTATAACGAACTAATGGTTATAACAAAGTAATTACAGCTCCCCCTTCAACTTCGTTATAACGAGGTTTTACTGTATTCGAAAATTATTGGAAACATATTTAATGCGATTTGTACACGAACATAAATATTCGAATTTCACATCGCACTTAAAATTTTGTTATTTGCGCAGCTCTGAAAACAACCCATTCTTTATATGTCAATGCATGCAGAGGACTATCCCTGTTGGTGGTGTGGCAGTCATGCTGCCCATAGACACCAAGAAGGACCAACGCCTCAGCCAAGAAGCCAAGACGCCTGAGGACAGGAGTCCTCTGCACGAAGACGGGGTCAGTACTATGCTCCCGCTTTTGTTTTTGTCTGGGAACTTTTCGGTTGTCTTTGGTTATTCCTTACCGTCTTCATCGCGTTGCTTGCATGGGAATGATGGGTGGAATGGTGGGCTGTTTGCTCAGCTGGGCTATGGTGGCATCAGCTTAATGCGATCATTTTGTGTGCGGGCATGAATGACGGTTCTTGAAACTGGGTTCAGTGCGCATTTATTTGTACAGTAAAAACCAGATTCAGTGCACTTTTGTACAGTATAACGAATGTGCATATAACAAATTATTGGTTATAATACATCAATTGAGAAATAGCATTGCTTTTAAAACTGTGTTAGGAACGTGTATCTCTAACAAATTATCACACTGCGAAGCTATTTCCGTGTTATAATGAATTTACTGTGACGAGGTTCAGCTGTACATTGGTGGCACCGAGTCAAATAGGAGTTGTGTCCCCACCCAACTTTCGCCAGATTTCTTATCAGCTCAACCACTTTAGTTTGTTTGCAGGAGCTGCCTGTGAAATTTTGTCCTCTAAACGAGCATTCTTTCGCCTGCCCTTATTCTTTGTAGCTACAGTAAAACCTTGTTATAACAAAGTTGGAAAGAGATCTGTAATTACTTCATTATAACCATTAGTTCGTTATATAGCAAATATCCATGTCATCTATGGGACTTTCAAGGGGAGTTGCGATTGCTTCGTTATATCCAATAGTTCGTTATATCCAGGTTCGTTATAACGAGGTTCTACTGTATAGGGATTTTTCACTCTGCGTCACTGCTGCTACCTTTTTTTCACCTTATTTCGATAATGCAGTTTATTTGAACTGTCGCTGTGGTCCCACCAAACTCATGTATGTTCGAATGGTTGCATCCACACACAACATGGTCTGCTTGTAGTGTACTGAATACCGCACCCACAGTTCGGGAAAGCCGAGGAAATGATGGTCTTAGTGTGCTCGCTTTGTTATGCGATTTGCCTGGAAGGGCAGCATAGTTTTAAACATTTAACAAGGGACAGTAAGCACGCTTTCCATTACCAGCAGTGCAGTAGTCATGACAGCTTAAGCTCGCACGTCTCGTAAATTTAGCTCCATTGAGATTCTGTTCCGGGTGTGTGAGGAGGAATTCCGCTGAGGGTATTTGCCTACATATGCTTTGCATAAAAAAGGTAAAACAACTATTGCAGGAGCGTCATGGCTTTTGAACATTGCTAAACTGAGCAGCATCGACGTAAGAGTTGTCAATAGATAATGAATATTTTCTGGATTACTTACTCCGGCAGTCAAAATATCTTATGTGCTACTTATTCTGTTGCTTTCAGCGCAACTTCGATTCTTTATAACTACAGTATACAGTAGAACCCCGCTGATACGTTTTTCACGGGACCGTAGAAAATAAACGTAAGAGCCGGGAAACGTAAGATCCGAGAAACGGGAAAAATGGAAAAATGAGAGAAGTGGTGATCGGCACACAATTTTATTTCAGTGCTAACGCTTTCAGTGCACGCATCGGCACACTCTGCTATGATTTTGTCGACAGAGAAAACCTCGGAGGTGACAACGGCATCATCGATGGAAGCATAATCACTGTACACAATTCCGTCACAAACAGTTTGCACAGCTGTGCTATAATTTTGCTGGCGGAAGCCGGAAACGTAATGGGCATCGCCCATAGTGCAGCTAATACAGTCAAGCCAAGTCAAGCTGCGTGAAAAGTCAATATTGCCGCCGGCAGTGGCCACTTGGGGTGTCGATTCGCAACGTAACATACGGGAATGTTCCCACAGTGCGACGTAACAGCGGGGTCCCTAATGCATTGAATCCTATGGGAGCTATGCCGGGACTGGCCCAAAACAATGTAACAGCCAGGAAAACGCAGCAGCTGGGAACGTAACAGCGGGGTTCTACTGTACAGTATTTCCTACAGTTTAAGGAAATCTGTCTTAAGGATTGAAGCGACTTCTAGTATTTCTTTTTTCGTTTGGTTTTCACACTTATGTGATGATCACCACTCACTGCTGTCAAGAGTGCAAATTAACACTGCCGTATACACTTGCAAGATCCCTGTTCGTGCTTCTGTACAGGATACATTGTATGGCTCAAGTCAAAAGCTGCATCGACAAAAAGGGATCAATCAGGAACACGGGCCTTGAGTTTTCTTTATGAGCTGTTTTGTGCTTGTGTCCTTGTGTATGCCTTGTTTTGTTGGAGCCTTCAAGGTGTTGGGGAGTGCTTCATTGTCTGAGCCGTCGTGGTGGGATGGTTCTCCAGACATCTCTGGCGTCACACTGCGCAATACCGGACGTCTTTCTCGCTTTCTGTTAGAAAAAAGAACATGGCTGCAGACATCCTGCGGTGCATGCTGAGGGTGTCGGTGCCACACCTTGCCATACCCATTCTAACTGTCATCTTGACGCCTCTGATAGTTTGCTGCCATAATGTGAACTAGGCCTGTGTGGGAATGCCTGCATTAACAAAGCCCTGCGGCAAGCGTTGTTTTATACTGCACGTGAGACGCATGTTGCTATGCACGCTGGCAAACGGAAAGCGCATTGTAAGGGATAGAAATGCCTTTGGTGGAAGCTCTGTTTGTCACAAACTGACCTCTTTCTTACCTGTTGCAGTATTGTATAGCAAAGAAGGGTTTTCATTTCATTGTCCTTGCATCGGTACCTCATAATTACGCGTGTAACAATGTTGAATGTCCCTGTGACCGGCGTTTTGAGCAGTTAACCGGCGATTAAAAAGCAGGTTTTAGGGGCACCATTGGTAAACATTTCAACCTTAATGCACTTGAGCTTTGATTCCTTAATTAAAGCAATGAAAAGAAGCTAATTTTAGTGAGTCGTTTTGTGCCCATAACTGTGGGACTGTGAGCAGCAGTTATGGGTGTGCTTGCCCATTTGAAGCAAGATGTACAATTTTGGTAATGGAACTCTGTATTCTTTGAGTGCTACAGTAGAATTTTGGTGAATGAAAATCACATTAATGCAACAAGTGCATTTAATTGAGCTGCTTTGTCCCTTATGCATCTCACTCAGTAAACAAAATTCCTTTTAAATAGAAAATATTCTTCCGGACCATTCAAGTTCTGTTTAATGAGATTCTAATGTAGTTGAGCATGTGGCATGACGTGAACAATGAAACCTTGTTGTGCTTCATTTGCATATTAACATTTAAAACATGCCATTACATTTGACATAATTTAGGTAGTAATTGGCACTAACCAAAGTGCCTCATCATGCTGACACATTTCGTCATGCGATCCGGTGATCGCTTATGGTCATCTCCGACATTACCTGATGTAATGTCATGATTTAAAGAACAGTTTCCTGAAGCTACCTTGCAAAATAATGTGCAGAGCACATGGAATTTTGAGATGGTTCAAGCATACTTTTTACTCGTAAACGTCTATTTGTGTAGTTTGTGGCCTTGAAAGAACAGCTTTTGGAGCAGTGCAATACTTTTCTTTGTCAATCATCTGTGTGCATGAAATTAATAAGGCAAATGTTGCACACAGTTATGGTTAGAAAGCTAGGCTTCAAACTGTGTAATCATCTGTTTGATCCGAGCTGTATCCAGCTATATTGCTCTTGGAGCAAATGGAATTTGTGATAAATTAATGTTTTTTTTTTTTCATTATGTTGTACCAGTTCCAAACCAAAGTATGTATACTGAACAAACAAAAATGACTTATCCAAGGGCGGTACTCTTGAGCAGTCCGCTTCAGGGGTGTGATTACTTTGTCACTGTTGCGATACTTCATGTGACTTGGCGTGGGACGGATCGAGCACAGCCAGTAGCATTCCTGGCGGTGTGATAAGTGTGATAGGCTCACCCTCTCCACATAGGGCAGTAACTGTTGTGCCTACGTTTTGACTTATCTACTACTGGCTTGTTCTAAATCTCCCTAAAGTGCAACAATGCTGTTTGCTGCACACGTGAACATATTTGGTGCTTAGCTATACGAAATTTTACAAAACGGATTGTGTACCTGAAAGGGGTAATTTGGGAGTATCTCCCCAATTTCTAAGTGATTGCTGCTATTTGCGGTGTCACATTAATGTTGGCTAATCCTCGGGCAGAAAAAGCCACTACATCTGGCTTTGTCACTTGACCTTGTAATGCTGACAGTGACATTTATGCCGTTGGCGTTCATTTTCGAAGTTAGTCAACTTGGGAAAGTGGGCCCTTCTGAACCCTTAACATCATGGTTTCAAGCATGGCGAGTGCAGCTGAATAAGAGGATATCCAGGAAAAGTAGTTGTACTATATTACAACTCTATTGTTCTTTAAGGAGAGTGTCTGTTCACGCAAGTTATTCAACAGGGCTACTACATGGAACTTAATACGGAACCCATACTCCAAGCTCACATAAGTAACAATAAACCTAGCAATACAGACAGAAAAAGCACGATGCAGTGGACAAAAGCACGAGGCAAAATAATTTCCTCTGGTTGTATACCAGAACTGCTGCTCATTTTCTAAAAGATAGACTAAGGCCAGGCATTTTAAAAGATAAAAATTGACTCTGGTTGCAGTGGTTGTGCCATTTGTAAGCATTCAATTGTTCCAAGATACTAACCATTGAAAAAAAAAAATAAAGCTATGGGGTGCTCAGCCTCAAAGGGCATGTTAGGATGTCTTGGCTGATCAAGTGTGACATTTGATACCTGAGATACTGCCTTTATTTCCTTTTCTTTTTTTTTTCTGTGTATTGATCATGTTGAGCCAATGAGAAGGCATAAAGGACATTTTGGGGAAAGGTGGCAAAGAGATTTACTATACCAGTGTGAAACCCCTGTTGTAGCTTTAATGAGAGAGCATATTCCACTTTGCATTCATATAAATTCTGTCAATTGCTGTGCGCACATGTGCTTCGTACTAGATGTTTTACATTACCTACATCAGAAGCAGACAGCCTGCTATCTCCAATTTGGAGATAGACCACAATGTGTCTGTTGTTTTGTTTACAATCTTTATTATCACTGCAGAGGCTGCAGCGCACGTACAGTTCACTGACTTGTTTATTGAATTGCAAATTTACAAAACCACTACGTCGGGGCATTGTTCACCACAGGGTGCCATCTCGCCTGAGCTCTGCTTCGTATTCTTAAGTGCTTCATTGTGTGTAGATGAGCAAGCGCTTGCTGTGGTTGTTTTTCATCACGCAGCCATCTTCAGATAAAGGGTCAGTCTCCAAAGACAGGACTCCGGGAACGTTGGTGTTAAGCCCATAATACTAAAGCCTGCTAGTCTATTTTGAGAGCTTAGTGTACATCACCTAGTTAGTTGGTACCTTTCTTGTAGAGACACCCGAGCCTCCAGAGCGCTACTATATCTTCTCATGCCTGCTGGGCAATGCTTGGCAAGAGCACTCGCACGGCAACCTCTCTCTCTTTCATCATTAGCGAGTGACACGTTGACAAATGCAATACCTCTCAGCAGTTGCGAATGCAGCGCAGGCACGCCTTTTTGCATGCATGAGCCTCCCACAGCGTGCCTGCTAACATCCCTTTGTATTCTCTTTCTCTCTCTCTCTCTTTCCCTTGCCCCCTTCTCCCCACATGCACGTCCTCCTCTCCTAACGACACCGTGCTGTCTGCATGGCTACCCTGATGGCATTCCAATCCCCCGCACTACGCAACCGACCCTGGCGCATCCGCCCAGGCGTCCAAGGAAGCCCGCCCCGCAAGTGGAGTCGAGCTCGCAAAGAAGGGCTCGCAGGCAGCCTCAAAGGCCGCCGAAGCAGCGGCCACGAAAACTGCGCAACCGGCGTTGTCGAAAACTGCCGAAGGTAAAGTTCCGCACGGTGGCACTGGGGAGACGGGCACCAAAGCGGACGCAGTTGCCAAGAAGGTGGCCCCCGGAACGTCTCCCAAAGAAGAGCCGCACGTCAAGAAGAGTTTGTCGGGCGGCGGCGAGACGGACGATGGGGTGCGGGTGATTTGCCTGGAAGACCCTGGGACAGGCCTGGTGCGCGAAGTCTTTGTCACCGACGACCGCGTGCCTACCAAAGGGACCTCGTCGTCCAGTCTCAAGGAGGAACGTCAGCTGCGGCCGACCAAGTCGGAGACGCGTCTCGAGGGCGGCTTCACCGAGAAGAGTATCCGCGACCAAGACGTCACGCGGCTGGAGCTTTCGCGGTCTCGCGAAAAGCTGGTGCCGCTCGCGGAGCAGACGCCGCCCGAGGGGGGAGCCTACCGCAAAGGGGCGGGCGGCGCTGCTGCAGCGCAGTTTTGGCCTCCCACAACGGGGAAAGGCGCGGCACCGGCTAAGTCGGGCGGGGACACGATGCAGGAGGAGACAGTCGGACCTGCGGACACCAGTACACCACGCCCAGCGGGCCGAGGACCGGGTGGCTTCACAGCAAGGCAGTCGGGTCCCTACACCAAGGAGTACACGTACCAGGTGAAAAAAAAATATGTGTCCTGAAACTTCTAGCTGCGTGAAAGGCAAAGTTTACTCTTAACTTGCAAAGAGAGCCCTCTCTCTTTCTCCCACAGCTTGCGATGTTCGACTAGCAGCATCAATTAGAAGTAGCCTTCTATGACCGACTGAGGTTGAAATGATAATTGTTTTTAGGGAAGAACTGTTGTCCTTCACAATCTCAAACGAAGTAGATTAGAAGAGGAATTTGAGCTATGTATATGCAGAAGGGTCATATTGTTGCTTCTTTTAAAGAATAAACTGACTTGGATGACATTGCGTTATTGTAGTTACAAAATTTCTCCATCAAATCTGAGGGACAATGGGACAGACAGACAGACAAAAACAGTAATGAGGTGCCCTCTCTTGTGATGCGTGTGGCGTGGCAAGAGGTGTGGTAGTGCTTGTTGCTTATTTTCAGTAAAAATGGTTTGCGAGCTTGTTAAGTAGCCAGGTACGTGTTTACTGCCGCAAAGATGTTTCAAAGAAGAGCAAAATTGGGGTATCTGTCTCTTAACACACTTCGCTTTGCACACTACTGTTGGTTTTGCTTATCCTGGGAACAACTCAAAACCTTATATGAATGAATGAACGCTTATGCCAGAAAAATAAGGAAATGGGCTTGAGCGAAAAGCTACAGTGGTAGCTTAAGAAGCGTACGAACCACCCTCCTCCCATTCAAGAAAAAAAAAATGAAAGACAGGGCGGAGAAAGCATATATGTGCACATATGTGCACTGCAAAGCAAGAAAATTGAAAAGAACAATTGTTTGTGCTTATGAAAACAGTGAAGACCAGAAAACAGTGAAAGCAGAAAACAATGAACGACGGTTCAGTGGCATGCAAAGATTACTAGCCGAAAACTAATGTGAAGCTCTCAGGGCAATGCTCATCTGTACAAAAGGAAGACTGAGGTGTAATAATAAGATATGACTTCAGGTTCTTCAAAGAGGCTGTAAAAATATTTGGATTGTTTATACTGTGATGATTTGTGTGTGGTAAGGTGAAATGAAGGCTTTGATTATTGTTTAGCATCCTGGTTCGGGAAACATTCCATATTTGTTTAACTAACTTTTGCTGCAGAGCATGCCCTTGCAAATAAAAAAAATGATGAGTGTTTAGGAAGGAAATTTCCTTGGTCTATATGTGTTTTTGCTTTTCTTTCTGCAGTTATGTTTTATGTGGGTGAGTTGTACATGTTGCCATATTTAACAAAAACGCAACTGTGAGGCGTCATGAGGCCTGCTTCCAGCATTGCTCTTGCCCTTATGTTCTTTTCACATCAAAGCGTTTAAAGGGACGCTAAAGTGGAACTCTAGGTCATTTTAGACTTATAATTTATTCAACTAAAAAAAAAAATTCATGCCAAAGGCCCAACCTGAGCAGTGTCAGTGTGGCGTCACATGTTTCAAGTAGTAGTTTCCCATACTTTGGCCGGTTTGGCATAGTCAAATTCCTAAAACCTACTATTTTTATTTCCTGACTCCCGTAGAACACGCAAGGAATTCTTAAGTATAACGAACTGTATAAGTCCAACACATGACAAAATCTGTGGCACTTCTGAAGACTGCACAGAAACCTCAAGACTGTGCTACCACCTGTTCTTTTTTTTTTCTTCTTATGCTTTTACTGGCTCGCCAATTGTCTTGTCATGGCAACAGTTGTGTTTCCCTGATGGGTAATTTACTAGCACGAATGAAGTTATTTTTCAGTCTAGTGTCTGTTAAAGGCTTGATGAACAATGTAACCGTTTGCAGATAGTCCGTATGAGTGGTGATGCAGGTGACCTCCCACGGCAACTTTCTTCACTCTTTCGCTTCCCCGCGTTGCAGGTCCCTGCCGATGACACCAAGCGTCCATACAGTCCAACACGCGGCGGCGGTTTCAGCTACAGCCCACCTCCCATGGACACCGCCTCCAGCGGGCAGTCAACGTCGCCTACCGCTCGTCCCGGCAGCGGAGACGGAGGAGTACGCCAGGCTACGGGCCTGGCCTTCACCTACTCTCCCACCAGGACTGCAGGGGCACCGGGTTGGAACGAGGTGTCCGGCCGGAGCCCGAGCGGCCGCAGTCCTACCGGCCGCAGTCCCACCAGTCCAGGCACTGCTGCGCCCACCACACCCGTCACGGCTGTGCAGACAGCAGCGACAACGACAACACCCGTGTCGGGCAAGAGCCTGGACTCGCCTTCGTCTGAGTCGTCGGAAAGCAGCCTGGACGAGTATCGGGAGGAGCGGCCGTCGCGGCCATCACGGATCCCTACCAAGAAGGACGGCGCCACCCGCCCCAAGGTGGTGGGCGTGGTGCCTTCGCTGGCAGCGAGCCGTTCGCCGCCAGGAGGGAAAGTTGGGGAGCCTCATCTGCAGCAGCAGAAGGTAGCTGTGCATTGTGGCGTGTATGGTTATTGAGGGCTGATGGAGGTCTCGTTAGCCATGACGCAGGCTACCGGCATTGCATTGCAAGGCTGAAATCATTTATATGTTTGTACAAGTGACTTTTGAGGATTAGAAAATCTGGAGTGGCAAATGTATGAAGAAGGAAGAGGTACCAATCTCGAGAAAGATAGGGACGTTAGCCAGTGACCACTAGTATATAAACGGTTAATGATTAGATCACAATATGGATTATACTACTAATATAAAGTATTACAGTAGAATCTCGTTAATTCGGCCCCCGTTAATTCGGAATTTCGGATAATTCGTCATTCCCTCACCCTCCCTTCAAAAATGTTCATAGCCCTATGGCAACAAACATTTGCTAATTTGACGCAAAATTGCACGCGCACTGGTTAATTCGGACTGGAGGCAAGCCAAAGACGGCAAAACTGAAACTGCATCTCGGAGGCCATAATATTTATCGCATTGCATTTTCTTTGCCGCACTTGTGCAAGGTCTCAGAGATGGGCTCCGGCAGCAACGGTGCACTGTCGATGCCGATCACGGAGGCCAAGGGAAGCGGCATTTTTTTTCGAAAACTTATGAAAGGGGACTCAAGGTGGCGTTTTGGAGCACGCATCTTTCTGTCTTCCTGTCATTGGCGAAAAAGGATAACAAAGAAACAAAGCCTCAGATTGATAGCGTGTGGACCTGTAGGCGTCGGTTGTGCTTTTCCCCCTCTCTTCGGTGCGTTGTGACCACGACCACGATGTCGTGGTTGTGACATATCGGCGTATCGGAAGTGTTGGTGCGTGAGGTGGTGGTCGGGCTATAGTGGTGGTGTGATATATCCCCGTGCCGCGATGTTTGAACCGGATGAAGTGTCCGACGAAGACCCGTGCGATGAACAACACCCGGTGCGTCGTACCACAAAAGACCACGGACGCTCTCGTCGTTCTAGAGGAGTTTTGTTACGATGTCCCAGGCTTGCGATGTCTTGCGCTAGAGGGTTTGTCACATGCCCGCAAACTAGTCCTTGCCGCCCCGCTAACCACAAAAAAACAAACAAGCATCACGGACTACCTCTCAAAATAAAGGTATGCGATAAAAGAATTGAAAATGTGCGTTTTTGTTATGCATTCGTTAATTCGACATTCGGATAATTCGGACATTTTTTTCACTCCCTTGAGATTCGAATTAACGAGGTTTTACTGTAATCCTGTTTACCTCAGTTGAGTGCGATTCTGAGCATAAAGTGCATGCAGTAAAAAGTGCAACATGCACCAGCTTGATTTCTGTGACCCTTCATGCACCAAAAGGAGTTCATTTGAGAACTCTCTTCTCATTTGATGTGTTGACAATAATGCACTGACCAGGTGGCCTGGTGTGATGTTTTCTCCTTCTTTTTTTTGTTTCAGGATACCAGCAAGTCACGCATTCCAGGTCTGCCTAGCCAGCAGCCATCGTGGAGCAGCGGTGCCGACGCTGGCAGCCGCGGTGCAGAAAGGTCTGGCATCAGACCACCCGGCGCCACGTCTCCGTTGCAGTCCAAACCTCTGGTCGACTCTCGAAAGGCCACTTCACCCGACCAGGCAAGGATCAGCCTCTTTGTTTTACTCACAGAAGAAACATTCAAACTTTGTTGCTGATTGCACGAAGTGCAGCCATATGTGCCTGGTGTTTACCATAATATGTGCTATTATCATCAAATCAAATCAAACTTATTTTCCTTCTGAGAGGAGGAGACGGGGCCAAAAGCTGTTGGTACACCTTTACGGGGGCCCCTGCCAGTTTAATTTCAGACACAGCACAGTACATGAGATACAAAACTATCAGGTCTCTGCACATATAACTAATATTACCTTAGTGTAGATAGTGTCATCAACTTTGGAGGCTCTATCTTCTGTGGTTGTTGATTTGCTGTTTTGTTGTTAGACCACTTCGTGGATGTCGACACCGAATTGATATTCATTTAAATATTTTTGAAAATGAAATCGTTAGCTGGAAGCAAAGCGGAACCTTTGTCTTATCATATGGCAAAAAAGCAGGAGGCACTTAGTGCAAAGGCTAGCCAGTGGTCGAACTAGTCTGAGAAGGGTGAGCACGTCTTACAGTCCCAGACTGCTATGCGTGTTTTGAATCTGTAGGTTCTAACACACTTGGCAACCGAAGTTGTTTGCTATTGGCTGCGCTCCTGCGAGACACCACGCGAACTCCACCACCATGCACCCTCGTCACTCTCGTTCTCAGGGCTTTGGCAGCACCAATGCAGGAACACAATGCGGACCGGCACAGTGCCGTGCCAAGGCAGCGTGCAAGCACGTGTAGCAAGGGTTAACCTGTCGTGTTTTTGGTGGATGTTTGCCCGTATCAGTGGTGGGCCAGTTAACGTAGGCCGCCGCTTCACAGTGTGCCTTTAGCACTCTTCCTATTTTGCTCATGTAACGGATGCTCCGGCAACGGATGCCAGCGTGCCTGCTGCTGGCACCAATGCGATTCTGTAGCTTGTGCTTGCCGATTTGGTGAGCGTGTACTCGAGACCGCTAGCAATATACGAGCCTCGTTGGTGACATAAGTTTCCTGAATGGCCGCGATTTCTTGCAAGATAATTCGGAGCCCACCGTGTTTAGCACTACCGGCAAAATAGTAAAATACGGAGTTACGTCGGTTGTAGAGGGCACAAGGCAAAAAATGAGCACAACATTATGTGCAAGATTGTGCTCTCTGCTCCCACCGCTCTGGTGGCGACCACTCATGTTTTCCCTCGCCCTTCCCAACTGCAGGTGGGACAGGTGCTGCTTCTCGTCAGTGGCCGCTTTGTCATGCAGCTTGCAATTTTTAAGGGGGGAGGTGGCGTTCAAAAAAAACTTTTTTGTTTGTTGACCTAGAGCAATGAAATTTGGCATGCATACTCATAAGTGTCTTGAATAGGGAAATATGCAGTTTCATCATGATACCTTGAGTAGTTCCCAAGTTACATCACGCTACACAGTCCAATTATATGGTCTGCTCGTGGAAAGCCTAGCGCTGTAACAAAACGTGCCAGGAAGCTGCAAATGGTGTTGATCTTTACTCAAAAGAATACTACAGGGTCTGACACTCTCAGAATTTTTTTATGGCTTCTCTTTTTTTTTATAGAGACCATCATGGTTGCCTACACACATTGTCAGAAACAGTGTCATGTACAAATCATCTTCTAGAAAAAAAACTGGGCCATAAACGAGAAATCGAAGAATGTCAGACCCTCAAGCAATGTTCAGGGATTCAGAAAAAAAAAACGGCATCAAAATTGGTCCAGTCATTCCCGTGCGACTCTTTCCACGAGCAGTGCACAATGTCCAAAACACAGTTGTGAGAAAACGCCCATCAAAGTTTTCGAAGTCATTTGCATTTGTTAGAATGGCTACTCTGCGAGTCATACAATATACAATGTGTCAGAACGTTCACAAGAACTTTCAGTGATACTAAGCAAGGAATAAAATGCACCTAAACTGCACTACCAGCGCTCGCTGACCGCACTTCATTTGTCCGCGAGGTGAGCGCTATCTGAGCGATCGCGGGGTCCGTCTACGCGCGCTGTGCTTGGTCGTGGCGTTTGCGCGAAATGCCGAGCCGCGTTTCCGAATAGTCGGCGCGTAACGTGCCTAGCCTCGGTTTGAGTAGCCGATGCCCGAAATACCCGAAATGCATTGCCGCTGATCCGAAAAGCCGCCGTGCGACGTGCTCGGCTGCTGGCGCAGCAGCCGATGCGCAGTTAGGCCTAGCGCGACTCCGAGCCGTAGGCGTGCGGTAAGCGTTGGTACGGCGCGGGGCTTCAAAGTACCGCACGTAATGCTCGGTTGCGAGTCCGCGGTGCCGCTAGTGATGGCCTTCGTAGGTCCGACGCGACCGCGCTGCTGATAAGCGGAACGTCCGCGGGTCCGTTATCTGTCGGTCCGAGACGCGCTTCGCAATGTTATCTGATCGCCGCCGTTATCTGATCGCGATCGTACGCGCGACGGGTGTATCCCGTGCGCCTGCCAAACTAAAACGTAGTTTCGTTCTGAATGAGCGTCGATCAGTTACAACAGAGCGAGTGCGAACACGCAACTACGTAGCGCCACTCGACAGCCGTAACTTCGGAAGGCGCAAGCAGCAGACGATGTTCGCCCCACGTGGGAGCGTCAGACCAATAGCGAAGCGCGCTCGGGCAATATGGCGGACGCGGCCAGTCGGAGCCCTCAAAACGACCTTGGAACATTTGCTTTTTGTGCGCTTGTTTTGGCGGGGAGGAGCTAGCTGAAGCGGGAAATTTGAAGACGGAGAACTGCTCTTTTCAATGCGCCCAAGATGGCGGCGGCCGGTAGCGAAGTCGCGGAGCTATAGCGGTTTGAAAAACGCAGTTTTTTCGTTATTTGCGCGATGATTTTCGCCTCCTTCGCTACTTAAATTAATTATTTTCGGCATTTCTACGCGGTTTTCAACAAAGATATTTTGGAATCGGTGAGAGAAAGAGTTGCAGAAACTGAACATACTATTTTCAAAAAATCGATTTTTTTGGCATTTTTCGCGATTCGAAAGCCGCGTCCCCCCTTAAAATGCGTTTCCAAAAGCAGCGTACAACTTGACTATCTGACCACTGGCACCAGGAGAACTTTCAATTTACTGGCTCGGTCTTACTCTGAAGCAGCACTAAAACTTTGTTGTATTGAAGTCTAGGACAAAAATTTGTCAGTCTATAGAGGTGAAAAACATATGGTGTTTTATGAACATCACATTGCCAGAAAGACAAGTACTTTGTTATATTGAGAATCCCTCTATATTGAAGTTTGTTATATTGATATTTAACTGTAGTATTTATGAATACTGAAACTGAGAGTAGACATTGCTCCTGAAACGCACTGTTAATACAGTTGAACACGGATATATCGAACTCGAAGGGGTTCGGGAATTAGTTCGATATATGAAAAATTCTATATGAAAAAATACAGGCCCCGAGAGCTTATTTGTAGCGGACCATCACCTACAATAGGCGCATTCAAGAATGACAACTAATTCCGTACACACGCCGCAACAGAATGTCTTATTTGCGTGAAAAAAAGTTGCTTATCTTGGCCTGCTTCTTTGTTTTCGAAATGAAGTTGAAGATGCTAGTCTCGATCTTATCAAGGCTGTCCAGGTGCGACAGCCCGGTTCCCTCCATGTCGCCGCAACAACGGAGAATGACGCCAAACGCTGCCGCCACTTCAGCGGCAGAGTACGCGCGTGTAGCCACCGCCTCGTCCTGACGATCCTCCTCGTCACTTGAGCTGTCGGCCTGGGCATCCTGGGTCCCTGCGACCGCAGCTACTATGTCCTCGTCAGCGAGGCTCGCAACGGCCTGAACACTGCAGTCCGCTTCCACGAAATCGTCCGCAGACACTTCGGGTGGAACGGCTGCCAGGAAGAGGGACGACAACTCGCGAAACGCATCGTCTATGCGCTCGTCGTTGCCGCCTTCACCGGTTTCCGCAAGTTCCGCCGTCTCGAAGCCTGCCTTGAGGAAGCAGTTGACCACTGTGTCCGTGTTCACATCTCGCCAGCCACCCGTCATCATTTTTATGGCACCAAGAAGGTCAACCTTCAGCTCAGTGCCCATGCTTCGCTTTTGCCAGAAATGGTTTTGCCAACGATGTTGTAGCGCTGCTTAAATCGGTGAAGCCACCTGGTGTTGTCAGCGAAGTTGTCTTCACCGAGTGCAGCGGCAAACCATTTCGCCTTGGCCTTCAGCATCGGGCCATCCACTGGAATGTTCTTCGCGCGCACTTCTAAAAACCAGGCATAGAGTGCCTTTTCTACATTCCCGTGGGCAGGAGCGCGCACACGACAGGCTCCCGACATTCACTGCTCCGCCGCCTTTGCCTTGATATCTGCCTTGTTCTTCAACAAGGTACTCAGACTGCTCCGTGGTATCCCAAAGTCATCCGCGACGGTCGAACATTTCTCGCCCGCCTCAACACGTTGAATAGCCTTCAGCTTCGTTGTAAAGTCAAGGGTCTTGCGCTTTTTGACGCTGGCCATAGCTACACGAGAAGTCGACAATTCAAAGAGTCCGCAGCGGCTTTGCACACCACGCACGCAAAGAGGAATGCTGCACATGCGGTGGTACGTAGGCGACGCGACAACGGAAGCGGACTCCTCCAACGAAGCGCTCGTGAGGCGGTGGCCACCTGCGAGGGCAACAGCAAAAGGCGCGAGCTGTGGTTGGCTGATCAAAACTCGCAAAACAGCAACAAAAAATAAAAGGCGAAAGGAGGAGGACGTCGGCTCCTTCGTTCCTGCTCTCCGAGCCGACGGTTACGTGGAGAAAGCATGAGAGAGAGAGAGAAAAGAAAAAAAAAAAAGCCGGAGACCGTGCAGTCCGAACCCTCTCGCCCTTACGTTTTTTCGAGCGTGGGGTGTTGGTGGAGGCATGGTGCTGCGCTGAGGTCGCCGGGCACTGCGAGTGCCAAAGTGCACCTTCCAACTCGCGCGCGGAGCCGTGCTGCCGCGGTGGTTGCAGGGCGCGGCGAGTGCCGAAGCGCACCTTCCAGCTCGCGCGGCATTTGATATATCCGAAGGCGGGTAAAAATACCGTTTGATATAAACGTGCGAATTTCTATACATTTACAAAGGATTTTCAAGGGGATAACTTACGAATTCGATATACCTGAAAATGTGGGTTCGCTATATCCGTGTCCGACTGTATCACCAGCTATGGCACTACCTGCATTATGTTCAAGCGCACCAGCAAAGCGCCATTTGTGATTTCTGTAAACCCATGTCTACATGCAAATTTCAATACACAGTGTGATTAGACCAATGTTACATCACAGCTTATGAATGTGGCCGGCGGTCAATCAGCCTCTCCGTTTTCTTTCTTTCTTTTCTTTTTTTTACTGCATACTCATACTGGCACCTTCTTGTAGAGGGCCATCGTGAAGACGGAAGCGCTCAAGTACGACCCAACAAGTGTGTCTGCGCTGCAAACGAGCAGCACGACGAGCGTGCCTGTGGTGTCGACAGAGACAAGGAAAGTGGCGTATCAGGTGGCCGAGGGGCCCGGTCCTGTGGGCGCACATTTTGCGGCCACAACTGTGACCACAAGTGCAGTGCCGCCTCACGACATTGTGGAACAAGAAGGCGAGGTGGTCAGCTCGCAGACCATCTCGAGCAAGACGCGCACTGTCGAGACTGTCACGGTACGGCAGCATGACTCACACGCTGTAGCATGCCGTTGATAAACACTTCATTTGAGAGCAAGGTTTTCATAGTCAGTCTCTCGTGGTACCACTTATTGGATATGATGAATCTAAAATAAAACGTTTGTCTCTGATATGAACGTGCAGCAAATGCTGCAGAACCTGACCTTGAAATGGCACAGTTTAGGCATTCTGCTCCACATGATGAGGGACGTGACCGTTGCATGTTGTTTAGCGTGTCAAGCTTTCTGAAGTCTGATTCTGTATGTACAAGAGGCCCCAAGTTAAGATGCTGCTGTCTGAACACACTTAATTTTATCAAGGGGGGGGGGGGGGCACAGGTCTTAATATAGCAAAAAATTGTAAAAATGTCAATTTTCGGGATTTGTGATATTGAAGTACTTATAGTCCAAAGTATGCTCTGTTAAAGTGTTGCTGAATTCCGTCAAAAAGGGCTAAATAAAGATAATCTAGAAGCATGAGCTGACAAAAATAAATGCCAAAATTCGGGAATTGGGCCCGACTTCAAGCCGCTGTAGCTCTGCATGACGATAAGTGATCGGCACCAACCTGGTGTTGTTACAAAGCAGCTTCCTAGCGTTTGAATTTGGTATGCTTCAAAGCAACCTACACCTTGTAGAAGCGTAGAGGCCTCTATGCATCCTATGCACAGGTTGCCTCTACGCAACCTACGAACAGGGAATGTCGCAGGAGCCAACGGTTGCGACAAGTGGGCTTGCCTTCGTCAGGGCGGCAACTGACGAAGACAAGTCCACTTGTCGAAACAACGTTGGCTCCGGCAACGTTCCCTGTTCTACATCATTCTTAGTGGTCAGTTCATCAATTAAGGTCTCCATCTTCCCCTGTGCCTCTCTTCTAGCTTGTGGGCGTCGGCAGTATTAATGCATGTAACGTGATGGCCGCAGTAATTTCATCAATGTGACGACCGTAAGCATGTCAGCAGACTCCTTATTTTTGCTAATGCCAGTAATGTGATGCTAAGAGCTTGCTTTGTTCATTGTGATGGGACATTGACACACAGTGTGGTACAACGATTTCACCCTCTGCTAACGTCCTGTCGGTCACACTTACAGTACAAGATGGAGCGTGACGGAGTTGTGGAGACACGGGTGGAGCAGAAGATCACCATTCAGAGTGACGGTGACCCCATCGACCACGACCGTGCACTGGCGCAGGCCATCCAGGAGGCGACCATGATGAACCCTGATATGACCGTGGAGAAGATAGAGATACAACAGCAGTCGCAGGCCAAATGAGACAGCAGCTTACTGGGTGAGACAGGTCCTATGTCTGCTCATAGAGATAGCAGAGATTGCATGACCTCTATGTGGATAAGCCACACAAAATGATTCGTTGGTTCCTGTGGTGGGCTGCTGCACTGACGTACTGAGTGTATTCAGCATTGACCATGATAGCAGTCATAGAGTGCAATGAACTAATGACTGTGATGGAGTAAGTTTGTCTCGTATATTAACTTCACTATGTAATTCTGAGAATTTCAGTGATCTATATAGTGCACTGTTATACGTGTTAGGGACATATTAATAGAAATTAAGAAGAAATGGGCGTGGGCAGCCCATGTAATGCGAAGACAAGACAACCGTTGGTCCTTAAGGGTAACAGGGTGGATTCCTAGAGAAGGCAAGCGTAGCAGGGGGCGGCAGAAAGTTAGGTGGGCAGATGAGATCAGGAAGTTTGCAGGGATAAATTGGGCCCAATTAGCACAGGACAGGGATAATTGGAGATCCATGGGAGAGGCCCTTGCCCTGCAATGGGCGTAGACAGGCTGATGATGATGATGTAGTGCACTGTAGCCTTTCAGAAATTGACTCTTTCTTACTGGTGCAGTAGTTATGGTACCATTCACGAGAAGTTGCGTTACGGTACCATTCACGAGAAATTGGCTCTTACAGGTGAGATACGGTTTGAGGCCTCCTTTTGTACACACCGTGAGTACACCTCACCTGAAGTTGCTGTAACCCCCATCATGGCTGGTTCATTCATACGCCTTGGCTTGTAAAATGTGCGAGCTCTGCAATCTAAATGATGAGGGACAGTGTACTTTATGACCAACCTGTTTACAACTGGACTTTCTTTTGGCTAATGAACACTTTCACTCCCCATGGCTTCCTCCTCTCACTGCAGCACTGCGGGACAGACCGCCAGGGCCGAGCCACCGGTGCTTGCAAGGTCCACTGCCCGGCGCGCCGGGAGCGCGTCGCCACGGACCTGCACTCGGCTGCTGCCTCCCCTCTTCCTCCGCGACGCCACGGATGGTGTACAGACAGCTTCCATTTCTGCGCCCTCTTTTAATCTCCCATTTTAGTTTTTAGCCCAAACACTGCGACGTTTATATTACCCGGTGCCTGCTTTTACAAATGGCAGCATTACCGAGTGCATGATGCAAAGCAAAAAAAAAAAAAAGAGTAAGCTTGGTGTGCGTGTGCACGTTATAACCGAACTGCAGAAAAAGAACATTCCGTCAAAGCTGGCAGGAGCACACTGGACGCTCAACATGGAGAGCTAGGTGCTTGTCCGTAAAAGTCGTCAAGTAAGCAACGAAGACGTGACGCGATCTTGCCCTTTTACATGAAAGGCCTGAGTCGTGTCGCCATCAGACACTCCGTCACAACGCTCTCATGGCATCTGTCGTGGTACAGCATTTTGTCTTAACTAAACATTGGCGATTCTGAAAGCACAGATTCGCCAGGAAGAACCGGCGAGACGATGATGTATCATGATGAATGCCAATTGCCGTGATGGCGCCTTTGGCAGTGGTGTCAATCAGACTTGACGGTTTCTTTTTTGGTAGGCTGCTTCGCAGCCGTAGCATTATTATTCAGCCTCACGTTCAAAGCTCTGAGGCACTGGAGGACTGGCTACGATGATGCCTGCGCGCCAAAGCTTGCACTTTGTCGCACCACTTGTTGGTGAAAGTGGGTGAGGCAGCTGCGCTGAACATTTCGAGCTGGTATTACAGGAAAGAAAGGGTGTCAAATATATGTGGAGTCGTTGGCCACGCTAAAAACAGGCCTGGGGGGGCCACTGGTTTGTGAAGTTTGGGGCTGGCGTAGATTTATACAAGTTCATTCCGTTCATGTTTTTTTTTTTTCTTCCATCCGTGGTTCAGTGGACAAATCGGCGAACTGTACGTGACTGTTCATTACGTGCGCCACTGTGTTTTTAAGCTTGGACAGATCGTATTGCGTTGTTCAGCGATCGTTGGTGAAGAAAGGCTCTTTTTAATTTTTTTTTTAAGATACGTTTTACTCATGTGCATTTATATTTTTATGCCTTTTAAGAGATGGTTGGTGTTGTGCAACAAGTGGTGGGTTTGTTTTCTTGCAGCTATTTGCTTGGCCTTTTTGAAAGAAAGTAACTATGTGTAACATCTGTGGGCACATATTGGCAGTGTGCGATGGTCTTCCTGTGATGAAATGTTGGTGTACATTTCTGTTCTCCCACATGCACCGACGCTGCAGACTACCGAGAGATACGTTGTGTGATATTCTACGTCGCTCGCAGCTACAGAAAAGCTTCTAAATGTGAACATTGCCCTTGGAGACGTGAAAGTGCATACAAAATTTACCCAGAAAGACAGCCCTAAGGTGCACCTTCTCCCACTGGAAGATGTTCTTTTGAATTATTGAACTGTCTTGTGTTCCCAACCAATAATCTTGACGGCACAAGATCTTTAGTAGACGTCGATTGGCAGTGGATTAGCCTTTCACTGGCAGCTACGAGATGCGAATACTATAACCATGTGACAGTCCGCTCAACTAACTATGCGAAAATCAAGTGTGTCGTGTGCACACCAATTTTCATTATGCACCAATCGGCAGTGCCCAGCTTTCACTAGCAGCTGCAGTCTACAAAAGTAAAACCATGTCTGACAATGCCTCAACTAAAATTATAGTTCTTCCATCAAATCCACCAACGAAGGTATTCACCTGTGCATGGCACCGTTGCGTACAGCAAACTCAACGTGTCGGTTGTGTGTGGTTTCTCATTAGCATTATATTTCCACATTTCATGGCATCGAAGTCATCGTATTGTGTTCAGGAATCGAATACCCCTTGTGTTGAGGAAATGAACGCCCCTGTACTCTAAAGATATTGGAAGGGTATTTGTCATCAGGACCTCATGTGTGAAAATGCTTCCTTGCATTTCTAATTAAGTTGGACATGCAAGCTGTAAAGCTCTTACGTGGCATAAATATTCCAAAGGAATTATGTCAAAACGAATGGCAGATCCAGGGCTTGTAAATTAAATCACGTGCTATTTGTCACCAAGCCCAGTGGCGTCTCCACACTGTTCATATCATTTCTATCTTGCATAGTGAGCACTCGTATTTTCGCAGCAGATCTTGTTTCCCCCTTTTTGGCCATTTTATTCTCCGATGTATACAGCAGCTCTTGCTGTACGTGCACTTACCGGCAAGTGCACTTGCTCACGTTAAAAGTGCTGACGGAAGGTCACCCGTGAAAGTATCTATAGTATGTAATGCCGTGAGCACAGAACAAGAAGCACTTAGGAGCAGCAAGCTTTGCACTGGTGTCAGCAAAGTTAATTGTTCTCTCAACTAAAGTGTACGTGATGGGCAAAGTCAGTCTAATTGCTAAGCGACAGCATCTGGTGTTGCGTAATGCAATTGGTTGCCACAGCAGCATTGCTAAGCACAACCGGTGACAGCAAGAAGTGAAGCACGATTGCCTGTCTGAAGTGCGTGGGCTAAGCAAAAAAGGTTTGGGACCGGCACGACACCAGGCAGCTAGCCTCGGCAAGCAACTGCACCTAAGGCAGTGGTTATCTGACTACACCCTAGCTAGGTTGCTAATTGCATTGCAAAGCCACGGCGTTAAATGCAGGTGCGCTTTGGTTGACATGATTTAAACCACCAGCTGGCTTTGGCATGTAAAGGCTCTGAGCTGGCCCAGAATTTTAAGTGGTGTTATCCAGCTGCATTTGAGCAAAGGTTCTCCTAAATGTTCTTGTACTGTGGCCATGAGTGAGTACAAAGTTTTGGTGGCCGTGATGGATAAACGATGCCCATGTTCGGGCACAAACTGCACGTCTGTCCATTGGCCCCCCACGACGCTGGAAGGCGGGCTACACAGACTGTGTGTATGTACCTCTCTCCCCTGGCGTGTATGCAGTAGTCAAGAAGGGAGAGAGACTCCAGGAAGAGAACAATAAAGGCAAGCTTTATTTGTCTGTGTCTGGTGGCTGTGGTTCTTTCGACGTGGTTGTGGTGGTGGAACTCTCGGTGTTTTGGACGCTGTCCGGTTTTTCTGAGGCAGTGTCCTCGCTGTCCCCAGATGACTCCGTGGCTGTGGCGGACTTGGGTTTCGATGTTGAAGTGTCCTGTTCACCCGAACTGTCTGTTCTTGGAGACGTGTCTCGATCTTCAGGAGCAGAGTCGTCGTCTGCGAAGTTACAACGTATGTCACAAACATTTCAATAGGGACCACGACATAAGTCACCCATCAGTTAGTGGTTTTCAACGAAAGATATGAGTAAAGAGTCGTATTATGCCTGTACACAGAACACGTGAAAAACATTTCTGTCTAAAATGAACCCTAGAAGCCACTGGCTACAAACCCCGCCCACTGCCAGCCACTTTCACTTTGCCATGGCATGTGTGACATCGCGTGCGGCGTGGAGCAGAGTTACAGCCTGCTACCAAGTTGGCCACCGTACTGCTGTCGATCACACGCAGTGGACAAAGGAAACCAATTCCCAAAGCCAGCCAGAAAAGCCAACACATTTCATGAGCATGATATCCATCAAAAACCTCACCGGAAGACATATCACTGGGCACATCTGGCAACCACAGGGCAGGTGTTGATCGTTTCTTCGAGCTGCATTCGCCACTGGTGGATGCGGCTGGTCGTTTAGTGCCTGCAGACAGCCCTGCACAAATGCCGGCATGACCGTTGTAGTACATTACACATCTACCATGCGGGGGCTTGAGTGAACTGGTTGACAACTCCATCATCACACCAAGACTGATCGACGACTATGTTGCATGTTTCTTTTCTTTTTTTAACATTTACTGCAGCCTTCTGAAAATTGAAACTACTACTAGAGGGTAGAACTGTGGGTCGGCCTAGTTAGAGCAGATCCGTATTTTTTCCCGAAACCTTTAGTGCACAAACACACGACCACGAAGAGTAGAACACACAAGGACGAGTGCTTGTCCTTGTGATACTCTTTGTGGTCGTGTGTGCACTAAAGGTTTTGGTACTAGAGGGTGATGTTCCTACAGAGAATGTATGCAAGAGCACTAAAGAATTGAAATAATGTCATGCGTTACTTCAATTCATACATACAAAATGAACCTGCTTTGAGTGAAGACACCACACTTTAAATTTTCTTTTAAGTTTTTCATGGATTTTGATGAAAGTTGATCTATGCAAATAATTTTCTACTACAATAAATAGCTTTCAGAATATTATATATATATATATATATATATAAACCTTGCGTCCAGAGGTGAAATCGGCCTATAAGCGCAACTTCTTAAAAACATAGGCCTAGAACAGGTGAAACTTTGTTGTCTGCCTTCAACGGAAGTGGCAGGTGAACTGGCACAGGGAGACAATCGTCACCTGCCCAAAAACTGGTCGAGAGCAGTAGCAGTACTACAGTAGAACCTCGTTATAATGAACCCGTACATAATGAAATATTGGATATAACGAAGCAATCAAAATTCCCCTTGAAATTCTCATAGATGAAATGGATATTGCCTATACAAACTAATGGTTATAACAGTAATTACGGCTCCCCCTTCAACTTTGTTCTAACGAGGTTTTACTGTATTACATGGTGCTGTGCAGCAATGTACTGGTGTAGTTGAAAATGCTGGAGGCACATTGGGACACAACAGAAGTATTCTTGACAGCCAAAAGGAAATCTGACTGACACACTTGGTTTGTTGTAACATAGTCCCTATTGTAACCATGAAGACAACTCGGTCAGAAAGAGCAGTGGCATGATACTTAGTGCAGGCCACCTTGAGTTGAAAGTTCTGGTATCCCTATATGAGAGGCGTGCACCGATTGGAAGCAACTATCAAGTCTGTGGGAGAACGAAATGTGAAAGGGAATGCTTTTTTTCAGGCCGTCTGCCTGAAACTGGCTGCAGCCGTCTGCGTTTTCTTAATTCTGAGGACTAATAACTACAGTTTTCACGCAGAGATTCTTCTCATTCTAGCATTCATCTCACTATTCAATACTATGCATACTCCAGAGCTCCAGAAGACGGTCAAAATAGTGTCACAGGGCCCCTGTAAGTGAACAGGATATAAGTTCGCTGTCCCGAGGGGGAGTGGCGAGGTGTCCCGAGGTGTGTATTGAAACCTAGAGGCAGCATAAGGAGCATGTTATACTGCAATTCGGGAAGAAATTATGTTTAATGAGATTTTCCTGAAGTGTGTGTGTAAGGGTGTGGGTGCAAGACTTTGGTAAAAATTGGGTTTTACCAGAGAAACAAACAACCCTACTGTTAGCGGAATCGGAACGCTAGGCTGGCAACATTGGGGGAGAGAGGGCGACCGGCGATGGAGGCAGTCGTCATGCATGCTGTTACTCTTTTTTGTTCCCCTTAATTGTCAATTAAAATGTTCATTTCTTTAAAATCTGTGAGTCTGCGAAGAATTCCTTAACACTACTTCTAATCATATAGTAGTTTTGGCATGCAAAACCTAATCAATTATTATTACAAGCCATGACAGAGCGGTGGACTACTGGTAAACTTTGCCCACTTCATATGTAACCACATCTGAATGTACAAAGACATTTCTACATCCTGCTCCCATAAAAATGTGACCACCGTTCACAGGAATCAAAACCCAGTCCCAATGATGTGTGGTGCAATTCCTCAGCTACTCTGAAAGCATGGTGGGTGCAATGGAGCAAATCCTTGTGTGTGTGTGTGTGCGTGTGTGCGCAGTCTTTTTTTACTGGATCTCACTGTAGTTTAGATAGACCAACAACGAAGTATCGCACCTTTTTCTGCCAGCACGAGCTTTGGATGCATGTTGATGAGCACACCCACTTAAGTTCTGTATATAGTGTAAGAATGGCTATAGCTGCCATCGCAAAGGAATCTCATTGTCGGGGATGCCCATACCTTGTGCGACAGCATCTTGGATGCGTTCTGGTATCTGTTCACGAATGCGCTCATACTCTGGGTCTTCTAGGTGGTGCTCTGGTTCACGGTACTCCTTCCGCTGCTTGCGTTGATTTTCCCGCTCAGCTTGTTTGGCCACCCAACGTTTCAAGCTGAAATGCAAGTGCATGTGTCAGTCATATTGGGAATGTTTGCTTGCACTTACTCAGCTCAAGAGGTGAGAGTTTTTAATGAAAAGGGGTTGCTCGAAACACGCTGAAGTTGTCTTTTCCATCGACATAATTCCTGCACAGCATGCAGGAAATTGTGCGGCTAGCATTAAAGGAAGGTTTTGATCTGAACATGTGTGCATGTCGCAACAGCAGAGATAAATCGAACAAGACTGGTCTAAATTACGCTTGCATTGCACAGCAAGCAGACGTCATCTAGCACTTCCAACCGTCATCGATGCCCGAATGTGTATGGCACCTGCAGCGCGCATGTAAGTGTTCCAGCTTGGGAAACGATTGGAGGCTAGCCCCAGCCCCCGTAGTTTTGATCAAGACTGAAACTACAGCTGTTACTCACTCACACTACAGCGAAACTGCGGTGAGCCATATCTGAACAAGCTTTCATTCAGGCGATTGCTACTGCACCGAGTGACGTATCACGTCCGATTACCTCAATTAAAGTGCAAGACGCGAGCAAGTGCTGAAACACGCACCATGCACTTACCGCGCTTCATGATTGATGTCCCGAAGCCGCCTTCCACTGAGATCACGGCACGCTTCACGGTTTGTCGTCTTCTCAATCTGGGCACCGATGGCCCTTAGCATAGAGCCGAAGCCACCTTTGCCACCCAGGAGCCCGGTGACGGAGCAGGTCAGACACTTCCCATCAGTCGCCACGACCTCGAGTAGCCGTCGTCCGCCGCAGGACAGGACTAGGAGCCCTTCGGGTATTCCCTGACACAGACCGCACACGCGCGAAATTAACAATTACACGAACACTTCAGCGGATTTTCGGTTCCGCTAACCGCCAAATCGGTGCACAGCACGAAATCGAGGTAAACAATGACCCTACAGCGCGAATAAGAAACGTCACCCACCTCAAGTCGAGAAACTTCTCGACGGATCTGCTCTACAGGCACGCCGTGATCGTCGCACTCGACGCACATCGTTTTACGTGACAGTGGCAAACGCACGAGGACAGGCATCTTGATTGACCGAAATCTGAGAAAACCAGCTGGACGATTCAACGAAGGCCGACAATATGCAAGAAGGCACGAAAGTAACACCGAGCGCTCGAGGATACTCGAGAAATGCTCGAGCTCGACGTTAGTGACGTTAGCAACGTTAGCTCGACGATGCGACGAGTTTTGTTTTCTTTGCGCATGCGCGAGGACATGTGCTTGCGAGAGGGAAACTCTAGGCTCTGCTAGGGACTTGGTGGATGGTGGTTTGGTACGTTCCTCCCCAGCGTGCATCATGCAAACAAACCGGCCCGTGTTACTGGCGGGTCGGTTCAACGTTACTAGAATAAAGGTCGGTTAGTGACATGGGCAAACCACGGCCACAGGCGTAGTATGGCAATAGATTTAAACTACGCCAGTAAGGACCCTGCCGTGATCTCGACTGAATCATTATCCCCAGTAGTACCTAGGCGAAGCTAGATTTTTAAGAAGCATACGTTACAAACGTCCCCAGACTTCCCTCCTCTCCACGCCACTCGACGGTACCGACTTCATAGGAGGATCTCGTCACTCTAACCGGCTTGTGTGGCGCGCTAATTTGCTGTTTTGCTGTGCGTGTGTGTGTGTGCGTGCGAGTGCCAGGATTCGACTGATGGCTCGTAACGGTGATGAGTGCGAGCCAGTACAAGCGACCAGTGCCCGACAAATTTACTGTGCATCCAACACGTGCGGCGCAAACGGCTCTGGCACTGGCATAAAGGGCCTGCACTTTTACCGATTCCCCGAGGATGCCAGGCGCTGTAGGCAGTGGATCGAGAACTGTGGAAACCCTACACTATCTGAAAAACCTGTGACAGAACTTTGTCAGAACACCTATTTGTGCCGAAGCCACTTCGACGCCAGCCAG
This sequence comes from Hyalomma asiaticum, assembly GCA_013339685.2. Taxonomy (NCBI): domain Eukaryota; kingdom Metazoa; phylum Arthropoda; class Arachnida; order Ixodida; family Ixodidae; genus Hyalomma; species Hyalomma asiaticum. The sequence continues at coordinate 33,890,037 of CM023489.1, forward strand.
TTTGAAACGCGCGATGGTTCCCGCCGTTTGAAACCCGATGCTGTACCGACCGTCTTTACGCCTGTCAATTTCGAACACTTAGAAATGGACCACGACTACTTAACTGTGTTGCCACGTGTTAAGCAGCCACTAAAAACGAAGTCGCCCGCTGTACCGAGAGCTGTGCCGCTAGAAGTTACTGTTACTTCATTGAACCAGTCGTCAACGAAGGTGCACAAGGAGCACTGCAAACGTCAGCCGCGGGTTCCGAGAGGAACGACTTCAAACAGCAGCACGAGCTTGACCGACACAAGCGGTGCAAGGACAACTGAGCCGTCGCCAACGGCTCTAGCGCATACTGAGCCCCTCGCAACAGTGGCGGCCGTGCCACAGAAGGCTTCCACTGGTGCTCCACACAGAAAACAAGCTGCCAGTCTGCAGCGAAAGCACCCTCCAGTACTAACTCGTCGCATAGCGCCAAGTGCCAAAGAAACTCCTCTGCAAAAGTACATGCTACTTTGTGCAGAATTTAAAAGTGAGCTTAAGCTGGCGGAGAAGCGCAAGGACACATTGGAGAAATTGTTTACTGGTGTGCAGGAAGTGTTGTTTCAAGAAGCAGAACTGTTGAACACGGGGGATACTGCGATTTTGGCGGGTTCTCTTGTGAAATTTTTGCAGGAGCGTTACTGCCGGAAGCCGGACACCTTGGCTGAAAGGGTGCTGGGCTCATTGTGGTCAAAATATCACAATAAACAGCCACGAAAGGTGCAGCAGCGACCGTTCGCTCAAGTTGCAGTCTTTGTTACGGCAAAGTCCCAGCCAGGACGAGTCATTCTGGGAAAGCGGAAGAACTTTCTTGGCGGAGGCTTGTACCAGGTTCCTTGTGGAGAAATTGAGTTTGGAGAGACATGGGAAGAAGCAGCATGTAGAGAAGTTTTTGAAAGCACAGCAATGCATGTTTGCAATTTGTCAGTGTGCTCTGTCGTAGACACCGTGGAACAGTCTTTGGATTATCATGCAGTGACAGTGTTCATGCGAGGCACTGTAGACGATAGCGAAGCACCAGAGCCTGAAGCAATGCAACCTGACTTATGCGACTCCTGGCACTGGAGGCAGTGGCAAGAACTGCCAAGCTTGAATGAGCTGCATTGGCCTCTGAGGGACTATAAAGCTGAAGGTTTGCAACCATTTTCCGAATGTTAGCTGCTGGAAATTTGCCATGTTGCTTGGTATTGTTGGGTCTGCATTGCTTACTGCACCATTTCTCTGCAACTTGTCTACTGTTCTTTGAGGCCAACTATTTTATATTGTTTGTGTGTATGTGTGTGTGTGAGTGAGTAGAGATAGGGAGACATGATTATCACGCGTGCACCAAAGGCTATAAACTGCGTGTTACACAAATTTTCTCCTGGATTTACGCAGATAATTCAGCTCTGTATTTTAACACTACGTTTACACATTTGATAACCACGGTTTATGTTTTCCACTGAGATTCATGAAAAGAGAGTTGAACTGTGAACCGAAGTTATTGCAGTGATCGGGCTCAAATTGGAAAAAAAGAAAGAAAAAGTTATAGGTTTTTGTTATTTGTCTGTTAAGAACTTGTTTTTAGGCATGTTTTTTAAGGAGCCCTGCAACACTTTTTGAACATAGCCAAAGGATAGCGCCATTCAGTCGTGCAGGCGCCTGAGAACATGTGAGCCAAGTATTGCATTGCACACATCAGGGAATTTGCAGTTTGGTTTCAAATACAGTTTGGAATTGCCTGCTCATCTTTCAACAAATAACATTGGTAGAGGCACTGGATACGTCACATGAGGCAGAACTGGCATTGGATGAGTCCCTGATTGCAGCAACATCCTCAGTAATGCTTTGTTTTAAGTTAACAAATAATAAAAATTCTGCAGATCGCAAGCACTGTGGGAATTGGTGCCATGTGAAGCAGTCAGCGAGAAAAATGCCAATGATGAATTTTTCGGCATTCAGCCAAGTGTTACGAAGTGCGATGAACGTCTGTACAGTGAGCAGGTGTATGTTGATAATGGGCTAATCAGTGACGTCGGCAACACTGTAGCGACTGAATTGTAGCTCATGATACGACGTAATGTTGGCACTCACATTAGAGCACAGATGTTTGTTCTGTCTAAAAGAAGTGCACGCTACGGTGAGATGATGTACGTGTCATAACCGTCATTTGTTGAAATATTTCCACGGAATCGTGCAAGGTTTGCAGATAAGCATGCCGAGTGATAGTTGAACACGAGTGTTATTACATTGACATGATAACGATTAACATACACTAGACATACGGTGGGCGTTACACAAGCTCTATCATAAGGATTGCTGGCCCAATATGTTTACTTACGTGTTCTGTGTAGGAGCAGCGGCAGTAGCTTAGTGGTAGCATGCTCGCTTGGCACATCGGCCGCCCGGGTTCGATTCCAATATACACCCTTGGTCCCCTACAGTATGTGTGCTTGTACCTATATATTTCAGTTTCGAACTATGAGAAATAAAATGTCTTTCTTGTGTTTTGGTATGTCACAATGATATATGAAATGTCTGTTTTAGTTGGTCATTGACTGTCACAGCTTGTATAAATTTCAAACACCTGTGGCGCATATCCGCTTACCATGGGCCGACCAGTATGGGTATGAGCCGCATGTTATTACAGTATCGTTAATTGTGATGTACACACCAAGTGTATCGCATTACGGATGTGAAGATTAATAATGCATGTTTGTCATACATTCTTACCCTGCCATCCAAATTTTGGTGTATACAGGGTGAACAAGACAGCTAGGAGAGACCCGAGACGTAGGCGGCTAGATAGATAGGTAGGGTCGAAGTTGCTCAAGTTCACCATGAAATGCATCGCACCTAGACAAGATGTATGCGTCCATCTTTAAGAACATTAAAAACTGTATGATTGTTTGCGCTTCTGGCCTCAATCAATAGTTGTCTGCTTATTGTTTTGTTCTCCCCTATGTTCATGTGCGGGTGGCACCTGGCAAACTTCACCAGTGCCAATTCAAACGCATGTGCCTAAATTGGTCCCTTTTTTTTTCATACTGAGCACACTGCGACAGCACTTAGCGATGAATATTGTATGTTTTAGAAACTGTCACTATACATGGGATTGCAGGCTTTGGGGTTACGCTTCTTGCGCTATGGCAAGGTTATCGCGCCAGGAGTTGATGCAGCCACCAGTGATGCTGGTGCTTACGCTGGCGGCTCGCTGGTCATTGTAACAGAAGTGTGCAAAAGCGTTCAAAAGAAAAAAAAATGCCCAGGCTACACGCCGATGTGATTTCTTGCCCCTTTTTCCTCACCGGCCTGTGCAGCTTCCCTTGTGGTGTTCCGGACAAAAACAGAGAAAGAGAGAGCGAGAAGGTGCTAGGGCACTGGAACTCTGCTCATACTTGACTGATTGGAAAATATTTTTGCTGAAAGCAATTCATAAGGCAATAATTCAAGGACTACCTTAAAAAAGTGCTGCAGAGCCCTTAAGAGCCTGTGTGGGGCAGGCCCATAGAGCAACTGGATCTGTGTCCGTTTATTGTCTGTTTTGTGCATTGTATTAGAACTAAGGTACATTGTTTAAAATCGTCCTTTAGTGAAATTTGAATGTCCAGACATAACTACACATTTGAAACAGTGTGCTAATGCATAATATCTAGCTTTCTTGCATGCAGTTCTAATGCGCGTGTGTTTGTCCATGAACATGCACTTTTTATCATTACTATTCTTTTGGCAACTGACGTCGAGTACAGAGTGCTGCAGAGGCAGCATAAGTGAGTTGTGTAAGAAAGTCTAGCAGATTTGTCCGAACTGCTTTTTTTTCAATGTCCATGTACTATGTAATTATCTTTTTTTATAAGTGTAGTACAATTTCAAATTGTGAATGGAAAATACAATTGAAAATTTACTTACCTCTTGCCATGGGAAACTGTTCCAATCAAAAGTAGTTAAGCATTTTGGAGCTCTCTTTTCATTTTTGTTGCAGTAATCCTCACCCATAGCTTCACTTGACACAGTCATGTGTGCCTATCATAACCGTTTTCATTTGCTTCCAGGTTGCCTTGTTCAAGTACAGTTAGTCTGAGATTTTAATAGGCAGGCACTGAGTTGTCTGTCAAACCAGTAGCTTTGTTAAAGGGTGCCCTAAAAACTTGAAAACAAATATCTATTCTTTTGGAGCGGTACTGCTCCAATTATTTTTTCTAATTGGTCGTTAGAATGAAAAAAATAATTGCACACACTCATTGAAACCAAACTTGTCTCAATGCTTGTACTTACATTGTCAACACGCAGGTTTGAAAGAATATGTGTGCCTTGATATTTGTGCTAACACGGGTTGCAGCAATGAATTGGAAACACATTGAACAATCCACTCTTTCTGCACACGTGCACTTTCGCCTTGCTGCCATATTTAGAGACTATGCTGCTTATATGGCAGATTGTATAAACGTATGTGCATTGATTGAGCTGTGTCAACTTGGAATGTGCATCAACTTGAAAGTGACAATGCAACTAAAAATAGATTGCAGAAGAAATTGTCTGGTGTCTGTTATCACTCTCAATAAGAATATCGTAATAGTGGCTCATTGACACCATATTAGCATTGTGAAAACATGCCTAGTGTGTCTACCTGTTGGGTTGCATGAAAAAAAAATTGTGTTTATCTGGTTTACATGTGGGAGCTATGCTGACGTAGCTCACATTTATATGACAGAACTAGTGTGTACGTGGATGGATGACACCACTGGCCAGGCCAGATACATGGCACATCTCATCGTGCTAGCTAAAGTAGTGCCAGCCTCTGTAGTAGTGCGCCAGGGACACAAATTTTCTCCTGCCACATGGTGCGATGACATCATAGGCTGGCCCTTCGGTGCTGATGAATTCAGCTGGAGAAGTCCATTCATGTGCCCATTTGTGTGCTGTGGTTTAGGTTCTATTATTTTATTTATTCATGATACTGTTAGCCATAAGGCTGTTACAGGGTTGGTTTAGGGCACCACACAACAAAAAGGGATGGTATAATAATACATTATAAAAAAAAGAGACAGAGACTGTGTGTTACAACAACAATTACACCAATGGAGTGTCGTACATAAAAAAATACAATAATATCTCCCTCCCCACGCAGAGTACCATGTCAGCGATATTTCAACGCCAGCTAAATTCTATTCTCTGCCTTTCAATCAAGAGCTCTCTCTCTCTCACACAATAATATCTTAATGTGAGCATGTACAGTTGTCAACATATATGAAGTCGACGTCAGTAAAAAAAGAAAAAAGGTAATATGAATTGGTATAAGTCGTGTCCACCTTTCACAGTGTCCATATTTAAAACCTTGTAAATTACTTATAGTAAAACAATGATATTGGTCTACTGATGGTCGGAATGATTTTAGCTATCGTTGCGATGCATTTGTATAAAATCACCAAAACAGTTTCAGGGTCCCTTTAACTACATGGTGAATGTCTTTACCATATTATTCAAATTTGCTTTGCTCACCGTAATGGCAAACTGTTCTCAGCAATTCCCACACCTTTGTAAGCTTTCACGGCTCCCACTTCATCATAAAAATTGCCCCATGTCCAGTTAGTAAAATAAGTTAAAGATCCACAGGTCCCTTATTTCACTGGTTGAGGCCTCAATCAGCAACACGCTCAACCAGTGGACATTGATGGTTAGCCCACGTTAAGCATACTCATGAGTGGGCACTTTTGCATTTTGCGCGAAGACCTTGATTGTCCTCGGCACAGCTAGTTGGCAGAATACCAAATAATTTGTCATAGGCAATCTTCTCGCTAACTGGTTCGCATGACACTGATTTGCACAGTGCGTGAGATCCACAGGATTTTCTTTCCTAAACTATTTATTTATCACATACCAATAATTCTTGGTCGAAGTATCGCCAGAATGGACATGCGCCAGCTGCATAGATGACCTACATCGACGTATGAATCCCTTGGAATCTCTACTGAAGAATGAAAGGAAAAAAAGAGAAAAAAGAACAAGAAGCAGGAAGTGTGAAGCAATTGCAAGCGTGCATGCCAGACGGAGGTGGATAGACAACAAAACAACGCAGGAACAGCAGCGGTAAAGAACACGCGTCAGGAGAACAGCACGGCAGCATGCAGACACAGTAGCAGAAGCCAACATAAACTGGTTCCGGATGGCCATTGCATGTTTATAGCACAACCTGCTGGATGTTGATTGTGCAAGGTCCTCCGTTTGCAGCTCAGTTGCGCCTCACACAATTTACAGCTGATGTTAAATGTGTTATGGGCTGTATTTTCCATCGATGTTTTGCAGATGATGTACATGCGTCCACAAAATCGATATTCCAAGTGGCCTCGCCTTCAAGATTTTGTGCCAGGTCCTTTAAGGCTATCGCATTAAATAGATTCTACACTTACCACCCCTGCTCTTATTCCCACCTCCCCCTCATAGGCCACGTGCAGTCGAGTATTCCATGCGTGTCATCAGCGCCGGAATGCACATACTGGCAGACAGAAGAAGCAAAATCGGGCAGACTGTGGCAGGATCACGACCTCCTCTATATATTTTATAGAGGAGGTCGTGCGCAGGATAATACCCGCGTCCCACTTTTAGATGCGAAGCAGCTTATGGCGGGGGCTCTGTCCGTCCCCCCTTCCGGTCCGCGTCCCACGCGCCCACAGCGCATGCGCGTCCCCTCCCCCTGTCTCTCCTACGCTCCCCCCCTTTTCTCTCCACTAGGAATCCTCTACTCTACGGAGCGGCGTGCACGACAGGTGGTGCGACAGCTGCATACTCCGCCGGGGACGCCACGGCAGTTCCGCGGTATGAAGATGACGGAGCGCGCGCGCCTCATCCTCTCCTGTGCATCGCCAGCAGCGCCGCGATGAGCGCCCGGGCCATCACGGTGCTGTGCGTTGTCAGTGCACGTTGAAAGAACTCCAGGTGGTCTAAATTTCCGGAGCCCTCCACTACGGCCTTTCTCTCCTCTCTATCTCTTTCACTCCTTTTCCCCCCCACCCCAATGGACGCGTAGCCGTGCTCCCTACATGGGCTGCAGAAATTAGCGTCCTTTCTTAACCGAACCACAATCATCATCACGCAACCACCGCGTTCTCTCCCTTCCTCTTATACATTCTCATTCGTCCTCTCAATAAAATTACACCATATCCCGCTCAAGCTAACCATCTCGCCGCTGCTTCGCATCCTCACATGGTTCCCTTTAGCGGGAGATGGTGTAATTTTTTTTCTTCTGCTTTGTTTCCTTTGAGAGGCGTGCTCCAAACCTGCAGCAAACTGTTCCAGAGGGCGACGCGAGTGGGCTACCAAGCTCTACCTTTATTTTTTCCTCGACAAACGTTTGTTTTCCCGAATCGCACATATTTTCACAACTAATTTTTCTCCTTTCCTACCTATTATCTATTATCCTTCCGCTGTGAAGTAACAATCTTGCCCGCACTACCTTGCGTTTCTGTTTGCTCCACACCTTTGAGCCACCAATACTCGATCTAAGCGCATTTTACTTATTTCTATCGCCGACATGTTCAGCTTTCCAGTGCTATCCCTGAAACCCTTGGCCTCCTGCGGGGTAGTGTCCCCAGCTACAAATGGGTGGACATCAGTACATTCAATGAAAATATGATCTGTCGTTTCCCTAGCTTTTCCACAGAACGTACATGTATCCCCTTCTTCATTGAATTTCGCTCTGTAACTCCGGGTTTTCAGACAACCTGACCTTGCTTCAAACAGTAAAGCGCTTCCCTTTGAATTATCATAAAAATTTTCTCCCTTGATTTGGTCTTTCCCTTTTCTGTAGTTGCTCAATGTCGGTTTCTTCTCCATTGCTGCTATCTCGTGCGCGTCTCATAAGTGCGCCCCAAGCGGCCAATGTCAGCGACACTGAGCCGTCCAACGAGAGCTACGTAGCGCCCACAAGTCACTGGACGGAGCCCCCTCAAACCGAGGCCACGCGTGCCGCGTCTGCCACCGTCCCTGGTTCGACGCGAACGTCTTTACGCTGAGGTCGGTGCGAAACTTTGAGAAGCCGTTCTCTGGGTGCTTCGCGAAGCGTTTCCCGAAGCCTCGGGTCACGACGAAATCCGGATGTGCCGGGGACGAAACCCGGACCAGTCAAGTTACTATCTGCTTCTCTAGCCTTGCGCCACTGATGAAAGCTTCGCTAATTTTTAAAGATGATAGTCTTTCTTGGGATACTTCAACGCAGAAATTTGGTCTGTCTGTCTGTCTGTCTGTCTGTCTGTCTGTCTGTCACCCGATTCAGTAGAATGGCAAAAGTTTAACCCCTTCCTCAACGACCACCCATCTTGATCTGGTTTCTGTGTTCATATGCAGACACCATTGTCAATCAAAAAGCGAACATTACGCATATCTGAGGCGCAACATCAATACGTGAGCAGTGTATTTCTTTATTTGAGAAAATGCATAGATATGTAATTCTAAAGACCGCGGTGTTTATTACGCTGCGTTGACAATGCGACGCTATGAACGAAAAAGCGGACGTTTCCTACGCTTCGGTAAAACGTTGGTCATAGTATAGGTGTTCTGTGGTAAAATTAAGATCCAGGGACCTTAGGTAAAACGACACGGTGCTGCCACCTACCATTAGCTCTGCGTACTACGCAAGCTTCTTGCGTTTCCTGATAACATGGCCAGATGGCGTCCATATACCTCACGCAGCGCTGCCTCCATTTCATCAATGCCAGCCACATGCGGCCGATTCAATATTGATGGGGCGCTGTCTGAGGCAAGAGAAAACATAAATGGCCGTTTGATGATATAGATATAGAACACACTCTACAAGACATGCCCAGACAACGCAGGGAAAAGGCCGACGAGCAGATTGCAGCGGAGAAGCGCCGGCGTGCCAATGCCCGTCCTCTCAAGCGTGCCCAGGAAACGTCAGAGCAACGAGCCCAGCGTCTAGCGAAAGATCCTGAATCGAGGCGCGCCCGGAGGCAACAGGAAACAGACGAGGTGCGCGATGCGTGAATTGTCACTGACCGTACCCGGCGGCTGAACAGACACCCGAAGCTCGTGCCGTGCCGAACCGCAGCTCGTGCCGAACCGCAGATGAACCGGGACTCATGTAGTACGGCCAGTAGAAGACTGTCGTCTTTCGACGACATTTGCAGCGAAGCACGGAGATACGCGGCCATTTTTTGTTCTTACAAAGAAATCTGGTGCATATTAAATAAACATGTATGTTCTTGCAACTGACGCCCAGGTCTTGCAGCGGACGTAAAATGCCCACAGCTAATTTATTATGCATGCCATAATAAATCTGCATCCATTCGTTTTGTTGAGAAGTCGGTCATCCTCCATATGGCGTAAGAGACGTGCCGTATCCTCTTGTGAAGGTGAAGCTTCCATTTGAATTATCATAAAGTTTTCTCTCTCTTGATTTCGTATTTCCCTTTTCTGTAGTTGCTCAGTGCCGGTTTCTTCTCCATTGCTGCGATCTCGCGATGGATGGTTGCTATGAGCAGTTATAGAGAAGGCACTGCTATGAGCGTGCCCTTTGTAACGGGCCGGTGACATGTGCGCCACCAGGCTCGTAAGAAAATTTAAGAACTTTTCTCTTTTTTTCCTTCTCTCTTTAAATTTCCTCATGCCTTTTAAATCTACTTCAATCAAATCGATCATACTATAGCAAAAACGGAAATTCATAGCCCAGTTATCTGCCCCTTATGGCAGGAAGTCGCGCGCGTTAAAGTCTTTAGCGCGCGTCTCATAGGTGCACCCCGAGTGGCCAATGTCAGCGACACTGAGCCGTCCGACGAGAGCTACGTAGCGCCCACTGGTCAGTGGATGGAGTCCTGTCACGCCGAGGCCAATCGTGCCGTGTCTGCCACCGTCTATGGTTCGACGCGAACGTCTTTATGCTGAGGTCGGTGCGAAACCTTGAGAAGTGTTCTCTGGGCCTTGCAGTGCTTCGCGAGGCGTTTCCCGAAGCCTCGGGTAACGACAAAATCCGGGTGTGCTGGAGACAAAACCTGGACCAGCCAAGTTACCAGCTGCTTCTCTAGCCTTGCGCCACTAATGAAAGCTTCGCTAATTTTCTGTTCTTGCAACGCAATTTGGTACATTTTAAATAAAGATGTATGTTCTTGCAACTGACGCCCAAGACAGTGTACATAAAATGTCCACAGCTAATTTATTATGCATGCCATAATAAATCTGCATTCGTTTGTTTTGTTGAGAAGTCGGTCATCCTCCATATGGCATAATAGATGTACCGTATACTCTTGTGGAGGTGAAGTACACAACGGCCAAAGCAGGTATGGTAAAGCTTTTCCTTAGGCAAGCTTACCTCCCCAAGGACTCGCTGTACAAAGATACAGGAGAACACGGTCGTCGAAATTTGATCACCATGTCTTCAGTGTTCGATACTCGTACTTTGGTCACAGTACGAAATTTCCAACGCACTTGTTGGTCCTCGCCTAAGCTCCAAAGCGCACTCCACAGCTTGCCTCGTGTACACGCACACTGACATCTGACGCGTACATATAGTACCGCATATGTCTGCATCGTCCGACGCAGACATCTGCAGTACTATGCGTATGTAGACATCTGGGTATGTTCGCTAACATCAAGCACAGGTTGCGCCAAGCGATGACGCATGGGTAAATTTGTTTTGACCTGGGAGCCTTGTGCAACCTACAACAGGGGACCGGCGATGAATCGCGAGGCAGAAGAAAGGGAGGAGGAAAACCCAAACAAGAAAAGTTAAGGAAGCTGACCTGAGTTTGGAGAGAGGGGTTATCTTGATTTCTTTATGAGGTTGTGATCATGAAACAGTCATGCATTTATATTCATTAATGAGTTGCAAAAATATTTATGAAAAATAAGGAAAAACAATGACATTTCGTCTACTGAAAGGAATCGGCAGGCAAGTCCGTTGGATTCGGCTGGAAAATTATGTATAGCATCACGTGCAGCTTTGTCGCAGCGAGCCAGCGACGCAATACCGAGGTATCCTAGAAGACTAATGTGGTTATACGTCAAACTTCAATCCAAAAGCTTTCGAAGAGGGATTTGCAGACATCCTTTAGGTTGGTGGGCATCTACAACATTACATTAAAAAGCGTTCTGTTGTTCTGTGAGATGTCGATCGAGATACAGCCAGAAGTGATTAGACGATTGGGGGAAATATACTTTTCCCGCCCTTCCTTCCAGAAACTGAATACGCTTCATTTTCGGGTACAACCTCGGATCCACGATATGAGTAGTTCATTTCCTCTTGTCTTGTGTACCAGAACGGTGTCCGAGGATCAGGAAATTAAGAGATAAGGCAACTGCGATGGGAGGTCACATAATCGCATGCGTAGATGTTGAGGATTCACTCGGATGAGAAGTGACTCAAAAGGCATTGCGACAACCAGGGGCCCAAACTGATCTCTGGGAGATGTGTGAACCGGGAAGAATGCGGGGGCACAGGAAGACCACGAGAAAGGCCCGGGGCAGGTGAGTGCGTGAGTCCGCTTTGTACGTGTATTGACAAGCTGCAGAGTGGGTTCGGGTGAGTCCATTCGGAGGTAGGGAAGGTGGAATAACCCAGCGCATTTTCACGCAAGGCAAATTGAACTGTTGCGCGTACTGCATGTGCAGGCAAGTGCTTAAAGGGACAATATAAGAGAAAAAAGTATATCGGTTTATACAGATACATTTTTCTTTGAGAAGTCTATTGTCGTTGATTTGGTCATCGCGGGTTCAGTATAAAAGAAGACAATGAAGGTCAAAACTTCAAAAATGAAGCTTTGACCCCCTGCTCAGCTGCCACCCAAAAAAACGCGGGTTCTATCCTGGCCACGGCAGTGGAATTTTTGATGGAGGCGAAAATGCCAGCGGCAAGTGCACTTTGCGTTGTCAGTGCGCTTCCAAGAACGCCAGGTGATGATGATGATTGTGGTTCGGTTAGGAAAGGACGCTAATTTCTGCAGCCCATGTAGGGAGCACGGCTAAGCGTCCGTGGGGGTGGGGGAAAGGAAGTGAAAGAGATAGAGAGGAGAGAAAGGCCGTAGTGGAGGGCTCCGGAAATTTAGACCACCTGGGGTTCTTTAACGTGCACTGACATCGCACAGTACACGGGACTCTGGCATTTTCGCCTCCTTCGAAAATGCGACCGCCGCGGCCGGGATCGAACCCGCGTTTTTTGGGTGGCAGCCGAGTACCGTTACCCCTACACCACTGCGGCGGACAACGCCAGGTGGTCGAAATTTGCGGAGCCTTCCACTAGGCCTTTCTTCTTCCTATCTTTTAAAGACGATAGTCTTTCTTGGGATACTTCAACGCAGAAATTTTGGTCTGTCTGTCTGTCTGTCTGTCTGTGTGGGTTAGTGTGTCCGTCCTGCTGCGAAAGGTGAACCGCTTCCTCAGCGACCACCCAGCTTGAACTGGTGGCTACCTTCATACTTTTGAACACAGTCGGCCAAAAAGCAAATATTACGCATATCTGAGGCGCAACATCAATACGTATGTATTGGACGGTGTGTTCCTTTAGTAGAAAATACATAGATGCGTAATTCTAAAGACCCTAGTGCTTGTTAGGATGCGCAAAAGCGGATGTTTCCTGTACTAGGCAAGCTTCTTGCGTTTCCCGTAACCATGGCCAGATGGCGCCCTTATCTCGAGAGGAAAAAAAAAGTTCTTAAATCTTCTTACGAGCCTGGTGGCGCACATGTCACCGCCCCGTTACAAAGGGGAAGCTCATAGCATCCATCCATCCAGTTTTCAAGGTAGCGACACCCTCCCTTTTCCTCTTCGCTTATTTGCCTGGAGCGCCCCCAAGAAGGTTCCAAGCGTGCATAAAAAAGGCAATGTTTCCTTTGAGTTATTATGTGGAATGGAAGCAATTATACTTTAATAGAAGGAAATGAGATATAGAACAAACGGTTACTTAGTTGATTATAAACGGTACACCATAAGAAGAAGCATGATGTGTGTTGCCCAACTGGCAACGCTGTGCAAGTTTTGTATTTCCCACCGCTAGCCATGGCGTCGCGTTCAGTACGGCGTCGTATACGGCGTAGTTGTAGTAGACCATCCACTGAGTTCTCCGAAGTTGTTGATTTGCTCGTGCAAATTATGTGTCACAATTAACGCGCTTCTTGCTGGACATCGTGAGTGACCACAGGGCAGCACCGTTAGTGATCACAGCCGCATTAAGCACTTCGGAGGGAAAACTGCGGCCAGAGTGCAACGAACGCTTGACTAGCCGAAGTGCGATATATATATATATTTTTGAGACTACGTCAATTTTCGCAGTCAGGACCCCAGGTAATCGTGGTGCGTGTTCAGTGGTGCCAAACGCTGAAGCAAAGCCTTGTACACGCTATTCTAAAACTGAATTTTATTAGAGTGACAATTACAGGGACCGCGGCACCGCAACGCGAGTGCACGCTACGTGTCCCGAAGTGATGAACCTTGCACGATGTCAGCGGCTCGTCGTCATATAGTCAGCGGTAAGCAACAGAAATGTGTTGGAATACCGAGCGTTCGGTAGTAAAAAAGTGTGATAGTGAACGCGGGGCTTTGCAGCAAACTCGCTGCCACTTCGCATGTCTTCCAGCGTGTCAACCGAATGTTGGCGCGGCCGCTTGGTTTCTTGCCTTAGTTTCTTGTTTGTGCACAGGATTTCGCCGTTTACAAACCTCACTGTGAACCTCGCAAAGCCGCGTCGACGGCGTTACACAGAAGTCCTCGCGTGAAATGTTTTGTAGCCACACTTCACGGCGTGCACTATTCCGGATGCCGCGAGGTATGCACTATTCCGGATGCCGCGAGGTATGTTGTAGAGTGAGATACCATGTTCTGTTTTGTTGCTGCAGCCTACAGCACAACAACCCGGCATTGTTCACAAACTGGCAAGTACTTGACGTATCCACAGCGAAGTATGTTTGGCCGACTTCGCGCCAACTGGAACGCTTCTCTTCTACAGCGTATGTCTTGGCTAGAATTTCGTCTTTCGTCACGGCCACAATCCGACCGGGACCATAGGCGCATGCGCACTAGTTTTGAACCTTTTTGCAGAAAAATAAACGTCACCACCAACCACTAACAACGTCACGTGCAAGGAATGCGCCAATCACAGACGCATATGGCAGAAAAAAGAAGGAGCAGGCGCGAGAGTGAGGAGGACGGCCCAGAGAACAATGAGTGTCGCTACCTTGGTTACGGTACTCGGCTGCCACCCAAAATACGCGGGTTCGATCCCGGCCGCGGCGGTCGCATTTTCGATGGAGGCGAAAATGCCAGAGGCCCGTGTACTGTGCGTTGTCAGTGCACGTTAAAGAACCCCAGGTGGTCTAAATTTCCGGAGCCCTCCAATACGGCCTTTCTCTCCTCTCTATCTCTTTCACTCCCTTTCCCCCACCCCCACGGACGCTTAGCCGTGCTCCCTACATGGGCTGCAGAAATTAGCGTCCTTTCCTAACCGAAACACAATCATCATCATCATCAAAACTGCGCTCGTGCCGACCGGAACGCAGGGAACGGCCGCCCGCCACTCCGGCCGGTCCCATTCTCTACTCGCGTCTCTTCGTTTTCCCTCTCGCTTGCGCAACTCCTCGGGGGGAATGGAAACACGCGAAACGGGACTCATGTAGCACGGCCGGTAGAAGGCTATCGTCTTTCGACGGCATTTGCAGCGAAGCACGGAGATACGCGGCCAATTTTTTCAATCCCTTTCCCCTATAATCCACGGATGCTTAGCCGTGCTCCCGACATGGGCTGCAGAAATTAGCGTCCTGTCCTTAACCGAACCACAATCACCATCATCTTTACCCCCATGTTCATTGTTTCCCACTTCTTTGCGTCGTCGTACCTTCTTATTCGTCGCTTTTTGCTTCTCCCTTCCTGCTGCTTCTTCCTTGCCTTCTTTGTGGTCGTTGTCTTTTTCCTCCTTCTCTTCGTGATTTCATTCTTCTTCTTCGTCCTCATTATTTGGTATTGTTTTTACAGCATGAGCTGTTATGGGTTAGTTACAATGGCCGAAATTGATGATTGATTGATTTCTGGGGTATAACGTCCCGAAACGACGATCTGATTATGAGAGACGCCGTAGTGGAGGGCTTCGGAAATTTCGACCACCTGGGGTTCTCTAACGTACACTGACATCGCACAGCACACGGGCCTCAACATTTCGCCTCCATCGAAATGGAGCCGCCGGGGCCGGGGTTCGATCCTGCGACCCTCGGATCAGCAGCCGAGTAACATAGCCACTAGACCACCGTGGCGGCAGAAATTGGCTGCGATTGTGTCCACTGCCGCCGCGAGTGCCAGTGACTGCTATCACTCACACACAAAAAGAGAAGGAAATTAAAGAACAGAAAAGGTAATCGCCTCTTTCACTCCCTGAATATAGTCTAACATCGAAGCTGTTTTGGTTACACAGAGTGTTACACAACATGCTAGTGAAAACATTGCAAGCAGTCAACATTTTAAATGTTTTGTTTCAACTCGGCTCTGACCCCCTCGGCGCTGTCGTTAAAGGTGCACTCCGACGGTTTTCTTTTCACGTATTCCGATATCGCTCTTTTCCATTGCCACTGAGAGTCCTGTAGCAGGCAGGGTGGTTCAGTTTGCTCGGAAAACTCGCCAATAATTTTAAATAACCGAATAAACGTGTGTTCAAACCAAAACCTTAACGGTCAGAGGCTTCGTCCTGCGTATGCGATGACGTCACAGCTTCCCCCGCAAGTACGAACCTGGGGCTAGAAAAACGAAAGTGACGATGTTACCCGACGATACATCGAGTTGTGCCAGCTTTCCTGAACTTGACAACGGCGTTTTGAGCGCAGGAATACCTGCCGTTTTGCTTTTGAAGTCGCTCAGGCTCCGATAGACAGCAGTTGAAGGTAACGACGTCAAAAACTCATGGAGGCCCGCTTTGGAATCTACTGAAAAATTTCTTGCTCCCGCTCACTCTTGTCCCTATGCAAAGCGATGTCACGACACCACCGCATATTACGAATCGAACCGAGCTTGGCCATCCGGCTGTCGTGCGAAGTGCGAAGATGGGAAAGATAAGATACGAGAGCTGGATGAGGCGTGCAAAGAACGGAATACGCAAGAAACCAGGCCAACCAAGGCTGAGTCGGTGTGTTGGGCCTTGCGTTGCTCCGTGATGCTTCAACACCGCAGTTATACCAGTTCAGAAAAGGCTTTCAGGATTCCTAATGACAACAGGTAAGCCTGTAATTTCTGACGAGGTATGCATGAGTAGACTCGCTTATTGCAAGCCTCAGGCGACTAGAATATAAGATCAGTTTCGCTCGAATAGTTCATGACGGCAGAAGATATGCTGTGGGTGCAATACTCGTATGAAGTGCTTGAGGGGCGTGTTCGTCGGGCAAATATTTGTTCACTCACTAGTTTGTCGACGTGTACAACTAAGGCTAAAGTTAGTGAGACATAGACGTGGTGTTCTATCGAATTTCAAGCGCAGTGATCGCAATAGGGTGCACAGAATGCTGCGTCTTAATTTACCACTGCTAAGTCATTGACTGTAGAATGTTCAAGATGTCTACGGTTTTCCTGAAGTTTTGAGCATAGACGGCATACACGCAGTTGATACGTGAACAGCTCGAGCAACTATATGTTCACTGGTTTTCACTCAAATTTCAATGGACATTTGGGGGGAGGGGGGGGGGGGCGCTGCGGCAGTCTAGTGGCTGTGGCACTCGGCTGCTGATCCGAAGGGCGCGGGATCGAATCCTGACCGTGGCGGCTGCATTTCGATGGAGGCAAAATGTCGAGGCCCCTGTAGTGTGCGATGTCAGCGCACGTACACGTCACATCGGCATCAATGGCTGTGAGCCATTAGATGTCACTGAGTGCATAGTAGAGGCGCCGCAATTAACGATAATGAAAACACGTACGACGCATGCCCCCGTTGGATATATGGGTATATGAGCCACACGGGATTGTAATTACGTTTAGATGATGCCCGACTGGCATAGTTTCCGCTTTGCGACACCTAGGTCACGGGTCTGACTGCCAAGAGTCTTCGAAGTGGAAACTGGAAATGAACTTAAGGCCGGAAGGGCGTACAGAAAGACCACTCCGCTGAGTCAGAGTGGCGCGAAGTGAATTGCATGCGACGATGTTAAGCATTCTATGATTCTGATTTCGTTTTAGGTGGGATCTATTCGTTTTTCGTAACATCGAGATTTTCACGAATAACTGCTCAAACAGGTTTGACTGTTTCTCTCTCTGACACACACACACACACACACACACACACACACACACACACACACACACACACACACACACACACACACACCCGACAGCAGCATCTTGTCTCTCCACCACAAAAACATCTGGACTAACCCATAGTTTATACAATTGGTAGTTGCTCAATTTTCGCGACAGGGCATTATAGTTTGTTGCATTTCACGCATTTAAAACATCTACATTGGCACATCTGCACTAAACTATACCCGGGAGCCTTCTCTGCCAGAAATTCAAACCGGCATTATCGTAATTGGCATGACCTTAAACTTTCACGCCTCATTACGCGCAGATTGACCCCTCACTGCTTTGGCCTCCTACACCCTCCCCCACCTTTTTTGTTAGATAATTGGCTCTCCCTCGAAATTCACCTTTCGGGAATATTCCCTTCTTTTTTTCTTTTACAATTGGCTGTAAGCCCGATATACCTTCGGGTGGTGCGGGCTACCCGCACATTATTTTAATTTGTTTTCGATCGCAGGGGGACAAATTTAACACACACACACAGCTGTACAATCGCACTGCAAAAAAAGAGAGAAGCATTTCGCGTAAGCACTTGGACTTTGAATGCTTCAGCGGCAAACGCGGATTGCTTATTATGTCGCAAATTGTGTCGTTTACTAACCTTTAACAATATCTTTAGAAGCCTTTGAATGAAGACGTCATGCTAACTAGCGAGAAGTCTCCAAAGCACTGCAGGCACAACTGAGCCTCCCTGTCCACAGTATACAGCTTCAAAGTAGCATATGGTGAAACTCGCGCCACCACTGGAGTTGACGCAAGTTTCCGAGAAAAGTACGAACGTTCTGTCGGCTCCTGTGAGACTGGCTATTTCCCTGCCGCAGTCGCTATCTAAACCCTTCAGGACTCCCAGAGTATAGTACGGTGTATTTCGAATCGTTTTCTATTTCTAAACACAGTTCAACCGTTGGCACTATGTACGTGGTAGTAAATATCGTTTCATGCTTCATTGCTGGGACAGCTGAAACAGCTCTCCCATGGTAGGGCTGGACTGCCCTAAATCGTTAACATTTGTTATAAACACCAACAAAAAAGGTTGGATGGCCTGCAGGTGTTAACAAATTTTTCTTTTTAATGGCGAATATAGCACATGGTAATTTGTAATGACCTGAAAACTCGGCATATTGGTTATGTGCCGCTGAGGTACTAAAACAAAGCGTCAGTGTCATCTCTTATTAAACTGAAACACTTCTTTGCGCCTAGCGAACATTTCGTGCAACCAGATCAGAACGCTTTACCTGCAACGTGCTTCATGATTCCTTCGAGTTATTTACGCTAACATAGCCTCGCCAGCGGCTGACGCTGCTTCGAAAGAGAAAGCCTCTATACGGGGTGAATAGCACAGCATATTCAAGCATACTATGGTACAGCAAGGAGGTGGGAAAGGTAAGGGGGGCTGAGGAAAAGGGAAAGAAAAATTACACCATCTGCCGCTAAAGGGAACCATGCGTGGATGCGAAGCAGTAGAGAGATGGTTAGCTTGAGCGGGGGATGGTGTAATTTTTCGCGGCAGCGGCCCGAGCGCTCATCGCGGCGCTGCACAGGAGAGAGAATGAGGCGCGCGCGCGCTCCGTCATTTTCATACCGCGGAACTACCGTGGCGCCCCCAGCGGAGTACGCAGCTGTCGCACCACCTGTCGTGCGCGCTGCTCCGTAGAGTAGAGGATTCCTAGAGGAGAGAAAGGGGGAGCGTAGGAGAGGATAGAGAGGGGCAGGGGACGCGCATGCGCTGTGGGGGTGTGGGACGCGGGACGCAGGCGCCGCTCCGTAGAGTAGAGGATCCCTAGGGGAGAGAAATGGGGGAGCTAGCAGATGCTGCCTGCGTCAGCGTTGTCTCTCGCGGGCGAGGGCGCGTTCTCGTTCCTTGCCAGCTTGGGCCAGCCGTTGCGCATGCACAGTGGGGGCGTGGACGGCGCGAGGACGGAACAGGCTCGACCATAAGCTGCTTCGCATCTAAAAGGGCAGAGTAAGGCATAGTATATGCCTGTATAGTATCGTATAGCAATGGGGTGGGGAAGGAAATTGAGGGTGGGGGAGGTATCTGAGTGTGGGGAAAAGGGAAATGAGGAGGTAAGAAGACGAACCATAGCATGCGTATGTATAGCACGGTATAGCAATTAGGTGCGGAGGGAAGTGAGGGCTAGCAGGAGGAAAAGGGAGAGAATAAGGCCATCAGTGCCTCAGTATAGTAAAACAGGGGCATGGAAAAGGGACGTGGGAGTGAAGATGAGTGGTGTGGGAGTGAGGAAGAGGGAAGCGATGAGCGGAGAGGGTAAAGCGTAGCATGCCTACGTATAGTACGGTATAGCAAGTAGGCAGGAAACGCATCTGTAACACTGGATTTTAACGTTTAGCTAACATCGGCACTAAAGTTCCCGCTTGCAACGCTATTGTACTGAATACGCATCCCTAATTTCGAACTAACGTCTGGTCTACCTCGCGGACAAAGTGGAGCCTGTGCCGAATGTAGCTGCTGGAATAATCACGTTCCCCTCATTTACGTTTCGGGGCTGGCCTTTGAGACCTTAGGCTACGCCTAAATGTAGCGTCTGCTTGAATCTCGAACGAAATATCGCTGTCTGTTTACCGTAGATAGTGATAGTGATGTTGTGGCTACAGGCGGTGTTAGCCTGGCAGACCTGGCCGGCAATACCCGCGTACGCAATACAGGTATAGGCCACACGATGATGATGATGATGATGCTTCTACACAAATGGCACATACCCACATCGGGGGATTGGCCAAGGCCTGATAATCTTAGTTTTATATTGTCTTTTGCATATACCACTACACGATGTTTCTTTCTTTCTTTCTTTCTTTCTTTCTTTCTTTCTTTCTTTCTTTCTTTCTTTCTTTCTTTCTTTCTTTCTTTCTACGTGTACCTCATAGTCGTATCTACAGTGCGAGTATGAGGCACAGGTGATTTTATCAGCGTTAATTGCGGCACAACTCACGAACTGATCGTTCTATAGATGTCGCGGCCAAAGTCACGTCGGTCATACATTCGTACCACTCCACGCTGATGTTTGTATACGCCAAGTGAAGGAGACCAGAGTTCTCGATCTTCTTCGAAGTTTGTGGTATTTCATTCACAAGCTCACCTTCAGGTTTCCTCGAGCAGAGCGGAGGGGATCCCGGACGGACATAATGCCACTAGGAGCTGGCAGAAGAAAAAAAAACGAAAAAAAATACCTATCGCTATCTTTAGCCATAAGAATCAAACGTTGAGTTAATCTAGCTCCTCCCAGAAAAATTGAAGGACGCTTTTAAGCCCCACCTTTGAGAGAGGAACGCGACAGGCTTGTCGGGCCCAAGGAGGTTTCAAACCTCCTTGGTCGGGCCCCGTTCGCACAAGGAGGTTTAAAATTAAAGAAAGGAAATTTAAAACCTCCTTGCGTTCGCATCGCCTTGTTAGAAGCTTGCTGTGCTGTCGCTTTAAAACACAGAGGTCACATTCGCTATAACCAGCGCCTCCTCGAGTGGCTCTGCCGAGCAGGCGAGCGCCATCTAGATGATATTTACTAAGTAACCTACCCGGGCCAACGCCCTCTTTATATAGGTGGCGCTGCCCGTGGGCTGTAAAAAGGGGTTTGCAATTGAGCTTCGTCGTAACGAAAATGCGTTTTCTCTTGCATTACAATTACAATCCGAGCTATCACGCATGTAGGCTGTACTTAAAGGGTCCCTGAAACGTTTTTTTTACATTGCGTCACTGATTAGGCAACACAATTGTGAAATCATTCACACCATAAATAAAGCGAAGCACCATGCACTAAGGCAGCTATGGGCTTATTTATGTCGCCTTCCTCCTTACCACTGCTGTTCCTCCTCAACTCGATCAGCTGCGGAGTGCGCGCTAGCGACGGCTGCGCCACCCGCGTCAGCCGCTCTGCCGAGCCCTCCGTAGCGACATAGCGCGCCGATATCTTTACTGAGGTCGCCGGCCTCGGCAGTGCTAGCCTCTATAATAGAGCGCCGGCGACTCGTGCGTACGCCGCCAGATTCCTCGACGATACCGTTGGCTGAAACGAAGGAGCACGTTGTAAGAGCACGTTGTTCGCAGTTAGGTTGGGAAAATTACGTGCACGTCACTGGCGGGCCATGGCGGATGGCCCTTCGTGGTCGAGGTGGTTCGGGTTGGTCTTTTTCCGCCACTGACGCCGACGTCGACGCCAACTCCTGATATGTGCAACACGAGCTCACAATTTATAACAATACTTCATCACGCGCTGCAATCCACATCAGAGACAACCGATCGCGTCTCCTCGCGACTTGATTAATCAGCATAAATAGGAGCCCATCGTCACTTGAACTAGTCTTTTAACTCCTTGCTACTGCTCTACATCCGTCATTAGAATCGACTTCCGGCTGGCATTGCAGGTTCCAGTAATCACAACTAATTTGGGAGTGGTCTGAGATGATTTATAAACTTTATAAACTCGCCGATGTCAATAATACTTGTAACATATTGCAATACTTGGAACAA
The DNA here is from genome assembly GCA_013339685.2 of Hyalomma asiaticum. Taxonomy (NCBI): domain Eukaryota; kingdom Metazoa; phylum Arthropoda; class Arachnida; order Ixodida; family Ixodidae; genus Hyalomma; species Hyalomma asiaticum. Next base: position 33,911,788 of record CM023489.1, read on the forward strand.
TAATGCTTGTTTGATTAGCTTTGTGTTGCACAATGTAAGTGCTTGTTTTGCTTGAGGCGATTTCTAAATATTTGTCTTTTTATATGGTGGTTTTCTGTATTTATTTGCTTTCCTGAAATGTTCTTACTGCCCACTCTGCGAAAATCCCTAACAGTGTTTGCAGTATAAATAAATAAATAAATAAATAAATAAATAAATAAATAAATAAATAAATAAATAAATAAATAAATAAATAACATAATCTTTCTTAAACGTTGCCGGTACATTGCGATGCATCGTTCTCGCCGTCCTGTTTAAGGGTTTCTCTTTTTTGCAGTTGTGTTGTTTGGTTTTGGTGTCACATGTATTTGCTGTTCAACGCATTTCTTAATTACGTCCAGTGTGCTTGAATGGCAGTCATAATTAATAAGTGTCTGTTCACTGATCGTGAGATATATGCACTTTCTTGCCACTCATCGTTTTGCTGGAGCAGGTTAGTTCTGTTAGGTTTTTATGCTTAGTTGCGCATGCTAAGAAGATGTGCCACGCTGTTTTATTCATGGTCCTGTCCTCCATAGGCAACACCTTCAGGATGTTAAGGTACTCAAATGAATGAATGAACATGTTTGGATTTTGCGTCGCTTACTTCTGTCGGGCACAGATTGATCAAACATGTAATTCAGTCTTAACCGGTTTGGTAGTTTCGTTCTCCGTCACAACCAAGTGGGAACAGTTACCTCTGCAGGTCATGTCAAGTAGTTGGCTTCGCAGCAAAACACATGGCTGCCGCTTCCTTAGTACGCTGTAGTTAGGCGGATATTATGTGAATGCCATCATGAGTACCGACTAATGTTAAATATTCAAGGATGTGCAGGTGATAAAGCGTTTAACCATAATCGAAAAAATAATTGGTACATATACGACAGTCATATCACGCAGTACTGTGTCCTATTACGGAGCATATAAACTGATGCAAGGAAATATGAACGATACAGATTAATCTGAGAGACACATATACGGAAAAAGCTTATCTTGAAAAATAAACTCAACGTAGCTTTGGTAAATCCACCTTGTTTTGAAGATTGCTATGATGCGCACATTATTTGTTAAAATATGTCGTCCCATACAAAAATCTGGGAATGAAACGAAACTAAACTAAACGGTGTTTCAATAAGGACCAACCAGGTTAAAAAATATCACCTGTGAAAAATTGCCCTTTGACTTTGTTAGAACTTCGGAAGTAGGAAATCATAGCACGTTGTTCTCGGAACCAGTTCAGTATGATCGCTTTTTTCAGGCTTATATATAGTACGGAGTGAGAATCGATACAGCACCCACTTGACTGCAGCGTACAGTTCCGCATTGCCCACGCGTGCCGCTTGCAGTCATGTCAAGTGAATTGCAGGCAATGCGGATGGTACCGGAGTAAAAGCGAACGCAGGAATCCCTGAAATATCGACTTTACCGATTTTGAGAGAGAGAGAGAAAAAATGATCACAAGTAACCAAATAAAAAAAAGGGCGGGAGACTATTCTGAAATAACAAGAAAAAAAAAAGAACAAGCCTGACCGGACTTGTGCCTGTGAGCCTTCTTCCTTCGACAGGTGCTTTATTATCCTTACGTTGCATCCCACAAAAGAACGCCCGATGGCCGTTGTATCGACCCAACGGAACGCGGCAAATCGTGGCATACGGAATCCGAATCCACTTTCAGAGATAACGCACCCCACCCACTTTCATCCCCAGCGCCGTTCGTGTATGTACAGCCGTGGAAGAGCACACGGAGTACACTAAGCAAACGAGGAAGTACGATGTGAGAGGGGGGGTGTTTGGTTGAGGCAGTGGTGTGGCTCTGTGCATAGGTCTGTGCGCTTCACCTCATCAATTCAGTGCACGACAGAGCTACGTGGCGTATAAGCTTTTCGAAAGAAGACCGGAAGCAAGGCCCTCCACTATACATATCTGATCGCGCGACGTTGATTGAACGGAAGCCACGTAGGAGGAGGATTGATAGCGTACCAGTCCGACTTTCTTGCCCGTTATTCTATGTGAAGCACGTACGCCGGCATTAGTTATTGATTTGTTTGCACTATCTACAAGCCTCGTAGCGCAGCGTGCAGGTTGTGAGGCAGGGTATATTTAAAAGCGAACAATTAGATAGATAGATAGATAGATAGATAGATAGATAGATAGATAGATGCTGTAAAAGTTGCTCAAGTACGCGAAGAAATGTTTCGCATTTAATAAGACCCTTTATTACTCCATTCATGTTTCTCCTGTAAAGCGTGCATCGCCTCAATAAGCCTAAGCTCGTGGCGAAGCATTTGTTGCTATGAAGGCAACATCACAAGCTCACTAAAAGGGGCTGCGCCGCTCAACTCCATTTCTTGAGCTTCTTCATGGAGGCGTCAGTATCGTGCCATGTGCCACACAGAGTCGCTGTTTCCACACACACACACACGGCACTTTTGATTGCTTTTCTCAAGTTGGTAAAGATAGACTGCATAGTACCGTAAAGTGAGAAAAAAAAAGGGAAGTGGGATACCGTTGAAAGCCTTCCTTGCGCAGTGGCCGTCCGAAATATATATATATATATATATATATATATATATATATATATATATATATATATATAGAGAGAGAGAGAGAGAGAGAGCATTAATCAGACAGACATCTCAAACGTTTTGGAACGTTACATATAGTCCGCATTTATTTCATCATCAGTCGTAACGGCTCTTATATAATCTTCTTTTATTCTCTCACTCTCGTCCATTGTCTCTTGCTTCAACAAACAGTACGCGTCAGATATACACATATGCAACGCAGAGGAAATAGGCATCGTGATGTTGTAAACATGCGCGGACCGACGAATAAACGAACAACGAAAAACCAGCCAGAAGTGCGAGCGCTCTCGTCAGTAGCCGGTTTGCCCGGAAACCGGTTACCGATAAAACCGACGTCCGCGCGGGCTCGTCACGCGCAACGTGGCAGGCGGCAGACAGCATGAAGGGAGCACACACAGACGACACTATGGCATACACAACAAACTGTAAATTTTCGCTGGGAGGTGTGCACGAAGTGAAGCCGAGTTTCTCTCGAACGGTTTATTTGCTAAATAAGGGCAGACAGTGTGGCTAGCGCTCAGATCTCGCACGGACACGATATCGTGTTTTGTGAATTCTTATTGCATTTCTAGCTGATTCCGTCCGTTCCAGTACACATGCCTAACAACTGCGAGAAAGGATACAGTGATTTTTCAACCACGTACCGTGTCTTATGCGGGATGCGGTGTTGTAGGAACGAATGCGGTGCAATGTTGTCCATACTCCAGTGTTGTAGGCCGGATGAGGTGTCTTTGTGTCTATATGGCACTGCGAGTACGGTATCTACGTATCCTCATGGCACTGCCGTAGACCAGTCACGGTGTTCATGGTCTTCACATGGCACTGTCATAGGCCGGATACGGCGCCAGTGATTTCACATGGCACTGTCGTAGGCCGGATACGGCGCCTATGTATTCACATGGCACTGTCGGAGGCCGGATACTACGTGTTTACACGGCACTGTCGTGGACCGGTTACGGTGCGTATCTATCCACGTGGCACTGTCACGGGCCAGATACGTTTCCCATGTATCCGCAGGGCACTGTCGCAGGCCGGATACGGTGCCTGGGCATTCCCACCGCACCGTCGTCGGGGTTATGCGGTGCCTATATGTTCACCTTGCACTGCTGAAAGGCCGGATATGGTGCTGCAGGCTTGTATGCGGTGCCACTCAACATCTCTCTGTCAGTGCTGTAGGCGGGGTACAATGCTGTACGCCCGGATAGTCGTGTCGTAGGACCGGGTGGCAGCATTACAGTTGGGATGATCGCATTGGTTCGCGCTGTTGTGACGTCATTTACTTTTCTTTATGAGGCAAACTGGGTATGAAGCGCGCCTTTGGAACAATCATTTATTGGCTTCGCTAAAACGAGAAGGTACCCTATATCTAATCTCAGGGCGTTCCTAAAATCCTGAAAGCGTTTAAAGATGCGTTATGCATTAGTATTCACCATGCCATGCTTGTCGTCACAGAAGCGATGAATTGTAATGCAAGGAAATCTTAAGTATCTTTAATGTAGTATAGCATTTTTCTTTTGTGCAATATCACTGCAGTAAACGAGCTAGCGTGTCTGTGAATAAGGGAACAGTACGTGTGCTGCTCCTGAAATTTTGTTAGCACGAACGATGAAATGATATTTGAGAGAATAGCCATCATAGTCGATGACGTGGTTTGCTGAATTTTAATGATTTCAGGTTAACCGCCACTACTGCCTGTTTTATTCTACCAATTCATTGGCAGCTCATCGGCCCGAATGAAATGTGCTGAATGACGCGAGACAGCTGTGCTGACACTCTCAAATGGCGTTTAAGCGTGATGCGGGGGTTAAGCACTTGGTCACACAGTAGGACATGTCGGGCAATCTAGTTACATCTAATGTCAGACTACTTTACGCTGAAGAATAATAATGATAATCTATCTTGTTTCGGCAGAGTGAGAATGCAGATCACAGTATTACGAGAATTAGAAGCAGTAAGGCAAAAGGTGTAATATTGTTATGAAATAAAGACTACTATTGGTTGAGGACTAAAAAGAAGCATTGGAGGCTGGGATGTATATTCCGGGACAATACGACCTCAGCTTCTTACATGAACCAAAACTGTCGCATTAATCATTAAGTGTAATGAGTTAAGGAAGTTTGGCTGGATGGTGTCGTTGGAGTACCCTCTTTTGTGGCTCATCTTTTTAAGTTAACAAAACAAAACATTTCACAGATGCCTCGTCACTAGAAGGGCTCTGTATGGCGAACCATCGTTTGAATTCGCAAACCACGCATAAAATATGTGTCGACTAAAACCCTGCCGAATAGTGTTTTTGCAGATCAGTGCCACACAGAATGTCTTCGTGTTCGAGCAAGATCCGAGCATATCCAGCTGACTGCATTGGATTTCGTAGACAACACTATGGTTTTCTTCGAGAGAAGGTCGGCTTCACTGCGCGACACTCAGCGCGATGCATGACACCACATTCAATGAAAGTGCAGCAGCGATCCTTCGAGAAAAATCCGGTACATTCTGTACACACAAACACGCACACACACGCAAAACAGTCAACAAGAAAAAAAGTACCCGCGTTTAACAGTCAAAAACGCCTATAGATATATAGAGGAATATAATTCGATATAGACGTTTACACGTAGAGAAGGGAGGTTGAAAATATTGTGTGGCATTGTACACGATCATTGTATATATATTCACATATATGTGGAGATACATATATATATATAACCTGTTTGCTCCGCGTCCCCGGTGCGCCGTATACTCTGCATGACCGGCTAATATGTATAATGCATTTCTTTACATATACAACTGTACACTGTGTGGAAAAATAAGGATTATCATGTACAGTGCTCGGTGAACGGAATCACACGGATAAAGGCATCGCAGGACATGTGCAGACCGGAAGTGGGCGAATGGCGTTCGACGGGCAAGTGGGTACTGGTCGTGTACTTGCGCTGCCTAGTTTAGGCGGTCCATGGAACGTCATGTGCGACCAGGGCTGGTCGCCTGGTAGCTCAAAGAGCCGAACGTTCACTTTAGTTCGGTTATTTTACACGTGTTCGTAAGAGAAATAACGCTTTCCCGGCATGTCATGACGTGAAACGTGACGTCATTCTCTAAAAGATAACGAGAGATGCGCCTTGTAGAAAGTTAAGGTTACTATGACGATAATGCGTCTGCCATACTTAGCTGCCATTTGGATTCGTAACGCAGCACATAACTTTCTTGTGCTAACGCATATCCTGTCTTCACCCGCGGTAGCACCTTTCAAGCTATGAGTGATCCTCCAGTATGACAGAAGCGATGTCACAAACTAGGCGTTTCTTCCTACGCTTATTGTTACGCTGATTAACGTTACTCTAGGGTTCCCGTATGTAACACTTAAGAACGTCCTAATCATGACAACTAAGCGTGACACTGCCATCCCAGCTTTACGCGGCCGTTGAAGTAAAACTATTTGAGCGTGATGGAACTGAACGTCTCCTTGCTTTGGGACTGCGGTTGCCCGCTCCGCCCACCTCCGGTCGTGGTGGCTTACGTCATTTCCGCGCGCACCGCTTCATTCACACAGGGGGGTGCGCTGCGGCTGGCGTTCGCCGGAAAGTCGCAGCGAATCGGAGGCCGCATTTGAGAAAGCCCTAGAGGGACTCTCTCCAAGCACGGTCCCAGCTATAGGTGAGGCATTTTCTGTGTGTTTATACATAAGTGTTTATACATATAGATATCGACGGAACTGTGCAAGGGTGTGAGCATGCGCGGACCAGTGTCCTTGCTGAACTTCGCGGCCTGCGCTACGAACGTTTATACTGATACCGTGTCCGCGCTGCCAGACAATAGAGCGAAGGGGGGGACGAGAGACTGGTTGAGTTATTGACAGGATTGGAACACGCAGCCACGGAGTTTCACTCGCACGCTCAAGCACGTTACCTAAGCTGTTGCTTCCGCTTATTTTTGTCTTGATTATTTTGTTGCATAGTGGGAAGATGTATACGGAACGGGACAGCATCACTTGTCAACACGAAACTACGCGCATCCGAGGATATAGGTTTGTTTTCGTCCTCATCAATTGAATTACTTTTTGTGCGTATGTACGTTGAATTGAATGAAAAAAAAATTGATTATTGAATTCAATTTGCGAAATAGTGTTTGGCCGGTTCGACGTCACTCTTAAACTTTTCGCGTCGCGGTGGAAGGAATGAATCGGTCGTGTTAAGAACAATGTTCACATGAAACAGAACTTTGGTGCTTACTTGATCGAATTAATGCCATGACTGCAACACGTAATGGAATATGCGCTGACTGTAGTGCCAGAAAGAACCAAGAACCTGAGAGAATATTTAGGAAAAAAAAGGAAAGAAAGACGCACGAAAGAAATTGTGTAACGTACAGCTGTAAGGCGTGCCTTCGGCGCATATGGGACTCATTTGAATAAAAAAAAGAAAAAAAAACCCCTGTCATCCTCTTCACTGCGAGTTGCGACTAATTTAACTTATAATTCCTACTGAAAACTTTCGTTCCACACTCCAATAATTTCATATCTTCCATGGGATGTTTATGAGCTTTCTATATATTTTCCATTTACTTCCATATGCACCTTACGGAGACACGTGCGGCAAATGTGGGCACAGGTTAGACAGACGTGCACAGGAAGCACCCAGAGACGAAGAGGGACAGCTTTATGTACAGGGCATAAGACATAGGACTATACAAACACATAAACGTGTACGTTCGACTTCTTAAACTGCAGACGGCATTAACGGTTTCTAGCACTCACACAGCGCAGTACGTTTCGATGTCTCAGTCGTGGTTGAGTCGATTAGACGAGTACCAACCACTCGCTGGCGGCGGCCCGGCCAGAAGGCGGGTCGAACGTGCGCTCAGGGCTAGGTCTGTGGTGGATGCCGTGAGGTTGTCAACACCACGTGTACGGTGCGCTCGCTCAGCACCAGCAGCCGGGCACTTTTAGCTGCTTCAAGTCAGTGCCAGGGCGTTGCCCGGTCAAGTGTAGAACTGCCAGGAAGAATACCGACTCTACAACGACGGCGCCTGGGACAACACCAGGGCAACTCCACGAAGAACGTCCGGAACAGAACGAAGGAGAGCGCCTTGAATGCCAAGTACAGCGACAGGCCAGCCGCGAAGACGATGCCACTCACAACCGCCAGGGACAGGTAGGACGATGCCCAGCCTAGGAGGACGCTGTGAGCGTGGAAGCCGGGGTGAGGCCCGGACCAGAAGGTAAGGAGCGTGATGTCAGGACGTGGCCCGGCGCTCGATCATTGGACGTCTGTCTCTCGCCGAGATGTCCCTGTCGCTCGAGCTCTTCTCTCGCGAACCGCGCACAAGGCACGTACACACCCGCGCTGATTCGGCTCCGCACACCGAGCACAAGCATTAGGTTCCCGCACTTTTTTGTCGGCACCGCACACCGAACACAAATAGGTGTCTACGAAGGCTCACGAACTGCGTTATTCCTCCTACTACATCCTCCTACTGCAAACGCGAGTGGTTGGTACTCGTCTCATCGACTCAACCACGACTGAGACGCCGAAGCGTACTGCACTGTGTCAATGCCAGAAACCGTTAATGCCGTTCGCAGTTTAAGAAGTCGAATGTACAGGTTTATGTGTCTGTATAGTCCTATGTCTTACGCGGTGTACATAAAGCTGTCCCTGTTCGTCTCTGGGTGCTTCCTGTGCACGTCTGGCTAACCTGCGCCGTACAACATGGAAATATTGGAACGGCCACACGGAACGTTTTAGCAGGGTTTGGAATGATGACTGGTTCTCACAGAATGGCTGTCACTTGATCTGTTAACCGGTTCATGCAATCCCATGCTTCAAAATCCAACAGAAGTAACATGTAAGGACAAATTTGCAAAGCTCTAGTTAAGGGCTGTTTGCAGTTGCCTGGTAGCCTTCACTGGTAGTTTGGGAAGCGCCTGCTTGAATCCGTCAGAATTTTCTCCCATGAGCCATTCTGACGCAACAATTCTTTAGCCCGACAAGATCAGGACACACATAAGAAAACAAAACAAAACAAAAAAAAGAACGCTTAGGCGCTTAATTGTCCGCAAGATACAATCGCCTGTACATTGTAATAGTGGAGGCGTATGGTCTGTGGTGCGCAGCACATACACAAGAAATTCCTTCTGATTTTGAGTCCAGCATACACTTATTCTGCTCTTTACTGAAGGGCAGGTACAGGAGATATTTAAAGTCAGGGCAAGAAGTTCTTCTTTGTTTCTAGTGTACTTGTCAGAGGAAATGTACGGCTTTTTATGCTAACGAAAAATTAAATGTGTCACGTAATCGTGGTGGTATGTTACATAACGGAGGCGCATGCGTGTGCTTGTCTCTCCTTCTTTTTGTTACCTGCATTTACATGTCAGCCACACCATTCCTTTCAATGCTAACATGTCTGACAAGTGTTGAAGTGCTGGACCTGTCTCTCACGCGTCACGCTGCTGTGCTCGACGGCCTGCGGAACTTGAGCATATACACACTTCTGACTTCTACGCTCGAACACTGCCGTGGCGTGACCTACGCTGCGTCGGCAGGATGCATACAAGAGGTGGCGGCGAGGAGCGACCACATGCGACGTATTTCTCGCGTACATTGCGCGGCGCTGACGCGTTTACAGGGGTTCGAAGTGCGAAAACACTAGGCGTTTGCTCCACTCTATAAAAGACCTCGCAGCAGCATTTCGGGTCCGTGGCACTGTGTGCCTATAGTCTTGGAGCAGGGCGGGAGAAACGCGCTAACGCCAGTGAAACGCGGGAAAAACGCCTCATGTGGTTCGCCGCCTTCTTGCGCGTTTCGTGGCCCTTCCGCTTCGCCGCTGCATCCCTGATGTGGGGCCTACGGGCACGTTGGGAACGTTGGAGGAGTTATGTTTGCTTATTACTAACAGGCAGTACTTCCACTGTGATGCAAGCATTCCAAGGTCAGAGCGGTTCACAGATAATTAGCACATAGTGGCGGCGTGTTTACGTACAAAAGACAGGATATAGGCGCAGCTGGATTGAAGAGTTATGCAGACAAGCCTAGTGTCAGGAAGGAAGGAAGGAAGGAAGGAAGGAAGGAAGGAAGGAAGGGGAAAAGAGAAAGGCAGGGAGGTTAACCAGAAGGGAGTCCGGTTGGCTACCCTACACTGGTGGAATGGGAAGGGGGAATAGAAAGATGGGGGAGAGCCTATATAGTGTCAATGTTTTGTAGGAGGTAGGAGATGAGGGAATGTGTGTGTGTGTGTGGGGGGGGGGGGGTGCAGGAGGAGTTAGGTGAGTGTTCGCCTTGCGTATCACCGTTACACTTGACAACAACAGCGACAACAACGAACAGCGATTGAACTTAGCACACCGAGAGAGCTTTCTGACAAGCCATGAAAATAAAGCTATACAGACTCGCTCTATAGGAGGCACAGGTACTCTTTTTCTTATATTTCTTTTTGCCCTTCCCTTTTCTACGTACGGGCCACAAAATAACTTCTTTGCAGTGACTGCGCAGCAAAAATACGTTTTGGTCGCATTTCGCCGTAGACTCTTGTAACACTAACCTTCATAGGGCGTGCGAGTTTTCACACTTAAAGGTAACGGCTGCGTTGGTTCCTGTATTTGTCGCTAAGTATTTCTCATTAAGTATAAATGGAATAAGAGTGAAGCTGCAGCAGAAATCCATAGGCACAGCTGTGCGTCAGGTATGTAATATTAAAACTTTTAAAAGCATGCCACGAAGACGCCCTAATGTTTGACTTGCTGTTGGAAATGTTACTTGTGCCAATGTTGTTTCTTTAACTGACCTTTTGAACGATGCATTCACTATATTGATAGGAAAGTGCTCCTGATCGTTTTGAACATTAAACGAGCAACAAAGCGAACACGGCTTTCAACAGCACTTATGTCAGGAGCGCCACCGTTACATTTGAATGTGAAAACGCGCACCTTTATACAGGTCACAGAGATTGAAAGGTGTACACATATACGCACACATGAACACTGATATCGTATCTATTTGAAAAAAGCGAACGCGCAAGACACCTGATACTGACGTATCAGTGACGTCGGCATCGAACCACTGGTTCATCGAGTCACTTTCATCATTGGTTACTGTGACGTAAGGAGGCACCAGGTTGTACACACAATACTGCTGTATCCTGTTTCGACAAGCCTACGTCCTTCCGATGGAAGGGGGAACAAAATAAACAGGAATAGGCATTGGTCAAATGTAAATGGCAACGTACGCTTCACGCTTATAGACTATTATACACATTCAGAGTTGGTGAAAGAGTCGCTTGCGCTAGGGTTAGCTCCAGCAGTTGGGAGCGATTAGGAGGACGAAGTATTGTATGGAAATATCGCGCCAGAAGCGAGGCGATGGAAAGTACGTGCAGCGTACAATACACCCAATGGAAATGGTTACAACGAACATTGATGTTGGTGGCGTATATTGCGAACTGTCGTTTCCTTGTGCGGTGCGAAGCGCGTCTCAGAAAGCAGGAAAGAGCATAACTCGAGCAGTCGGAGTAGTAGTTTGAATCATATCTACAATCCTTTGCACAGGACACTGTCACGGATATACTGTAGGAAAGAACGACAGCAACAGGACAACATTGAAAGAAATAAAAGAGCAGCGCGAAGGAAAAAAACAATGAAACCCTGTATTTTGAGTGTGTTCTGTTGTAACCTTTGTATACTCTTTCTGTTAATGCCTATTTCATCCTTACGAATGAGAAAGTCGGGACCCAGATTCACAAAGCTTCGCTCTCGCCTGGACCGTCAGTGATCGGCCACCGCTGCTGTGCGTGTTGGCCTTATAATTACGATCATTTTATCCATCGGCCGGAAACGGAACGCGGGCTAACAAGCATTCTCTGCGTGAGCGAAGTTCGGCGAAGTGTAATTGAGAGCCCCAGTTTATGAAACTCCTGTTACGTCTGTACCGCAACTGATCGGCTGTCATTCCAATGATTGAGTTCTTGTAGGCCAGTCACCACTGCGAGCCCCGCCACGGTGGTCTAGTGGCTAAGGTACTCGGCTGCTGATCCGAGGGTCGCGGGATCCCGGCCGCGGCGGCTGCATTTCGATGGAGGCGAAATGTTGAGGCCCGTGTGCTGTGCGATGTCAGTGCACGTTAAAGAACCCCAGGTGGTCGAAATTTCCGGAGCCCTCCACTACGGCGTCTCTCGTAATCAGAACTGGTTTTGGGACGTTAAACCCCACAAAACAACAACACCACTGCGAGAGGTCGCAGAGTGAACATCTTGCTGATAAATGATAACATTCTTGCTTAAGGTATGCTATGAGAACACGATACCCAGGAACTGCACTCGCGTAAATCTTTTCTTACCTAATAGTCGGCAGTGATTGGCCAGCGCTTTGGGGATCTCATTATCACTCCAATCGCTATCACGATTAGTGGGCTCCCAAGCACCGTTCACTGACATAACGCTCCCACGATAACAAAGTTTCGCGATAAACGGGCCCAGGAGTATTTGGCACGTAGCGTACTTTATCAAACCAAGTTCTGGCTCTTCTGTGATACGGGAGTTATGCTGCCACGTCACCTGTGGTAGCAGCAGCCAACTAAGTGATGTTACCGAATGCGAAGCTTGTGCCGCATGAGATACGCCTGCCCGCCTCGCATCCGAAGCCTAAGCTGAAGGTTAGCCACGAACACCTTCGAGGAAATTTGGTGTCGAGCTTAGCGAAGTGGTATTATTTGAGATTTCTTTGCTATGTGTTAGCAATAAAACAAAGCACAACTACCGTTCGCACGACCGTAAAGAGAAAAATAGTTCACTGCAAGCGGAATTGAAACCGAAACTTTGTTTTATGCATTCTGAACTTGATTCTGAGTTTCATTCTGGCTTCATGTTTGGCTATTACACCCCTCTTCGCATTGGCCGCGTCTTACAAGACTAATATTGCAATTGGCGTTGCTCTCTAGGATGTCCTGTGTACAGAGTACAGTGTTATCGTTTCCTGGGCTGCGGTACAAATAACCGAAACGAAAGGCACTGCCATCTGTATTACCTTTACAAATCGGTGCAGTCAGTAATACATAGAAGGCCTACAGATATCTTATGATAAAGTTTTTAGATAAGCACATAGAGCAAGGCTGTAAAGACTTTAAAGACTTTACAGTTATTATCGACTATCACCTGATGACATTTCGTCAACCAACATTTCTTTAAAAAAAAGTGGGCGCCTATGGATAACACGTACACCAAAGAAAACGGCGCCATCATAGACAACTGCCAACGGTAAAAATACCAGATAACTTGAAAAATTCGTAGCGGATGTAAATAAGACTGCGAGGGTTCTATAGATGGTCGACATAGACTGTGAAAATTCACATTTGCAAGGGTATAATCGCTATGTACACAATCTGTCAAACATTCTTCAACAGCGAATTGTCGCGATGGTCAGTGACGTCGTAATTACACTTAAGTTTAGAACATGCGGGCAAGGCGAGGCTGAAAATGAGTACGCGAAAGTGCACACACAAACGGTACACACATACAACCGAATTACCGAAGTCACGGAAAGGTTAACACAGAGATGTTCTTCAAACTAAGGCGGCCGGTGTACCGCACTAAGATGCGAGAGAGGCATTGGGAAAGGTGACACGGACTCACGTCGTCAACGCGTGCACGCACAGAGAACAAACTTGCATGGAGCACACAGACGGTAGAGTTGTCACACTCATGTTCCAACCACATGTCCGTCACGTGGGCCAGTCTGGAGGATCGAAGCGCTCGAAGTGCAAAAGTCGCCAGTTCCTTTTTGCCTGTTTGACACTAAACGAAGCGCGGTTGCTGTCCCTTGTTGTCATTCGATGCTCGGATATGCCGTGATGACGCAGGGAATCGAATCAGATAGACGGCCAGTCATCTTTCGGAGGATCGCAGGGTTTCTGATGGCGTAGTGGTTTTCGAAAGCGTGCAGAGTTCACGAGGTACCGGTAGGTTAATCTAAGTACCCTGACTTTACGCGATGTGGTGAGTTCGCATATCCTAGCTGTCGTGCTTGTTTTGATCACACGTGAATAATTCGGGGGCAGAGATCACCACGTCGAAATACGTTGGCGAGATTGAGACACGTGATAACTGAAGCTATGCATGCGTCCGTAGCATGCAATGTCAGTAATGATCATTACTTTCCCGAACTAGGAGTTGAAGAAAAAAGTACTTGTTAGAGTACGAGTGCATGCAATAACGATGTGACTCGATCACGGCCAACTAGTTCTCGCACAGCCCGCGTCGTTCACCCGGAGAGCTATCGTCGCGCAATACTTGGTACTGAAAGTATTGTTTTTGTGCAGAACTATACTGCTGACGCAGTGGTGACAAACACAAACTGAGCTTAGTTTAGCGGTTGTGTTCAAGCTCGCAGACCTTGTGAATTTCAGACCCTGACGTTTACTATTGGCATCAATGTCTTGAGCGTTATTAAAGTGACAGCGTGCTAGTTTCTGTAATAAGACGACGTACTCAAAGAACAAGAGGGCTCAGCATTGGTCGCAAGAGAACGTCAGCATTGGCCAGCTATGCGGGAAACGTTTTTCACGTTCTTAAACCGGTTGAATAATCCTAGAGTTCCAGCCGCTGCATTAACACGAAAGTAAGTGTCCCTATAACGCATGAATGCTACTGTGGCGGCCGTCTACAATTTGTAATCTACGATATCCATAGTAGACGTTTTATTTTTTTTTTCTATTCCATTGTTCCCGCAAATGGCGAAGTGACGGTGTGGCTGCTGCCCGAACGGGAAAGGAAACACACGGGTCCATCGAGCATTCTTTGCACGAACGATACACGTAGCTGTCAAGCGCTGTCGGAAGGGTCAGGAGGGCTTGTGATCCAAGAAGTCACTGCGCTGTCCTTTAGCTCCTCTTCCGCCTACACCCAATAGGGACTTCTCGGGCTAAGTTTCGCCAAGTATAAGGCATTGAATTTAGTCAAGACACACTGTGATAACTAACTCAGTGCTGCTATCTACACTTAAAGCGATCACTAGACTGAAGAGGTGAACCGCTTTGCAATGATAATTTATATTTCGAGAACTCAATCGTCGTTGAATTGACCTCTTACGTTCAATATTAAAAAGAGATAATTAATGTCAAAGCTTCAATTTCGAATTTCGCTCCTCAACTTCGGAGCCTAGTGACGTCAGAAGGCCGACGTCTTTCTTTTTTTTTTCTTTTTCGTATCCTAGCCAAATTCGCTCCATCAAATGTTCTAAGACTGCCTGTGTTAAGTCTCTGGCTTCTTTGTAACGCAATGCACGTCTTCCTTACAGATATATAGTTACGCAGGCGTTAGCAGACGCCGTCAAAGATGTGTGACGTCACGATTATTAGTGCCGAAACCTCAAAGGAGCGGCACCAGCAGTATATTCCTTGTGCACGTTTTCTAGCGTCCCGAGTACCTTCTCCTCGCAAGAGTGGTGTTTCTCATACTGTGAAGAGCTAACCTACTAATACGAAAAAAAAAGTTTTTTTTCACTTCAGCGTCCCTTTAACCACTTGTTTACCACTAGTCCCTTAATGACTATTATACTATAACACCTGACTCCCGTTCGTTATTCTTTGCTCACCTTGAAAACACCCTGTAATGCCTTGACGCTGTGCGGCGAAGCGCCATTTTCGTTTACGATCAGCTACCGCGCCGTCAACGTTTTCCGTAAGCGCCTCCCGCCTGGTTGCGGAACGAGCCGGTCGACTCTGAAGGGTTCGAGCTCGATAGCTCCTGGCAAACGATCGCAAGTGAGGCCGCATCTACGAATACCAGGTGCGGCGCGTACTCTCGTTTTACGACCTGCAATGGCGCGAAATTGCTTTCCCAATCCCTATAGGTGGTTCGCAAACCGATTCGTACAGCTGCTCAAGGACGAACGCCGAAGGAAGTGCGTAAGCGAGCGAACATCTTTCGGCTGTCTTGGTACGTTCGATCGCGACCGGACCGAAAGAGCTCTCCGTCCATTTTTACGGCCTCACAGTGAAACCTGGTTTGATTACAGTTTCCTGATGCGACTTTCTCTTCTCATCTTCGCGATGAAGAGAGGATACTGACCGTCGAGCACGCAGAGAGCGGACACTGACCCTGCCAAGCATTTCCACAGCACTTTGTTTATACCCTGTAAAAGACTTCGGCAAGCGATGCGACGGTTTGGCAATGGGAGCTCCCTTCGGTTTTCGTAGAACTTGCACCTATTAGCAAGGAGGAAACACTACATGCAAAGCTTGGTTGCAAGGGTTGAATATTCGGTCACTGGCCAAGTCAGACATTCGTAATTTGAAGATGGATTTAGGTCATGTGCTAAAACAGGGACAGCTTTCCATCGAAACCATTGATGGAACAGTCCAACAGTGCACCCTCAAAAGGCGGCCATGATGAAGATAGTGAAGAACGTCATCAATAGTAAATTGTTTTACTTTTCAATGGTCACTCTACGTTGCTGTGTTATCATTGTCTGTTTGTCGCTCGTCGCGATGTGCCGACGGCGCGCCGTCGTGTTCTGCTTGGCACGGCCTCACGACCTATACTAATACCCCAAGATGCCTGGCATAGATAACATCAGTGCGAACGTTCTGCACTTACCTATCACTGACTTCGCTAAGTCTTGCGCATCTCTAATTTCTCAGTTAACTTGATCGACATCCGCAACGTTACATAAGTACCCTTCTCTCTGTTACTTGGATCTCCGTGGAACTCTTGATTATAGCGTAACTTCTGCTCTGGTACTTTTGTGCTACCACTATAAGGAGGTCTGAAAGCGCCACCCACGCCATGGTGGTCTGGAGGTTATGCACTCGCCTGCTGAAACGAATGTCGCGGGATCGAATCCCGGCCGCAGCGGCTGCATTTCGATGGAGGCGAAGTGCCAGAGGCTCGTGTACTGTGCAATGTCAGTGCGCCTTAAGGAACACCAGTTTGTGGAAATTTCCGGAGCCCTCCACAGAGGCGCCTCTCATAATCATACCCTGGTTTTGGGACCGTAAAACCCCATAAATTATTACCATTATTCTTAGGCCGGAAAGGGCCGAACATCCTTCAGTCGCTTGTGGTGGTGCTATGGCCAGCGTCGCCTCCAGGAAAAATAAAGACGTTTTTAAATGTTTGGGGAGCGTGAGTAGAGAAAGAACTAGCCATCGGACTTATGGCGCGCTCTCACGATTCTTGTTCGGGACCGATAAGGAGAACATCGGTGACTCGCACGCAGTTCCAATGAGCAACCTTCCAGCAAACCCCAGCTGGAGAAAGGAAGAGGCCATCGGTGGACGTCGATGCAACAGGAGCGCGCGCGGCGCAGCAACATTCCCGTCTCCTAAGCCCGTGGATCAGTCCAAAACCCGGTGACGGCATGGCTCGCGCACACATTTCCACACACCCACACACACACGTGCACACGAGGAGAGGGCAGTAGCGGTCCAGTCAAATTCACGGCGAGTCGTCGTCATCGTCGTCGTCCTCTTCGCCGTTGCCGCGGGGCCCCGAGGCCGACGCCGGTCCGGCGGGCGTCTGCAGCGCGTACCAGGCGAGCGTCAGGCGGCTCAGCTCGAGACGGTCCAGGTGCACCAGGGCGGCGCCCAGCGGCTGGTTGTGCTCGAAACCCCGGGCGCGCTCCCACACGGTGACGAGCAGGGAGCGGCCCAGCACGTCGGCGGCCGTGTACTTGAGCGTCTGGCGGTACTGCGGCTCGCACGAGTGACGAACGACGCGCGTCTTGCGCTTCTGCATCTGGCGGTCGCCCTCCTTGAGGTACGTCTTCACGTACGTGTCTGCGCGGGAGGGAGACATACATTGGACGAATATAATTGGGAGGTACTGGTACAGATACTGACAGATTGGAAAAGGAACATAGGTGTCCGCCGACCATTCTTCGCGTAAAGGGTACATGTAGATGTAAAATGATTTCAGACAGAACGGTAGGGCTTACGGTGTAACGGGAAGTCATTGCCCAGTCCCTAGAGTTCCTTGTTCTCGTACTGATAGCTATGGGTTCTCTAGTATAAGCATTCAGATAGTCGGGATGCACTGGCGACGTGATCATCGTGATGCCGTCTTCAGTTTGCCCGCGGCTTCCTTTAATCACCATGATAATACAACGTGCGACTCCATTTTGTTGTTTCTTGCGTACATCGAAAGTGCCTTGTATCGCCTTAACGCTGTATGGTACATAACGCTCCTTTTAGTTTACGACCAGCTGCTGAGGTGTGACTGAGGTTTAATGAGTTCCGACCGCGCCCTATTGAGGACGTGTCCACCTTTTATTACCTTAACGTGGAATGTGTTCCGTCATAGTGATGGATATTTTATAGGATATGGTGGAGGCAGCTTGGGTGATGTTATGGGGCTCACTGAATGCGCAATTCTTCCGGATTAAGCCGCACACCCAGCCCCCTGGGCTAATGACAGACCCGTGTGTCTGCTTGTAGCTGACCACTCTGAGCGGGGAGCAACAAAGAGCAGCCATGCATATCAACAGCTTCCCAGGTATAGCGTCTTCTGTGACCAGGAGGCACCTTATTGGGGCACCCGTTTATGCGATTAGCTGTTGTCTTTCTGTCCCGGTTCAAGATAGACAACTGGACGCAGCGGCATACCTTTCTCATTGGTCTCAGGGGGACAAAACATCACCCGCAGTGCTCCCACCAGGCCCACTGTAATGGCCACCATGGTGGTGGACGACATTCCACCCAATCGTGGATTATTGCACTGGATTATTGCAATGGATCTGAATCGGGAAGTTGGCGCGCGGTGTTTTTTTTTTTTTTTTGGCGAGTAGCTGGCAAGACACAGGGCAAGTTGAACGGTTTCTTTTCTTGCGCACACTGCAAGCATATAAATGTGCTGATGGGAGGGGAGGAGGAAATGGTTACGCGGCAAAGAACGAAGGCGGCCAGATTGTTTTATTAGCTCCAGTTATCTGCGAGGATTAAGCCGCGGCTTGCTTAAAATAAGCGAATTCATGATGTCTAGTTCAGCCTTTATTGCTCTTACAAAGTGAAAGCGCGTTACCGAGAACGGTAGCACTACACTGCTATGGTGTTCCATGAGTGCACGGTATGCAGCAGGCTCGACTCCTGGCTGCGCGTCAGCACTTTGACGAATATATATATATATATATATATATATATATATATATATATATATATATATATATATATATATATATATATATATATATATAGCACGGTTCATTTTTACGATGTTAAGTGAATATTAAGTGAAGCGGTTGGTTTTGCTAGTTGGCGGGGCATTTACGAAGGATGACTGCGCAACGGAAATATACAACTACGTAAGAATAGGTGGTCCTGACTACTTTAGTGTTGGAGCCCACTGTTACTTTCCTTAATACAACATATATTTTAGTATGTGCCTCCACCTTCTGCCTGTATGCTGCTCAGGTCTTATTGTATTCCCTGTTATTTATGTTTCTTTGCGCACAATTCATACACCCGTCAGCCGCATTTTCTGCATAGCTATTTTTCTCATGGGTACAAAGCCATGCGTTTTTGTCAGAATGTTTTGTTGTGGAAGGAACGTCACATGGCATTCCCCTCTCGCATTCCGTAAAGCAGCACGTCAGATTTCCGATAGAGTTCACCTGTGGTGTTTACACGCATACAATCAGCATTGGCTAGAACTCGCTAGTGTTGGCTAGCCTTGGCTACTGTTGTCCCTTGTCGGCTAATGTTAGATATCCACTGATATATAAGCAACATAATCTTTCTTAAAAGAGTACTGACACGAATTTTCGACATTTTCGTATTGTTGCTCTAAATTAAAAGTGCTGATGTCGGAAAACCCTAAAAGGAGTATCGCGGCGCCTCGGGACGCAGCGAATGTATATTTAATACCACTACCTTAAAAACACACTTTCGGTTTCGATTTCGGGAGGGCGGTTGCATAGTGATGTGCCAACACACTCGACCAGAGCCGTATATTCCCTTCGGGAGAGTTTGGCGGTTTCTTGATCTCGCCGCCAGTCTGGCAACTGCCGCGCCGGAGTCTGGCAACACAACCCTCCCGCCTCGCCAACGCCATTTTGTGTCTAGGTGTCTCGCGGTGTTGGTGTGCGATATTTGGTTCTGTCCGTGTGAAGTTCCCGTCGGCTGAAACATGCTTATTCAGAGGCTAGAACACACCAGTTTTGAATTTTGCATGATTGCATTTCTGCATGCTCACAAGTACGGTCCATTCTATTTCTGTTGATTTCTAGTCACCAAATAGCATGCCCCTACACCTTTTTTTTTTGGCTTGTAATTCAACTCCTTCAAGCTCTTTGTCGAAATGTCCCTCAAGATATATATTATATGAGCAAACAAAGGAATATCTGGTTCTGAGATTTTCATGAGGCATGAGTTAATAAAAATGGGCGTGCGATAGGAACACATAATCTAGTGAAATCCTCATAAAAATGAGCTCAAAATTACGTCACCTACCCGCAATATAAGCGTAACGTGCCACAACAAACTCTTACTAGCACAGTGTACATATAAGGCAGCTTCACTGATTAGCATTTTTGTTCGCGTGCTTTTGGTACCATGTTTCTAAACGATAATCTCCTTTGCCAGTGCCCTTCACTGAACCTGCAGCAAGTTTAATATTGTTACGAGAAAGACAATATAATCGAATCAAGTGAGAAACTTGCGGGTCCGTTCTCAAACACCGTTTAAGTGACAACTGTCTTATCGCTATTTTAAATCAAATCGGAAAAAAGTGGTGGTGCTGACGTCCGCCGAAGTGAATGCGTTATATTTTTGTCAGCAACGCCAGTTAAACGCAGTTACCTTTCACGCTTCCTAAGCTCGGCTTCTGTAAACACACCTTTCCGTGATCACATTACATGCACACGTTATTTGCAGTTATTTGTTTACGGTAAAAGCTCACCAGCGATGCATCGCTAACGCTCGCCAAGGCGAGCGCCGGGCGCTTGGCACAAAATGGCGGATTGCGCGGCCGCTAAACTTGGCTGGCTGTTGGCCCCGCCCATCCGCCAAACTCTCCCGAAGGGAATATACGGCTCTGCACTCGACGTTAGGCCTAAGTCACGTGGGGACAGTACCTCGTGGTGGCGTTGCAGCAACTTTGTCGGCTGTGGTCACTTGCACGTGGTTCACGCAAACAACGAAAGTTTTATTGTCGTCCAGCGGCTTTGATAACGATTTCGGAGATGTTTAGGCAATGGTGTTCATACGTCATCGTATTTTCATTTGCGATGGGGCTGGCTTGCGGATGCTGGGTGACGAAAACTTTAAAATCGAATTTTCCTGGCTCCAGTTTGTGGAGAGGGTTAACAATGCATGCCAAGAAAACGAAAAAAAAATGTCCCTTTAGCGCCTCCGCGCAATCGTATCAGTACCCCTTTAATGCTTTTTTACTACGACTTCACTAATTTATAGTAATAATTTTTACAAACATACTCACCGGGTGGCGTTCCTCCCGACCCTAGAGGTAGACCCCGGGCACAGACGACCTCTACTTCGAGTTGACCCTTGGTCATGATGAAGCCCAGCTTGAGTTCACCGAGCCGAGCCAGGTCTCGGCGGGAGTTCTTCTGGCCGGGTCCCACTTCTTGAGGACAGCGCTCCGAACCAGAGCTGCTGTCTCCGCCGTCGTTTCCTGCGAAGCGATGGTGTGCAACATGGCGCCTTCGTGTGTGACTGAACGAATCAAGATTTCGAAGTGTATCTACACGGAGTAATAAGTGGTAATTACGCACTGAGGCTTAAATGAAAAAAAGAGCTACGCCTTTCTCAGTACAAGGTGAGCTCTTTGCGCAAGGATAAGTGTCACAAAGGAGCTCGATCACGTCATTGTTACCCAAAGGATACTATAGTATGAAAACCAGCAAAAGCCTTTTCGCACGTGAACAGTGGACTCTATTGACACTAGTTTGTGTGTTGCAGCAGTATTTAGTGCAAATAATTCAACAGCTGAATCGTACCGGTGCTGACCTACGGGGCTGAAACCTGGAGACTAACTAAGATGGTTCAGCTTAAATTGAGGACGACGCAGTGAGATATGGAACGGAAAATGGTAGGTGTAACCTTAAGGGACAAGAAGAGAGCGGAGTGGGATAGGGAACAAACAGGTGTTAGGGACATACTGATAGGAATTAAGAAGAAATAGACGTGGGCGGGCCATGTAATGCGAAGGACAAGACAACCGTTGGTCATTAAGGGTAACAGAGTAGATTACTAGAGAAGGCAAGCGGGGCAGGGGGCGGCAGAAAGTTAGGTGGGCCGATGAGATCAGGAAGTTTGCGGGGATAAATTGGGCCCAGTTGGCACAGGACAGGGAAAATTGGAGATCTATGGGAGAGGCCTTTGCCCTGCAGTGGGCGTAGACAGGCTGCTGCTGCTGCTGCTGCTGCTGATGATGATAAAATCAACATAAACATGACTGTAGTTAAGCGAAGTCATGTTAATAGAGTATAACGAAACCAAGATGTCGCGGTAATAGTTTGTTACGCAGTCACGGTAACAGGCAGGAATTGTTTACCGCAGGTGATTACCTCCGAGCGTTCTAAATAGTGGCGATTAATTGTTTTTCATTGTTGCACTCGGCATATAGGCTGCAGAAGGTGTAGCAGAGATACACCATATAGGTATCGTTTGAAAAATATTTCTGCCAAATCCATTTGTGCGAATACAGCAGTGAATTCTATGGTAATGGCTAAACATTTAGTATGAGGTTTAAGAAGAAGACTTCGAAAAGCGATTTCCGAGATGCAGTGCATCCAAAAGGAGCATGAAGGCACGGAGTGACGCAAACAAAGAAAAATTAGCTTTGCGTAGAATGCGTAAATGCTATATACTACAGGATCACCCATAACCTTTGAGGATAAATAGCAGAACATATCAGGCGAAGTTTATTACGCTAATAGATATCCAGCCGACTGTTATGTGGCAACTTATGTTATGCTATGTGACGAGTACCAAGGAATTTTCTGGTAAATATTGGAGCTATAAGTACCAGGACCGTTCCAGAAAACAACCTAGTATTACCATCAACATAAAGAGATCGCTGTCATAGGAAGTTTCCAGAATCAGCTATTTTCGGTTTTATGGACATGCATCCAACATGACAAGTTGGCCTCAGGTGAAGCGTAGCAGCGTATGAATGGTGCGTAGCACTTCAAAACCAAGCGACGTCAGGAGCTAGGCAGGGTATCAAGGTGGTAGCGCCCTCACACAGACCAAACAGGCATCGCAACAAACTACCTACGCCTTTATTGATGCGCATGCCGTTCGAAGTACTTATATATTTGTTGCTGATCCACCTGTCATATTGAAAGAACTTCCGCGGTTCTAATAAGGTTGGTGGCCCACTTGAAACGCAATTTACACTTCAGCGCTGGTTTCTGAATTAGAGAAACGCGCATCCGTTGACGCGACACTACTCACGAAAGCGAGTTGTCGTGCAGTTCAAGACGGCCGAATTTTCGGAGACGATACCGACCTTCCCTGCTAACAGCGTGGTACATCGCCGCACGCGGTATGTTTTTGCTGTCCAAATTCTGACAACATCTCTTCCCGGAAAAAGTGTCAACAACTTGCGCAGCGGGGACCCATCCCCTTTTGGGAAACAAGCTCTCGCCAGCTGAATTTTCTAGGCAGCCATGAGTGAAAGGAGCGGTCAAGTTTTCAAGAGCCATTTTCCAAGGCTTTTTCTTCGAATCGGGCTAACAGGAAAGAACTGAAGTGCCAACGTGTTCAAGTGCCTTTTTGCCCGCACTGCGTCACTTCTTTCCGAAACATGCTTTCTGTTTACTTCGCTGCAGCTAGTTTACTGAGAACAGCAAAACGGAGATATTTAAAGCAACCTGTTGTCGAGGTCTTGTTTCTGTCACGAACTGCCTTTAGACTGCTCAATAACAAGGTGACTACGCAATGTAATTTTGTTATGTCTTTGGCAAAAGGGAGATTTACTTCTTCTCCCAAGGAACGCATTGCAATTAGCACGTGACACGAGAAAGAATATTCCATTGTAAACATCAACGATGTCAAAAGTTGCGTGCAATTATTGCACTTGTCGCGCTGAACGTACATTAGCCGACGTATCCCACCGTGTCTTCCCCTACACTTAAGGAAAGGTTGGCGCCCATGTATTGCACCGGCTACTTCTTTATTCTAATATTATAACCACAGTGAAGAGAGGCAGGCCACGAGAGGGCAGTCACGCACTCATAGTATCAGTTCTAGAGTGAGAGAGAGAGAGAGAAACACTAAAAGAAATGCAGGCATGTAAACGACAAGCTAGCATCGGATTTGCTACCCTGCACTGGGCACAGAAACTGGACTGAGGAGCCACGGTACTGCAGCATTCTAGCATGTATGAATGTGAATCTCGTGCATACTGGGGCAGCACTGCCGGTGGCAACGTTCCGAGTACCTGTGTACTGCAAAAAAGTTGTTGGAATATTTACACTGAGGCTTTATTTGATACTATTCTCCAACAGTACGTTTAGTCGCTCTTCTCCATGCCTGATAAGCCGTCACCGAACATAATTAAAAAAAAAGAAGAATAAGCTGTCTGGTACAGCAAGGTGCTTTAGACAGCAAATGCCACTGTAAGTGCTGCTGCTGCTCCTTAACCCATAGCGCGACTTGAGCTTTATGCCACTGCGTATGGGCGTGCTGTGACACCGTGTTTCGGTTTGCGTAGGGGTTTAAGCAGAAACAGCCATTAAGAGAAGCCTGAAATAGAAATTTGCCTGGGCGCATGATTAGCACATTACTCCAACTCCAAACGCAAACGAAGGCACACGCAGACTAATTAGTCATGGGTGTGCGTCGCACAGAAGTGAGACCAGATCAGAGATGATAAAACCAGCCAAGGTAGCTCATTGCGACCCGCATGTCTTTGCTGCGTGGGACCCGCAAGTGGTGGCAGTGCGTACGCCGAGTACGAGTCGTGTCTTGCAGGAATGGGAACGTTTGTTCCCACCAAGGCACCAGACACCAAGCCACCAGACACCAAGGACACATAGCGTACACAAGACATCAACACAATAAGCAACGTACAAACTAAGTTATACTGATTACGCCGGTGTTCATTGCAACGGTTGGCATGCCCTTTTTCAGAAGCACAGAAGGAAATATACAAGACCCCAGACTAACTACGTGCAGTCATTAATACGTAAAGTTTCGGTTAAAAAAATCACCAGAGGTAAGTGGGGTGCCTCGATCATTTCGACATCACAAAAACTGCGGTCAGCGCAGGGCTCAACGGGCTTGACTCAGCTAGGGCTCCCTCTTAAAGATAGAGGCGTCGCCGACTAAGCCGATGTAAGAGGGAAGGGGCATAACGATGACTTCTAGTCTTGCATAGACCGCATGTGAGCATGCACAAGCTCCCGACAGGCACCGCTGGAGTTGCCCGGAACGCACCACTCCAGCGTTCTAGACAGCGTGTTGTGCTTTGTACTCTGATTCGTCTGATGGTTGTCAATGTGATCCTCTTAACTTGTCTGATGCGAAGTTGCTTGTTAAAACAAAGCAATTTATCTAAATTTCTGAGCACTCTGTCGTCCAAGCAAAGCGAGGCAGTTTGCGTTGACGTGCGTGATCATGGCAAAGCGTTTTGGGCAGCTTGAAATACTGTCCTTCATTTCCACGTTGGATGGACGATACTGGCAGCCCCCATGCACATAACCGCCGGAATTCCCTCTGCTATAATTTTTGTTCTGGAAACCGTACGCGTGCACACAAAGTTGATCTCCACGACACACACACAGCGCATTCAGTAACCCCGTGACATTCGACATGTGCTCACAGACGTTCAACATGTACAGGTGGCGCGAGCTTTGGCCGCCTACCTTTGTTGACAGGGACGTGGTTGACCCTTTCGTCCGACTTGAGGCTGACCGTCCGTGAGAGCTTTCGCCTCGGAAGCGACCGCCTCTCGTCCATGGCTACGCGAGGAAGGGGGAACGCCCAGAAGGCGGTGCATGTCACTGCCACTGCTCGCCTCGACGAGTTGCAATAGGTGCACGACTGCTTCTACAAACCGCGGCGAGTGCTGTAGCACTGGGAGAACTTAAAACACACCGGATGGAACAAGTACGAAACAGAAGAGGTAAATCTGCACGGCACATTGCTGAATGCACTGGTCAGAACAAAGGGACGCATTCGCGCAGGCGCTGGTCATGCAGAAGAAACGCCAGACGTCGCGCTTACTGGGAGGAAATTGTGATTGAGCGTTTTTCGAGAGAGTGAAATAAGATTGGCATAAGGTTGGGGAAGCTGACATACACCAGATTTATTACTGATAAAGAAATGACGATGACCGTGTTTGAAGATCATTCCTTCAATCTACGCGTTTCATCAAGGCCAAAGTGGCATGAACTTGCTTCCACCAGTCTGGCTAATGATGTTTGCTTAATAGGACGGAATTCCAGCTCTTCCACTCTTTCTTTTTCAAAGTGAAACAGCGTTTACCTGCCACCTGTCGGATTTGGTAGGGTGAGTCGGTCGCCATTGTCTGGCTTGCTATACAACCATACCTCCCCCCCCCCCCCCCAAGAAAAAAAAGGAAAAGGAAAAAATTGGGGCAGCTACGCGCACTAGTAGTGCGAAGACTGTGGAAACAGCGGAGCTGGTGATGTTTGCCTTCCTCCTTTCTCTCCTCCTCACACTCACTGTCCTTTCCCACCCTTCGCTATACTATTCTGCAAACACTATGCTATGCGTTACCCTCCCCACCTGCTCACGCTTACCTCATTTATCCTCAAGATCAGTTCCCCTTCCCACTCCATGCTATCCTATACTGCACTACAGCCTACCAGTGCTGGGCGGACACGCAAAAACTAACGTGCGTGTTCTCCAGTCACTTCAAGCTCAAACTTTGAGCATATGACTTGGACTGCCGAAGTGTGCATCTACAGCAGCGACTGTAGTCGTCGCACGTGATCACCCAATCATAAAATACCTGCGTATGGATGCCCTATGAGTACACCTGAGGTATTTCGCCCGCATTCCATCGCACCACATCGCCCCTCTTCCTGTTTCTAGGCCAGACTCCGAGTTCAGCGTTATTATTGCTGCTCATCGTGCAGTCCCACCGTCGAGCCTTCACGCCTCCAGTAAGGCCATCACTACCATTGTGGTGCCCTCATCCACTCGAAGCGCTCCTGACCATTCTCGGAATCAAAAAGAAAAACCACTTGTCATCTATAGCCTTACAACAAGCCACCCTAATGTTCTTGCATGAGCGACACAGAGGACGCCTTCACGTTTACACGGATGGGTCAGTTTCTTCTGTGACCTCCACAGGAACAGTGGTAATTCCAGCAAAATCTGTCACCAAACGATTCAAGACGTCCCATTTCACAACTTCGACCGCTGCAGAACTCGCCGCCATTCATGCTGCGGTAGAGGTCATAATTGCAGAACGTTCCCATGCATGGTCAATATTGAGAGACTCCAAAGCAGCTCTTTAGTGTCTTATATCGCCATTTCGTCATGGACCTCACGAGCAATTAGTCGCTGACATAAGAATCCTTCATCACCATGCACTCGAGCAAGGACACAACATCAAGTACCAGTGGATACCAGGTCACTGTGGGATCAACAGCAACGACCTCGCTGATAAATCCGCCCGATCTGCCCACGATGATAACCACTGTAGAGCAATACCGTTCTCCAGGACTGACGCATCTGCAAGGCTTCAATCCCTAGAACGTGAGCTGACACGTGCACAGTGTAATTCGTCAGAATTCACCGATGCTCGTGTCCATAGTTTGCACCCGGACATTCAGTTCCGCCTTCGGTCAGGAATACCTCGAGCTGAGGAGACACTTCTGTGTCGCCTGTGGCTTGGCGTCGTCTTCACGAAAGTCTACTCATTTCGCATTGGAATGGCAAACGACCCTAAGTGTGAGAACTGCGGCTGCGACGAAACGATATGTCATCTTCTGTACGAGTGTCCCGTTTTCAGTGGCCCCAAGAGAGAACTTACCGGTGCTCTAGACAGACTTGACAGCCGCCCTTTGTCCGAGAAACGAGTCTTGAGGCACTAGCCTCGACCATCGTCAGCACGGAAAGCACTGAACGCGTTGTTGCGATTTTTAAAGATGAGTGGTCTAAGGGACAGACTCTAAGCAGTGTCGAATTTATTTTCCTTTTTTTTTGTGCGCGTGTTTTTTCCTCTATGATTTTCTTCATTCTTGTCGTGTATCCCTTCTATTTTCTTTCATTCCACTCACCCCTTTCCTCCTGCACAGGGTAGCCAGCCAGTCTCAGCACTGGCTAACCTCCCTGTCTTTCCTCCTTTCCTCCTTTCCTCCCTTCTCCTTCTCCTCCTATACTGCCTATGCTATGCTTCACTCTCTTCCCTCTTCCTCACACTCACTTCCGTTTTTCACCCCCTTGCTATACGAGACTATACAAGGCTATGCTATGCTTTCGCTTCCTCTTTCTCTATATCTCTTTCTTTG
Organism: Hyalomma asiaticum; assembly: GCA_013339685.2. Taxonomy (NCBI): domain Eukaryota; kingdom Metazoa; phylum Arthropoda; class Arachnida; order Ixodida; family Ixodidae; genus Hyalomma; species Hyalomma asiaticum. The sequence goes on from CM023489.1 coordinate 33,939,817, forward strand.
TGTCTCTATTTCTCTCTCTTTTGCTCTATCCCTTTCTCTCTCTGTTTATTTTTCTTTCTCTTTCTATCTTTCTTTCGTTCTCTCGCCCATAGCAACGCTATCATATAGGCAGCGTTTTCTGTTAACGCGAAAGGGTGGAAGGGAGAGCTTAGACAGCTCCGCTGTTAAAGGAAGACAGTGTCCGGCGGTAGGGCTACAACCTTAGCCCAACGGGTCGACGCCCAACCGACGCGGTCGCAATGCCACGTGTGGTGAGAAGTTAATGCACAGGCCGCGTTGCGATCTTTTCTTTCCAGCGAAAGTGCAACGCTGCTAGGCCGTACATTTCGGTGCAACCTCAATGAAAATCCGCTAATATGCTTTTCCGCACGTTCACGCACGTCTGGTGTTTCTGCTCGTTTAGGTCACAACATAACGAGAATATGCGGTTTAGCGACCAATTTCAACAATGATCTTGCCGCAAGTTCTGTGACTAGCAGTGCATACTTCGACGCTTCTGTTTTGTACTTGTCACCCGGTGTTTGCTTAAAAGGCAGTCTACGTCTATTCCGTGCACTTCCATGCAGCCCGTAACATTCCAACTGAACACTGCTTCTGTACTGGACGATGTTATAGTATAGCATACATAGAGGTATGCTGTGCTGTAACATTGTACGCTAGAAGCAGCACCTTGGTTAACGTGAACAACTTACGCTCATCCGCCAGTCTACTGCCGAAATATTTATACTACGCGATAAGGAGGGTGGGCAGTCCGAATGCGAGTCAGCGTGAGCCCTCACCTGTGGTGTCCGGAAGGTTGACGTTTCGGCGAACCTTGAAGCTTGCGCTCTTCGCCCGTTCTGGGGTTTGCGTCGGAGACGACGCGTACAGTTCTGCGAAAGCGAAAAGGCGCAGGTGGGGTTGAAAGTAACGATACAGAACAACATAAGCAATCAAGGAAACGTGTATGAAGATGATAAGGGGAGCACTTATAAAGCTTAAGTAGACTACGAAATAACCTGAAATATGCATTGGCTGTACATGTAGAACTGCAGTTACAATTTCCCAATTACCGAACTACGTAAGATGCATACTGGCGCTCCAATTCTGCTGGCTTCATTTTCTGACACTAAAGTCTAGTAGAGGGCAGTATAGTTGCGGTGACAGTGTTTTGTTTATCTAGGAAATTGGGTTTGGCGAGGAGTTTTCGATGAGCGGAGCTTTACTTAAAGGGGTCCTGAACAAATGTACAGCTGCCTGGTTCTAATAACAGAGTCAATGAGCATAATGAGTATTCGACGTATCGATTCCAAAAGGTTTGGACACAACATCCAGCGTACGTTTAACAACGCCTGTTTGAAATCCTAGCGTTCTTACGCCCTGAAACAATCATGCGACACCAGGATCCGGCATAGGCAATGCACAGTGACGTTTTAGTGAGGTCGCTCTTTCAGATATGTAAAACACATTGTTAACTTCCGTTTGCTTCAAAATAATATAATAATATGAAAGCTAGAAAGCAAAAATAAATGCTAATAGTCGGTCACCGTGTTCTTCCGCGGTACGAAAGCGAGGCTGGAGAACAGTTTGCTTTCCGGGGGCCTCCGGGGGCGCGCCAATCTCAGAGGCCATGGTGGTGACTAAAACAACGTCAGCTGCAGAGTTGAAGAGAACGAGCTTTGGGAAATCGAAACCGCGTTTTGTCGTTCTATGTTAACCCACACAATGCAACGAAGCAATGTATATTACAGGTTGAAGTGCCAGCATTCCGAATACGCACATCGTACAAAAATTTCGGATCTTTCACGATTTTTTAACTACTGGTTAACCGCACATGCTCTCACTACACAGGGCCATCCATCACCGAACGTCAAGTAGCAACCACACGTACTCAGTGCTCTCACGCCATCGAGGTATCTGCATAAGTAACTAAGAAGGCAGCCCCGCCACGGTGGTCTAGTGGCTATGACACTCGGCTGCAGATCCGAAGGGCGGTGGTCGAGTGACTATGGTGACTATGCTACTATGGTAGGGTCGCGCGACGGAATCCTTGCCGCGGTGGATGCATTTAGATTTCCAAATGTGGGAAAAGTCCTTCTTGCAGCCTTTATTGGCGCTAAGCGCAATCCCGTACAAACATGGCGTGCAAGAAGCGTTCATCGCACACAAGCTTCATGCCCACTACAACCCCTAGTTCCTCTTCGTCCTCACTGCGCCGCGCACGACTTCTAACAGAGTCGAATTGTTGAGGCCCGTGTGCTGTGCGATGTCAGTGCACGTTAAATAACTGCAGGCTGTCGAAATTTCCGGAGCCCTCCACTACGGCGTCTCTCATAATCATGTCGTGGTTTCGGGACGTAAAACCCCACAACTCAATCAATCAATCAATCCAACAAGGCAGCCCTCGAAAGCCCTTTTATCAAAACACATCGATGCACTTGCCTGGTAGGCTGTCCTGAGCCAGCAGTTGGCGGTTCTTTGCATTTGCTGCGGTGGAAACCGAGTAGACGGATGGTGCCGACGACTTTCGTTCCACCGGGTTACCCTGCCATGCGTCGTCCGGGTGCAGAACTGCAACGAGTGCTCGTCAGAAAGAAGTGCCGCTGTTTGTGCCTAATTAGAGCTCATTCTCTTGGAAGGTAAATGGATGAGAATAACGTCGGAGAAGATACATGACCGAATTGCTTTATTAAAAAAAATCCACCATAGCAATTTACCATAACCCCCCAAAACCACCATCACCAGTATGGCTTGTTTTTGTGGCGGGCATGGCGGGAGCATGGTGAGTGATGTGTGCCTCAGTGAAGGCACATTTAATTCGGCATAGCTCAACCCGCCCTCTCATGCATTTGTGTCGAGTTGAGTACCCTTAGCGGGGATGAAAAAATTAGCAGCAATTCATAGCAGTTGTACACGGAAAATGTCTTCCTTGGTACGGAAAAGACACCTACCATATGCATCTGCTGTGACTTTCTGCACTCTTTCTGTCCCCATTAACTGTAATAAACTGCACGCAGAAGAATTAGAGGGCGGTACGGGCGAACAAGAATTAACTGTGCATTCATTGAGGCGCACAGTATCACCCACTATGCCCCTGCTATGCCCCTGCCATGCCCACCGCAAGAACAGCCATAGTTATGGTAGTTTTGTTGGATTGTGAGAATGGGCGATGTTGGGATTTTTACAAAGGTTGTCGAACTTAATGGAGTACTGACATAAATTCTGACCATTTTCGTATGGTCGCTCTACATAAACGTACGGATGCCGAAAACCCCCAAAAGGGTGTCTTGGCACCTCGCTCCACAATGAATATATTTCCAATGGAGTTGCCTTGAGACCCCCGTTTCGGTTTTGATTTCCAGTGGACTGTTCTATAGTGACACGCCGATACAGTTGGACGTGGGTCTAAGTCACGTGGGAACAGCAACTCGTACAAAAATTTCGGATCTTTCACGATTTTTTTAACTACTGGTTAACCGCACATGCTCTCACTACACAGGGCCATCCATCACCGAACGTCAAGTAGCAACCACACGTACTCAGTGCTCTCACGCCATCGAGGTATCTGCATAAGTAACTAAGAAGGCAGCCCCGCCACGGTGGTCTAGTGGCTATGACACTCGGCTGCAGATCCGAAGGGCGGTGGTCGAGTGACTATGTTGAATATGCTACTATGGTAGGGTCGCGCGACGGAATCCTTGCCGCGGTGGATGCATTTAGATTTCCAAATGCGGGAAAAGTCCTTCTTGCAGCCTTTGATGGCGCTAAGCGCAATCACGCACAAACATAGCGTGCAAGAAGCGTTCATCGCACATAAGCTTCATGCCCACTACACCCCCTAGTAACTCTTCGTCCTCACCGCGCCGCGCACGACTTCCAACAGAGTCGAATTGTTGAGGCCCGTGTGCTGTGCGATGTCAGTGCACGTTAAAGAACTGCAGGCTGTCGAAATTTCCGGAGCCCTCCACTACGGCGTCTGTCATAATCATATCGGGGTTTCGGGACGTAAAACCAGAGAAATCAATCAGTCAGTCAACCAACCCAAGAAGGCAGCACCCGAAAGCCCTTTCATCAAAAAACATCGATGCACTTGCCTGGTAGGCTGTCCTGAGCCAGCAGTTGGCGGTTCTTTGCATTTGCTGCGGTGGAAACCGAGTAGACGGATGGCGCCGACGACTTTCGTTCTACCGGATTACCCTGCCATGCGTCGTCCGGGTGCAGCACTGCAACGAATGCCCGCCAGAGTGAAGAAACGCCGTGGGATACTGTTCGCGCTGTTTGTGGATAATTAGATCTCATTCTATTGGAAGGTAACTGGGTGAGAATAAAGTCGGAGGAGATGCATGAATGAATGTAAAGGAGTAGTGACATGAATTTTGGTCATTTTCGTATTGTCGCTCTAAATAAGAGCACTGGTGCCGAAAAACCCCAAAATTAGTATCGTGGTGCCTTGGAACGCAATGGCAATATTTTTAATACGGCTGCCTTAAAAACCCAATTTCTGTCTACGGTTTCGTGCCGGCACAGTTGGACGTAGGTTTAAGTCACGCGGGAGAGCAGCCGAGAGAGTCTCAACAACTCTGTCGGCTGCTGTCCGTTGCAAGTGGCGCGCGCACACAACGATGATTTCATTGTCGCCCAGACAATTTCCCGGCGACTGTGTTCGCACGTTATGGTATTTTCCATCCCGATGGGGCTGGCTTGCAGATCATCGGCGACGAAAACTTGAAGATCAAATTAAAATACTTTACACGTGTTTTCCTGGCTCTGGCGTGTGTAGAACGTCGAGAATGCGTGAAAAGGCAAATATCTCCCTTTTGCGCCGCTTCAAAATCGCGTCAGTACTCGTTTAACTTAGATTCTTAGACAGCCGGGGAACTCACGCATCGAGTCCATGGACGAACTCCGGATGAGGTCGTCGGGCGGCAATTCCTGAGAGTGGCTGCGGCCAGCACCGCCGGCTCCCCTGGACAGCGGCAGCCACTCGGGGGTGTCCCTCAGCGGCGACCGGTCGAGCGGGAGCTGCACCTCACCGAGGAAGGCGTTGGTGCCGACGGGTCGGTGGTCCCACACCGTCAGGTCCAGGTAGAGGCCCTCCAGGGACTCCAGCGAGCGGAACACGAACGTCTTATTCCACTCGGGATTGGCCACCGGCTCCGATATGGGCGTCTTCATGGCGGGGCCGCGCAGACCCGAGCCGGGCTCGTGCAGTCGCAGCTTGACGTACGAACGTCGTGGAGGAAGACCGCGTGCGCCCAGCACGGTAACCTCCAAGTCGGTTCCGTCGTACCTGGGATTCAGTAGGAAAGGGTATCAGTTGGCGATTAAGCGGGAAATCCAGCAATTATTAAGCCACTCAGTCTTTGCTGGGCTAGTTGGTAAAAAGAATAAGAATGGAACGAAGATAAATAAGAAGTATATGACTACAGGCTCTATATAACTGTAGACTATAAGATAACCGAAACAGTGCGCGCGCATTGAAGCCAACGCCACGCAATGCGACGCATCTCACCACAGGCGGACGCCGAGCTCCCCTTGGACGTGCGCCTTGTTGCAGATCTCGTCGGGCGTCTTCGGCAGCTTGCGGCGAGTGGCCGCCCCTTCGCCGCCGCCCATGGAACAAGTGGACGACTTGCGCGACGGGATGTTGCCCGTGGACGCGCGAAGCTCGCGGTTGCTCCTGCGACATTACACACCACGCAGATTAGGAAGAGCTATAGATACACGCCTTGTCAGTGCATACACACGCCTTTGTCAACAGCGGTAGCGAGGTTTGGTGCACGAGCCACCGCAGCCGGGGATATAACCCTGGACTCCGTGTTCAGTGACACTGTTGCCGGTACTCAAGGTTCAGCGTGCTAATTTGAGCGCTGTTAGCGCAGTTGCGTTCGTTTGATGGTTTTATCGATCATACAGTCGATGCGATCAATTTATCGATCATACAGTCGGAGATGCGGTAGAGGAAAAGCCTTAATTTTTTTTCGGGATGTGTTTCCTAAGCCCGAATACAGTAAGCTGCTGTGTGTATCGGCATCGAGAATGCCGCAGTAAACATCGGGCCAGCAATAGAGAGTGAACACGGAAGGATGCTATACTGGGCGAGTTGGTACGATACCACACTTAAAGGCGGCGCAAACAACACGGACACCGAAGAGAAACACACGACCAGCAAGACACTCTTTTGATGGTGATAGATTGCGCTGTGTGCTTGTGCTCTCCTTCTGTGTCCGTGTTGTTTGCGCTGCCTTTAAGGAAGAGCGAACAAAGTTGTTTATTGAAGGCGGTACACACAACTGAGGACAGAAACCGATACCGTAAGGGTTGCCGATTAAGTTTCCTTCGCACTGCTAGCGTCCAGTTTGGCTTGTATGATAGATCGACCGCTCTTGGAAAGGCGCCAGACATTCGTTCGTATCACAGAGTAACACGAAGTCTTCGTGAAGGCGGGACATTCTGCATAAGAAATGCATATGACTGGCTCTCCAATGCATCCGCACGGTACGTCACATTTTTCTCGTTTTCGTGAAATAATTTTATTCGCGGATGTCCTCAGTAACTTATAAAACTAGGTCGTGGGTCAGGGAAGCACACAAAGGAGCATCTCCCTTTGCGTACGAGTAATTACGGCATCTCTTGCGATATTGTGCGTTTCTCTGCGCGTACGAGTAATTACGGCATCTCTTAAAAGCATTTCGCCAAATGCAAGCAACAAGGTAAGCGTCAGTAAACCTAGACTGATGTTCGTGTAAACGAGGTCGCCTATACATATACGCAGTCAAATCCATCAATGATAGCTAGCGAGCGCTTCTATGAAAATATAGAAGGAATTCGCCATGAAAATTGAACACACATATAACTAATGTTGTCCCAATCACACACCATAATGCCTATCCCCAACCCCCATTTACCCTTCTCGGTTGCAGCCCCTTCCTTCCTTTGTTTTGAATGCTTTTCATGGGATGCTATATTGTTGTATCATTGTGCACATGGTATTCAACTTTACACGATTTGCTTTAATGATGTTATGAGTGCATGCAACTTCATTGTATGGATTTATGTAACCACTGTTTGTTGTTGTGATATAGTTTGTAATCTCTCTTTACCTGCATTCGTTTGCACACTTGATTGTTATCTAAACTTTTCACTTATTGTACTGACTCTTTGTATTGCCCTCCTGCCAAGCTCCCAGCCGAGAGCAGCGGTATTGGAAATAAATAAATAAATAAATAAATAAATAAATAAATAAATAAATAAATAAATAAATATTTCCACTTCGATAATGTCTCCTAGCGCCACGAATCACGTTGTGGGCAGCATACTGGTCGAGCTCGAATTTTAAGAGTTCGCCGCGGCAAAGGGAGCGAGAGATAACAATAAGACAAACCCGAACCCGCGTAACATTCAATATAGGAGACGGCTTTATGACGGTCTGCTTCCTTCGCGTTGCCTGGGTCGGGCACCGGGTGGCGATACGCCACTATAAGTTGGCGGCGAGGGGTTGCGTAAGGCACAAAGGAGCCGTATATACGGGGGATACGAAACAGAATCCTGACGTTGCGTCAGGGAGCAGTAAATTGTTTAACAGTCTTCGGCACTTATATATGACCAACCCTAACGTGATCTCGTCTTCATCTGTGCAGCCGCAGGAAACCGCGCGTGGACATTGCGCAGACGGTTTATGAGCTCGGAGCTTCCTTTATGGTCGGTACTTTCCTCCTTCCGATATACTTGTATATGAGGAAGAAAACCACCGATCGACATAAACTCGGGTAAGGCTGGTGGACATAAATGATGATTTACTCCCAAAAGTTGTACGTGTCTATGTAATCCTGCATGTATGGTCCTCTGTGTAGACACCACTGAAGTGTATGTATATATATATATATATATATATTGTAGTGGGGAGGAACGAACCCACAAAATGTAGTGGGATGCTGCCTAGCCAAGAGGTGCGAGCGCAGAGCGCGAGCTGTTGGTGCCGAGACTGACCGCTGCTACCGGACGCTACTTCGATCTGGACGCGCTACTAACCGCTGCTACTCGACGCCAATAAAACCCCCTTCAAAGTGGTGGAGGTGCTGGGTCTTCAAATCTGGAACTCCGAAGTCGGAAGCTGCCCATCATCCCAACCATGCTTGCAGAGAACATCCAGCAAGCCCAGCCGACCCAGCAAACCATGGCCCAATATCCGCCCGTCATCGTAACTGGCGCGCTGCGCCAGCGCGATCCCCCTTTCTTCAGCGGGGCGGATGACGAGGACGTCGAAGATTGGTTGTCCACGTTCGAAAAGGTGAGCGGACACAATAAGTGGGACGACCCTTCAAGACTGCAGAATGTCCCCTTCTATCTAAAAAACGTTGCCGACCTTTGGTTCCACAACCATGAATCCGATTTCACCACCTGGACCGCTTTTAAGAAGCGCTTTGCCGAGGTCTTCGACCGTCCCGCAGTACGCAAGCTCCGGGCTGAACACCGCCTGCGCGGACGTGCGCAGCAACCGGGCGAAACTTTCACGAGTTACATAGAAGACGTCATCGACCTATGCAAGCGCCTCAACCCTTCCATGACTGAACAGGAGAAAGTCAGACACATACTGAAAGGCATAGACGACGATGCCTTTCAAATGTTGTTGGCGAAAGATCCACGAAATGTATCTGAGCTGACCACCCTCTGCCAGAGCTTCGACGAACTGCGCAAACAACGCGTCTTGGCTCGGCGGCAGGCAACCACGGAGGATACTCTCGCCTCTTTGACTGTCGGCGGAGGCAATAACACGCTACTGTCGCAAATCAAGGAGTATGTGCGTGAAGAGGTGGCGCGACAGTTATCGTGTTTACCGCATTTGCCACCCACGGAAACGCCTACGCATTGCTTGACGCCGAGTATACGACAGGTAATTCAGGACCAAGTTTCCGAAGCTTTGCCACCCAACCCTCAGCCGATACCTGTCACCGCGCCGCTGACGTATGCGGCTGCTGCTGCAAAGCCACCGCGTCAAATGCCGGTGCCGCCCGCTCAACCTGTTCGACCTCCGACAACGCCATTTACTGGTGGGCAGCCGTACTACGGAAATCCCTGGCGCACACCTGACAACAAACCAATTTGTTACGCTTGCGGAATTCCAGGTCATGTTGCACGCCTCTGCCGTCGGCGACTCGCGGCGACCACGAGCACCTGGACCTACCCCGACTATCCTTTCCGGCCGCCATACCACATGCAACGCGACCCGCCACCAGAAGTGCACACCCGCGACCCTCAGCCTTCTTCCGATTTTCAACCCTTCGCTTCCCGTCGTTCACACTCACCACGACGCCGATCACTGTCCCCCATGCTTCGCCGACCCACTACCACTGAGACGGAAAACTGACTGCCGCAGCTCCGGAGGCACGAGCTGCGTCGTCGTCCACCCGTGTAAGTCCTCGCCTGTCTCCAGCCAATGTTATCGAAGCATTCGTCGAAGGTGTACGAACTCTTGCGCTTGTCGATACTGGTGCCGCTATATCCGTGATAAGTCAAAGTCTTTGCCGTTCTATTCGTAAAGTGACGACGCCACCTTCGGGATTCTCTCTCAGTACTGCAAGCGCGCACCGAATTCGACCCGTTGCAGCATGTACGGCCAAAGTTTTCATTCGAGACGTACTGTACCACATCGAGTTTCTTGTGCTCGCTTCGTGTTCTCACGACGTCATCCTCGGGTGGGATTTCTTGTCACGTCATCACGCTGTTATCGACTGCGCTCGCGCTCAGGTGGAACTATCCTCATTTTCCGATACGCCCTCTGCTGATGCAGCCGTACCTGGTGTGTACAAGCTTGTCGTTGCTAATGACACTGACGTCCCTCCTCTTAGCGCCGTCATGGTTCCTGTTTTAAGTGCTGCACCTTCTAACGCTATTGTTTTATTCACGCCGTGCGACCTGTTTATTCGTCGCCACCACACCTCACTGCCATTCGCCGTGCTAGCACTTGATCCGAGTGACGCTGGAATACTTGTTTGTAACACGAATCCTTGCCCTCTTAACTTGCGTCGTAATGAGACACTTGGCCACGTTCATTCTGTGGACGGTGATGTAATCGTGCCCGTCGATTCCGGTGAGACCAGCCCAACCCCTCATCTCAACGCGCTGACTCCTCACCATGCTTCAGATGACGTGTCCTCGGATGCACTTCACCGTTCAATCGACAGTGGCCTCGCTCCTGATCAACGGGCGCAGCTTATCAGCCTTCTCAACGAGTTCAGAACCTCATTCGATTTCCCCCATGCGTCCTTAGGTCGAACGAACACCACTGTGCATAAAATTGACACTGGGACTAACCCGCCCTTCCGCCAGCGCCCATACCGTGTATCAGCAACGGAACGTCGCATCGTTACGGACCAAGTTAACGAGATGCTTCAGCGAGGCGTGATCGAGCCTTCTTGTAGCCCTTGGTCTTCCCCTGTTGTGCTGGTAAAGAAAAAAGACGGCTCCATTCGATTTTGTGTGGACTACCAACGTCTCAACAAAATTACTACAAAGGATGTCTACCCTCTTCCTCGAATAGACGACGCTCTCGATTGTCTGCAAGGCGCCGAGTTCTTTTCTTCCTTAGACTTGCGATCGGGTTACTGGCAAGTTCCGGTAGCCGAGACTGATCGACCAAAAACAGCGTTCGTCACACCGGATGGTCTCTACGAATTCACAGTAATGCCCTTTGGTCTCTGCAACGCGCCGGCAACATTCGAGCGAATGATGGACAGCATTTTACGCGATTTAAAATGGCACATATGTTTATGCTATCTTGATGATATCATCGTGTTCTCCACCGATTTCGCCACGCACATCGACCGTCTTCGCACAATTCTAACATGTCTTACAAATGCAGGCCTTCAGCTTAACCTGAAGAAATGTCGCTTCGGAGCTACCCAGCTAACCATACTTGGCCACGTTGTATCGAAAGACGGAATTCTTCCAGATCCTGATAAACTCCGCGCTGTCGCCGAGTTTCCAAAGCCCACCTCGGTCAAACAACTACGCAGCTTCGTGGGCTTGTGCTCTTACTTCCGTCGGTTTGTCCGGAACTTCGCCTCAATAATAGCACCGCTGACGAAACTACTTACTGGTTCTGGAACTCTCTCAAATTGGACACCAGCCTGCGAAGAAGCCTTCATCAAACTGCGGCAACTACTTACATCGCCACCTGTATTGCGGCATTACGACCCGACAGCGCCTATCGAAGTTCACACAGACGCTAGTGGCGTGGGACTTGGCGCAGTACTCTCGCAACGTAAGCCTGGCTTTTCTGAATATGTTGTCGCATATGCTAGCCGGGCCCTCACGAAAGCGGAAGCAAATTACACTGTCACTGAAAAAGAGTGTCTGGCAATCGTCTGGGCGATAAACAAATTTCGTCCTTATTTATACGGCCAGTCTTTCGACATAGTGACCGACCATCACGCCCTTTGTTGGTTGGCATCCCTTAAGGACCCGTCTGGTCGTCTTGGACGTTGGGCTCTTCGCCTGCAGGAATTTGACTTTCGCGTCGTATACCGATCAGGCCGAAAACACTCTGACGCTGATGCACTGTCTCGATCTCCACTGAACTCAAGGGACGAGTCGCTATCTTCTGGTGACGTTTCCTTAGCTGCACTTACCGTCACAGACATGCCATCTGAACAGCGGAAGGACCCCTGGATTGCCTCTCTCCTGACTCTTCTTTCCGGTTCCTCAAATTCTGCCCACACACGTGCTCTTCGCCGCCAAGCCACGCATTTCGCGGTACGGGACGGGCTATTATATCGTCGGAATTATCAAGCGGATGGTCGCAAATGGCTGCTGGTCATTCCCAGCCACATGAGGTCCGACGTTTGCGACTACTTTCATGCTGATCCTCAGCATGCTCACGCCGGTGCTCTAAAAACCTATCAGCGGCTCCGTCAACGTTATTATTGGCGTGGAATGTACACATTTGTGCGCAAATACATTCGATCCTGCCCATCCTGCCAACAACGCAAGGCATTTCCTCATTCGCCCGGACTCCTACAACCTCTACCGTGTCCTGCACGTCCCTTCGACCGGATCGGAATCGATCTTTACGGACCGCTCCCGAGCTCTGTCTCTGGCAACAGATGGGTAATCGTCGCTGTGGACCATCTAACCAGGTACGCGGAGACAGCCGCCCTTCCTTCCGCCGGTGCTCGTGACGTCGCCAACTTCATCTTACGCCATTTCGTTCTCCGCCACGGCGCGCCACGCGAACTACTCAGTGACAGGGGGCGTGTATTCCTATCCGACGTCGTTCAAGAGCTCCTTCGTTCATGCCGTACTGTTCACCGAACCTCTACTGCCTACCACCCTCAGACAAATGGTCTAACGGAGCGCTTCAATCGAACGCTGGGAGACATGATGGCCATGTACATCAATTCCAACCACTCCAACTGGGACGTCATTCTTCCCTTCGTTACATACGCCTATAACACCGCGACACAGTCTACCACAGGCTTTTCTCCATTCTTTCTTCTATATGGCCGGGAACCCTCCACACCACTCGACACCATTTTGCCTTATCGACCGGACCCTTCCGAATTCAGCCATGTTTCCGAAATCGCCCAGTATGCCGAAGATTGCCGTCAGCTGGCTCGCTCGTTCACTTCGGACGACCAAGCCCTTCAGAAGTGTCGCCATGACCGCGATCTTTCGGTGCAAACTTTCCAAGCTGGATCCCACGTGTGGCTCCGACTACCGTTCCACTCACCTGGTCTTAGTCCCAAGTTTGCGCCAAAGTACCACGGACCTTATCGCGTCATTGAGCGCCCATCCCCCGTCACGTACGTCATTGAGCCTGTGAATCCTTCCCCGGACAAGCGCCGCCTGGGTCGCCAGGTGGTCCACGTGAGCCGCCTCAAGCCGTATCATGACCCCCTTATTCTAGCTTCCCCTTGAGTCGCCAGGATGGCTCCCCTTCGCCGCCGGGGTATTGTAGTGGGGAGGAACGAACCCACAAAATGTAGTGGGATGCTGCCTAGCCAAGAGGTGCGAGCGCAGAGCGCGAGCTGTTGGTGCCGAGACTGACCGCTGCTACCGGACGCTACTTCGATCTGGACGCGCTACTAACCGCTGCTACTCGACGCCAATAAAACCCCCTTCAATATATATATATATATATATATATATATATATATATATATATATATATATATATATATATATATATATATATATGCGAAACCATGAATCACATCCGGTCAATGTAGACATATATAGACCAGACATGAGGAAGGACGACGACGTACGTAGATAGAAATTTAATATGACGTAAAACGTTTAGGCTGGTGGGCCAGCCTTCGCCAGCATGACATTTAACATCGCTTTCGCAGCCCTCATATATATTTTTAAATTTTCAATGCAGATGAACAACACTCATCGATAGCAAAGTGGTATAATTACACACTGAGGATAGATGCACCAACACGCACAATGCGCGAAATAAAAATGCACGCGACGCCCGCCTTTAATGAGCATAATGACGCCAGCACTCGTGAGGCGGAATTTGTGAATAGTGCGAGATCACCTGAGCTCGAGATCACCTGCTGTGTCACCTGAGCATGTAGCAGCCACATGCTCAGGTGACACAGCAACACATCTTTAAAACGGAAAGAAAAAATAGTTGTGTAAGAAACGGGAAAAGCGCTAAATTAGCTGCAATGACACCATGTTAGGCTACTCAATGCAGACCAGTGCAGCTGTGTAAGAATTTATTCCAGAGCCTATAGTGTTGAACTTTTAGCCCCGCCACGGTGGTCTGGTGGATGTGGTACTCGGCTGCTGATCCGAGGGTCGCGGGATCGAATCCCGGCCGCGGCGGCTACATTTCGATGGAGGCAAAATGTTGCGGCCCGTGTACTGTGCGATGTCAGTGCACGTTAAAGAATTCCCCAGGTGGTCGAAATTTCCAGACCCCTCCACTACGGCGTCTTTCATAATCATGGCTGGTTTTGGGACGTAGAACCCCAGAAATCAAACAAGTGTTGAACTTATAGACAAGGAATTACTCGCTTATTTCACGCTCTTGGTGCGTGCTAGAACAGGACCCCAATGGCGATGCGGTAACATTGTCGAAAGAGTGACCATGGATTATGACATGTTTTGGTTGGGGCATATTTCGAAGCGCCTTAATGCGATACTCCTGGCCAGTACATCGCGTTCTGAACGATCCATCGGTTTGGCCGATGCATAGATTCAGTGGGAAGTTTTGCAAATCGTTTAAGTGAAGATTGTTTTCAACTCGGCGTGTAGAAAAATGGAACTGCGTCCTTGTACCAACTAAACTTAGCTCCGTCGCAAAAGCTCAAGGCTAAATAAACGTTAGGAGAGAAACATGCGTACAATGGCACTTGGTAAACTAAACTCGTAGAGCTAACCATAATCGGGCAATCCAAGCCTACAGCGCTCATACTGATACGTTCAGGCACCCTTTCTTCCACAGCGTGGTGGAAGAAAGACATGAAATATACTGGCATGAAATACATTTAAACATGAAATATATTGGCAATGTGTATTCTGGAACCTGTCTAAATTTGAACGCATCCTGCATGCCCGTCTGCACGAGTTTACTGCTTGATCTTCATGCATTCAGTGAGTATAAACGGCATGGTTGTCGTGTATTCTGTGTTTGTGAGTAGTGTTAATTTCTTTCTTCTACATTACCCTCTATGTGGGGACTTTATTACCCTGCCTGCGAGAGGGCGGGTAGGATTAACGTGAGAGCGTTAAAGAGATCGCGTCGCCGAAAAGCCGTCGTCGGCACCGGCGTTCATCGATGAAAAAAAAAAAAAGAAAAAAATCATCCCCAAGCGCCCCGATCACGCGGGTTCTCCGTCACGGCGCAGATGCGTTAGCTAAGAAAACTGAATTTCTTAAAGCTGAAATCCGCCAGAAAAATTGTAAAATACGACTTAGCTGCTGCGCGCATACATAATAGCCCTGACTGCGGATTTAATGTATCAAGAAACATAATTGTGTTCCGAGGAAACTACGGTACAAGCACCCTTTGAGCACTTATACCATACTAACAGCGCCGCGCACGGGCAGCGCCATCTATAGAAAGGAGACGTCGACCAGGGTAGGTTAGTTGCGTAAACATCGTGTAGATGGCGCTTGCAGAGATATCGCGTTCGACTCTTATAGGCGAACTTGAAGCGTCTTCCAGTTATTGGTAAATAAATAAATAAATAAATAAATAAATAAATAAATAAATAAATAAATAAATAAATAAGCAAGAAAGCCCCCCTTTAAGCGCGGTGTTTGATGAAGCAAAGAAACACCGGCGTGTATCAGTAAAAAAAGAAAAAGAAACGGAACTCACATCTTCCTTCCGGTCTCGACGACCAGCTCGACGCTGTGCGGCGACTTGTCCAGTATGGCGCACACCTCCTCGTACGAGCGGTCGACGAGCGAGGTGCCGTTCCACTCGAGAATGACGTCGCCCTGCTTCAGTCCGGCCAGGTCGGCCGACGAGCCGGCCAGCACCCACGCCACGGCAGCGTACAGGTGGCCGTCCGGGGCCTTCTTGCCACCCATCACCCGCATGCCGAATCCTCGCGCTGGAAAACGGAACAATCAGCAGAGGTCAATGGGCAATTGACGCCGGCAAAATGTGTCCCCCACTGACCCTAGCCGGGATGTTTGGGTGCTCGTGCCTCAGGGCAAAAATATATTCGGTCACTGTTTCGGTTCTAGGAAAAACATTGCCTGGATTCGACTTCACATGCTCTTTTGCCCTTTTCACACACTTAACGTATAAAGCAGCATCAAAACTGCTGCACACCATTGCAATAGCCAAGGGGACAGATGAGGCTGTTAGAGGACATTTATGTCTTGGTTCATAGATAGAAGGATGCATCAAAACTATGTTGTAGGAACAACCCATGTCTCCCGCCTCATTTTGAAATATCTTGTTGGCGCCGATGTATGTCGTAAATCTGTTGCAACATCAAGGGCGTTAGCGACAAGGAAAGCCTAGGCAAATCACATTGCGTATTAAAAAATGACTGCTGTCTCCACGTAAAAAGCAGCGAACGAGTGTCTACGATTAGTGGTCCTGAGCAATTCCGAATGAGGTCAAGCACTAATGCATTGGTATATGCGGTAACAAGCGGAAGGTGGGTGTAGTTAGCCCGCCCCTCGTAATTCTCCCTGTTTTTATGCATAATAATCAGACACACGTACTACAAACACACACGCTGACATACATAGAGTGATGCAGGACACCTGTGGTATACTATCTTGCAGGCATGTGTGAATTAAACCGCATATTTCCTTTCCACCTCTCTCACACCTTTCTTTATCCTTTACAGTTCCTCTACTTCAGGGTAGTAAAGCAACTAGGAACATTTCAGGTTAATCTTCCTGCCTGGCGCATTGATTGCCTTCCTGAATTCTTCCCTTCTTGTCTAAACAAACTGGGCGTGTATCAAAGCAGTAAGACTCAGAAACTCACTCCTCGCTCCGGTGTCTGCGGGGTCCCTCTGCAGCAGGACCCTCTTACGCAATGGCGCCGGCGGTGGTCCCTGCGAGTCGACGTCATCGATGACGATCTTGATGTTGTCCCCCTCGGGAGCCGAGGCCCTCCGCTCGGGTTTGCCCAGCTCCTCGCGAGGCAGGTCCAGCGAGTGAGTGCTGCCGGTGCCGTGTGGGGCGCCCGGAAACAGGCACAGCTGCGCATGCGCACGGCAGGTCATCATGGCTGGCGTCTACGAGCAAGCGACGGAATAGCTCGGTCCTACAACGACATTGGTCACGGTCATGGCGGCGTATCAAAGACTGCACTCAGCGAAGTAGAGTCGCGAACGTAGCTTTGATCATCACGATCGATGTCACCATTTTCTGACCACAGCGCAATAAGGTATCTCTCAGAGATGTGCAGTTATTCCTGCCCAATCGATCTTGCAGCTGATATCCATTACGCTGTACGAATTAATACTGATTTGTATCTTGTGATCATTATGCCCCAGGCCCTGAAATCTGGCACCTTATCACAAGAGAAAACAAGGATAGAGCAACCGGAATGTGTCGGCAGAGCGGCAGTTGCTGAAATATTTCAATGTACCAATCAGTGCCTTAGCTGCCATTGGCGCCATAGACAATGCGATATTAGAACAGGAAAAGTAGTTTATGGCCATATAGTCGCTCACGCCATGTAAAAAGACCACTTGCATTATTAAGAAGAACGACGCGGAGTATCTTTTCCATTTATAACAGCGCCTCGCAAGCTACATATTTAGGACACCCGTATAAGGTCGCGTCAAATTTCGTTGCAGTGGACAACTAACGCTGAGCTCCAGTTTTCAAACTGTGTCGTAGTCGACAGTTTCATTATACAAGGATTACCGGCAATGGCTTCGTCCGAGCGCCATTTTATTTCTGTAACTGCTAGAACGACTTGCAACTGTAAGGACCTGCAACTGCTAGAAGAATTGCTAGAAGAACGGCGGCTAGAAGGACTGTCATACCACGTAATAACCGGACCGGCGAAATGACTACGATACAATCAAGGTCTGCTTGACAATGCTTGTAAGATCTATTATACAGCAACCGCCCGTTTCACTTGACGCTCACGGATGATCATAGGTGACCCTATTGGCCAATGAATATTACTTGGATAATGCAGACATTTTGATATGACATTACCCTGCAGCGCTTTGCGTGTAACTCCCCTGCTTCGAAGGCTGTGTTTCTCCAGGCCGCATATAAGTGGCCTATCACGATTCGCTAGGACGTGTGTATGCCGGTTTCTCAGCGTTTCGCGTGCACAGATAGGCAACCTGTTTCTCGTAAACCCTCTTGCCTTCACCCGAAGCCGCAACTTGAGCGCGGCTTTCACAAGGCCGCATACAAGCGGCCTTTACCCGATTTCGCGGGTCGCGCGTACAATAAATACCTGGTTCTCCGGGATGGGCATGCGCGGCAGCGCGCTGCCCGTGGAGCACCGACGCACTTCCTCGTAGAGGCCCACAGACGGGGGCGGCAGCCCGATGGCGTCCACCGTCACGCTCGGGATGCTGCGGCGCTCGTCCGGCGAGCTCTCCGGGGCTCCCCGGCCCCCGCTCAGGTCGCTCACGTCCGAGCTCTCCGAGCTGTAGCGCGTCAGCACGCCCAGCCGGCCGCCGCTCACCGTGCTGCCGCGGTGCGACGAGGAGGCGTGCGTCGGGGGAGGCGGGCCCCCGTCGGCGTCCAGGCTGTCCAGCGCCGAGGAAGAGGACGTGTTGCTGCGCCACTCGTTGCCCTCGGAGTCTTCCTCCTGCGAAGAAGATTGCATAATTATGTTCTGTGATGTATTAGTATACACATATATGGATTAGCTAACATTGTATTACACGAGTTTCAGTTGTATGATCTGACTGTATTCACTGCTTTTTGTTCAAGTACTTTTCCGTTGCCCATTTGGCCCTGAGGGTAAAATAAATAAAATAAATAAGTTGCGGCGCGTGGCTTATATGGAGTGAGGGAAATCACACATACATACATACATACATACATACATACATACATACATACATACATACATACATACATACATACATACATACATACATACATACATACATACATACATACATACATACATACATACATAAGAGTACATATATTAGAGAGACAGCACAGATGGAAAGCGTCTTCAGAGAGAAGGCCTGCGCATTGGCATGCATTCTTCGGGATGAAATGTCGAGGGACACATGTCGTGGCTAGTACCACATATGGCCATTTCCAACAAAGCCGATAAGTGGCAAGCGAGCACGGGAATGTGTAGAACTCACTGGAGAATGTCTGAGCCCGCATTCAGAAAACACTCTGACGTTAGTGAAGTTTATCAGAACGCGTTGGGGCGCAAGAAGCATTGTTCTTCTTTTCGAACGTAAGCAGCGCAAAAATTTCCCAACTACGACTATACAGGACGGACGCTGTACTCCAATGTAGTTGTGGTACAGCACCTTTCCCGGCTAGTCTTTTTGTGTCCGAGTAGAAGTCTTTGCGCTGCTTACGTTTTGAAACGAAGAATTAGTGAAATTGGCGTGAAGGAAACTTGGCAGTAGTGCCACAAAACGTATTAGGGAAGGTGAATAACCCATCCGAAAATTTTTTATACGAACAACGTATCTTCAAATTCGACCCAAGATTTTCATTCAAATTTCTCCCCATTTTCTCGAGAAGGGATGGCCTATATGTTTTTTTCATCAACATAATTTAAGTTTTGATCATCATCATCATCATCATCATCATCATCATCATCATCTCAAGCCTGCACCTTTCCCTGAACACCCGTCCTCGTCGTTCGGAGCTCGGTGCGCCGTACACACTCACATCTGCCGCTGTGCGGCTCTTGTGTCTCTGGAGGCGCGACTTGCGGCGCAGGCGGCCCGCACGGGGCAGGTAGTCGTCCTCGAGGGAGGAGTCTGACGAGGCGTCTCGATCTTGACCCGCCGAGGGCTTCTGGTAGCTGTGACGTCGCTCGGGAGAGGACGAACGCAGTCCGTTTCGTTGCCACTCGGTTTGGCCCGCGTACGAGCCACGCTTGACGATGGTGCGGGCGCTCGGCGGTGCCAGGCAGCCGCCGTCAACCTGCAACAGTTGAAAGGTTTTCGTGAATGTGCCCTTTTCTGACACATACTTAAGCAGAGATCTTACGTATAATCTGCGTACTGTTGCGTTGGTCGGGCCAATGTGCAGGACTAACTATGGTGTGCAGGCAATTGATAACCATATTGTTCTATTGTGCAACAAGATTCCTGGAATAATTGTATACGCTAGGGAGGCTAGAAACATTACACAATTTAGGAAGCGAATTATGGATGTAATAAATAGAACATAATTCTAAGGTGCATGTGCTGAAAATATTTAATGTATGTAATGTACTCATTGCTTTCACATCACATTTCAACTTGTATGTAGTTCAATATATGTTAAATGGTGCTGATCATAGTGCATTCTGCATTTATTGCTGAGGAACAGCTTTGTGTGCATCTTTATCTTATATTTCTCCAATTGCTATAGTATTCCTCGTTTATTTATTGTTTGTATGTATATTACTGTATATTCTGTACACTCTCGTGCTGTACCTGCCCGAAGTGCCTCACGAAGAGTGGGCCAAGTCAGGAGGCACACTCTCTTTTTGCCCCCTTCGTGGGCATTTTGGGAAAATGCTAAAATAAATGAAATGAAATGGAGGACGAGAAGACAATGAGGAAGGAAAGGCAGGGAGGTTCAACCGGACACGCGTACGGTTTGCTACCCTACTCTGAGGGAAAGGGAATAAAAGAGAGAAAGAAAGGGTGGTGCGACTCTGAGAGGGTAGAGCATACGCGCCTGTCCATTGCGGACCTACAAGCGTACTATGAAACCATTTAGAAGGGTATAGTGATTGCAATGATCTACGTGTTGTGGCAATAGTTCCCAGTCTCATTAAGCTCCTCATTAAGAGCTACCGACGTGCGAACGTTCATGTAGTTCGTTTGTTTTCTTGCGTCTTTGTATTGTTGGTTTGTATCCTGTACAGTTCCAAGTACTAGGACCGTGCCATGGAAGCAGGAGAAACGGGAAAGGCATGTAGGCTAGCCTATTCAGGGTGACCGTTATGCTTGGGAAAGGCACGGGGAGATTGCAAGTTAAAGATGTAATCCGAGAAACAGATACAGGCATCAGATAGAACAACTCCCCACTCAGCCACTCTTATGTGGTATGTTACATGACTGATAGTATACAGCCACTGGTGCAAGTCTGTCGTTTTGATGAACTTCAGGGCTGCGTCCGTGGCCCTCAGGTGCAATATATTCTGCATACAACATTCCAGAACGCTTTCCACTGACACTGATCTATGGTCAAGGTGAGCTAGAATGGTCTCCAGTAGTTGTCTGGATGTCGCGAAGATGCATGTGGTACACATGAATGTAACAGAGCTATCCGGACACTAGACACGAGCGCAAAGGCCTGTCCTGTTAGACAGGAACTTGTAGATCATTTTCCTTATCAGGAGAGATTTTATGCGCTCATAATTATGAATATGAACGTGATAAAACCGTCCTCTAGGCGTACACACACACGTTATTCATTCCTGCTTTCAATTTACCTGCATCTGCATTTCGAGACGAAGGGCCTCCTTGAGGGGCTCACTGAGCATGAAACTGCCCCTGGGGCCCGTGCTGCAACCCAAGCTTCCACTGTCCTGAACGATCCGCTCCGTCTGCAGAGAGAAGCGAGAAATAGAAAAAGATCGAGCGGGATGGGGTTAGACACGGTTACCGGGATCATACAAAACAGTGACGCTGACAACTGTACAACGGGCTCGCACGTATATTGAAGACTCAGTTTAAATTTACCCCCCCCCCCCCCCCCCACCCTCATTCTGGCAAAGTGTAGGTACATACTAGGGTCCCCTTAGCGAAACCGCGAGCGACGGAAGCGTTTTTCTGTATTGTGGCGTTATCTAACAGTCAACGGGAGTATCATATGCGGCCTTCGAATATTGCGCCAAAGCTTGGAATATTTTATCGTTTCCATCTTCCTTTTTTTTCCTGCTTACTTGGACTTAATACACGGTAGATGCATTAGGGGATAGGGTAGTCGTGACATGTTCAAGCACGTCTTACTACTTCGAGTAAAATGCCTTCCGAAGCTGCATGTGGAAGACATGTGTTGTAGGCCTGCGCTAACAAGAGTTCGTCTATCAGAGCAAGCACTGCACATCTTGGAAGCACACCGTATAATGTGGACGCACTAAGCGGTGAAAGCTTGGTCCCCCTATTGAAGAACCTTGTACCCGGGCAGTGCTCGTCACTCACCATTCGACGCACCGAGGGCACCCTGTGCATTCCGGACCCGGGCGGTGGCCCTAGCCGGTCGTGGCTCATTCGGCGCCGGCAGCACGAGCACCGCCACACGGCATGCTGGGGGTCTCGCGAGTACGACGCGCAGTCGTCGCACACCAGCTGCTTGCAGTCGTCGCACGTGTGGCACGGCTCACCCGCCTGGATGCCCTTGCGGCAGATGCGGCACGGCTTCGACGGGGGCGGTGGAGGCGGAGTCGCCGCAGCGGGCGCCGCGGGGTTGTTGGCTCCCGGAGCGGCCGCGGTGCCCGGAACGCCGGTGGCGCCGATCTTGACCGCCGACGCGACGCCCGGGAACACCTTGTCGCAGGACTTGTTGTCCGGGGTCGACGTGGCCGTCGACGTCGGTTGCGAGGTGGGCGGCGTGAGCGGAGGCGTCTGGGCCTTCCTGCGTGAGAGGGAATGTGGACCATTCTCACATGTGAATCATTGGTGAGAATGGGAATTGCAGACGAGTAGCGGTAGAAAGTAGTAGAACCCCCGGCACACGAATCGCTAGCCAGAGGGTCGCAGGTCACGTGGAGGCGACACCTCTTCCCTTCTTGAAAGCCAACTCCTTGTCTCTGCGTTGATCTAAGAACGTTTGTACCTCAGTGCAAGCTTTGCAGAGCCCCCAAGGCCGACCTCTTCCATATACTGTGGGGATGTCCGACTTTACGTATTTTTGGTAGCCAACAGTGCCGGAAAGTGACAGCCAAGCTGTCACTTTCCGGCACTGTTGACAGCCAAGCTGTTTAAGCCCGAAGCTGCCCGTTAGGTGTATGCAAAAATTATTGTCATCATGAAATAAGTCCACGTGCATTTCTTCTACGAAATGCCCAATGTGCGGCATTTGCACAAGCACTAACTTCTCTTGCGCTTGCGCTTGTGCCTTCAGCTCACTACTACATAAAGGTGGAAGCGTGTCATGAGGCTTTTTTCTTCTCTTGCGCTCATGCCTTCGACCCATCACAGCGCCACAGCTCGGCCTAGCATCGGCGAGCTGCGGCGCCGATGCCTGCTTCGTGGCGTCTCGCTGCGGATGCGGAAGCGACGGCACCACGGCGATCCTCGTAAAAAAAGCTCCGCGTCGTCGGCGGGGTGACAGAATGCCGCGCTTCTCCGCGCCGAACGCATCGGCGTGAAGATGGGGTGCCCGAAGCAGTGTGTAACTCCCGACGAAGAGGTAACGCGGCGCGAAAGCCGCTGCGCCGCTACTCGGGAGCGTGTGAGACGACTTCGGAGCGACCCCGATTATCGTACCGGTGAAGCGGCTGAGAGAAAATAAGCATCGCTGTACATACTTTAGTGTCTTAGTGCTCTTTGCTGTTAGTGCCTGCTCATGACCACAGCACGACTCAGAGCTACCGAGATAAAGCTAGGTCGGACCGTCCGCTTCGCTGTGCTCACAGTCTTCGCATCTCAGAGGGAAGCTGCCCCCCAATATTTATCAATTACTTGTTGCACTTTTGCTGCGTTATCTTTAAAGCTGAGCTGTGTATGTCGATGATTCGGGATTTCGAGGCGCCTGCGAGCGAAAAGTCAAATTTCCTTAGCCCATCCAAGGTGGCGATGCGAGGACCGTGATATTTTTGTACAGAAAGGCTCACATTGTCCCGAAAAAATTGCCTTCTCACCACTGGCACCAATCAATTCCCGTTCTCTCCCTTGGTATAAAGCCTGAATATGCGTGGTTGTCGAACCAGCTGATGACTGATTGATTGATTGACTGATTGATTGTGGTTCGGTTAAGGAAAGGACGCTAATTTCCGCAGCCCATGTCGGGAGCACGGCTAAGCGTCCTTGGGGGCAGGGGAAAGGAAGTTAAAGAGAAACGCCGTAGTGCAGGTCTCCGGAAATTTTGAACCACATGGAGTTCTTAAGCGTGCACTGACAACGCACATGCCTCTGGCATTTACGTCTGCGTCGAAAATGCGACTGCCGCGGCTGGAATCGAACCCGAGTATTTTGGGTGGCCGCCGAGCACCATAACCACTACACAACCGCGGCGCATCGCCCATGACCATGTCGTACAGAAGTCCAGAGAGACGTGACGTGTCTGAAGGGGAGAGGTGGTGCACTTACTTGACGAGCGTCTCGAACTCGTCCTCTTTCTGCCAGACCCTGGCGAGGATGGAGCGCTCCTCGGGTGTCAGGTGGCCGAGGTCGGCGCGCGACGCCCGCGGACTGAGGCCGGCCACGGTGGCGCGAAACTTGCTGCCCAGCCGCATGCCGTCCTCGTCCGAGCCGCTCTTCACCATCTGCGCATGTCCGGGACGAGAGGGCATGACGTCGCTTACGGGACACACATTGAAATGAACGCTGAACGTCTAGCCGCAAAATGCTGGAGTAAAGGATTCGATTATTAGCTATTTTACTGCGCCGATCATAATAAAAAAAACAGGCGTGTTATGGGAGGTACACTAGCACATCTGACGAGAGGGTCCATGGGGAGCTTTGGATTATTGCTGATGGTCATTGTACCCTAGTGCGCGGAAAAGACGCTAACATCTTTGACGGTACACACTTTAAGCAAATGTTTGAAATCCTTTCGCGATTTAGCGCATTATCTCTCTGATATTAACATTCGTAGGTAATAATTTTTGTAATTACGAATAATGGTGTTGTGCGGCTTGGGTATTTATGATACCAGGACATATATCTTTCTGTGGAGGTAGGGTTCTTTGTAAAGTAGAACAAATTTCGGACTCCAGGACCTTCAGAACGTCCGTTAGTTACTCTTAACAAATGGCATCTTCTTGGTAGAACCTTAGACAGTGCAGATGCCTTTTTTTTTACTTTTTCCGTGAGTGCCCCGGCCTGTATTACGTGCGTTTTTCAGATAGATCACGATGTACACGCCATACTACAAGATATGTTGAGAGTTACAGACACTGGACTTCGAAACGAAAGGCGTAGCAATGTCCTAGATGACTCTTAGATTGCTTAAGGCTCACCTACTTCGCAATGCAACCGACGTCATTGCGAGTTATGCTATGGTCTACAGACGCTCGGCTTCATGGCAAGGTGTTCTAGTGAGGTCACAGCTTCTACAGGAAGCTTTTGGTTTTGATTTAGGCGTTTGTCATCACCCATTCGTTAATGCATACATCTACTGCTCTTGTTGAATGTCATGCAGCGGTAACAAACAAATGTAAGACACGTAGCTCACGAGCGAAGAGCGAACTTCTGACGGTTATTTAGAAAACGAGACGAAGCCAAGTGTGCCAACATGATGCCAGTTATAGAGGCCGCCGCCACCACCACCACAACAACAACAACAACAACAACGACAACAACAACATGTCGCCATTGGCGACAACAATTCCTCGACCCAGTCTCGTTTGTCTCCTAAAAAAACTCCAATTGGCGAATTGACGTTGTGGCAGATTTGGAGCGGCACTAAATAAGAAAACCAACAGGACGGGTAGCAGGAATAGTCGTTAGTGTTCCTTTTATGTTTATAAACCAGAATTTTCTTCGTCTGCAAGGGGCTGCTATGTTTGGCCAGCGGCTGCGGGTAAGAATGCGAGCCTGATAACGTCACTCTCAATCTCATCGCCAGCTTGAGCCTGAGTTCGCTCACCATAGCCAAAACCGCAGCCCCTGTGCTATCGACGTTGGCTGGTGTTGCTGGGTTCGAGATTACACGCGCTTGCTCTTGGCGCGGTTTCGTAAGTGAAATAACCTGGTCTGTAAACGCTCACCTTTTTGACGAAGGACATAACGTTGTTGGAGATCATGTTGAGATCGTCTAGACGCGTGGGCGTCATGGGACTCTGCTCATGCTGCTTGTCGCTGGCTTCAGACCTCCCCGCTGCTCCCGTGTCCGCTCGTAGTGTCCTGCGCAACAGGTGATAGCAGCGCCACCATGTTCAATATCAAGCCACCCAAAGCCACTTCATAAGCCCAGATTAGATAAGATACGCAGGCGTCAAGCACGCGCAGCACTCTATCTCATACACCTCACGAGTACAGGAACAAATAAGGCTTAGCAGCCGCCGTTATTGACAGGAAAGTCCACGACACAGTAACCTTTGGGATAAGAGGGAAAAAAGAAGGAAATTCGGAGCTTAATGTACCGTGGCTAACAGCGGCTCCGTTTAGGCCTCGCCCTCGCAGTCGTTAAGGCGCGGTGCTGCAGTGAAGCGTTCGCTTCGACGTCGATAATGACCGAAACAAGGTGTTACATGTATGTGCCGAGATTCCCTTCAAGGCGTACGTAAGTAAAAAAAAAAAAGAAAGAATGAAAGAAAGTGGAGAATTGTTTCCTTTAAAGGAAAGAAACGTTTCTCACGTTCGGCTTACTGAGGCGACGCGCCTTCGATAAGCACCTCATTATACTCGAATCGATCAAACCATGAGGCAAGCGTTCAGTATTGTTAACAGAGGAAAACAGTCGAAGTTTCGTGTCGAAATAGTACCGCGACCGGATGGCGGAACGAAACCTGTAGAATGTGCCAATAAACGCTGTGTTATACGAAGACAAGGCTGCGCAATAATGAGGTTCGAATTCCGCACAGAGTGTGACGCCTTCGTGCAAATTCGCTTTCTCTCGTCTCAGTGTGGGAAGGCACGTTGGTACAGAACCGAACCCGAGTATGTTATATAGTCCGTTTTCCCGCCTTCGAGCCGCACAGATTGTTGCCTAATTTCGACTGCACAAGGACATAACAGTTGCGCTACTGGGATTTGTCCTTAGTAGGCGAAAAGAAACACAAGTGATACGGACGCATCTGCAGATAGCGATCAAGAAGCAGGTTTCACTGAATATGCCGAATGCGAATGGCAAGACAGACTCGTGGAATAACACGCAGCAGGTCTAGTAATATAGCAAGAGCGCCGTCGTTTATGACAACAGGAAGAACTTGCGCTAGATACAAGTGCAGCGGTTGCTCCTGGGGAGCGTCAAGAAAGAGTAACGGTTGATCCTTTGGGCTGCATCATGAAGGAGCAAGCGTTCGTCCCATGTGAGGAGCAACTACGCGGACAATAACAGTTCGTCTTCCCTCTGTATGCAGAGATTACATTCCCTGCCTCACACCTACCATCTAGCACTCCCTGAAATGAGAATCCTGAACAAATCCCCGACCTGGCAGTTTCCTTTTCTTGCTATATAGCGGAACTTTGTGTACGCGTCTTGCCTCGCACAGTGACGCCTGCACATGCTGTCAGATACAGGTGCGAAGATTTTAAGCACCAAGCTATATATGCTACGTTATTAGATTCAAATGTTCTTCCTTCGAGCAACATTGCCAAGTTTTCCTTTTGAGTGACAACTGGTGAATGTCTACTGCTACCCGCCCACCATTCTGACCCCGACAGGCTACGAAGTGGAATCTTTTCGTACATGTACTCAACGCTAAGCATTCACGTATGAGGTGTATTGCGCTCTTTAGTACGTTAGCCCGGATAAAGAAAATACCATTTAACATAAATCATATGAATTCTATGTCATGTCTGCGCGAAGACGCTGGGGATTATGCAGTACCAGCCAGCGTAAACCGCTGTCTATCTGAAGTGCAATTCGTTGGTAAAAATAAAACTCGCATTGCTTCACCTGCGTCTTAGACTTGCGTCTCGGACCACCACGGCAGCCTCCCACTTTCCATAGATATTTTTTTTTTGCAGCGAAGCTGCTTAAGCCAGCCATAATTTGTGCGTCCGTATCACCAAAAAACAGTCGCGGCGTAGCTATGGCAACCAGCGACACCACAGCTGCTGCAATACCTGGCATTTCCGTGCCTCGCAACTGTGACGTCATGAAGAAAAAAAGAAGAAGAACGAGAAGGTGATGATGGAGGTGACGATCAAGAAGAAGATGTTAATGAAGCAGCAGCAGAAGATCATGATGAAGAAGAATATGATGATGATTAAGAAGAAGGCGATGATGATGATGAAGCAGCAGCAGAAGATGATGATGAAGAAGAAGGTTACGATAATGAAGCACAGCAGCAGCAGCAGCAGGAGAAGAAGAAGAAGAAGAAGAAGAAGAAGAAGAAGAAGAAGAAGAAGAAGAAGTGCCCATCAGCTAGCCTCCTTCGCTAGCCTTGCGCCACTAATGCGAACTGGTCTAATTTTTTTTTTTTCGTTGGCATTCGTAGGAATCTTTCGAAATAGCGACAACTTTGTCCCTCGAGGGGCTTGGGAGTATGGAATCGACAACAACGGAACGGAACTACGCAAGCTCGACTTTGCTGCATAAGATGCTGCGCATCAGCCGAATGAAGTGCTGGTTGCGAAACATTGCGGTACACATGGCATTGAGTCGGCCAGCGGGCAGATCAGACCAACCCTCGAGGCTACGAAGCGCTGCGCCCATTTTTTACCCAGCCTCCAATGTGAACAATGTGCTGCGTTCCCAGCGACTTGTGCGTCGCTCTATTCAAGTTCTAGGAACACTTTGTCGTTTACAGGAAAACGCATCACGAACATGACCTCGCAGCAATAGGTTCTGACAGTACCGAGATATCAGTGAGGCGGCACCGCGAAGGCGTTGCGTGCCTGAAAGGAACCAGAAACCGGAGAGAGGATAGCTCAGAGACCAAAAATAATATAGCAATATCGATGGTGAACGTATTGCGAGGTAGGAATTGGTAGTCGACTGCAAAGGGGTGGGACGGGGAGGGGGGTGCACTTGCGACATCAAAAACTTGGGCGGTCGAAGCGGTTTTTGACAGAACGAATCGAAACTCCTCTTCTTCTGGGCTATAGCTGCAAAATAATGAAACTTGAGATCGTTGATCTTTTTTCGGTGCTTTCAATAAGGCAAGAACGCGAAGACTTCTGGTCATTACGCAATAGTGACATCATGCCTGTGTCTACAGTTGGTTGCGTTTACGTGACAAGGTGTGCCTTTGGGAAAATTTTGGTGACAGTACAGACGCAGGTGCCCGTCCATCCGATGCATCCTCGAAGATTTCTGAATGCTTACGTCAGTGTTTATATTTATTCTGTTTGTAATGGCTCTGCATCTCTCGATGTCTGTAACACGCAAAAAGAAAGAAAGTTGTACCGCTTGCCATCAAATCACATTTTTCTCTATATAACAGTTGTTCTTCAAACAGTGTCGAACGTTCTTTGTATATTTACGTAACTTTCAAGGCTGTCAGAAATGCATTGCATACGCCTACACTATTCCTAGTGCTTACTAACTCTCGTTTCATCCTTTGTAGCGCGCGTTATGGAAGACGAGTTTAGGTTACATGTTCGAGTAGCATGTTTTGCAATGATTGGATTTTTATTTTATTTATTTACGGAATACTTTCAACCCTCCGTGAGGGTTATTACAGGAGTGGAGAAAATACAAACATTATACAAGCAAGGTGATGAAATGGCAATACAAGAAGAGTACACAAGAGTATTGGTATCATCACGTGCAAGTGTCGCGACCATGGGGATCACTAATGCACGCAACATACAATCATAGCAATACAGTGTCTACAAAACTACAAAACAAAAAGATTCAAGAAGATAAAATAAAATGTTAGAGTGTGAATTATTTCACCTGTAAGCAAGTAGTTTAGCACATAGAAATTGGGAGCGCCGATATGAGATTTTCGATACTTTCAAGAAATGTTTGAGGTGTTGGTTGTGCTACAGTAATTGAATCAATTGAATCGCGAGGAAAAAATGAAAAGCGGAAGGTATTCTTATTGCAGAAGTATTCTTTGAACATTAGGTCGTGTTCTTGGGGCACTTTCCCTATTTCTTTTATAACCGCGAAGGCTGAGGCATTAGTTTTAAAGTGTCAATTCAATAATTGGTAAAAAAAAAAAAAAACTTCAGCCGATGTATTTTTGCTCTTTCGCGGAGTATAGGTAGATCTGCTCTGTGCAGAAGCTCGGAAGAGGACTCCGTTCTCTTAAATCGGTTAAAGATGAATTTCACCACCTTGCGCTGTACGTTCTCGAGCATAGCTATGTCAGTATTTGTTGAAGGAAACCACACTATATAAAGTGTTATTCAAAGCTAGGCAGTGACGTAGGGTCGGCCATATGACTAACTGCCGCTTTAGAGCACGCTAATTTGCAACAGAGCGTCCTACAGTCACGCCCGAACAAGTTTTCATGATGTGGGGCTCATGCCTCGTCAAGTTATAAGCTGACCGCCCCATCAATAGGAAAATAACATTTGATTGCGTTAGACGACGCGTAAGTGAGCCGAGACTTTCGTTTTATTCGAGATGTTCATGACTGACGGTTAGAATTGAAGTGATACGCTGAGTGTGCTGCTAAAACTGAACAATGGCCGACTCTCTATCAGTGTTACGGACCAACGTGATTCACATTATAATGATTGCCACAGGCGGCCCCTTGGGGATGACTCTCTGTGGGACCACTGCTAATTCTAATGGACGCAATATGGACCTCTGCTGTATCGTGTCTAGGCTGTAATGGAAGGCATATGGACGCAACTAATACGAAGTCATTGCTCAATATGCTGGTACGGGGATCGTTAGTTCAGCCCAGGCGACGTTCCGAGTGCCTTTAATGGTTAGGGTGTTCGTACTAAAGCACTTATACGTGCTCCATCTAATTATGTTCGTGAATTAGTATTCAGATTCTACAATGTGTCGCCCTACTTGGGCTGTCCGTAACGTATTAAGACGCATGTTACAATTTGGAGTGATCGAATCTTAAGAACTTCAGTCCATCGCGTGAGTGTTCCCGTGACTATCTAGTTCAGATCCTAGTGCTGTAGGTACATCTCCCAGTGACGTCAAGTATTTGAAGGCCTGATTTAAATAAACACATTATACTGCAAGTACCTATTTAGAAATAAATACTTTCCTGCGTAATTTTTTCATAGTACAACTCTTGATTCAGACGCTCATATTTTTATATTTCTGCAAGCGGCGATGCGTAGCATTGATTCAGATTAAAAAACGTTTGTCGATGATGTGAACAAGAAGTAGAGATACAGCTCGATAAAAAGCCGACTGTGCGTACACTATTGCGTGCAACATTTAGCACAGCTGTAATATTTAGCTGCACTGAATGAGGGAGCCTCAGACAGCAATTAATTATTCGGTATTGAATCCCAGCCGCGGCGGCTGCAAGCCTATGAAGACGAAATGTTGAGGCACGTGTACTGTGCGATGTCAGGGCACGTTAAAGAATCCCAGAAGGTCGAAATTTGCGGATCCATCCACTACGGCGTCTCTAATAATCATGTCGTGTTTTTGGGACGTAAAACCCCATAAATCAATCAAACAATTAATTATTGCTTGTTACTCAGGCATATATGTATAGTAGAAGCACGTATTGATCAGTGTGACATATGGCGGTTATTTCCTTGACGCACAGAAGCGCGCTTGGATGAACGTTCATAACAAAGCGAAGCTCAGCCGCGTAGACTTTATGCGGGTGAGCAGCAATATTTCAGTTCTAGAGGACGTATAAGGTCAGCATATGTGGCACTCAAAAAAGCTCAGATTGAATCGCCTTTCGACGCGAACGCTAGATGGCGTGTAGCAGCGCTTAATTTCTGCGTCCACACATAGCGAACGGCGTTTTCGGAATTCTAGCGACTCGTAACCGTGACCGTCAATGTGAGTCGAAAACATTTAGGTTCCCTTCAACGCTCAAGCTGAGTCTTTTTTTTTTTTTTCATACGTGCATATACAAAACTCGATGCATGCCTGAGAAGAAGCGGAAAAATTGGCCGCGTATCTGCGTGCTTCGTTGCAAGTGTCGTCGAAAGACGACAGTCTTCTGCCCGCCGTACTACGCTGCGTGAGATATGGACGCCATCTGGCAGCGCTGTCGGGAAACATGAGCTTGTGCAGATTGCCTGGGCAACTGCCAGGTGGCAGCACCAAATCGTCGGCAGAGGCCTTTTTCGTGCATAGCGTCGCATTTTTAGCGCAGCCTATAGAAACACTATGGTCTTTAGAATTACGTCTCTATGTACATTATAGTAAAGGAACACACAACCTAATACTCACGTATTGATGTTGCGCGTCAGATATGCGTAATGTTTGCTTTTTGATCGACAGTGTTCACAAGTATGAACGCAGCTACCAGTTCAAGATGGCTGGGCCGTTAGGCAAGTGCTTAAGCTTTTGTCGTGTGGCTGAATCGTGAGACACTGACAAACAGAAAGAACAAAATTTCTGCGTTCAAGTATCACAAGAAAGACTATCGTCATTAAAAAACTCGCTTAGTTGTGACTTGATGATGCTCCCACCCCCTTACCCCCTCCATAACCTGCTTGTCTACATTGCGAAGGAATAACCACGCATTCACCAGCAACTGCAACATTTATATTGTGGAGATGAGACTACGTATACACGTTTGGATCTCTGCTTCGACCGTGTTCGTCGGCCCGACCCGCGTGCTTTTACTCGCGGGTAGAACGTACGATGCGCGTGCGGTCGTTATCAATTTAGAATTTATACAGAACATGACGACAACGGCGACGGCGAAAAGCCGTCGAGACTGTCCATGTAATTGCTATCGCAATAATAGAAGCATCAACGAACAAATGCAAACAAGACACGCAACAGAAAGAGGTCGTGACGCGACACGTCTCCTTCCGGTCGCTCTTGTCCTATAGCCGTGCGCGTGTCAACACAACCACTTTTAGCGATACCTTTCTTTTTTTTTCCTTTGTCATCAACAATGCGACAGGCACAGCTCTCTTCTAGGAGCCCGCTAATCTCTCTGCTACGCGCATTAGGTGAACAAGTAAAGGAAGAAAGAAAGGAAAACTTGAGAGGCTGGAGATGTATAGTACGACAAGACGACGGTGGCACATCCTTAGTTCCTGACGACCAAAGGAAATGGCCATCACAGAAACGGACGGAGGGCGAGGTTAATCAGAAGAAGAAGAGTGTACGCAGCTCGGAGGTGGCGGCGTACAAGGCAGGGGGCCGGCCGGGGTGAGTATAGAGTGTCATCACAAAGTACACAATCGTGTTTCCCGTCGGACGTTTTAAATTACAAGACATCGCCCCCGTGTAGTGCCCGCTCTTTCTCGTCGCGTCATCAGTGTCGTCGGTGTCGCCGCAGCACTCCTCTCGACGCCTCGCAACAGTCTTTGTTCTTCTAGTAGCCCCAGCGTCTGCGAACGACAGCTGTTCGTGTTATAAAGACGAAAAGCCGCATGTCTTATACGAAGGTGACCTTGAAAATAAGTGGCAGAATTTTATGATACAGGAAGTATGGAGCAGAATTTTGCATCGTGGCGTAATTGACACGGGTGTTAATTTATTGGTGTCTCCCTCCACCATTTCTTTCTTTCTTTCTTTCTTTCTTTCTTTCTTTCTTTCTTTCTTTCTTTCTTTCTTTCTTTCTTTCTTTCTTTCTTTCTTTCTTTCTTTCTTTCTTTCTTTTTGCATTTCGCGCTTGGAGCTGCAGCCGCGACTGCGAGAATCGAGCCCGACACTTCGAGCTACGCCTTCTGTACGCTTTATCGCACATTGCACTTCGCGTAATCGCCATCAGGCATTAACGGGTTGAGTGCAAGGGTGGGTCGAGTGTCAGATACGAAAGAAGTGCACGCGCAAGCGCCGGACATTGGGCTTCGCACCACTTACCACCAGCTTTCCACCTCGCATTACCAACCATCAGCTTTCGAACTTTCTAAACAGCGAAGCTGTTAAAGAAGTGCGAAAGCTTCCGCGTCGTTTACGTGGTATATGTCGGAATTGGCACGGAAAGGTACGGTTCTATGACCAACATTAGTGGTGGATCCCGAAACCAGTAACATAATATCCTCGCGACCTACAACGCGATTAACAACAGGGATTTATTCGAAATTTTGATTTGGAGGGGGTGTTGTTACTCATGGTGTAACCAGTGCGTGGAGGGGTATGGATGCCAAGTTATTAGTTATCCAGGGAATTTTTGGAGGTATGCGAGGATCCAACTGGGGAGGGGCGGGTGCTGGGGGGATGTCCATAAATAAATGGTTAGGAATAACAAAATCACGTGGTGATCATATCTGCATTGCATATGCGAGTATGGCGCACACGTGACTAAGTATGAACCTTTAGAACCTATCCAATGTTACATTTACGTCGTTTTTCCCTGGCAGAGGTTCCAACTTTTGACGCCATGGATCCAGGGTTTCCGCTATCAAAAGTATTGAATTTTCCATTCACGTCTACTAGCGATAGTTAAAAATTCCTACGAATTTTTCTATTTTCGTTTTTATGTTCATACTTGCTTACATGCTCTCCTCATTCCCCGTTAGAAGGCAGGTGACCGGGCATTTACCCTGATTGATTTCTGTGGCTTTCCTCTCCCGCTGCATTACATCGCTCTCTTTATTCCTCCACGTATCTTTTTTCCCTTTCTCTCACTCTCTGGCTTTCTCTCTATCTCAGTCGTTAACTTTTTTTAGCTCACCATTACTGCGTACCTCTCGGCATAGCTCGCCCCGGTAGTCGAACCTTCGTCACACAGCGCGAGCACACTTATAGACTTTTACTCGCGAATTTTCCAAAATTTGGAGATCTGAAACCTGATATTTTATTTGCTTAATTAATACACCACGCGTCTTAGTTTTCTCTTCTCGCGTACGGTCTTACAGTATTTGAAAACTTGGCAATTATAATTTTTATTATCAACGCATCTAGAAACAATCAATAAGCGTTTGCAAATGGGCATATGTTGGGTGCTGTCACAACGAAGTACTTCTTGGTAAGTATAAGAGCACCGACACGAGAGACTAATAGCAGGAAGACACGGGACAGAGTGCTGGCTTCAATTAACAGTTTATGTTAGTTCAGCTTGCGTACTTATGGGAAATCCCTGCAATAAGAGCAAGGTATCACAAAAATAATGCCAAAGAACAAACAAGAAGAAAACCTCGCCAGGATCTGTGTTACTGGTTGTCGTCTATCGTGTTTGCACTGTTATACTTACGAAGTTATGCATCACCAACTATCCGGTCAGCAATCGTTATTGAGGCATTTCTCTCCTATTTCCAGTTGAAATTAAAGAAAAAAAATGCTACGTGTAAAGTAGAAATAATTTACGGACATAATATCGACGGTTACCATACGCTGCAATAAGAAAAGGTAGAGCTTGTCAGCCCTCCATCTTTGAGTGTCTTATACGTATATTCCCCCTTAATTGAACGTTAAAAAAAGCAGAAAAAGACATGCTTGGTCTTTATGAATGTCGTTCAATGATTCAGAAGACCTAGGTTCACTGTCAACGTCGCTTTTATTTTTCTGATCACTGATTCGCAGTGCAGCGTTCGAAAGGCTGAGGGGCGTGCGCCCGCACCAGCTCTTTCCTTTGTAGTCGTGCGACCGTAGCTACGAGCTGCGGCGGCGCTGCGTCTGACGGGGATCTAACGGCGACTCTAATTGTGTTACGTGCTGTCTGTTCTTAACGATCTCACTGTTCACAATGCTTGCTCTTCGGCGAACCTATTCTATCGCAGCCTGCTCGGTACCAGTGCACCCTGCGGCAACACTTCTCCGCACGTGCGGTCGGATCGATAATGGCCGATATAAAAGTCGCCACGTTGTCTGGCGTTGAACAGCGCATCCTCCGCGTCCTTTAGCGTCTTTAGCGCGTGCCGAGGTCCCTGGTTTTCATTCTTTTCTTTTTGACAGTGCAATATGAGTCCTCCACTGGGGTGTCTCTCATAATCTTATCGTGCTTTTAGGACGCAAAATCCCAGACACCAACCAAATCATTAGTTATTGCTTAGCTGTTGTAGTATTCGAGTCATCAGTCATCTGCACTGCGGTCGCGTCCTCTAGGATTGAGTTCTCAGAGACAACAGGCTGAGCGCATGCTGTCCTGCACTGATCAGTGATAGAACACGACTGTAATCTAATGAAGCCGTACGATGGGACAGATATGGTGTCGGAATTTTTTTTAATGTAGAACTGCCGTAGGCGATGATTGATATGTTGAGATGTTGAGCAAGGGCAAGGCCGTAGTCGTGAACTAGCACAGCTTTATCGCGTTGTTTTAAGAGCGCAGAGCCAATAATGGAAAGCACACACAAAAAAGCAAAAATTGGTGAGCACAAGGCCAACATATGCCACAGCTGGTCTTACGCTTCCAGGGCCTCAGTACTTCCCAGAGCAGTCTGTGGCAGTAGTAGTGAACAACATAATAATGATGTATTACGACATGCAATGACGAATATCTCGTAAAAAATTCGCCATAATGTTGTCAGTTTGTGGCAACTTTCTAGTGAATATTTTTCAGCGTACTCATTATTGCATTCTGTATTACATCAATATTATAGATTTATACGAAATGTTTTATATCCTGCTACAGTTAACTACTGCTTTTTTCATAAATTTAGCGCTGATTATGACATCTTAAGTCAATAGAGTGACTGCCTCTGAAGACCCATTTACGTCGCGCGGCCTGCCCGGCAGTTAAGGGAAAACTTCGATCGTAACCATCCCTCTATAGAACAAACGTTGCACCGAACGCCCACTCACATCCACATGCGCCTGGTGTTCTCGCCTTTCTTGATACCGTATAATTTCCCCATTTACTCTGGTCATTGCGACGACTGTATATCGCTGGGGATTTTGGCGAGGTAGGGTATACGGCAGAAAAGACGGCTCTCTTTATCAGACAGAATAAACGACGCGGATCTTACGTAATCCAGCAGCATGGATCTTTGGGGTGCGGCGACGCCCACGCTGAAAATGAGACAGGGTATACGTCATGATACTCGGGCGAGCCCAACGCCATGTCGAATCTTCCTGTGGGTACGGAATCGCTGCATTCAACTGTTTTTTTTTTCTTTTTTAGCTTTTCTGAATCAACGGGTACAAGGTCCTATCACTCTGCGTTAAATGTGTTTTATGTGTTCTTATTGCCGGCAGCAGCGTTCAGGCTGGTGTTAGAACGGGGTGAAAAACCATGAAAAATAAGAACAACCTTCCCAAAATGGCAAGAAACGTTTCTCACGGGAAGTGTATGTGAAGCGTAAAAACGATACGTCGTTTGCTCCACTTCTCAGAATTTCGTACTTCGAATTTCTGCTCTTGATGTGTAATAATTTAGACCATGAATTCACATGCGCCTGGCGTCCTCGTCGAATGACAAAGAAATTGACTTGATGAACGAGATGTGATAACGCAATGTTTCTTTAAAGGTTTTATTATTTTGTATGTATTGATTACAATATGCCGTTGTGCTCATGTGCAGTGATCATGAGGTGCGTGTCGAGAGTGTATACATGTGGTGGCTTATCGAATAAAGGTCAGTTGATAGTCTGCGCTAGTCCTTGTGTACTTCTTCGTTGTGGCTCCTTCTTGTGTGCGCAAAAGTTTCATTATGCAGCCATACCAACTAGCCCGCCTTTCCGTTTTAATTTAATTGTTGTTCGCTTTGTTATATTCTACTTTTTTTGCTTCCTCACTTAAGGAACAGACCACTTTCTACTCAAGTGAACGAATCTTTTAGTGTTTCGCATAAAGACTGAAGACAGGCGCGTGGTTTCCGGAAAACACAGGTAACGCTGTGGTGTCACGTGATGACGTCATTTCCTTTTCTTGTATTCTAACTCTTAAAGCACTGAGAAACAGCTCAATGAACGCGAACTTAGGATTGCTTTTATAAGCCATTGTAAAATTAACACCACTTGTAAATTCGTTCTTCCAAACTCGAGGTGGCACACTGTTGTCGCGAGGATTGCACGAGTTTTCTTCAGACTGTTAAAAGACCTAGCTCTGGCGCATCTGCGTTTCGCGGACTTAATTCTGCCAGCGGGTTAGCGCAGTCAGGGAATACCCGGAGTAATCTAAGTTCGTCTGGTGCTGAGGTAGCTTCAAGCTAGGACATCTGGAAAGAAAACACGTTACATGTGAATTAAAAGATTGTTGTAACTTGTCGGCGTCGAGAAAGTTTGGCACAACTAGAACTACCCATTTGTCACCGCAGGTTTCACGAGCAGATGAGGTTTTAGTGCGTTGCCTGCTTCGTCTTGGCTCCCGAGGAAAAGCAGTCTGTCTGTCGCGCTTAAACCGTCTTCTCGGCGTTTACGTGAACCTCCGAGAAACTAGGGCGAGGCCGCGGCGGGCTAATTAATGGCCCTCTACCACCATAATTTAACGACGTCCTTCACCTAGAAGCTTCTCCATCCTCCACGAGAGACATTTGGTACCACTAGCTCTCATCAAAGAAAATAAGGCAGATGACTGTGGAACACGAGAATATAACGATACCTTGGTACGTAGAAACGCGTAATTAACTATCCATTCATGTACTTCGTAGGGGTAGCTTTGAATGACAAGAGCGCTGCTAACGTGTTATACTAAACTGGTGGCCTTCACTTCAAGGCAGCAGTGGTTTCTCCAGTTATCGCTGACTCACTCGTTCAACCACTCGATGATGCTCCCACGCGCTTGAATACCATAGTGTAGCTCTTTAACATTCCTCCCTCAATCTGTCTCGCTAACTCCCAATCGACTGTATGGCTCGCATAACCACTCATTAGGGGCTAATTAAGTTTGCACTCGCACTGTTTTGACAATGACCTGCTGACTTATCTATGATTTGTTCCCCGCATTGGCGCAGGCCCGTTGACTCGCTCTTACAAGAGCCTCACATATCGTTCGGTAGCTCACCGCCATCGCTATTGCTCTTCCACACTTCCTACAACAAAAAAATCCCTCACTCTTTCACCCTGAATGCTTCCACCCTCTCTCCTTCATTTATTTCCCTCACGTGTCCTCACCATGACGCCGGTCCTTTCGTCGTTCATTAACGTTCGCTCGTTCTCATTCGCTTTCGGTTGGTCATTTACTAGATTGCTTTCCTCACCCGCTCGGTCTTAATCATTGACTCGCGATCATCAGTGAACCTCGCATTCCCTGGCATCGTTACAGAGGCTCTGCCGCAATGATAGTTTGAATGCGGCGGTGCACTCTTTACAGGGGCACAATGCAAAATTGACACTCCCATTTCCTCACTGCACTCATTCCGCCGGCTCTGCCACAGTATGCATCGTTACACAGTGATGCACGCTTTACAGGAACGTTTCTCAATCAATATAGTCCTTGTATGTAGGTTCTGCCACAGTGTGTCCTATAGTGCTGTGGTGCACGCTTTACAGGGAACATTTAAAATTGATTGTTTCATTGAATATTTCCGGCGTGGGCAATACGCCTGTTGCTAGCTTGCAGCGTCTGCTGCTCAACATCGTTTGACCCCTGGCTTATGACTGCTTAAGTTTTGCAGTACCAATACTAACCATAGCTCAGACACCTAACGCGCTTGACCGTATTTAAGGCTCGAGCTACTATGTTTAACCGAGGTCGATGGTTCGATATGCTACATGCCTGGAATGTCAAGGTGCGAGCACCGATACACATTGTAGTCGTCGGTTTGACTTTTTATTCAGTATTCTCCAGTATGCACACATTTCTTATGTTTTTTTTTTCCTGTGAAGCCCTAAGTACTCACATGGGAAAAGTGTAGCGTTGCGAAAAGAATTAC
Source organism: Hyalomma asiaticum (assembly GCA_013339685.2). Taxonomy (NCBI): domain Eukaryota; kingdom Metazoa; phylum Arthropoda; class Arachnida; order Ixodida; family Ixodidae; genus Hyalomma; species Hyalomma asiaticum. The sequence goes on from CM023489.1 coordinate 33,979,064, forward strand.
CCAAGAACGCATACATATCAAAATGATATCGCCCTCGCTGTTCTTCTCTCAGGGGTCTTGCCACAATCAAACAGCGCGGGCAGGGGCGCGTGATTTACAGGAAGCAGTAACAAAATCACATCGCACTCCAGGCGCTCATTGCACAAGCTTCCTGCGTATGCTCCGAGGCACTAAGGGTTACTCAGAAATGCTCTCCACATTACAGGAACGGTATTAAAAACAACACGGCACTGCACGAGTTGCAGAGGCTCTTCCACGAAACGAGTTGCGGTGCCCCGGTGTGCGCTTTAGACGAACGTTATAAAATTGATATCGTACTCGCTGCACTCGTTACCGAGGCTGTGGCGCAACAAGAGTTACAATGCAGTGGTGCACGATTTATTTAAACATATCGCAATCACTGCACTCGTTTCGGAGATTCTGTCACAATTTCTTTCCGCGTGGAGGTACACCTCCCACAGAATTACGCGTGCGGCAGGACGCCTCTTAATTACTTGAAACAGCAGTTATGAGCCCCTTAACACATGGTTAGGCGAACGCTTTAACCACGTTTGTACCACTACAAGGTTTATTCAGTACTCATGAAATCCACTTTGATATGCGTTACTTTGAAGTACTGCACTCTTTACGGGAACACTTTAAGTAAGGAATCATATAGAACGCACAGCAATCGTTTCGCAGGTTCTGAAATAGCAAGAAGAAAAGGGCAGTGAGGCACGCTCTCAAAAATGCTGTAAGGAGACAGTGCTTTTTGTCATAGTGAAAATGGAATTGGATGCTGTTATACATGGTTAGGCGAACTCTCACTCTCACTCGCTTTCATTCATGCTTTCAACATACATGAACTCCACTGAGAATAATTTCGTGTGTGTGTTTCTCTTTCCCGTTTGAATGTTGAAGCGACTGGGCGTTCCTCTTTCTGAAATATCGCAAATTAGATCTTTAAGGTGCGTGAGCGTTTAAGACATAGGTATCTAAATAATTACAGAGCTTGTCCTTTTCGCTACATGTAGTCTCTTAACTTCGTTTACAAAAATCATGTCGATGAGAAGAGGCCAATATTATCATTTAGGTCGCAGCTAAATAGTGGGTGACAACTACACCTGTGACATGATACTATGCCTGTGAAGGTCCAGGCCTTCATGCGCTTCAGAAGCCTCTGACTTTCGTTGCGTTCATAAAAAATGAGTACGCACGAGGACTGTTTATTATGGCACAAAATAGCGCACTGTAATACACCGATATTATCCTTCGGCGTGTACTGTATTTGTAGCCACGTGCCACTGTAATGTAAAAAGTTCGTGATCGCTAACCAGGCTCAGCCAGGTTAGCCTCTTTGGCTTTCCTTATCTTCGTCTCCCTTCCTTCTTTCACGACTGTTTTTTTATATTGTTAAGAATGCCAGGGGTATATCATCGGCCACGTATAACTAAGGGTTTCGTTTCTTATACGCTGGTCGGAAGGAGGCAGGGGAAGAAAATCAGACACGATCCAACAGTAAGACGCTAATAAAGCAACAAACTACACTGGCAAAGAAATCGAAAAACACAATGCAGAGAACAAGTTGGCTCGCAGCAATTACTCAACGCATGATATACTTTCTCGAAAAGGGAACTAGCACGAAGAGAGACGCTGCGCTATTTAATTGCTCCACGATGAAACGCGTTCTTACCTCACCGTGTTCGCTGTTGTGCAATGATTGCCTGCATACCTTTGATGCTAAGCGCAGCATCTGGAAAGGTTACAGGGCGTCGTCCGTAACGCAGCCGCAAACAGAACTCGCCGCTTTATGTACGACAGCAACAGTGATGCTTTCGAAACAGATTGAGGGTTAGGTATGTATAAAAATCAGTACCTACTGCGTCAGAGACAAAGTATTTTGGTTTTAGCTCGCTGCGAGTACTTTCAACTGCCCTTCACATATACGGGTTCAAAGAGCGGCTTTTGTTTACCGCCGTCCTTGCACAAGAGGTTATAGAGCTGCAACCCTCACATGTTGGATCACACAGCCTGCCTTTCTTTTTTATTAAATGTTCGTAATTGAAAATGCGCGCTAGTACACACCCAGTAGAGCGTGGGCTTTCTCTTTCTTCGATAGGTTTGTCCATAACGTGTAATAATACCACAACCATTTGAAATAAAATAGAGAAAAATAGAAATATCTCCGCTACTCGGGCTGTCTTATTGTGGTTGCGCGTTCACCAAACACAGCGTGATGAAACTATATAAAATACGTTAGTAGTGCGTCGATATTGGAAACCAGGGTGCTCGTAGGACGCTTCGAACTGTGCACAAGCAGGGCTGCAGCAGCCACCGCTGAACCAGAAGATAAAGCTCGAACGCATGCCACGCACTGCCGAAAACGTATATACAAGTCCTCAAACATGGGGCATCGTTGTAGGGTCTTGCTCCGTCTGCATCCAGTTTCCCAAAAATAAGACATCTGTAGACGCTCTAAGCCTTAACCCTCTAATGCCCAACCCACAGCTCAAGAGTGCCGACGGCACTCTTGAGCTGTGGTGGGACCAAGGATCACTGCGCGAAAACAGAAACAACGTTCGTTAAAGCCACTGGCCGCATAAGTATCTATCTATCTATCTATCTATCTATCTATCTATCTATCTATCTATCTATCTATCTATCTATCTATCTATCTATCTATCTATCTATCTATCTATCTATTCTGGTGCTCCCCGCCCCAAAAGTGTGACGCTGAGAGCTTCTCTGCGCTGGAAGGCGAATGCTAACGAAATCTATTACGCCACGCTGCGCGGAGTGCCGCGTGCCCCGCTGTCCTTTGTTTTTGCAGTTGCCGCGTGCGTCTCTAGCCTGGCGGGAGTGCGTCGTCGGGGAGAAAATTAAATGAGGCGAAATAACAAGCCGCCTCTCTGGCGGCGATGCCAGCCGTACGACAACGCTCGCGTTTTGGTTGGGAAGGCAGCACGCGGGCAACAGTGACGTTGGATGCTTGTCCAACGAGGGCATTGCCTTCGGCGCTGTTGTTATTGAAGTTTGTTGACTGCGAGCCGGTCTCGACAGAACTGAAAGGTCTTAATGCTACGGGTTTCCTTTTCTAAGGAAAAATTATTGCGGAAAACTCGATAATTTGGTTTTCAGTTGTGGGGATTTCGGCTGCGTGCCTCCGCTGCTAATCATTATCGTCATCAGCGCTAGCTCGTGCCACCGTTGGCTTGGGGCGGAAAGCGTGTAGCAGCATCCGGGCGGTCGGCGCTGGGCTACGGACTAGTAAACATCGTTCTTGTGATAGTACTAATAGTCATCTCTGGCAACCTCAGCTGGCCAGAGGCCCAGAAGCCACGGCCCTGAGCCCGCACGATATATTCAATATACTATAGAATACTATGGAATATATTATAGAATGCTATATAAAATATGATAAAGCCTCAATAAACTCTATAACCACCTTCAGAGGTGGCGTACACAATTGTGTACGCAACTTGTTTTTGTAAGGTCAATGTACAAGCGGAAACGAAAGTGCAAGAAGCACTGAGCTTTCGATAAATTGAAGCCACGACATTTTCAGTGTGTCGCCAGTTACCTACGAGGTGCGGCGTATTCCTGCGGACAAGTAATTTTCTGAAGGCCTCACCATATTTGACCACTTCGTCAACTATGTGCGCGCGACATAAGTTTTCATTGGCTCGTAGTGAACGCAGCCGATAACAAACTGCAACACCGTTGCAAGCCTTACTTCTGGTTCGTTTTGTTACAAAATAAAGCACGACTGACTTCAGGATAAAGTTATATTTACTGATGCTCTAATAGCAAACATTTACTACATAACGAACATTTAAACATCTAACCGCGTTTTTTTTTTCTTGCAGTGGAATATGCAGTGCCAAGGAAATTACGTGTGAAAAATTGACGCATATATTGACACTCAATCGTAGTTCGCGCCTCAAGGGGATAATACTATAGACTCAACATAACTCAATATAGTCAACATGATTGATTGATTTATTGATTTATGGGAGCTTTAAGTCAAAAACCACGATGTGATTACGAGAGACGCCGTTGTGGAAAGCTCCGGAAGATTTCGACCACCTGGCAGTCTTTGACGTGCACTGACATCGCACAGTACACAGGCCTCGACAGTTCGCCTCCACCGGACATATGCCGCCGCGGCCGGGATTCGATCCCGCGACTTTCGGATCAGCAGCAGTGTGCCATAGCCAATAGACCACCGTGGCGGTGCAATATAGTCAACGTGGGGGACATTGGCAAACACTAGCAAACAGCAATGCTAAGCGACATGTACCTTCATTTAACGAGTACCAGACATCGATGGACATCACAACTCGTCTTTTGGGAACACGTATCCGCATCTGATATAGCTGCCTAGCGCTATAATTCTAGCAATTATTCTGGATATGTGTGTGTGTGTGTGTGTCTGTGTGTGTGTGTGTGTGTGTGTGTGTGTGTGTGTGTGTGTGTGTGTGTGTGTGTTGTGTGTGTGCAGTACACGATAGCACGGAGCAGTGAACCTACATCACTGTTCTGACCTGCTACTCGGTGTGTGCAAGGAAGATTAGTTCTACAGAGAGAGTCAAAGAGACCAGTCTTTGATTATGAGAGTGAAGATGACGGTGTAGAATCGGGAACACTCAAAGACTGTTCAGTGCCACCTGTCCAGTACTATTTCCTTCAAACATTTGTTGAGAACTTTGGCATTTTTAAGCTGATGACGAGATCAAAGGTGCGAAACAAACTTCGACAGGAGGCCTCTCTCCGCGCAGCACATCGTGGGCAGGCACACTAGAGGTTCTCTGTGGTCTCAGGAACATAGCATCACTCGCAATTAACGTATCATCATATATATGTGGGGCAAAGTGAGTATCTTCATAAACACTTAAAGCACCTCTCTTGTCTGTACTGTCTTATTACAAGCAAAAGTTACATAACTCGTATAGATATTACGGCTTGAAATTAGTATTAAGTTTTGGGTAGTTAAACACCAGCGATCGATGTTTTGATAACTCATGGCAGTACGTACTTGAGCATGTGGGCTTGCTTTGTGAGCCCATAAATGCTTTCCTGTAAGCTCTCCTTTTCCTAAAGCACTCCATCGGAAATTTTCAAACGAGCTCGCGAAACGCTGCAATTACATAAGTGAACGTGCTTCCATAATTGAGTGCCTAAATGCGGGTCTGCCCCGCCCGAAGAAACACCCTTCAGAGATGTTCTCAGAAGACCTACAAGCGACGGCCAACATTACGTTGTGGGTGTCGCAGCGTTTACGACATGCCGCCAATTAATTAAAAGTTTGGCTCAGGTTGCGAGAAATGTGATACCCCACAATAATTGCTTTCATCGCTAATTAGGCAACGAATCGCCGCAAAGAATGTTTCAAGTTAACGAAGCTGGCTTTTTACATTGTGGCCGTTATGTCATCTCTCTATTATATGTTGCTACAAGGCACCACGCACAGCCCATGAGAATATGAAGAAGCTGTTGTTCACGATAGTCGAGACAGCCTGTATCCGTGCTCCGCCACAGTGGTCTAGTGGTTATGGTACACGGCTGCTGATCCGAGGGTGGCGGGATCAAGTCCCGGCCGCGGCGGCTGCATATGGATGAAGGCGAAATGTTGAGGCCCGTGTGCTGTGCGATGTCAGTGCACTTTAAAGAACCCCATGTGGTCGAAATTTCCGGAGCACTCCACTACGGCGTCTCTCATAATCATAGCCGGTTGGTCACATCCTGGAGTACATGAGCCATCATTTCATGTTAACAAGGCTTTCTTTTCTTTACTTCGCCCGCGCGAAGGCTCTCTCACCAACTAAAGCAATCTTATAAAGATCTTACCAGAATATAAAACACTGAGGAATGACAGAAATAACTCGCAGGCACGTTCCCATTGAAAAGCCACAATGTCGAGTCCCCTCCAAAAAAAAAAATTCCTGGCTCACCCACAAATCCTTACTGAATGATTGAGGAGCCGCTACGCTTCTCTCTAGTAACGTAGCAGATACGCGAGCCCGAAACCTTGGGTGGAGGAGGTGAGTGCGAACTCATAAAACAAACGAAGACGCTTTGAGTACAGAACCGCGCCCAGCGGGGCCCTCACATCATTGCCGAGGTGGAGCGGCGAAACCGAGGCGCACCTCGAAATTAACGGGCCGCCCAATTAACGTTCCGGGCGAACGTATCCTGTCGCGGTTACATCGGTGTGCCGGTTATGCTCGACAGGCCACTCACTCCGTACCACGCGTGTTATATTTATTGCTCATTCGTCGGTAAGGAAAAAAGAAAAAAAAGGAACTGAATGAACCAATGAAAGAAAGAAAGGAAGAAAGAAGAATTGAAAGATTGGAGGGAAGAAAAGAGGGAAAGCATAAGAGAAGTGGAGGCATGAATGGAGAAAAGAAAAAGAAAGGAAGAAGGAGCTAGAAGGAAGCAGGAAAACCAGGGAAGCAAGAGGGAAAGAAAAGAAAGATGGTAAAGGAGGAAGAAAACAGAAAGAAGGCGGGAAGAGGAAAAAAAATGAAGGAAATGGAAAAACAACGTAGGGAAACAAAATCTGTGAATAACAGAAAGGAGAGCATGAAGGAACAGGGAATTAAATGAAGTAAAATATCAGACAGTAGAACGAAGAAAAGATGAATTAGGAGTTAAGAATTAAATTATGGAAAGAAACAGCAACGTAGTAAATAATAAGGGAAGAACACAGGCTTGAAAGAAAGAAAGAAAGAGAGAAAGAAAGAGAGAACGAAAGAAAGAAAGAAAGAAAGAAAGAAAGAAAGAAAGAAAGAAAGAAAAGAGAGAAATAAATAAAGGGAATAAAGAAGAAAGAAACCTGAACTGCAGCCAAGCGCCGCACACTATAGCGACCACGATATGAGGGTAGCCGGCCGATTCTGCTCCAGCGGGTGCTATGAAATGGAACTAATGGCGGCCCGAGCGCCGCCATAGCCCGCAAGCATAATTACTTCTCCACGTGCCGTTGCAGAGGCACAGCGGGAGGACGACGGGGCATGAAGGGGGACCGATGAAATAATATTAAACACCACAAGCGCAAGTTCAGTTCGTCAAAGAGAGGGAAGGGCAGGACAACGAAAACAAGGTAGCAGAGGGCGTACTGAGGGAGAGGAGTGTTCATATCTCGCACCGTTGAAGACTCTGTAATGCGCCCAGTGCGACATCGTGCGAAAGCAGGCCGGCTTGATTAGCATTTGATGAAAGCGCGCCGGCGCGCGGCCACGTGCACGCCTCCATGTACGCATAGCGCTATGTAAACTTTTCGATCGGGGCGTACATAAACAGGGTTCAGTTGATTCCGACGAGGATGCGGATACCAGATCGGTCGCGTTGTTATGTGCTTGCTTGTCGATTTTTTTTGCGTTTGGTCCTTTTGTTTATCTATTTGCTGTCCCGCTCTCTGCGCGATTGATGCTGCAAACAATTCTCGTGCGCCGGCGCCGGTAAAAAAACAAAACAAAAGAAGAGTAAAAGAAACGCGGCGAGAGAGGCCCTTATTGTCTGATCGGGGACCGCTGGAAGTTAGAAAAGTGTTTTGATTTGTATGCAGAGCGAGATGCTCGTGGGTAACGCGCATTTCTGAAGTCGTCTGGGCGTGAATGCATACAAGGCAGACGCGAAATTGGGTTTGGAGCGTGCGTGAGCAATAGAAAGGGTGGGGAGGGTGGAAGGGGTTGAGGCGGTGTAGCACAAGCAATGGTTTTTAACGATCGCTGTCTGGAAGAGATTGCTGAACCGATAGATTCGATGAGCGATCTGTCTGTGCCGCGTTTTTTACTCTTGAGAAACCAGTGTCTATGCCCCCCCCCCCCCCCCCCCTCCGCTTCCCATCCCTGTCTTATTTATGAAAGACCGTGTTGCCGAATATACATAGCCTAGATTGTTAAGCGAGATGTGCGTTGTGGTCAGCGACTGGTTGTAGTTTACGTACTCATGCGGTGTGCCGTGGGCAAAGAAATACCCGATGTAGCTTGCGTAAGCATCGGACGTGGGTAATGTAACAGTGTGCAAAATTCAGCGAGTTGGTTTACATTCATTCAGGTGAATGTGCTCTCGGGGAGCATGAGCCCTAATGCGATATAGCGCTAAGGAAATCGTGTTGCAGCAAACCCGGCTTTAGGCGCCGGAGTCGCTCGGCAGAGGAGGAGGAGGAATAAACCTTATTTGAAAGAAAGAGGCCAGCGGCAAGTTGTGTGGCGTCCCTAGTGCAGGATGCCGTGATCCTGGGCTGATAGCTTGGCCCCGTTCACCAGACTCCGCTGGTCTTGGAGCCCTGTGCTTCTCAGCTGGTCTGCCCACGGCTCGATGTTTGGCAAAAAAAAAAAAAAAAGAAAGAAAGAAAGCAAACGAACTTATCCCGAACCAACCCGACCGTGCAGGCCTTCCATCAAGGCGCGGGTGCGATAGTGAACGAAACTGAATTTCTCAGAGTAAAATACGTCAGCAAATTTCTACACTACGATTTAACCAAAGCCTGCACACGTGAATAGTTGGCTGTAATATGAATGTATGAGAATAGATAATTCTGATTCGAGAAAACTCAAATACGAACCTTTTTTTTGGCATTTTATAGATAAGGTGCTAGTTTTCGATGAATGGTCTACGATAAGGTCATAGGCAATGATAAGGCTATGCGAACAGAGCCCTATAATGCTACAGCGTTCCTCTCTTAAAGGCGAAGCCGAAGCTGAAGCCTCCTCCAACTTTTATTAAGCCATTGTGACAACTTACGATAAGAAAAAAAAAATAACTTTCTGAACTAGGTGACGTCACATTATCATTCACGAGCTGCGGATAAGGCGAGAAATCGAATAACGATAACGATAAGTTCTTCGGTTTTAAACCACGATACGATTATAAGAGATGGCGTAGTGAAAGGTCCCGGAAATTTCTACCACATGGCATTGACATGTGGTAGAAATGGCATTGACATGTGGCATTGACAGGTGCACTGACATCGCACCGTACACAGGCCTCGGCATTTGCCTCATGGAAGTGTAGCAGCCGCGGCCGGGATCAGCGAGAAATTTCAAAAATGCGACTGTAAACTTCATGCATTCTTCATAATGGAACTGACGGTCGCGATTTAAGCAACAGAACTCTCAAAGAACCGCTTACAAGTCCAAGTTGGTCGAGTGTTTCAGTGAAGTGTCCCTTTAAAAATCAATGCCGAGTCCTGCTCCGCTCACGCAAGCGAAAAAAAAAAAACAAAGGAAACAGGAGCAGGAGAGTTAAGGATAGTGTTTTAACATCTGCTCTGTCTAAGCGGAGAATTATTGCAATTGCAGCGGCTCCCCATGTTTACCGAAATGCCGACGCGAGACTATTCGGGCCGGCCCTGTAATCGGTATAGCTGTGTGCGATCGTAGCTTCTATCCTTATGAATTGGCTGGCTGTGTTTGCAGAGATGCGTATTTGTGCCATAATATATGGCGCGCATAACGTACATTACGACGAGGGGCGAAGCGATGGAATGCGGAGAGCGCTATTACTTACCGCGCAGAACGGTGTTTGCGCCCTCTTGCGTCAACTTTTGCACACCTCACCTCTTCTTTCACGACTTGACGTGCTATCCTGAGGTGTCGCCACCGGCAGGCTTCTGCCGTTCTGCAGCTTTACCGCCACACAGCGATAGGTAAACTCAGAGCAAGGATTGTGCGTTCACCCACATGTTAAGCGGTAGCCATTGCAAATATTTTATTAATATTATTTTGCTTAAGACAAGCTATTGAACAACGCTCCTCGTACCAGTCCCTTCAGCGAGAAATATGGAGACGTCATATGCCTGCGCGAAGGCGTACCAGGCTAATACGCCGGTGTCGGCAACTCCGTTTGTGCTGTACGTACAGTACGTACCTGAATATACAGAGCGGCTCACAGCCCACGTCGCGGGCGCATTACATGTACGGACGCGACGACGTTCGCAGCTTCCGCACCGCCGCTTATGGCGATAAGAGGATTAGATGGGAACGCGCGTAGATTCGCACCCCGCCAATGGCCCGTCAACAGAGGCTTGCGGCGCTAATGACGTCAACGCAGGTACGCCCTCTGATGTCGTAACGGTTACGCGAGTCTCTCCTTCGAGCTCGGTAACGCATAGAGGAAACACGTATGTGCGTAGGTGTGAATGAAAGGAAATATAAACGAACGGTATCAAGAGAGGAAGAGAGAGTGACACTGATAGAGAGAGAGGGGGCGAGACATGGAAAGGCAGGCCGTCAGAGACCCGCAAGCAAGACCCCGAGGCAGAGCGGCTCCCGTCTTTTGAAAAGCGGCGCGCGCTGTGCCGCTGTGCGGCAGACACATAATCCGCGCGGACAGAAGGGACTAGGCTTGCGAAAGGCCCGAACCATTCGTCGCCGTGCCCTGTCCACCCTATTATGAACTGTCCGGTCCAATTAGTGACCGCATCGCAGAGCCCCTCCATCTCCCTCCCCTTCCCTTACCACCGACGCTGACTGTCTTCGCTTCGCAGACCCCTCTTCGCTGTTCATTTTGTTCCACGCTTTCGTCTCTATCTTCTGTCTTTTTTTTCCTAGCTTCTTTGTTTCTTGTTCCGTTCGAGTGCAATGCGACGGGCCACACTCAGTCACCGTCCTCGTCTGTTAACGCTTCTTCTTCTTCTTCTTCTTCTTCTTCTTCTTCTTCTTGTCTTCATTGCCGATGATGGGCTGTGTTAAGAATGACGACGGTTCCGTTGTCTTGGAGCAAGAGCAGCGAAAGAAAGTGTACGATGATTTGAAGTGGTCGGCCAGGAATTATTAACGTCCTCCTGAGGATGGGGCGAAGGGTAGGAAAAGGGTGGGCAGTCAAAGTTTTCGCAGCAGAACCTCTCAGAGCAGTTTCTGGCTCGCTAACGTAACACACAAAAGAAAAGCGAAGCAGGAAGCGGGTGTAGTTAAATAAAAGAAGCTTGCGCGTGGGGCTGGCAGTAAAGCACTAAATTAGAAAGAGTTCTCGGCTGTGCTGGAAATTAGTGGGCGCAGAGTACAAAGAAAGTTTTCCTTCTCTTTCTCGGAGTTTGACTGTTTTAAAGACGAGACGAAGGGATAACGAGAGTTCGAGGCTTAGTCCGGATCAAGTTAATGTTAAGCGTCGTTCGAGGATTATTACACTTATGCAAAGGGGTCCGAAAGATCGACTCGGCTAGCCACACACACACATAAAAAAAAGAATATATTAACAACGTTTTGCCTTTGCCATCCCGTACATAAAAAAGCAAGCAAAGTGATGGCGTCATCAGCAGCGTCCGTGTCTCCGCTACAGTTTGCCGGAGTGTCATTGATAAAAGCTTCCATCCTATCATCGACAAAGAGGGACTTTCTGAGTTCTACTCGCAAAGAACTCAGATTCAATCTATCACGTTTGAAGATCGCTTTCGTGCCCCGCTCAAAGATCGTGGCCGTGGTAGAGTGGTTGTGCTGCTGTGCTGCTGGCCCAGACAGCACGGATTCGATCCTAGCCGCGGTGTTCGTGGTTTTTGATGGAGTCGAAAATTCGAGAGGCTCGTTTACTGTTGCGATTCTTTGGGCTTGTCGGTAAACTGAATCCGGGAAGATGTGTAGCGCTAGGACGTAAGGACGTGAGGAGGACGCATTGTAGTGTCGTCCTTCTCATGTCCTTGTCTCCTAGCGCTCAGCACGTTCTCTGGCTCGTTTACTGTTCGATTTCACTGCGTGAATCCTGGGTGGTCAAAATGTACACAACCATCCTCGATGGTATGTCTAATATTATGGCATTGGCACGTAAAACACCAGCAATTATTATTGCTTTCCGCACAACAGTTGCAAGTGCATGAGAAGATAGGTTACCCTGCCCTTTTACTTTATTATGCTTTGTCTCAAGATAATGACTGACGAGAGATATCTAGAAGCGAACAGCACACGTGGAACATACTAATCTGAATATAATAACCTACGGCAAGCTAAATTAAAAATTAAAACACATAAAGGGAACACAGGATGGACTGGAGGTTGGTGCATATGTGCATTCAAAAGAGATAGATTTGTTGACGGCATAAAGCTGACTATTTGGAATGAAAACAATGAACAAAAATAAATAGTTATTTTTGAGAAAAATTATAGGGGTAACGCTAAGAGATAAAAAACTAGCGGGATGGATCAGAGAACAGACAGGAGTAGCCGATATTATTATATCAATTAAAAGAAGTGGACCTGGGCAGGACATGTCATGAGGAGGAAAGATAACAGATGGACAGTAAGAGCGACGGAATGGATACCAAGAGAAGGAAAACGCAACAGAGGCAGGCAAAAGGTTACATGGAGCGATGAAATTAAAAAGTTTGCGGGCATAAATTGGAACCAACTCGCTCAGGATAGGGTGGACTGGAAATTGTTGGGAGAAGCCTTCGTCCTGCAGTGGACCTAAACAGGCTGATGGTGATGATGATGATGATGATGATGCAGGAGGAATGGGGAGTAATTGGAAGCAGAAATGTAATCATAATTGCATACACTCAATGGACTGAATAAACTCACATAAATTGACGAGAATGCTTCGTTGTCTTCTTTTAGACAATATACTACAAACAGAAATGTGTAAATGAGTAAGACTGATTTATGAAAAAAAGAATCTTTTTTTTCGTGAGGTTAAACACATGACGTGCAGAGTAAACGTGGTCGTGCAAAAACCTGGCTGCGCGCCGCTGCTTACGAGGCAGGCATGACTACGGCCAACGACATGCAGTGAAAACCAAACGCGTCCTCAAACAGCAACCTCCAATCTCACCCCTTCACGCAGGATATGTAGCCGATTTTAGTTAAAGCAGCCAGCGTTTCGCACATGTCATAATTTATTAACAGAGAACCTAAATCGGAAGTATAAAAAAAAAAACACCCGGATTGTAGGCATGACATCGCGCCACATCGTGAAAACTCAGGCCTCCGATGCGACGTCACTCGCTGTGTAAACAGTTTTATCCACTGCTGATGAGGCAGCCTCAACGTGAAGCTTACCTCGTGTGGCGCAAGCTCGTGTGCTTATGTAAACATAGATGAAAAGTTGTTACTCAGAACACTTATCATAATTTCTTTTACTTAAAGCGAAGGATCCTTTACAGAGACTATGCGTCAGTTTTCCTATTTTTTTCTTCCTTATCTTTTTCTTCTTGCTTAAATCAATAAAGTAATAGCACACACTGTACGTCATAGTTTTATTAAATGAAGCGGAGAAGCAGTGCTGCGAGAAATTTGAAGGGCAAGCATTCAGTTATTCCTTTGCCCGTCGATTCCTAATTGTTTACGGGAAACCTCGTTCACTCTATTATCTAGAGAACCAATCCCGTTAAGGTTCATTTTCCTCACTTCGAATATGTTTCGTAACAATAGGCTATAAGCCAATTTCATTAAAGAGAGCCAGTTTCCTTGGAAAATTAATTTAGTCAAGTAAGAGGTTTACGCAACGAAAGCGAACATTCGGGTTCTCAATCGAAGATATGCGTAAGCCGCCGTTGGCTGAGCATGTGAGAGACGCTTCGAACTCTCGTGAACTTTAATGCCCAAAGTTACTCCGACAATCTTAACCACGGTTAGCACAACCGCGGTTTACAACGCCAAGCATGGTTAGCGCGAAGCGTAGTCTACCAGAGTTTTTTTTTATTGCGTTAGTTTGCCCTGCGGCATCAGTACACATTACACAAAATGGTTCAGTTGTGTTTCCGTCATGAATTCCTCCTAGTCTACCAGAGTTACACGGGTCATCCTGTTCACGGTCGTCAGAGGCTCCGCCCACATCCAGAACTTCGGCACACAGGCTCGTAAGATGTCGTATACTCGTCAATAGGTACAGAAGAAACTACTTTGCACAGCCATGCTTCGTTTTGCGATAACAATGTCGATAAAAACTATCCCTTCACGAGTGACAAACACATCGTAGCAATCAGCGGTTAACACAGACTGGCCGAAGTTGACAACTCCGAGGCCTAGCAAGGTGAACGGCGGTGCTGTCACCGTTCGAGATCAAGCACGAGCCCTTGTTTTTGCCAGCACGGTTAAAATCAGTACTCATATGTGATGCCTTAACACATGCAGTCTGTTTTCTCTGCCCCTCGATGAGAATAGAGCACTGCCACGGTGGCCTGGTGGCTGTGGCACTCGGCTGCTGATCCGAAGGTCGCGGCAGCGGCTTGCATTTCGATGAAGGCGAAATGTTGAGGCCCGCGTACTGTGCCATTTGAGCGCCCGCTAAAGAACCCCAGGTGGTAGAAATTTCCGAGTCCTCCACTACGGCGTCTCTCATAACCATGCCGTGATTATGGGACGTAAAGCCCCAGAGATAATCATCTGAATAGCTCCCCAGTACGCTGTATAGCGTGGCGTTCATCCTGGCGCTGCCTGAACTCGATCAATACGTCACGGACGCTGCGCGTTTCCTTATCGTGTTTTGTCGTTCACCCGCTGCAGCGTATCTTCAAGATCGCTCATGAAGAAATAAATGGCGCTTGTCCCAGCGGCTGAAGTAATCAGTTTCTTGCATCTAAACAGGATTCATGCCACTAGGATGGTAGGAGTTCGGTAAGAGGACGGCGCAGCGCGCAACAGGTTCGCGGGAGTGTCATCGAGCGTTCTAGGTATAGCGCTAAACTTACCCACATTGCCAACTATTTTTACAGTATCGTAGGTGCACGCTTCGCGACGTGTGCACGTCGTTCGTAATTAAGGGCAACATTAAGGATAACAGAATGGATTCCTAGAGAAGGCAAGCGTGCCAGGTTGCGGCAGAAAGTGGGCAGCAGATGAGATCAAGAAGCTTGCAGGGGTAGCGTGGTCGCAGTTAGGACCGGGATAAGTGTACATCTGTGAAAGAGGCCCTTGTCCCGCAGTGGACGTAGACATGATGATGATGATGATTACGTTCGTAATTGCGCGCATCCACTTAAAACAGTCTGTTGTGTGGACGGTCCTGCAGGTCAACCTCGCACGAAAGAAACACTTCTAGAAAGTCGCCACAATACCACATGAGCCCGTCTGCAGCTCCTAAATGCGCATATATACGCTAGTGCGCGCGTTTCAAGTGTTACAGCAGGTACGTGTGATTAATGACATTTTTTTTTTACATTTGTGAATAGCTACGGTGGCAGCCCAGGAGCCCACAAGTGTCCGTCTGAAGCCCCTGGAGGAAACTAACGTGAGTTCCGGTTTGTTGAAGTTCTCACTACTTGTCTTGTACGTTTGATGGCTCTTCGCCCCATTGCCGCACCACGGGGACTATGGCAATCGGCTGCTGATCCGAAGGTCGCGGGATCGAATCCCGGCCGAAACAGCTTCATTTCGATGGAGGCGAAATGTTTAGGCCCGTGTACTGTGCTATTTCAGTGCACGCTAAAAAAAATCCCCAGGTGGCCGAAATTCCCGGAGCCCTCCTCTACGGCGTCTTTCATAATCACTGCGCGGTATTGGTACGTGAACCACCCAAAACCAATCTTCGCCTCATTAACGTAAGCGTGCGGTTATTGCTTTAAAGTTTTTAGACACCGGCGCGTGGTTTTTTTACCGGAATACGGAGAACTGCAAGAACCCAAATTTTCAGGGTGTTTTTTGTTTTATTATTCACTTCCACACGCTACAACGACAATCGTCTTCACAGCAAATGTGCCCGCTGTAACGTGAAATGTATCGATCCCAGTATACGTAGCACAGCTGCGGTGAACTGGCGCATGAACGATGCGCTTTACCAGGATTCATGAGCAGCTATCGATATCACTCTCTTGTGCAGCACGCCTTATTCGGCATAGGCGTTTTCTACAGTTCTAGAACGTCGCTTGCTTTTGCCGCGGTCGCAGCTTGGTTCGGTTTGCAATATGGAAGTGTGACGCTTTACATTGGAAAGGGTGACCATCAATACCGAACGGTTGTTGAAACGAAACAAAATGTACGCGGCACAAGGAGCCGAATGGGGTCGCAAGTTCGCGCGCGAGTAGTGACATCGACGGCAGCTGGCGCGTTCTCATTTATAGATTCATCCATTCGTGACGGTAAACCGCGAAACGCGTGACACTCAGCGAGATCACCTTGACGAATCAGTGGCGTACTCGGGCATCGCTAGTGCTCGAGCTGTCGTCATTTTATCGGAACGCCGTTCGAAGAGCTTCGCCATAGTCGCGCTGAGAGAAACGCGCGCTCCCACGCGTATCCACACGCAGTGACAACGTGCAGCTGTGCTGCTGGTCAGCGCCTGGCAGGATGCCGCAGTTGTGGAGGACGAAGCCGCTCCAGATCACCGCGAGAAGCTTACCTCGCATTACCTCGCACGGCATTCCAGTATACGATGCTATCGCATCAATTTCTTCGCCATTGCACCAAAACTGCGAATTTATTTATTTATTTACTTGTTTCAAGTGAGCCCGCGATTATTAAATGACATGCGTAGACACGATGTCCCTTGGGCGTCTTAGACGCCGTTTCGCTGAACTGCAGACGTCCTTCGTCGCACTGGCTTCGCAAGAACGAAATGTACTTGAAATGAAGAAAAAAAATAACGGGTTTAATGGGAACAAATATCTTTTTCACTACCCTACAAATGGAGACAGAGGAAGAGAATCGAAAATAAAAGAGAGAGCGATGGATATACTAACAGAACACGGGAATGATATTTGTCAGCAGTGCACTCGTTCATGCCGATTTGCTGTTCCTAATAACTGCAATAGCATCGTTCGTAGCGCCATACCATTGCGGTGGCCGACTTCGCGATGTGCGCAGGTGAGCAATGAGGCGGCCGTAAGAGGGACGCACCCGAATCCGCACCGAATATAGTGGGCGGTCGCCCACTCTTCGTCGATAACCAAACCATGCATGACGACAGTTCTAATGGAGGGATCACGGAAGAGAACCGGTGGGGCTCAAGGTGGGCGAGCCATTCGTTTCTTATCTGCGACGAGCAAGCGGTCCTCCTTTCGGAGAACGCGGTGACCCGCGTACCTGCCATTGGGCAGCAGTCGCGTGCCCAGGCCTCTGAGGATCGGACGACCTGGGCTGAGCACGCATTTTGGTGTGATCTTTAATGTCATGGTTGATACACACATACACAGACACGCAGTCGATGTATATTTAGTGCCTAATTGCGAATGATGAGGAGAAGGCACGCTGGAATAAGTCAAGAATGAAAGCTATCCTATTAACAGTCCCGACAATAATGACTGAGGCCTCGCTTCTAGATAGTACACGGCCGGCTTCAAAAATTTAGCGACAACGGCCCACAATAAGGCTTCAAGTTTCTGAACGAACTGCTTGTGACAATATTAGCTGAACACGCTCAGCACCTTTGTAGGTCGCATGGACTAGGGCACGCAGAAAACCTTTATATAGCGAACTGCATACACAGGCGGAAACATTCAGCTCTCCCCCGTGCCTCGGCGTCGCTAAGCCTTTGAAGTTGACTGCGCAAGAGTGAGATAAGACCAATGTGAAGTCATGAGCCCTGTGAAAACGAGCTAAATGTCTCGGTGCGCTGACATCCAGGAGGAAAACACAAGTGAAGCAGTTAGCACTATGGAGAACGCGCCAAATGTCCAAAACAGCTCGGTTACAAGGTTTGAGTCTCGGCTTGTTGGTGAGGCTTCGTGAAGGGAAACAGCGTGAGCACACAGGACAAGGAAGAAGACTGGACTAGGCGCTGGACAGCACCTAGCCCAGTCTTCTTCCTTGTCCTGTGTGCTCACGCTGTTTCCCGTCATGAAACGTTCGCTTACATGCGGTACATTGTTAACGGTGTTCCGTTCCGTATGAAGAAAAAAGACTGGACTAGGCGCTGTCCAGCGCCTAGTCCAGTCGTCTTCCTTCAATCCAGCTCCTAGTCCAGCCGTCTTTCCTGTCCTGTGTGCTCACGCTGTTTCCTGTCATGAAACGCTCGCTTACATGCGGCACATTGTTAACGGTGTTCCGTTCCGTCTGAAGGAAGAAGACTGGACTAGGCGCTGTCCAGCGCCTAGTCCAGTCGTCTTCCTTCAGTCCAGCTCCTAGTCCAGTCGTCTTCCCTGACCTGTGTGTTCGCGTTGTTTCCATTCATGAAACGCTCGCTTACATGCGGCACATTGTTAACGGTGTTCCATTACGCCTGAAGTTGCATGCACCTATGAAAAAGGGATTATAACGTGTCGACCTCACTGCTCTGTGGGTGGCTTTATTAACAGCGGGACGGTTGAATATCGGCGAGCATCCGATCATCTCGTGGTGGTCGTCACGCAGGAGGGCAAAAGCCGGTCCACTCTTCCCCTCCAACCAGTACTCACTGTCACGCTTGACGCACTCTTGCCCACAGCCCTGTGCCACGTGATAGTGATTACACGAAGACGCTAATGGGTAGAAAGGGTATAGCTCGAAGTTGAGAGTTCGATACCGGAATCCGCGGCGACACCGCTTGACAGCCTTGCCGGTTACGTCATGATTAAGGATAAGACAAGAGCTTCGTTGTTCTGACGGATTTCACGGCGTGGGACCAGCTTCATTTCTTTCTTGATGCTGACATTGGGTTGGGCAAAATGGGACGAAGGTGTTGGCGGTTGTCAGAAGCCTGACGCTCTTGTTATTTCTGAACGGACGGGTTGTGGCCGCTTAATGGTTCGATTTCACTTGCTCATGGCATAATTCTGTATTTACATGTAAGAAAAAATCCCGCCGTACTTATAAGTATCGGCCAATAAACGGCATTGATTCATCATCATCATCATAATCATCATCATAATCATCATCATCATCGACAACAACAACAAAAATAACAGCAACAACTACAACAACGAGGCGTGCAAAGGATATTAGTTTTCGTTGATCTTACTTTTGAGCTCTGGATCTGCGACGGTCAACCTTTTCTGGCGAACTGTAACACGCCAACTAAATACGCAGCCGTGGGAAAGTATAGTATCTCACTTCGACGAAGCCGAGCGAAACTTGTTCGCTTTAATGGGCTCTTTTTTTTCGTGTCATCGCCCCGCAAAACTCGGGTCAAGCAAAGCATTCCACCTTTTAAACGCAGATTGCTCAACCACAGGCATTCCGCGTTAGGGTTTCGGTCACTTGCGGTCACGTATATATTCGTGTTCTGCGGTCATTCGGCGAAGCCCCGCTTGAATGGATGAGTTTCCACTAAAGCGGCTGTCAAACTTTATATCAATTGCGGTACTTTCACTTCTGCCTTAAAAACTAGGCCCCATCCTCCTCTTCCTCCCACCCTTCCTTTCATCTGCTCCATCACCAAAAGGTATCGGAGGCTGCGGCCTCCTCTAAAAAAAGGATCAAATAACGATGTTTTTATCTCTTTTCGACTCTTTACCAGCCTCGAGCGACTCTAACTTATTTTTTTTAATACTTGGTTCTCGAACTTGCGCAACTAGGTCTTGGAAATGTTGGCCAAGTATACTTTACATTCTATTCGAGGAAACTTTCAACGGTTTTTCTCGCAGCCTTACTTTTAGGGACGTTGACGATGGCCATCTCCTGCTCTGGTAGTCGAACTTTAGCCGACTAAGAAATGCCGCTGCTTGTGTTGCGTCGGGGCTTTTTTATTTTTTGGCCTCAAAATGCCATGGGCTTAGAGATTTTTACATCATTACGTGTACACTACAACCTGGTTCTACCACGCATTTTTACTTTTACTACCGGGCGATGCGCTGTCGTGTAGGAATGACGGGGCGCGCCTCAGCGGGTGTCATTCAGGACACTGTCAGGGCTCGCCATATTGTCGAGTTCTGCGAGGGCGGCATTTTAACAGCTCAGCTGTTTAGGGTCGAGGTAAATCCCCAAGGAGCGCTGAAGAACATCGGGGCTGTCAAGCAGAAAAAAAGAAGTCTCTTGCCCTTGATCGCACTGGCCACACAGATACATGATAGCGATTAAGCGAAGGGCAATGCAGAAAGAGACAAAGAAACAAACAAGCAAACAAACAAGTAAACAGAAAGGCTGATTGAATGATTGATGAATTGACTGAGTGATCGATGGAATGATTTCTTGGGTTTAATGTCCCAAAACCACGCCATAAATATGAGTGACACCGTAGTGGAGGGTTCCGGAAATTTTGACCACCGAAAGAAAGAAAGAAAGAAAGAAAGAAAGACAGAAAGAAAGAAAGAAAGAAAGAAAGAAAGAAAGAAAGAAAGAAAGAAAGAAAGAAAGAAAGAAAGAAAGAAAGAAAGAAAGAAGGATGTCTCGTGTTGCCTAGAAGGAAAAGGGGTTCTCACATTTGCAATACACTCATTACCCATATCCTTCCCCTCAGCCCACTGCTACGTAATTGTGATACTGACAGTGACAGTGCGACATGATGGCGATAGTAAGCTTCACACCCTTGCGTCAACTGAGCTGTTTACTGAGATTTCACAGGCATGGAACTGGCTTTACTGTTCGAACCAATCGGGGAGGCCGTAGCAGTTCCGTGAGCTAATCAGAGTCGATAAGGTGGCGAATTTGATTACATGGCGGAATTTGACAGTGTACAGGACAGCAACCCGGGACACATACGTTGGCTGCTGTTGCACCAATGAAAGCGTTGGCTGGCGCAATACCAGCCAACGCGTTGGCAGGTTGGCGCTGGCTGGTGTTGTTGGCTGATTGCACGGCAGCATAAATAAGGTTTCTTTCAAACAAAACCTTTAGCAAACGGCTCTCATTCGCCCGTAATATACTTATCACGTTTATCACGTACGCAAAAAGGTTACGACCTGCAGTGCATCATCGAGAGGTGCTATGAAGTGGGAGGCGAGAAACTGTCTCAAAGGGAACGGTAAGTTCGTCGTCCGCTTTCTTATTACAGCGAGAGGCAAATACACAAATCAATTCAGAAACTGAAACTCTTTCATGAGATTTACCTTCCAAGGATACGTATGCGTCGTGCTTAGTATTTTCATGAGGCTGTGTGTCTAAAACAGCAGCAGACCACGAAGTGAAAGCGCACACAAGCAACCTTACGCAAAACTATCGTGTTTACTAAAACACCCTTCCCTGAATACAGTTTAGGTGTAGAATTAGCAACCAAGTGATACTGTGAACGTAACTGCAAGGGCTTTGTTTGTGCAATCGCTGCAGGATGTATTAGTATAAGCCACCTTCAAGTGTCTACTTCTGTCACCTGTAATTATCTTTTTTTTTTGTTGTCATGTACTTCACTCCCTCTGTAGTGTCTATGAAAGCTCTGTGGGTACATTGTTTATTAAATAAATAAAACAACAAATAAAAAATTGGCCGCGCATCTGCGTGCTTCGCTGCAAATTTCGTGGAATGATGATAGTCTTCTGCCGGCCGTACCACGCTGCGTGAGATATGGACGCCACCTGGCAGCGCCGTCGGGAAACATGAGCTTGGGCAGAAACCCTGGGCTTCGCCAGGTGGCAGCACCAAATCGTCGGCAGAGGCCTTTTCCGTGCATAAAGTCGCATTTTTAGCGCAGCCTAACAAACACTAGGGTCTTCAGAATTACCTATCTGTGTATTTTCTAGTAAAGGAACACACCACCTAATACTTACGTATTGACGTTGCGCCTCAGATATACGTAATATTTGCTTTTTTTATCGACAATGTTCACAAGCACGAACGCAGCTACCAGTTCAAGATGGCTGGGCGTCAGGCAAATGCTTAAACTTTGACCAGGTGGCTGAATCGCGTGACAGACAGACAAACAGAAAGACAGACCAAAATTTCTGCGTTCAAATATCCCAGGAAAGACTAATGTCTTTAATAAATAAATAGCTATTCGATCAGTGCTAGTTTCATTTCTGTAGACCAAAATTTTCGTTTTTGTGTGGGTTAGCCATAGTTTTCAGGCTGGGAAGAGGCTGGGAATCAATGGCGGGTCAGGCATAAACGAGATTAGGCAAAGTGAACACCACTTCTGCTGCCTGGTGAAACAGTATTGCGCGCCTTTGGCTTCTTTCGTAACCCACGAGATAATCGAAGCAACTTTCAGGTGTTCTTAATGCTTTTGTTCCTGGGAGAGTTGTCCCCTCTATATTGCACGTAGGAGCAAACTAACAGCCTACACATGCGTAACAAGTCCTTAGGCAAGTTTAATTACCATAGGGGACAGACGGCTCGGTGTCACTGACGCTTCACATAAGTGCCAGCACCGCACCACCGAACAAAAAGAGCTGCGCGGATATAGTAGAGGAAATAGGTCGGAATGAACTGAACGAAGCAAAGTACTTAAGCAAAGCTTTAGTTGAATAAAATGAGTGGAGGCAAGAAAAGAAATAAAAACGAAGACTGGTGATCCGGGTCGGCAAGTAAAAGCGCCCAATATCAGGCATATAACTCAAACAACTAAAGCAGCTCAAACAACTAAACAACTAAAGCGTCCAGCATCGATGGACGAAACACAAAGGCATTCAAAAGCGATCTGCAATTAGCGCTATAGCAGCAGCGGAGAGAGGGATCCCACAAGCGGTCGGTTATGCAAGGAGATCGGGTACACGCTTTTGTGAGCAGAGCCCGTCACCGCCAGCTGCTTTCATCCTCGCGTTGCAAGTTCCTGCGTGAGCCGGACGCTGATGAAACGGGGGCCGGAGGTCGCCGTACCGTTACGTATAGGGTTTCTGGCGGTATCGATCATCAAGGCACGGCGCTTTGGCAGATTTCATACCCGCGAAGTGGTTGATGAAGCACCTTGAGTATCAATCAGTCAATCATCCAGTCAAATGGTGAAAAAATAAAGGAATGAATAAGTAAATAGACAGACAGACAGATAGATAGATAGATAGATAGATAGATAGATAGATAGATAGACAGACAGACAGATAGATAGATAGATAGATAGATAGATAGATAGATAGATAGATAGATAGATAGATAGATAGATAGATAGATAGATAGATAGATCATTTCATATATGCAATAAATTAGTCACAGCTAGGTGGACTACAGGGAAACTAGGTTTGAAATGCCGAAATATCAACACCGTTATTAGTGCTACTGGGAATGCTGCACTAATAGATAGTTAAGGAAAAAACAAAAGAAAACAAGAAAGCAAGCACGAAGAAAAAGCCTGACCGTACGCTTAATAGTGGCTTGGCTCAGTTATGAAGCTTTTAAAAAAAAATAGAAGGAAAGAGAACGCGCAAGCACTGTTCTAACAGATCGGGCCGAGAACGGCTGGGACCAGTGTCCAAAAAAGAAACTAAATAAAAGTAGAGAGAGGGAGCGAGACGATAATGTTATGCGGAATGCGGGGTAGTTAACCGAAGCCAAATATCCAGACGCCCGGACTGCGCTCGGGAAAGCGTAAAGGCAAGCATAAAGATAAGCATGCAGGAAATAAGGAGCGATAGAGAGGTGCAGTAATAACACCTACACGTAAAAAAAAATAAAACTGCCATAGTTGTTCATCGAGCCTGTTTGCTCGTAAACCCTTTCGATATCGCCCTCGTTCGCTTTCTGATGCGACTTGGCGCCTTCCGGCATTCCAAGATTGATTGCTCTGCTGGTCGTCCAGGCGCGCTAAGAAGTTTGGCTTCCTCAAGCACTCGGCTGTCAATAACGCCTTCGTCATCGTCGCCTCCATAAGCGATACCGATGTTAGTGCCGTTCGAGACTACTACTTCTTATTGCTCTATGTAACGGTGGTTCTTTCTTTGGTGGCCTGTATTATGTCAGTAAATATACGCATAGCTCTTTCGTCATGTGTGCGTACTCGGTGGCAGTTGCCGGCTCTTGCTCTTTCCTACTTTCCTTTGTGTCCTTGTGTATTTTATGTCTTCATAAGTCGCTGCGTGCTGCTACTACTACTACTACTACTACTACTACTAACAACAACAACAACAACAACAACAACAACAACAACAACAACAACAACAACAACAACAACAACAACAACAACAACAACAACAACAACAACAACAACAACATATGTCCGGTGGGGTGCCTAATTCATCATCATTGAGAATAACTAAAGAAGTTGAAGTTTATTTTCACCACAGTTTTACATTGTTTACATATATTTATAGTGTTACATGAAATGAAGATAGAATGTGGTGTGGAATGTGGGAAAAGAGCTGCGATATAAACGCAGCTTGACTAGCCCCACATCCCAGCAATACATGGCAGTAAAGGTGACAGCATTTGAGAAGTCATCTAAAACAAGTAAACATAATTAATCCACCAAACAATTGATTCGTCGAGCAACTAGTCAATCAGATGTTTTATCAGTGACTGCATGGGTATAACATACAACGCCGTCTAGTCCGTACCGGATTACGCTGGCGTGCTTGCTTAATGTCTTGCGATGGCCGCACTTATCAAAGTGGGCTGCACATCAATGTGCCTGCGAAGTGAAATCGACACGTCGCGATACAAATTCTAGCCTTCTAACATCAACTGCTGGCGTTGAAATATGTGCACGTGATACGAACATGGGCGGCGACGCTCGAAATGAGCTGTGCGGGGTTTGACGCCTCGTTACGATTGTGCACCTTACGGAGTCATTCCTAATAGCCAACGGGCGAGGATATTGTAAAGAAGGCATTTATCGTCTTCATTACGACACTGACATCGCGTGCCCACTTAATATTTTTCAGCGGTGACTGAAGCAAGTAGAACTGTTCAATGCGCCAGGCTTTAGAGATCTTTTTCTCCCACTCTGGTCATTATAGCAGCAGGCCGCGAGTGAGTGACAGATTTTTTTGTGAATCATGATGCTCCGAGCAGTGAGATTTGGCTCCGCAGAGAATTTTGGGCCCGAAAATTTCTATAAGCCCCTCTGCACCGAATAACTCTGGGTTGCTATTTGGCAACGCGATCTTAAGAGCATTAATTTCTTTTATCTTCATTTAAAGACCCCTTTATGAATTGTGGTTGGCATTGTGTAAAGAGCGTAACCCAACAAATGAGCTCTGAGAGGCTGGCATGTTTCATTTCAGTTCAGTTAAGTTTGCTATTGGTTCAAAATACAAAGTTCGTAGTTATTGGTATGCAGACCAGACGAGGGTCCCAAAGTCGAGCAACTGCAGTGTGATCCTCGGTTAACAATAACATCAAAACGAATAATTATAACAGGAAGTAAAATTACACAACGCAAGTGGAAATGAACAGGGAAAGTACTGTAGAGCTTCAATGCATATAATAAGGATAGTTCGCTGTCTGATAGGGGAGAACGCCCTGGGTTCAACGCGACTAGCCGTTCACCGAAGCTCTTCGGCAGGCGTTCCGATCGACCAGCTGCTACGCAGTAGAAACACCGTTGCCGACACACGCAAACAAGGCGGCGAGAACACAGTGCCATCTCGTGAGCGATGTGCAAGCACAAGCCGCTCGTGCCGTGTGAGCGTATTTATTTATTTATTTATTTATTTATTTATTTATTTATTTATTTATTTATTTATTTTGCTATGTCCATGTGTTTCTCGCGGTTAAGTAAGGCCCGGCAGAAAAGTGCTTTTAGGATGGCTTTTCTTGGAGACAATGGCTTCTATGTATTCGAAGCCTGACATGGACGATAAAAACCCTGTTCAAGTGACCATATAATTGCTATCGCTATAAAAAAGGAGCCAAAAGAAAAGAAGAATGTCGGTTAATATCAGCCTAGTTGCGTTGTGTGTACCTTCCGTGCATGGAGACTAAATGCGTCCGGCATCCAAAGGCTCCGTTGCTTACAACGGCATCAGTCGACAAGGACTGCGTGGTCTTGAGTCCACGAGGCAAACATCTTCAGTCTTCACATGAGCTTTGCAGCCCAACATCCGCAAGCTATCTTTTTTAATGTCTCTCCTGTGTCATCCCAAGTCGCGCTTCCACAAGACACAGTGTCCACAGAAAAAAAAACAACAAAAAAAAACAAGAACAGTAAGAAAGTCGCAGTTTGTAGGGCAGCGGTAGCAGTACTGGGACGTCGTCGGCGCCGAAGCTCGTATGACTGGTCCGTGGTGGTCCCTCGCGGGAACACATCGCGGTCACACTGCCCTCAATTATTCAGCGTCCGCATGAAGTAGATCGTGGTATACGACAACATGATTCCCGTTCTCTCTTCCTCTTTCTTTTTCCTCCTGTTTCTTTCTCTCTCTTTATCTCTCATGGCAGCATCGTCAAATCGACGGGGAGGGCTCAATGCGAGAAAAAAAAAAGAACAAAGACGTCTCTCTCGCCGCAACGGACGGGTCGGCCCTGTTCTCATTTTCTAAAGTGATCACCATCTGGACTCGCTTGAGCTAATGCCCTGCCGTCTCGCCAATGTCGAACCATCAAGCGGCCCTTCCCATTCTCAGCACCACTCACCCCCCGCTTACCACTGCCTTGGTGTACGTCAAGGCCGGTACGAGAAGTGAGACGCGACAGAACGGGACCCCGCCCCCGCGGGTCTCTCTTTTTTTTCTTTTTTTTTTTTTTTTTGCCGAGCCAGCGGCAAGGAAGAAAGGTTGATCACCGTGAAGGCTTGACACGCGGTCCCCGCTGAGTGCGGTTGTCTGCGCGGTACGTTTTCTCGAGTTCTCGCGACGGCTGCCCGCTCCTTTCGCGAGGACGACGCTTGACAAAGGAATAATGCGCCCTGGAAATGAGGCCGCCTCGTAATGTTCGTGCTGAGTACTTGAGTGACCGTGAAAGAGACGTGTTCCTCGCGACCAGGGGGACTAATGTGTGCGGCGAAAGCGGGCTTGGTTAAGTCTCTAGCGGAATGCTTTCCTGGGGCGACGGGCATTGTTGTGGAAGCGACGTGAGGCGGATGTTGTTTTCGAGAACAGCTGTTCTCTTTGCTGTTCAGTTTGGTTTCGCCGCTCGTGATTCCAGAGCGGGAAAGTATGTATGAATGCAAGAGGTGTGTAATAAACGTCAACTCCCGTACTAAACAAGGCGTTGTGCTTCCGCCCGGTTTTCCGCTGCGAAAAAAGCAGTCAAGGTAAAAGAGTAGATTCGGTCCCACAATTCTTTGTTTGCTCCTTCTTGCCCAGTCTAGCCTCTACTGCGTACATTGAGGATCTGGCTTTTGTTGCAGTTATGCAGGTGTGCATGAGATGCGCAGCTAGGATATAACATCAAGGGGATTTCACACTTCACTATGCGTGCGTGAGTGTGTGAGTGCCTCTACGTGCGCAAGCCAACAATTTTCGTAAGTGAATCCGTAAGTCAGAATAAGTCGGGACGCGCGAGCGACGATTGCAATCAGATGGATGGATGGATGGATATTAGGAGCGTCCCCTTTATAACGGGGCGGTAGCCGGGCAACCAAGCTCTAGCTTTATTTCTGTTTCCTCTACAGACAATTCTTTTCCCGAATCACACATATTTTCACAACTAATTTTTCTCCTCGTCTATTTATTTTATCTATTATCGTTCCTCTGTGATGAAACAATCTTACCCGAACTACCTTGCGCTTTTGTTTGCTCCATACTTTTGCGCCACCAATGCTCTAAGCGCCTTTTACTTATCTCTATCGCCGGCATGTTCAGCTTTCCCCTATTACTCCTGAAACCCATGGCCTCCTGTAGGGTAGTGTCCACAGCTACACCTGGGTGGACATCTGTACATTCAATCAAAATATGATCTGTCGTTTCCCTAGCTTTTCCACAGCACGTACATGTGTCCCCTTCTTTGTTGAATTTCGCCCTGTAACTTCGGGTTCTCAGGCAACCGGACCTTGTCTGAAACAGTAAAGCGCTTCCCTTTGAATTATCGTAAAATTTTTCTCTCTTGATTTCGTCTTTCCCTTTTCGGTAGTTGTTCAATGCCGGTTTCTTCTCCATTCTTGCTATCCAATCCGAGTTCTCCACCGCTCTGACCATGCTCTTAACCGGCTCTTTTTCGTCCCATCCGTTTCGTTACTGGATGTATACTTACTGGTAAGCCTCCTAGTTCTCTTCCTCCATTGTGAATCAACGTTCTTCCTATACAAATACCTGAATACTTTCGCTGCCCATCTACTTTCTTTCATATTCCTTAATCTCTGTTCGTACGTAATTTTACTCTGAGCTTCCCTTCCCTCAAAGTCAGACCATCCCACATCCCCCTTAACAGCCTCATTTGTGGTCTTCCCATGGGCGCCCAGTGCGAGACGTCCGACCGTCCTCTGATTCGCGTCCAGCCCTGATTGTACCTCTGACCTCATGCACACCACTGAGTTTCCGAATGTAAGTGCTGGCACCATTACACCTTTCCACAAACCTCGAATTACCTCGTACCTGTTGTAACCCCACAGCGCTCTATGCTTCATTATTGCGGAGTTCCTCTTTCCTTTAACTATAGCTTTTTCTTGTACTTCCATGTATCTATTCCCATCATTTATCCATATCCCGAGGTATTTGTACTCTCGTACTCTGGGTATCGCCTCGCCCTGTATTGATATGGTCTGATCATTGCTGTCATTGAATATCATCCAGCCGCATTTTGTCACTCTAAATTTAAGATAATACTGCATCGCCGCGCCATCTGACGTAGCGCGTCTGGTGTCGAGACATCACAGTGCGCGTGCGCATCCTTTCAATCTCGCAGCTGTCTTTTTACTCGCTTGCAGCGGACCAGTTTATTACAGGTAGCGTTTTGCGCTAGATGTCACTTTCTTCAATCCGAGACGCGGGAGAGAAAGCGGGGGGGAGGCACCGGTGATAAGCTTGGCCGTTGCTATTTTTCGCCCGCCCTCAGCCTAAGTCGCTTTCCTTTTTTGTTCTTTCAGTGCCAACCCATGACAATACAGCAAGTGCTTTATTGTCCATTCGTCTATTTTGTTGCATTTGCAAGGTGATCTGCCTGCCTGTTGTTGTACTATGTTAATAAACTGAGAAATTCTTTCGGCTCAACCCCTTTTCGTTTTCGCAGCACTCGTTCGTATTTCAGTATCACATAGTAGGCTTCAACCAAAACGAACGTGCAAAGAAGAGAACTAATGATGTGTGTGGCGCCGGTCTGCCACTGAGACAAGATATGCTATCTCTTTAATCAGGGCATAGCGAGCCGCGTACACTTCACCGCCACCGTGCCCCCGTCGAACTTAGCACGTTGCGGATCGAAGAAAGAAAGTGACACCTAGCGCAAAACGCTACATGTAATAACCTGGTCCGCTGCAAGCGAGTAAAGAAAAAGACATTGCTGCGAGAATGAAAGGACGCGCACGCGCACTGTGATGCCTCGAAACCAGACGCTCCACGTCAGATGGCGCGGCGATGCAGTTTTATCTGACAACGGTCGTCGCTCGCGCGTCCCGGCTTATTCTGACGACGGGTGTACATCCGGTCTTCTACCCTGTACTTCTAAAGATGCACGGGTTGATATGAAAGAAGAAATGGAGCTAAGACTCTATGACTATGCGTTAGTGTAAGTTTCACATGTCATGACAATAATCGCTCACTAAGTCCACCGGTGAGAAGTCTTCAACGTCTTCACATCCGACCGTCAGACATTTGCACTCAAATGTCGTGTGGCTAGGCCCGCAGCCAGGTTGCCCCGGCGAACTGACCTTCTGCGACTGTGTCTCGTTATTTCATCGACCGACTGCTCTCTTATCTGGCAATGGTAAAAGAGCCACCATCCTCAAAGCAATTGCCTTTGCGCTTTGTTTTGTCTGACGTTCCATTCAGGAAAGCCTCTGGCTACACTTTCTTCTCGTTTCTTTCACCTCTATATATTGTCTTGTTTCTCTTTCCTTGTCTTCTCCTACTCGGTCAAGTTGTTCGCGTGCTTTATTCTCTGGCACTCAGCGTAACTTATATGTCATTTCTTTCATCTCCTTCGCTTCTTTATTCCCTTTTTCCTCTGCTTATCGCTGTCTTCCGTTCCTTACGCCTTTTCACCTGGCAACATCTTCAGGCCTGACCCTTTCTACGTATTCTTTCTTTAATGCACATCTATTAGGTACTCACCTTTATTCCTTATCTCGCTTTTGTCCACCGTCCCTTTATCTCCCACATCAAGCAACCCGGGCCCGCGAAGCAATGCGAAGATAAATGACGTGACCAAACAAACCGGGCCGTTTCCTGGGCCCTCACTTCAGCCCACGGTCTAAGGGCTCTTTTGCGGGAACCCTCGTAACTGCGACCACGTGGGCTCGTTGTGTGTGTGTGTTACGACTAAGCGGAAAGGGAATATGCCTCACGGATTTGCGCTCGACACCTCGAGGTATTTGTCCATCCGTGCCGAGGTCCCACAGCGCGAGGAGATAACAGTATAAGGGCAAACACGATTGTGTGCCAATCAGGCTGCGGGCTCTCCCGCCACAGCGCGCAGTGTTTCCTGTCCCACTAATGGATTGGCTCGTCCTGGATGACAAAGTAAATTGTAGCACTTCGGGCACTTTGAGGTTTAAGGGTGTAAACCAGTGGCAATGCCATCGGCGGTGTGTTCGATTTCGCCCCAGCAGTTGTAGGTATACAGTGTTGACATGCGCTGAATATTTGGCAGAAGGCTTGAACCTTCTTTGTTGTTAAGGGTTACTCTTGAAGTGAGTTTAACATGGCGCGACAAAGCGATGAAATAATATTTGCTCGCTGAGGTGTAATTGTCAAGCCAGGTGAAGCGAGGTGTACTTTGTTTTTCTTTTCTTGCTGTGACCGTCAGAGTACAAGGTAGAAAGCACCGCTAAGCAAGCGCAGCAGCCCCCGCCACGGTGTTCTAGTGGCTATGGTACTCGGCTGCTGATCCGAGGGTCGCGGGATTGAATCCCTGCCTCGGCGGCTGCATTTCGATGGAGGCGAAATGTTGAGGCCCGCGTTCTGTGCGTGGGCTGTGCACGTTAAAGAACTCCAGGCGGTCAAAAATTTTCCGGAGCCCTCCACTACAGCGTCTGTCATAATCACAGCTGGTTTTGGGACGTAAAACCCCAGAAATCAATCACGGAAGCGCAGTAAACTATCAAGTGAGAGTGCGTGTTATATATCGAGTAACAAGAAAGTTACCTCCGTGACTTCTTATTAACTCTCTCTCCCAAAATATTGTCCTCAGCGGGCGATCTTACAACATCGCAATTAACGGCGCAAGATAAGGGAGACAGACAAAACAATACCTGCCTTTCCTTTTGTATCTGCTCGCCTTATCACGCTGCGTGAAGGATAAAAGGTGTCACTGCTCCGATCCTATAGTGCTACGTGTATGTTTTGTGTACTGCCGTGTTCTGAGTGACTAAGCATAAAAGATGCAGCAGCGAAAAGTGACGTAAGAGCCATGTGCTGGCATGGGCTTCGGTGGTTGCGAAAGTGCGCCGCGAACGAGCCGCGTTTGCACAATGTTCGTCGCCCGCAGAGTTCCTCGTTTACAGGGTGGTGGTGAAGAACATAGCAATAGGTCGTGCTTCTGGTGCGTACACACATAAGTGGATGTAGTTTTTGAAGGGAAACGCACGATTACCACGATGGCTTTATCGTGCATGCACCGTTTTTATTGATCCATGGGGTTTTATCGTGCATGCACCGTTTTTATTGATCCATGGGGTTTTACGTCCCAAAAACATGATGTGACTATGACAGACGCCGTATAATAGATCGTTCCGGTAATTTCGGCCACCTGATGTTCTTTAACGCGCGCTGACATTGGACAGCACACGGGCCTCGACATTTTGTCTCCATCTAAATGCAGCCGCCACGGCCGGGATTCGAACCTGCCACCAATTGCCATAGCCACCAGACCACAGTGGCGGGGCGCATACCTTTTATTAGCAGCAAAATAAAAAAAAAAACTGATTGACGGAGGTATGGATGGACGTGGCGTATTTCATATACTTTGTTAAGCAATAAAGGTTAACGGTATAAGAAACTACTTACATCTTTTTTAACTAATCTCAGATAGTTAGGCTGCGCCGCGGCATACTGATCCCTATAAGGTACCACGTTAATTACATGTTCTTCCTTAATTTTCACTGCCACTAGTTGATTTGAGTTTAGTGATGTTACGCTACCCAAGAAGCTATACGTTTACCAAGGCCAGCGTTTTTGGTTCAACGGCGTCGCAGTATGCAAATCCGCTTACAATGTAAACATGCTTTTTTTCCCCTCACCAACTGCAAGCATTGGCTATCCGCGGTTTACGTATAACCGAGCGGATCAGCTTTGGATCGCCTTCACCTGTCAACAGGAAAGAGGCTTATGCAAACACGGTACGGCCGATCTTGTTCCAAGAAGCGCGCACGGCTGCCGCGTCGTGTATCCGAGTAAACAGGGAACCACTTCAACGAAACCAACCGGCGCCGCCGAGCCTTATAGTTTACCGACGTTGATGTTATGTAGTCTCTCCTGAGACGCTGCCGCTCTAAGATTGGTGCGATTAATCTTCGTTGCGTTTGAAGAAACCCAAGATTGCGTGTGCATAACGATGCTGTAATACCATGCCTCCGTTCCGCTACCGCTATGTTATGTGATCAGCATTGTGTGCATGCGTTTTAAGCTTAAACCGAAGCACAAGGCAAGCCGCATCTCTTTTTATTTTGCCAATAAATATACAGGGTGCTTTAGTTAACTTGCACCGCGCTTTAAAGGGCAGCTCCGGCGATTTTTCATTCTCCACTGATCAAACTCAACCAAATTTTCAGTACATGTTCTCCTCGGTGCTGTAATAAAATATGGCATGCCGGGCCGTTGGAAGTCATTTACATTTCCAGAAAATGAATTTAAACATTTTTTTAAGCGGATTCCCGCGCGAGCCATCCTGTGTTTTTGACGTCATTACTTGCAATGCTGCCTACCCGAGCAGGCGAGCCGTCTAAAGCAAAAAGGGGATACTCCAGTGCTGAAATCGTCCCTGTCAAGTTCAGAAGAGCTCAATACATCGTTGGATAACATCGCCACTTTCATTTTTCTGGCAGCAGCTCCATATTTCTGATGACGAGCTGGTTGTGACGTCATCGCATACGCTGCAAGAAGCGTCTACCCGTTTCGGTTTCGGTTTGAACGCATCGTTCGTTCGGTTATTTGAAATTATTGGTGTGTTTCTGAACAAATTGAATGACCCTGGCTGCTTCAGGGCTGTCAGCACTACCGGAAAAAAACGATATCAGCACATGGTGGAAAAACCGCCGGAGTTGCCCTTTAAAAGATTCTACGCGCGCTTTTCGGGGATACAACCGAACCGAGATAGTATTCTTTGCTGCCACCTTGACGACCTCGGAATACTTCATAAATCGATCTCGTGTAAGTAATTAGTGCTAAATAATTAGTCAACATTTCAACTGCTGTTTTAAACCCGATATCATCATTGCAGGAGTTCTACTGCATGCTTTTCGTGTCCACATAATATATTTCCATGCTGATAGATGCGACGGTTTTAATTCTTCTCGCTTCTAAGAAGGGCGCGACAATTGACAAAGTACTCAGGAATACATCGCGTTGTGCGCAGCAACGTTATAGGTTTCAAGCCTGCTACAAACGAAAGATCCAGAACGCACGCCGGCAGAAGGTGCTGAATGGACCACAAAAGAAAATAAGTGATGGCCGCATCTACCGCTCTATCGGCCTGTTGATGCTTGAGGTTTGCGTGTGCCATCATTCATGGTTCGTTCGTAGAGAGTTTTAGGGCGATAACGTATTTGCGTGCAAGTGCCAAGCCACGTGGCACTTATCGAAATCTCCCGCACCATGTTGGAAACCCGAAAAATTTCATACGTATGGACGTATTAGCGTCGAAACAAATCACACATTAGCTAAATCATTCATAGTAACTAATTACATGAAGTTATTATAAAATAATAATCCCAGATGGTAAAGCCGACAGTAAACAATATTAAGTTGGTTGCATTCTCGCATCGCATGCGTGGATATTTCTTAGGTAGTTTTCAGTTACCTTCCTAAATGAAAGACTGTGATTTTGACCAAAGGGAACCACACTAATTTATCAAGCGTTCATCAATGTGAGACAGCGGCATTGTAATACTCAGCTATTATTTTGTCACATTACTTTAACACATGATAGCCAATATCAATTGGTAATCATGTAGCAATCAGAAAACAGTAATCAACGCTTACCCAACAGTGGATAGTGCGATGCATTATGAAGAGCTGATATTAAGCCATTAAGGCCCGTACGCGTCAGACAAACTAGCAAAAGCCACTTTTAAACCTGGGTGTGGTATTATATGAGATTTCATCTCACCTTTATGCCGTTTTGTGTAAGGGCATTCATGGCTTACTTGCTTGACATAAAGAGAGATTTATGTACAATTTCATTGGGAAAATGGTGTTCAAGATAGGCAAGAACTGCTTCTGAAGGTCCCCTCGCTCGCCTTACTTCCCCCATTCCTCTCCCTCAATATATATATATATATATATATATATATAATATATATATATATATATATATATATATATATATATATATATACGATCAGTAAGTCACAGTGACAAACAGATTATTTAGTATTTATTCTGACGTTTAGACCAGCCTTTTCCAAAGG
This sequence comes from Hyalomma asiaticum, assembly GCA_013339685.2. Classification (NCBI taxonomy): domain Eukaryota; kingdom Metazoa; phylum Arthropoda; class Arachnida; order Ixodida; family Ixodidae; genus Hyalomma; species Hyalomma asiaticum. Next base: position 34,013,351 of record CM023489.1, read on the forward strand.
TGAAAGTTGTTCATAGGCGCCTGGTTTAAGTACACTCCACGGACATGCACAATGGGGTGGGGGTGCGATATATATATATATATATATATATATATATATATATATATATATATATATATATATATATATATATATATATAGTACGCGCTAACTTCATGCGCGCTACACAGACTGGCTCTCACTTCCGCAAAATTACGGCCACTTTTATCGCGCGGCGCTGCCGCTTTTCCTCTGTTCTCTCCCAGGCTTCCCAAATTGAGTTAAGTGCTTCGCGAGCTCGTCGGCCATTACGCGACCACGCCACCAGGGCGGCGCTGTCCCACACGACCCTGTGGAGCGAGAAGTGTGCCTTCATCCTGGACAAGAACTCTCTCTTCCCGCCGCCCCCGCCTTTCTTCTAAGCTCTTGCGAAAAACACATTAGCGGCTTAAACAGGACTCGAGGGATAGTCCAGTGGCCTCTATACCGCCCACGTTGTGGAGAAAGGAGGGATAGCGTTTAAAGTGGTCACTATTTCTGGATGTTCGCTGATATGATATGAGCCGCGGAACTGATTACATCAGCTCCCTGGCTGGTTGCTTCAAGTAGGGAAGCTTTTGCGAGGGTGGCGGCCACCCGAACGGGAAAGAGGAAGGAAGTAGGCAAGGGTGATTGCAAGGGAAATGCTGTCGCACAGTGCTTAGAGGTATGTACCTCGGTACTGAAGAGTTATGATGCAAATTTCCGCATTAGAACTCGAACAAGGCAAGAGTTAAAGGAGTACTGACACGAATTTTTAACATTCTCGTGTTGTTGCTGTAAATAAAAGCACTGGCGTGGAGAACCCAAAATAAGAGTGTCCTTGCAAATACAATGAATATATTTTAAATGCGACTCCCTTAAAAGCCTACTTTCTGTTTCGATTTCGGGGAGGCGGCTTCCTAGTGACGTGTCAACACAGTCGGACGTACGTTCGAGTCACGTGGGGACAACAATTCGTGATAGCGTCGCTTCAACTCTGGCGTGTGGTCAAATACACGTCGGGTACGCAAACAACGATGTTTTCACGGTCGTCCAGGGACTCTGACTGCAGTATCAGCGATTTATCAAGAGACTGTGTTCATACGTCATCGTAGTGCCCATTGCGCTGCGGCTGGCTTGCGGTACTGGGTGACGAAAACTTTAAAACCAAACTATTTTATACGTGTTTCCTGGCTTCGGTGTGTAGAGAGCGTTGACAATGCATGGCTAGAAACGAAAAATGTATATCTTGCGCCGCCGAAAATTTGTGTCAGTACTCGTTTAAAGGGAGGATGAAGGATTGAACCAAACCATGCAGACAGTGGAGTACATGTTTGTCATTGCGAAAACAAGAGAAGACAAGCCATGGCGTGAAAAGACATGACAGCGAAGTTTGACGACAATGAATATTTTAGTGCTCAGGTTTTACCTGCCAAAACAAAGATGGGATTGTCGTAAGACGCGTCGTAGTGGAGCACTCCGGAAATTTTGACCATCTAGGGTACGTTCTTTAGCACGTCGCGACGACGCACGGTACAAGGGCCTCAACTCGCCCCGTATCGAAAACATGACCGCGACGGCACGTCATCTAACCCGAGTCCTCCGGGTTAGCTCTCAAGCACCATGATCGCCGTGCCATCGTGATGAACGCTATAGACGACAGCGAAGACAAGACGCAACCAGACATGAAAAAGAAGGCATATGCAATGACACCGGTCTTTCCGACGACATCGCCGGTGCCACTTGCCCACCGAGCTGCAATCATCGGATTTCAAATGAAACATCGTGTCTGCATTATGTTTTGTAACAGCTGGATTACTGTGGAGCGGTAGACGTTATGTCACAACGGCTATTTAATTTGTCTATGATGTGCAACAGAAGAAAAGGAACGGTTATTACCCTGAAAGCAAAAAGAAAAAAAATCGAGACTCAATTCTCTGCCTGTGAAATCTGAGTAAACAGGGGAGCTGGGGCCAGGGTGATAAGTTATCTATTACTATCATGTAGCACTATCGTTATCACTGTCGTTATCACGTGGAATTGGGCTGAGATCTCAGCAAGGTGGGGGTAGTGGGTAGAGGGTAAGCGGGAGTCCGCTTTTAGTTTCTGCGAAACCCAACTCTTTTCTTTATTTCTTTGTCTTTACTTTCACTGCCAGCGAGCACTGTCACTGTCACTGTCATATAGCTGTGGGCTAAGGCCAGCAGTCTTGAGTCGAGGGCATAAATAGGTCGAAGGCATGAATGTATCTTGCGCAGGCTGTAAATAGGCTTTCTTTCTTTCTTTCTTTCTTTCTTTCTTTCTTTCTTTCTTTCTTTCTTTCTTTCTTTCTTTCTTTCTTTCTTTCATTCATTCATTCATTCATTCATTCTTCCTTTCTTTCTTTCTTTCTTTCCTTTTTTTCTTTCTTTCTTTCGCTTAATCACTATCATGCAACCATGTACGTAATTGGTTAAGAGCGACGGTGGTTCCTCTCCCAGCTGGGCCAATTTGAGCGGAAACCGGCACGGCGGGAATGCGAGCTTCAACTGCTCCGTTGTCAAAGAAAGAAAAAAAAGAACGAGTAAGAAAATAAACATTGAGCCGGAACAAGTAAAGAAGGTACCACAGCACTGAAGAGTTGGCCGGCGATTGTTAACTATGCACTACTACGTTCTCTGGCACACATATCTGCCCAAGCTCTGCCAAAATATACACGGAATAACAGATCGGTTCACCTCGTCACTGTTCCCCTTATACTTGGCGGCAGGGGAAAGTGCACACTTTTTTCGGAGCTTTAATATTACCTTTATTATTCTAATTATTCCGCTTTAACGTAACTTCATCGCTATGGCATCAGTATCGTCGTATAAAAACGCACTGTTTATGTGAAACCCTCACTGCTGGGATATCAACATTGCCGCGATATCAACATGCTGCTGTGATATCAACATTTGATATCAACATATCAAAAACCGCAGACCAGCATTTCTATACAATACCTCCTCACCAGTCTATAAGAGAGAAAAAGAATGGGAAAACTAAATAATGACTTCACTGCCCACTCTAGCAAATGCAAATGCACACATCGTTTTTTATATCGTACACAGTAGATTTTGCGTGGAAGGCTGTCCCATCTGTGTTACAATTGTTGTTATTAGATTCTTTCTTCCCCTTAGTCTTCCTCGATAATTTTTTACTGCCCTTAATCTTGTCAACGTACTTCCACCTGTAACGTTGCTGAGGGGCATGTCGAAGGGATGATGATGATCTATGGAAGTTTTTGCGTCCCGAAACTGCGAAATGATTTTGAGAGACGCCGTAGTAGAGGGTGCCGGAAATTTCAGCCTCCTGGGGTTCTTTAACCTGCACTGACATCCCACAGCACAAGGAGCCTCAACATCTCGCCTCGATCGAAGTGCAGCCGCCGCGGCCGGGATTCGACCCCGCGAACTTCGAACCAGGAACCGAGTGCCATAGCCACTAGACCACCACAGCGAGGCGATCAGCATCGAATGAGTTTGCGTTGTGCTGACAGCCAATCTGAGCGCTCTTGCAGATAAGTCATTAGCTTTACGGCACCTAACTGGCGGCTGCAAGGAAAGATCACAAATAGGCCCCTTTTCATAAACCTACCTTATCCTTATCGCTTGTTTTGCTTATCACCCTCGTAATATTAAAGTGCGTTAAGGGGACTAAAATGGTAATCATTGCGAAAGACTAGCGTAAAACTTGATTGTAGATACTGGACTTATTTGTTCAGAAAGCATGATAAGGGCACAAGGAAGATAAGGAAAACAAGAGATAAGATTGATTGATTTATGGGGTTTAACGTCCCAAAACCAGCTCTGATTATGCGAGACGCCGTAGTGGAGGTCTCCGTAAATTTCGACCAGCTGGGGTTCTTTTACGTTCACTGACATCGCACAGCACACGGGCCTCAACATTTCTCCTCCATTGAAATGCAGCCGCCGCGGCCGGGATTAACAAGAGATAAGGATAAGGTAGGTTTATGAACACGGCTCATAAATTCTAAAACGTTCCTTAAGTGTGCATATCTTGCTCCCGATTTCTTCCTAGCAACATCGTTTATAAGACCGGTGGGAAGCCGCGTACTTAAAGGCGAGTAATAAATTGTCTGTATTCCCCGCTAATTTATTCTCAGAACGTGTCGTCACAGTTCTGGTGCACGTTTGAATCAGCACGTTTCTTTAAACTAGCATTCTCGAATCGCCCGCAAGTGTCCGCCATAAGCGTGCTCATTAATCGGGGGGAGCTGCTAAATGCAGCTGCTCTAGCGCTGACATGAAGAAAGTGCAGTACTTCTCTGCTCGCTCATTTGATATTTATCTTCAATAAGAATGAGTTTCTTTTTTTTTTCCTTTCAAGATTTTTGTGTGGTCGCGTTCTTTCAATTCCTTTTGTTGACTTTTCTTTCTATTTTTTTTCTCGCAGAAAGGTTCTGTATCAACTCGTTTCTTTCCAGGGTTGAAATGAAAGATACGGAGCGCTGACCGCCATGTTTCCAGCGGGAGAATATCGAGCGGACGGGGACCTCCGCTGCAGCGGCATTCTCCGTATCACGCGGCCCTTTTAGGCAGCCGCAAATGCCGCCTAAGCAAGGTATTGCTTTCTTTTTCTTGTTTTTTTTTCACTGAGTGCGGTGGCTTAGCCCGATCCGTGCCTTCGTTTAGCGCCTTCGTCCCGGCTCCTTGCGTAATACCGCACGTGCGAGCCAGAAAAAACGGAATAAGAAGCCAAGCTCGTTGCCAAAGAAAGAAAAAGAAAAGAAAGCCAGGCAACGTCGCGGACATTAGGAAAGACCTGTTCGCGGCGGCTCTTTGAAGACGACTGAAGCCAAGGGAGAGACGGGACAACAGACGGTTAATGCCGTCTGCTCCTCGTGTCGAGCCGGAGGTTCTTGGCCTGGCTTTGGCTATCCGGACTTTCTGCTCGCTCAGCGCGGGGCTTTCGGGGCGGCTAAAGGACGGCTAGGAAGCCGCAAGCTGACACAGCAGGGGTGCTATCCTGGACATGGGCGTTGTCGAATTCCGCCATCTTGTCAAATTCTGTAATGGCGGTATTTTTCAGCCAGTCAGGGTGCCCTTAGCTGCCCTCTGAGCCAACCAGAGCTGCCAACGTGGTGGAATTGAGCAGTATGGCAGAATTTGACAAAGTCCAGGATCGCACCCCAGAAGGTGGCAGAAGGTGGCCACGACGTAGGTGGTACCTGGAAAATGGCGACCGTTGAAGTGGGCCTTTATCTCGTGGAGGAAGAAAAAAGAAGGCTAATAGAATGCGTCACGTGACAACCTTGAAGCCTAGTGGTGAAAAAGACTTGGAGGAGAAAATCATGGCAAAGGGTCCCCGGTGGCATGGTAGGCAAGCGAGTGGCTTATGCTCGGTCAAGCGCCACTAAAGTTTACCGTGTCCCAACAAACTCGAGTGGTCCGGAAACTACGTAGGGCCTAATCCTACCCGATAGGCACCGCGCTCTATTATAGGCGTCATTGGAGGTTGACTTACTGAGGCTAGCGAAATTACGTGATGCCGCCTCCTAGATTTGTTTTTATTGCGATAGCAGTTATATGGACAGTTTCGGCTGGTTTTTGCCCTCCCCGTCGCCGCTGTCATGAGCCGTATATGTATATATATATATATATAAAAGTCCCAAAGAAAAATAATTCTGATAAATACTTCCGAAGCGCGGAATCGAACCAGGAACCTCTCGCTCCGCAACGCGTGGCGCTAACCACTACGCCACAAAGAGCAGATCCTTCAGCGAGCTAACGGCGAGCCTTATATACACCCCTTTTACCGTTGGCAGGACTCAGAGACGGCAGGCGCTTATAAGCGTTTCTTCATTACCAGCGAGATGGCGCGAGGAGCGCAACGAAAGTCACTCGAGCTCAAGGGACGCCGCTAAACGAACAAACAGAAGATGAGCGCGAATCAAGTGTCACAGCTCGACACTTCAAGCACGCTAGTTTCCTTCGCTGCTTTGACCGCCTTTGCAACAGGAGCGCTGTTCAAACTGAGAGTATCCATTGTGACAGCTTATTCGCGCTCGTTCTGTGTATATCTGTGCGTTCGTGTCGTGCGTGCTTCACTTGATCTTCTGTTTATTCATTTAGCGGCATCCCCTAGCTTTTATGTGTAGCCTTATAACACACAACGTATAAAGCCCTTCGTACCAGCACGCGCTGCCCACGAGAGGCGCTCACTTAGCAAGCGCATGTTTGCTACAATTAATATTGCTCCTCAAGCTGCGAGCCTCCCTAGCATTACAGTTTCTTGCTATCGCAGTCATTGCTTCGCCCTTGCGGCGAAACTGTGACCTTTTTTTCTTTCTTGCTTTATCTAAATATTGAATCCTATCATTCCGATACTCAGTGGCCACGTGAGTCCATTTTACGTAAAACTTAGTGTTACGTGACTTGGCTGCAGGCGTCATCCTTCCTGAAGCCACGTGAATGGAGTTTGCTTCTGTGATTCTTTATAAGGCATTACCGACTTATAAAAGCGGTGTTGAGGCCATGGAAATGTAAATTCGAGCATGTTCCGTAAATCTGCATACATTACTGCTGATTGCTGCTGCCTTCTTTATGTCGGCGGTAATATACTTCTATAAAAGCTATCTGCAGCCGTGTGCTCAGCAAGCGCCCTTCATATGACTTTTATAATCCTTCTTGCGAAAAGGAGTAGGTAGCGCTACATATGGGTGCCGGCATCTCCTAAGCAGGCTGTACTTTTTAAAAAAGAAAAGCATAGCCTTTGGCATTTTACAGCTGGTACTGTTTAGTTTGAACTATATGTGGAAGCTAGGATGAATCCGAAATGGCCGCTACACCCTCTTGGGTACCTCCTCCGCATCCCGGCCGGAGGTCAGGCGAGGTTAAAGGTGCAGTGTACTATAGCTTTACTAGTACTCTCCATTCCTTGATTAGTACACTGTAACCCTAGTACATATTGGGCTAAAAATACCGACTCGACACAACTATAGTGGCTTTCTGGCTGCCTTAGAGGTCGGCTACACGAACAGACGATGACCGCTGTCGACGCACATAGAATTCAGTAAGCATACGAGAAACCGTTGAGGTTTTCCTCCATTTAACCGCGGCGGACACCTACTGAAGTCTTCAAAAGAGCTACAGTTGCACAACTATACGCGAAAGGGTATATAAAAACGATGACATTTAGAGTAAACCGAGTTCTGTACGTCGGGAATACGACTGAAGGGGGATGCAGGAGCCTTCTTGAGGTAAGAAGGAAAAAAAAAAACCAACAAAATTATTTAAATCGGTCGCCCCCGCCCACCCCTCTTTTTTTTTTTTTTTTTTAGTGGGAATTCATTCACTCACGTAGTGGTGCTTCTCCGAACGACCGCAGAACAAGAATGTATGTATTACCGCGGCTGACCGAAGCCATAAGAAAGACGGAACGCGTGGTTGGGCAATACGTGCGTAAAGATAGGAGGTTGCCGTCGACGTAGCTCGCAGGGCGATGACACGAAATGCTGCCTTTCTCAGCAAGCAGGTGTTTGTGGCTTCCTCGAATGGAGATGCTATGATAACCTGTAGCACGGGTGCTCACTGAACCAGCCTGTTCTATAGTTCACCCGAAAAGCTGGAACTGTAACGGTATTTTGAACACGGTGGTTATGTGGAAAGGTGAATGCCTGAATTCGAAGTGTACCGAGAACTTCTTTTTTAATCGCGGTTAGAGAGTTCATAAGTGCTATAAGGACTTTGTATATCTACGTCTGCTGCATTAATGACGGTGCTAGTGAAAGCGCTACCGAACGCGTTTGCCGGCGTAACTAAGGTCCCTTCAATATATACTTGGGACTACGTCGGTACTTCGCACACCTACGAAGAATACGCTTCATAGCTGAACGTGATAACCGAAATGTCACGAGGTTCACGGCTTCTTGTAATGCTTTTTTTATTATTGCATGCTCGTTAATCTACCAACTTATGTCGCAGTTTCTCGTTCTTACTAATCAAAATGTGACGCTAACGGCGAAAATCCGCTTGGAGTATCCATGCCCTTGTGATCGCAATAATACAAGCTTATTCGCAATATTAGAGAAGCGCTTGCACAAAATATCTTCGTCTGTTTTTAGTTATTTTCTTCTCTGCTGCAATATATAGCTGGGGGCCGGTTAGTCACAACACGGCACATCAATCGCTCCAGTGTGCGACAGGCGATTATCAGTTATTTACAGCCTGTTTATAACCGAGTAGTTTCAGTTTCGGTCTGGAATAGCTCCAAAAACGAGAAGCCGCCGCATGCAACAGGCGCCACCTAGCGCTTGCAATGGCGTAAACAAATTCGACCACGCGAGCACACAGTACTGTGACGCACTTCCGCACGGCCTGCAATGCAAGCTCCTGTACTTCCTCCAGTCGCACGTCCTGCGCGTTGTCGTCGTCATGTCATCGTCATCAGGCGGCAACAATTTTCGCGAGTGTCGCAGGCAGTCTACTAACGCAGGCGCAGCAATGACGTAGCTGACGCCAAGGGCTCAAATTGTGCGACGATTACATCTGGAAGTGTTGCCGTGAACTCCCAATGAACTCGCTTTCGGGTCGCGCTGATTGGATAGTTGAGAATAGGCGGGCAAGTAGTCACTTCAGTCATTGGACCGACAAGATATTACGTCACGCATAAACGGAACGAGGAACCGTCGCCCGAAGCGATCGTCTCATTATGCGGCCTCTGGAAACGGTGACAAGAATCTATTTATTCATGTCTAAAAGAAAAAGAAAAGCATAAAAACGAAGGCATCCACAAGCCGTGTATCAGACAAACTCTCACTGTTTTCTTCCATTAAAATATCGAAAGAAAAAGACGTTGCCAAGCAACATAGAACCGAGTTAGGAGGAAATGGGATATCGAAAAATGCAGTACCTCGGGATTCCTGGCACCGATGAACCTATATCTTTTCTTTTTTTGACATTCCAGACTGTCGGAGAGAGTGACGACTGTAAGTGACGACATCTAACAATACATCGTGTCTCTCATTTCAAAGCATCTAGGCACGCCACTGAAGATGTTTTCTCGAATTTCGCGGAATTTCGCTTTATTGGAATACCCGAATGGAGAAAATCGTTGAATAGGAAGATCAAAATTCCTTGCCCGTGTTTGTACCTACGAGCTAGGAAAGGATACAACTGTGGAACAAAAGTGAGGTGCGTCGACAAGAAATTCGCCGTCTGCGATTTGGTACGGGCGTATCACACCTGCTCTTGCGAACAAAGTTGATGCAATACTGTTCAACGCTCCAAAATGTATTGCCGATATTGGAGCGCGACTTTTGCGGAGCCCTCACAGACAATGTCTGGATATCACTTAAGCCGAAAATCAATAAATTTAATTTGTCTACTTGAAGTGGTATAACAAATGCAGCTCATAGAAGCGCGATATTTCTTCTTGCTGCGGACATGTCTTAATGCTTCTCTAAAGAAACAAGAAGAAAACTTACGAATTCTTTTTTAAAGCGTTCCGTATCCCTCATAAATATTCCGCTTTGTGCAGTTCCTCAATATTAGCTTTCTTTATTTAGCACAATATATTTCTTTCAGCTCGGTACAGGGGTTCGCCCAAAGGAACGCTTCTTTTGTTTCATTTGCTAGAGTAACTGAATCGAAATCGACCCCCATCCTAAAGCTTCCTCTAAGAAAAGAGAAGACTTTTGCCTTTAATTTTAGATTCTTGCCGTCTTTGTTCACACGTATTATTGATCAATAGAGCTTAGCGGGACAAGCTCAGGTTTAGTTTCAGGTTTCTCGTTCCCCGCATACATGAAAAAAAAAAGAAAAAAATTGGCCGCGTATCTCCGTGCTTCGCTGCAAATGTCGTCGAAAGACGATAGTCTACTGCCGGCCGTACTACGCTGCGTGAGACATGGACGCCATCTGGAAGCGCCGTCGGGAAACATGAACTTGTGCAGAATCCCTGGGCAACTGCCAGGTGGCAGCGCCAAATCGTCGGCAGAGGCCTTTTTCTTTCGTGCATAGCGTCGCATTTTTAGCGCAGCCTAAGGAACACTAAGGTCTTTAGAATTACGTACCTATGTATTTTCTAGTAAAGGAACACACCTCCTAAAGCTTACATGTTGATGTTTAGCCTCAGATATGCGTAATATTTGCTTTTTGATCTACAATGTTCGCGAGCACGAACGCAGCTACCAATTCAAGATGGCTGGGCGTTGGCCGGGTGGCTGAATCGTGTGACGGAGAGACAGACAGGCCAAAGTTTCTGCATTCAAGTATAAAGATAGTTTGTGTTCACGTCGAGCTGATCGAAGCGCACTTCAGCCACGGTGCCGTCCCCTCAACGCAATCGAACGATCGTGTCACTCAGTGCGATCATTAAACCGCGAGCAATGCCGCAAGGTAGCTCGGATATTATTTTAGAATCGTGTTCCGACGAAAAAGCCCGAGTGAGAGCGGTCGGCGGTTTTCTTTTCGTTGGGCAAAGGCGCTGAAAAGCGCCGCCTTTTTTTTCTCCTTGCAGAGGCGTAAAAGAGAATCGATTAATCAATCAATCTTTATTTGCGAAGGAAAGCGCGGAAACTTGAAACAAAGAGAACTACAAGTGGCTCTCTCGCTCGGCAGCCCAGGTACAGATCGATAAATGTCTCCCTTCTGCGAGTGAGCTGCGGGGTGTCAACCAGCGTCGCGAATTTCCTTTTTTTTTTCGCAGACGCGAACATGGGTTTCAATATGTTCGTTATGGACAGTGGTAAATTTAAGAATTTAGGAAAGGCTGCCGATTGGAAGGTCGCGGGATCGAATCCCGGCCGCGGTGGCTGCATTTCGATGGAGGCGAAATGCTGATGCCCGTGTACTGCGCGATGTGATGCGCACGCTAAAGAACCCCAGGTGGTCGAAATTTCCGGAGCCCTCCACCTGCGTTTCTCATAATCGTGATGGTAGTTTTGGGAAGTTACAACCCATAAGTGTCATTTTTATTTATTTATTTATTTACCGCAGACGCCAACATGGTTCTCGATATGTCCGCTACAATAGCGAGTAGAAAGTTATGAAAGCAATAATTTAAAAAACAGTGACAGAAATTCACTGGTGTCAGTTATCATCGGCAGGGCGAATAGCATTTCGTTGATACGACGGCTGCGCATAAGTACACATTTTAGGCAGGTTTTCTGTGTGGTGCCATTTCAGTTCAGTTCAGTTTATTACCTTAAGAACCCTTTGATGGAGGTACCACGTAATGGGCTGTTACATGGTAAGTGGCATCAAATACAATATACTAGAAGGCATATATGAGATTCTGTGATGCTTCACCGCCCTTACGGCACAATCACAACTTTCTTTCTTTCTTTCTTTCTTTCTTTCTTTCTTTCTTTCTTTCTTTCTTTCTTTCTTTCTTTCTTTCTTTCTTTCTTTCTTTCTTTCTTTCTTTCTTTCTTTCTTTCTTTCTTTCTTTCTCTTTGAGTGCTACACTACATTTTATGTGAAAAGGAGTAGCCGGTACTAAATAACATTGCCAAAAACTTACAAAAGGCAATCGTACCTTCGCTTACACGTGGCTTCGTAACTATAGCTTGGCTTAGCCACAGAGTAATCAGTAAACCTGCCTTCTAAATGGCGAACGCATAGTGTTCGCGATATCTTCAGCATTCGGCATGGATTCCATCGGTTAATCCTCGCGATGACCTTTGCAGGCACCAGCTTGTGGCTTAAGTGCGACCTTGGTTCTGTGTAGTCGATACTAATAAGACGATCGAAGCTCAACGGATTACGATAGGCCAGTGTTGCTTATCTGAGTACTATTTGCGTTTCTCGAGCCGCTTTAGATGCGTCGAGACTCTGAAATCGGCGACGGCAGAACTTAGAGATAAACCTGCGTACACCTAAAAGATGCCGTCAAATGCCCTCGCTTCAGGTTGTTACTGCTTTAGTACGTCCAGTCGTGCGCTTACAGAATGCTACGCTTTCGCGAATGCATTACAAATGGAGAACGCGTATATGTTCTCAGTACGGCGGTTTTAAGTCGACAATGATAACTAAGATGAAAAATAGATTTAGGTGCATGTTAAAGTGAGTGCGCTGTAGATAATGTGTGTCCCAACTTGTAATACGAATTAACTATGATAATTTCATTACCCGCCTCACTCTACGCCCCAACTCGCGTTTTAATAATGGGAATGCTATTCAGGAACGCAGCGCTGTAACCGATACCTTTAAATATCAAGTATTTTTTTCTCAGAACCGAAAGCATTTGAAACATACTACTGAATGATAATTTTGATGGCGCCAGTGTTGAAGTGTTTATTACAAAATTGAGGGAAATGTGTGGGCAAAGCTCTGCACCCGAGCATACCAGTACTGTTTGAATTGCTCGTATCATGCCGTAATTTCTAGCGTTTCGTCCATGTTGTCTTTCTTGATATGTTTGTCTGGTGTGTTTCTTTTTATTTGTGCCTCGTCCTGCTCGGAGGCAAGCGACTCTCCATGATTTTTAAATAAAGAAAGGCAAAAGTACTTTTGACGGTACAATAAAATCCAGAGTCCGTATATATACCCTGTGCCCGTACTAAGGTCTTAGATTTGACACGTAAATTTCCAGCGCTTTTCTCTATATTTCTCTCTCTCTCTATTGCTGCCTTTGAGTTCGGCGTTGGGCGAGGAGGTTGTTGCGAGGCGTCGGGGAGGGTATTCAAGCAACGGTCCTCACTGTGGACAGAATCACTCAGGGGCAGACAAAGTGCCGAGAAGAAGGTGGCACTCCTGCGAGCAGAGCCACTCAACACGAGGTCTCTCCTCCGCTCCAGCGACTCTCCGAGGTTCCAACGAACCGGCAATGTCCACAGAGGGCCCAGATATAGGCGGAATGGGGCAAAGAAAGAAAGAAAGAAAGAAAGAAAGAAAGAAAGAAAGAAAGAAAGAAAGAAGAAAGAAAGAAAGAAAGAAAGAAAGAAAGAAAGAAAGAAAGGAAAAGCACCTTTTGCAAGTTCTCTGACATAACAACGTAGTAAGAGGCGTTAAAGGCAAAAAGAGCAAAAAGAAAATTAGGAGCCACTCCGCCTCGTGAAAGTGAATGACGAACGAAGCTGTAGAGCATCACGCATGGCTAGACGAGGGCGCTTACATTTATTTTCATTATTCGGCAATGGTAGTCACAATAACATTATTTATTTATTTATTTATTTATTTATTTATTTATTTATTTATTTATTTATTTATTAGGCTGACTGGTTTGGCTGCAACCTTGGATAATGGAGCATGTATAAATCTTTACACTATACCACTGTTGAGCCGCTGACGCTAACTACTTCGAACCGACCTCTTGTGGCGCGGACTCAGTCATCTATTTGTTTTCCAGTGTGATGCGCATTGGTGAAGTGTATATATATATATATATATATATATATATATATATATATATATATATATATATGTGTGTGTGTGTGTGTGTGTGTGTGTGTGCTTAGCCTCTCGTAAAAGTAAAAATATTTGTTGTCGGTGAGCGCTCATCCTGCTCGCTTTCTTGTCTGTTGTTGTTCGTCGCGCTGTTTTCCTCCCGAGTAGGAGCCAACAAACCCAACTGCAAGTTCTGCTGAGCCATTTTTCTTTAGCTTATTATTATTATTAGTAGTAGTAGTAGCAGCAGTAGTAGTACTAGCAGCAGTAATAATAATAATAATAATAATAATAATAATAATAATAATAATAATAACAATAGTAGTAGTAGTAGTAGTAGTAGTACTGGGAGACTGTATGCTTGAAGCTTGCTGCACCTCAGGCAGTTTTTCACGACCTGAGGAATGGGCCCATAGTTTCCGCTTACGGAATTAGACAAAATATTCACGGAAGCCCAGCCGAAATCCAGCTTGGCTGTAAAATTAGCCTGCAGAAAAAGAATGTGAGGAAGGCGTACGTAAGTACCACTAATGTTCGATTGAGGGAGAGAAGGAAAATAGAGGACGGCGAGGTATCCCGTTGTGACAATGCGGGAAAAAAAAAACGGACAAAAGCCTCATTGAAAAACAGCCACCACTATGCGACTGCGGGCTCGGATTCTTCTCGCCGGGGGGTTCTGCCGAAGCCTGGCCGAGGGCGCACGCACACCCCCGAACGGCAATGCTTCTTCCTTCCCGATCAATACCTGGCCATTCCACCCTCGATGCCGATGCCGTCGCACACCGCACTCCGCGCCTGGAATAGCGCGTACCAGCCAGCACGGCCTACCTGTTGAGCGCGGGGAGAGGTGGTCGCCTCTCTCTCTTTCCTTCCTTCGTCGGCGCATGCGCAGTTGGTGCGCGACGAGCAGAGCCGCTTCACGAGTCGGCGCGCCATCCATTATACTTATTCGTGAAAGGCGAAACGGAAGAAGGCTCCGAGGAAGGTGTTACGTGGCAGTTATAATAAATTAAAACATCGCCATCGTCAGCCTGTCTAAGCCCATCGCACGGCAAAGGCCTCTCCCATGGATCTTCAATTATCCATGCCCTGTGCTAACTGGGCCCAATTTATCCCCGCAAACTTCCCGATCTCATCTGCCCACCTAACTTTCTGCCGCCCCCTGCCACGCTTGTCTTATCTAGGAATCCACTCTGTTACCCTTAATGAACAACGGTTGTCTTGTCTTCGCATTACACGGCCCGCCCACGACCATTTCTTCTTCTTAATTTCTATTAATATGTCCCTAATCTGCGTTTGTTCCCTAACCCACTCCGATTAAAATTAAAACATAATCCGAGTTTTTTTGTGTGTGTCAACCTTACCGAAATGTGGATTGTCGCGAATTGGACCTGCAATCCGGCATCCTTCAAGACATTGAGGTGCAATAAGACGACGGAAATGCAGGCTAGTTGGCTTGGCTTCATTGTTAATTTGGTCGAGGAACGTTTCCTGAACATTTTGTATGATGTGTATATTCGGAATCCTGAACCCTCCAATAGCACTGTCTCCGTTGGGCCGTCCGGGATTGGCTGACAGCGATGAAAACACGGTTTTTGGTCTCCCCGGCGCTCGTTCCTCTCAACTTTGCAGCTGGCACCATCTTAATCATCCCCATGGCTTCCGAGATTAGCACGGGCATGAGCAAACAAACCGTTCTCTAGCCCTGGTTCCAAGCGGTGGCAACAGGTAAATATCGAATGGTATCCTTCTTATTAGGAAGGTCGGGGGATCAACTCCTGGCCGCGGCGTCTGCCGTTCGATGGAGGCGAAATGTTGAGGCCCGTGTGCTGTGCGATGTCAGTGCACGTTAAAGAACCCCACGGTGGTCGAAATTTCCGGAGACCTCCACTACAGCGTCTCTCATAATCATGATAGTGGTTTTGGGACGTAAAACTCCAGAAATCGGGCAAATCAGATCTACTAACGGAAGTACACCCATATTCAGACAGTTAGGAGTAATTTAATAAATCTACGTGATTAAAATTAATCCGGGCGTAGTCACAACTGCCGCTGCCTCGTTGCGATATTACAGTTCTGGCCACACTGCGCTTGTGGCCCCACATCTTAATTTAACGCTTACTGCACTTCCCGTTCTCATGAGGTCTTAATCACGTAGGCATCCGTCGCAGACAGCAGCCACTATTCGACGTAGTAAACCTCCGTATAAAAACTCCAGTAAACTTATTTACATATATCTTCGTCTTCCGGGACCTCGTACGGTGCTATAACGGTATGCTTGGCTTCGTTCCTTACCCAGTGTCAACGCTCCGGCAACGACGCACTGGAGACACACGCAGTGTTTGGCAGGAAAGAACAAAACAAAAACACAAGTTAAGAAATTATTCTAAGCGACGCTCCAAAATTAGCTTCCCTGTTTCGCACCGGCTTACTTGGAAGTCGTCTGCGTCTCTCGCGCGGATTAAAATGACTTCCGCCTGCACGCCCGGCACAGTACACGTTCCGCGTTGCCGGGGCGCGTTTGTTAAGGTAATCAACTACGTCAGCACCAGGGACTTGCGTGGCCACCGCGTACTTCGAAATTTGAAGAAAAAAGAAAGAAAGAAAGAGATTGAGATTAAGCAACGAAGAAAGACTCCTTCCGATGTCCCTGTGAAGCACTCCAGATTACACCTTTAACCTTTCACGATTCCCCTTTGGGGAGTCATATAACACCCTTCCTGGCGACGACATTTCGAAAGGTTGCGTTTCCGGATGACACTCGGGAAAGAGTGCGATCCAGGCAGTGCGCGGTTTGAGCACGACGGTCAGTTGTTTTGTAATCGCGAGGACAGCGAGATGGCTCGGCGTCTTAGCCTCGCATATTGAAAAGGACGGCGCTGCGTGGGAGCTTTCGGGTGACGTCACGCAGTTAGCTCGCCTCTTCCGAGTTAATGACTCTCTTCGAGTTAAGTGTCGAGAGAGCCGGCTTACAAAAAATTTGCGTGTTGTGGAGCGGTCCGCGATAAACTCTAACCTTACGGCGGGTGTGTTTTAAAGTTTAACTCGTAGATTCGTTGTGAATGCTCAGCTGTCGGTTTTCATCCGTGGAATAACTAGGCACACACTGTTTTCCTGGACGTGTATTGCACTGAATGCTCCCGCGTTATATTCTAATCCAAATCGTTGGTGGTTCAAAAATACGAGTCAAGTTTATACATCGATTGGTCGTGAAGTTAAGCGACATCAATTACCTTTAGCGCTGTCACATCCTAAAACACAGCGTGGAGAGGAGTAACAACGTCGTACAGTGGTTCGGGCTCCTTGGTGTGAGAGCGTGGCACCCATCGCGCATTCAAGAAAAAGAATTAAAAATAAAACCGAAGACGACGAAAAACGTGAGACATACGCGAGTATTCGTCTGTGTGACGTCTGTCTCCGTTTTTTTAAAGACGAGAGTCTTTCTTGGGATACTTGAAAGCAGAAATTTTGGTCTGTCCTTCTGTTTGTCTGTCTATCACACATTGAGCCAGCCGGCCAAAGTTTAAGCACTTGCCCAGGCATCTTGAACTGGTAGCTGCTTTGATACTTGTGAATACTGTCGATCAAAAAGCCATTATTACGCATATCTGAGGCGCAACATCAATACGTAAGTATTAGGTGGTGTGTTCCTTTACTAGAAAATACACAGATACGTAATTCTGAAGACCCTGGTGTTTCTTAGGCTGCGCCAAAAACGCGACGCTATGCACGAAGAAGGCCTTTGCCGACGATTTGGTGCTGCCACCTGGCAGTTGCACAGGGATTCTGCACAAGCTCACGTTTCCCGATGGCGCTGCCAGATGGCGTCCTTATCTCAGGCAGCGTAGTACGTGCGGCTGAAGGCTATCGTCTTTCGACGACATTTGCAGTGAAGCACGCAAATACGCGGTCAATTTTTTTTTTCATGCCCTATAACCCTAACACCTACAACGTACTTTCTAAAGTACAGCTTGTGTGTTCTCAGGTTTAGCATATGTAAATTTCAATATTTCAAAAGAGGAGAAAGCCGAAGGAAAAGAGGAAGGACCTTGAGGTTAGCCAGTGCCGAGACCGGCAGGGTACCCTGCACAGGGGAAAAAAGGTGAGGAGAATAAAATATAAGCGAAATGAGGCACGATAAGGAAAAAGAAAAAAATAGAGAAAGAAGGGACGACACTGCTTAACGTCTGTAACTATCGCTGGTGACAGGGCATGGCGCTGCGTGTTCCGCGATGAACAACTACACCGAACTCGATCAACTGGCTGTCAACGATATATTTTTCCCATTAACCCATTTGCAGAACGACATTCGGTGTTTCCGAAGTGTGCTTTGACAGTACCACACACACACACACACACACACACACACACACACACACACACACACACACGCACACACGCACACACACACACACACACACATGTCGTGTTTCTTTGGTAAAGGGTTGGTTGGGCGATGCCAAGTGAAGGCAAAACTGATAAGTAAAATGTCGTTTTCTGTTTATCATTTTCATATCTGAATCGAAGCACGCTTAAAGCGGAAATTGAACTGCCACATTTCCCGGCGGCTTTTTGGGACACCGATAAAGGGGAAAAGGTTGAACCTAGGTGGTTCTGAGATCTAAAGTGCCAAATGTGCGTGGCGTAGATGAATCCATAATACTGTTGCGTAAACACTATAGAGTGTTTGCTTAAGCACGAGATTTCGTTTTGAATACACATTGTATCTTCCTCCCGCGAGCTGCTCTAAGCGTACTGTGCGTTATTCAGCTACATTGCCTTTCTCTCTCGCCCCTTGGCCTTCTTTCACCGGGTTACAACCAAGCAGGTCATAAAAAGCAATGTGTTCGAGTAATCTGGTCTCGTATGTCATGTATGCGTCGTGACTATGGCTACAGAGCAGAAAATTACGAGAACAAGAAGGTTCCGACTCAGCGCTGAGTCAGTGACTATTTGTTGTTCTTAGCTGTGGTTTCCCTGCACTTTGTAATTAGTCATGTGGGATAGCATAGCGTAATCTTCAGTCTATGCCTCAAGACAATGGGTACGACTGCCGGAAAGTGCGTCGTTGGCACCCACAGCACGCAGTATGTATGTATGTATGTATGTATGTATGTATGTATGTATGTATGTATGTATGTATGTATGTATGTATGTATGTATGTATGTATGTATGTATGTATGTATGTATGTATGTATGTATGTATGTATGTATGTGGGGACATGGCAATTGATTGCCTCGGCACTGTGTACCATGCTTCATTCTCTCGTCGCATACGCACCAAGAAATATTTTTAAATAAAGTATGTGCTTGAATTTGTACTCAAACAACATTGCTGTTCACGCGATGTCGTTCTTATCATAAAAGAACTTCCGTCATGCTCGCATTTTCGTCGTGTCCTGTATAATACATGTAGCGGATAATTAGAACTTCTCCTAGGTCTTGTTCCGATGGACTCTATCTATCTATCTATCTATCTATCTATCTATCTATCTATCTATCTATCTATCTATCTATCTATCTATCTATCTATCTATCTATCTATCTATCTATCTATCTATCTATCTTCGCAAGGAATCTAGGTGCGCATGGAAGGCTTTCAAAGGTATCCCACTTCCCTCTTTTTCTCACTTTACGATACTGTGCAGTATATCTTCACCAACTTGAGAAAAGCAATCAAAAGTGCCGTGTGTGTGGAAACAGCGACTTTGTGTGGCACTTGGCACGATACTGACGCCTTCATGAAGAAGCGCGAGAAATGGAGTTGAGCGGCGCAGTCCCTTTTATTGCGCTTGTGATGTTGCCTTCATGGCAACAAATGCTTCACCACAAGTTTTGCCTTATTGCGGCGGTGCACGCTTTACAGGAGAAACACGAACGGACTAATAAAAGGGCCTTATTAAATGCGAAGCATTTCTTCGGGTACTTGAGCAACTTTGGCCGCATCTATCTATCTATCTATCTATCTATCTATCTATCTATCTATCTATCTATCTATCTATCTATCTATCTATCTATCTATCTATCTATCTATCTATCTATCTATCTATCTATCTATCTATCTTGCGGTTTTATAAAGCTACCCGAGGCCCCAGAAAAAGCTTTGTCGAGGCTCGTGTGTGGCCAAAGGAGGCCTCGTATCACAATGTACACTGCCCGAATCCGAAACGGCTCCCATTTCTCAGTGGGCCAGAACGGAAATGAAAGAACCGCGTCATGGCGGTTGGTATAGCTTTCTCGCGACCGGAAGTGGCAAAGCTCCGTGGATTGCTGCAGAAACCAATAAGCACTTTACCGGGGGACAGTGACGTCACGCGGAACCGGTGTAGTGCGCGCCAGTGAGTCGAGCCAGTCCCTCAGGGAAATCAGGTCGTCTCCGTGCTCGCATAGTAAGCAAGCGTGGAGCACGACAGGGCGCCCGCAATCGCTCCGTCGCAGCCTCTAATAGTAAACACCCCGCGAGACGCAAGCCTACAAGTCTGCACATGGTTTGAATATATGCACGGACGAAATTCTTCCGCGCAAAGGGAGCGCGCGTGATAAAGGCAGTGAGCGGCTGTTACAACAGAAATGCTATTAGTTAGAATTTCTATGGTTTCAGTTTCTGTGGTATGAACTTTATTTATTTATTTATTTATTTATTTATTTATTTATTTATTTATTTACAGGATACTACAGGCTCAGGACTGAGCCCATGCAGGAGTGGTATATAAATTCATAATCAAAATAAGTAGTATACGCACACATAAATCTTATACACTCAAACGCATATTTGGGCGTATGGCAACACGTAATCAACAGTGTATTAGACGCATAATTCAATACAACCTGTAATAAAAATAATTATATGCTCATACATAGCCATATACTCCTATACATACACGCATACATATGCTGTATGACAAAGAGAAAAAAAAGGCTAACACGCTAAGACACTAACACGTCAGTGTAGGCGGTTTGGGAGTCCTAAATATAAAAGTGTTTTACGCTATGATGTAATTGAGTCGTATGGGTGAATGTTTTGCAGTGACTCAATCGGCATAGAGTTCCAGTCTGTAATATTTCGAGGAAAAAACTCAAATGTGCTCGCACGTGTCTGAAATGGCGTTATCGATTCTGTATCGCGATTTCTAGTTGGTCGTGACGTCAGAGGTTGGATGAACGGGTAGGCTTCTAGTACCAGTTGTTGGTTTTTAAATGAAAACGAAACTTTAGTCTCATAATTTTTCAGCGAAGCTGAAGTTCTTGTATATTATTTTATTTCATGATAGTCATTTCTGTGGTTTTGCGTCTCAAATCGACGATACGGTTGCGAGAGACGTCAGAGTGGAGGGCTCCGGAAAGTTCGACGACGTGCGGTTCTTTAGCGTGCACTGACATCGCACAGTATGAACGGGCCTCAACATTTCTCGCCAATGTTGGGATTCGATCCTGCGACCTTCGGATCAGCAGCCGAGTGCCACCAGACCACCGTGGCTGAGCATAAATGAACTTCGTCTCATTGGCCGTTGTACAGTAATGAGAAGGAAGTTCCCAGGAATCGCCCCTATACGTCAGCTGACTGTTGCCCACGAATCACGTGACTTTATAGTATGGTCACATGAGTTTTGTATCATCTGTCATGGGCCACGCCAAGTTATGCGCTGCAAGGGGGCTCGTGATGATTCCCATTATGTTCAGTTTAGCGTGTTTACCAAACAGGGCCAGTTAAATTGGAGTCGAACCCACTAGAGTCAGCTTAGAGGGCTAAGTGTTGACTTGCGAAGCAAGAGGTCGCAGGATCGAATTCCTCCCTTATAAAAAATGCCATATAAGCCGACACCGGGAATTGGGCATATGTGGCTATTGTGGCACGTTCCCGTATGTGGCAGTATTTTCCCAAATCGTGATAGAAACATATGTGGTAATGAGACACACGCGAGGAATGTCATGTAAGGCTCTGATGCCTATTGGGCAAATACGGCCAAATACGGACGCGTACAATATATAGCCAGATATGCGTATATGGCCATATATGCATATCTGGCTATATATGGCACGTGTCCGTACGTGGCCGTACGTAGCCCTCCACAACGGGAGGGACTGATCGTGTCGTGGTTTTGGGACGTAGAACACCCTCAATTATTATTAATGGAAGATCGATTGTTTTCGCTCGTGTGGTTTTGTGGCTAATGACGAAACAATAGGTGCCCATTCGAACGGGCTTCACTATGACCTTACGTTTCACAGTGCTTAAAAATAGCACATTTCCAATATGCGAAGGTCACTTATGCCAAGAATTCCCGTGGTAAAGCACCATCAGAAATACTACTGGGTAAACAGCGCAAGTAGCTTGTATTTTCACATAATGTACACGCACAGTAACCTATATTTACCACCATAATCACTACGTTTCGGGCTAACTTTCATTTCCTTTTACGCTGCACTGGACACACTGCCCAATGCCGGACTTGGCGAATCGAGAACCGCTGCGGAGAATCACTCGGAACTTTGCTGCAAAAGCATTTGAAACAATCCCGCAAGTAAGCGTCTTCCGGAGACGGCTATGGTTCGTGGGTTCAATTCTAAGCCAAGTAAACCGGGCCACCTTGGGAAGGGGGTGGGGGGAGGGGGGGGGGGGGACAGAAACGAACTTAAGCTTTTGGGGCATCCCGTTTAGGACCCGACCGACGGGTACGATGGAAACAAGCGCGGGACAGATGATCCGGCTTATCCTGTCTGTGGAGAACACTATAGAACAGTAAGAGATTTTTACACCTGAAGTCTTTTAAGTTGTTCACGTCGAGCTTTAGTTAAGTGGATTTCTCCCAACGTTTTCCTTACACAACCGCAGCTTTTCGAAATTTTTGTATTGTGCCGCGAGGTTCCTCGGTGTAGCCTCTAAGAGCTCAAACAAAATATTGTTTTGGCGCAATGCGATTTAGGTGGACCAAGCGTATCGAGTTTGGAAAGGCAGTTGCTAAAAATGTGCGCCTGGCTTGTCGAACAAGCAGATTGAGTTGCCTCAAGGAACACCGCGTTTGTGTGGTCTAAAAGGCATAGAATGTATTCGTAGTTGTCGGTGTATCTCATGGCCGCTACAGGATGACAGCCTCCGCAGTGGCCTTCAGTGATGTCATATTTGCGTCAGCTTATTTTGGCGTATGACTTAATACTAACTTCGTCAGACTACGTAATGTTCAAACGTTCGAGCATGAACGTTCGTGCATTGCGGCGCCCTCTAAAATGCGAGTAACCGTAATCGGTAATCGTACGCACGGGCTCGAGTTTAGCAGCGCAACAACCTGACAGTTAAGCTGAGGCTGCGGGTGAGCAGCGTAAAAGGCTAGCACAGATTGACCGGATACTACGTGGCTGATCTAGGACAGGGATTCTAATAGCATGAGGCAGAATAGAAAAAAAGGGATGATGAGCTTCCAAATTTGACCAAATGCTCGATTACAGGTGTGTTGAAGTTGTTTGAGCAGTATAGCAAGGCGTGTAGAGTGATTTAATTCAATTGATTATGCGTTGGCCTTTTCGCTGTATGCACAGCTCTCATGTACACCATTTACTCTACAAGAGGGAGGAGGAAAAAGGCAAAGGGGGAAAGACAAGAAGGTTAGCCAGTGCTTACACCGGCTGGTTGCCCAAGTGCAGGGGAATAGGAATGGGGGAACAAAAGATGTCAGAAAGGACACACGACAAAACAAAAGACCAAAAGGAAAAGGAACATGACAGCTCCATTAACCTGAGACCTGGGAAGGTCCGAAGCATCCGGCGATGCGCTGGTGTCCCCTCAGGGAACATGTTAGCCGCTGCTAACGGGCTTGCTTTACCATGGCCACGACAACGACGTTAGACGCCGACAGCCCGGTCGCATTAACAGTAACTCGTTAGAAGCGCTTCTGACACGACAACCCTATACATACACTGTCTGAATGCGCACTGCCTCCAGTACGGGCCCGCACGATTTTCGCAACCGATTTTAACGAATTTCTGTTATTAATGCAAGTAAATCCTTACTATTCCTTTATCTTAAATTGGTTTAACTCATGTTAGTTGCGGTTTTTATTAATCACGCCGTTTTTATTCAATTAACCACTTGTTTTTGACCATAGTATGAAAACTTGCTTTACCGTGACCATATTATTTGCGGCTTTTATTCATAACGCGGTTTTTATTCAATTAACCACTTGCTTTAGACCATAGTATGACAACCTGCATTACCGTGACGACAGCAGAGACACGCCTACAAGCCCAGCCCCCAAGTGTGCTCCGCACCTAAGAAATGCGAGACTGCTTAAAGTCGGTGCCTAAGAAGACCACTCGTTCGCATAATCTCCTAGAACCCTCTACATACATCATAGTGTATCGTCCCTGTTCTCATGGCTTCCCTGCGTCGACGGCACATGCCGTGCACGACACACCTGATTTTCGCGCTGTCATTTCACCGCGACTTGTGTCCAGGGCCAAGGGGGCAGTGAAGCTAGAGGGTTCCTGGACTAAGGAGTCCTCCCACCTTCTGGTGGCACCGGGCATCGCTCGGAGCGCCGTTTCGAAAATAAACGTTCATTCCTCCTTGTGGGCGGCAATAGGAAAGTCACCGCTGAACGAAGGTGACTGACGTCGTCTCGACGTCATAGCATATCTCGCCCAGCGTGCGTGCGCAAAAAGCATGGAAGCTATCGCCGCGTTATCGTCGGGGACATCGTCACACCGTCACCACCAGTGTCATGACCGTTCTTACGTCGTCGCGCGTGCGCTCATATTGCGCACACACTTTCTTTTGCTGACCCCCATCAAACTTAAGTCTGGCGCCAGATCTAAACCACGGCATTTATTTCCCCTATCTGGCACATTTATTTTACCCTGGCCTCGATAGCCTGCAATGCACCACCTGCCAAGCGCCCAGGGCAGACATCTTCCACTGTTTGTGGAGCTGCCCCAAGCTGATGGCGGTAGAACCGATGCCCAACCCTTTCTTTTCCTCATGGGTGACCGCTTTTGATTGATTGATTGATTGATTGATTGATTGATTGATTTGTGGAGTTCAACGTCCCAAAACCAGTTCTGATCATGAGAGACGTCGTAGTGGATGGAGGTCTCCGGAAATTTCGGCCACCTGGGATTCTTTAACGTGCACTGACATCGCACAGCACACGGGCCTCAACATTTCGCCTCCATCGAAATGCAGCTACAGCGGCCGGGATTCGGTCCCGCGACCTTCGGATAAGCTGCCGCGTGCCATAAGCACTCGACCACCGTGGCGGGGCAGGAGGCCGATTTTCGGGCCACTTGCTCGGATGACGAGCTCTGGCTGGTAGACCTGGCCTGCCTGGAGATGTTGGCTAGGGGGCTTCCGGACGTCTAGGTGCCCAACCACGTTTAATTGCATTTATATAATAAAGTTCTTATCCATCCATCCGCTTTTTTTTTGCCATCCTTACACTTTACAACCCTGCTGACTGTGGTTGGGCGTCGCATTTGCCAACGCCTATGCGTTCCGCATAGAGATCGCCGACACCGCAGCCTGCGACCATCGCGGTTATGATGAATCGATCGAACATGTCTTTGTGCGGGTTCCCGCAGGACAGTGTACAGAGAAAATCGCTTTGCAACGCGTTCAACCAGTTGGAAGACCAACATAGATAGGACCTAAGTCTCATAAAAAGGCTGTGCAAGCACTAGTGCTCCTGTTGCGAGCGACCGGCCTATCTGGACGACTGTAACTGGAACGCCCTTCCTGTGTGTGGTGTGCTTTGTTCTTTTTTTTCACTTATTTTTTTTCTCTGTACATGTGTCCTTTCTTCCTATTTTTGCACTCTCCTCGATTCACTCTCTCGCCCAGACTTTTCCTCCACCCCAGTACAGGGTAGCAAACCGTATCCTAGCTTCTGATTAATCTCCCTGCCTTCCTTTAATCTTTCTCTCTCTCTCTCTCTCTCTCTGTCATTACAAAACATTCAACATGCTGAATATCCCGTCCTCTCCAAAATTATTTTTCATGATATCGATTGCCGCACTTCGCGACGTCGGCATGTATCTACGTATTTCTTAACACGTCCTGCTTCTTTGTCAAGACGACTTTATTAAAAACTCGGGATTACGTCTCACAGAAGAGGTGGGACCGAAATGACGTGCCTTTCGCCTGCGTAAGACCATCCACGCATCTTCTCAAGGACGTCTGGTCTGCAGGAGCAAACATGCGTCCCGCGGTGCGCCCTTTCTACAAAATGTACGCATGTATCACCCTCGTCTAGGTTATCGACGAAGGCAAAACTGACAGCGAAAACACCCGATTTCTAGCCCATAAGAAGAGGCGGGTGAACAAAAAGAAAGAAAAGAGGGGGGGGGGGGGGGACAGTGATTCTCGTACACAAGTTCGCCAGCTGTACCTTCCTCACGACCTTCTTTATTTGTTTTATTTTTACTTTTTCTGAGCTTTGCTTCCTCTGACGAACCTACACGATGACGACAAGCTGTGAAGGAACACCAGGCGCTGCTTTGCAACTTCCTTTTGTTGTTGTTGTTGTAGTTGTTGTTGTTGAGCGAGTGTTCGCGACAGCAAGTGTTTCCATTTTGGAAGACTGCGCGACCTCTTACTGGAAGCTTGCCAAACATTTTCTCGGGCTCTGTAGCTCACTGCGGAGAAAGACGGTGCGCTGAATCACATCCTGGGCAGACGGGGATTGTCTTTGTTGCGAGCTTCAGGAAGAATTTGTAGCATTTATAAAGACGCTCTCAAAGTGACGTCTGTGGTCTTCTTGCCAAACACTTTGGCTGACCTGTCGAGATAGGACAGGCGTGTTTGTCTGCAGCGAAATACAATAACGAGGGCATAAATGTAGCTCTACTAAATAAACAACAAAATTGAAGCTTAATAACCTTATTCGGAAATTGTCCAATGGTGCGTGCTCGTTATTTGGAGCTGCATAATTTACCGACACCCTAACGCTAGCCGACAGTAGTCATAATAATGTATATTTCCTCCGTATACGGACGACATTTGATCGCCACATATATGTGCGATTAGCTTTAAGAATTTTGCTGGCATAAAATGGAGTCATCTAGTGCAGAACATGTTAGAGTGGGGACTGTCGAGAGAGGCCTTCGTCCTGCGGTGGGCGTAAGTTGGAGTGAAGAAGAAGAAGAAGAAGACTAGTGTCGATCGCTCGACGCCTCGTGTTCTGCGATGCCTAATTTTGCCTTCTTGTGTGAACTGTAAACCCGATAAAATACAGCACTGTGCGTTTTCACGCCTGGCACATATTGTGATTAGCGCTCACCATATTCTTACTGTTCCCACTGAAGTTTTTTTTTTTTGCCTTGTTCTTTCTTCAATTTTGGGGGTACGCAGTGCGCTTTTTAATTACACTCACGACGGAATCCACAGGCCTGCATGAATTCCGCTTAACCGTGTCACTTCCCAGCTCACTGTAACCTGCCTGCCCCCATTCCCTCGAAATACTGAGGGTCCTTTAAGAAAAATAAATCATCATGATGACGATCATGCGTCAACTAAACTGTAGCATGGGTGTCCCCTGCGCGCGCTTCCTATACAGAACGTTTTTGTTAAAAAGACATACTAAGCTGCGTTTACCTTGTCATTCTTGCACGCTCGAGTACGGGGTAGCCCAATTAGAGAATTCAGCAGCACCTAGGCGCTAATTGGCGGTAATTAATTTCGAAAGGCAGCGGGCGACGTCGCGTAAACAAGTTTCCCACGCCCCAAGGTACTCGGAGTGCGTTTTTTATTATTTTTTTCAAAAGAGGCGTTGACACAAAGGCCGCTATAAACGGGACCTGGAACGTCGAGAATAAGCGCTCGCGAAGCGAGTTGAACTGACGGCCTTACACAAGGCGCCTGCAAAATTAGGGCAACAGCAGGGTACGGTAGATGCCGGCCCGGTAGCAACAGCCTTCTACACGCTCGACTGAACATTCGGTGCTGCGAAAGGGGAGGGGGAAGCGGGTCGAGCGGGGAGGGGGGGGGCGGGAGTGAAACACGAAAGACCAGCCAGGAAACGCTCGCCTTATGAAGCTCGCTGCGGTGTTCTAGCCGTCGTGATTAATGAAGTGCCCCGGCGGCCAAGAACGCACGGGTCTCTTCCGTTAGGGCACTTCTTGACGTGAAACGAGAGGGGGGGGGGGGGGGAGGAGGGACGCCAGGCATGCCTTCTTCGAGACTATCCTCCACGTGGCAGCACCGAGTGCGTAGTCCCGGTTTCTTACGCGAACCGTTGCACACTCCACGGCGACGCGTCCTTACGTCGTCGTTGCCATAGTGCTAGTGGGCAACGGTGCCAGCGCAAATGAGGCGCGAGACGTTGCGGCGCGCAGGGAACGATGGATCGTCCGTTTTGCTCCCTCGCCGTGAACCTCTGCGCGCCTGGAGAAGCCCTGGAAAGCCGCGCGATCGCTTTTCCTGTACACTTCCTTGACTTCATCTTGCGGCGCATGTGCCGGCTGGCTCCGAGCACTATACCGCAGTGCACCCTTTCCGCAAGGCGTTTCCTTTGTGCACGTGGAACAGTTCGCGGTTATCCGTGTCATTTTTCAGATGCGAAGCAGCTTATGGTCGAGCCTGTTCTGTCCCTGCGCCGTCCACACTTCCATTGCGCATGCGCAACAGCTGGCCCAAGCTGACAAGAAACGAGAACGCGCCCTCGCCCGCGAAAGACAACGTTGACGCAGGCAGCGTCTGCTAGCCAGTTTCTTGATTGAAAAAAAAAATGACTGCTCGCGCTGCACAACCGTTCACCGGCCACCCCGTCTATATAGGCACTGTATCTTGACCTGCAATGTAGTGCCGGTGGGAGATTTCTCTTGTGCGTAGTTGAACCATAAGGATTCGCAGCGTGCGCGTTAACTAAAAGTTATCCGGAACTCGGCACGACCTACTACGCCGAAGCGCAGGAATCTCATAATGACCAGGAACATAAATGACAAGTGAAAGGCGGGTGCTGCATCCGTTATCGAACCGTACACCTCCTTTTCAGAAATGAAGCCCGGTAACGGCCGTACTGTTGCTCCTAACCCTTACAAAAACGCCATATATGGCGATATCAGAAATTGGGCGTATCCGGCTCTATATGGCTCGTGTCCATACGTGGCCGTATTTGCCCAAATCGTGATAGAGGAATATCTGGGAATAAAAGGCCTCCAGAAGGAATGCAATGCATGACTCTGACATCAATTAAGCAAATGCGGCCACCCTCGGATACTCGGATACCTGCCATATATAGCCACATGCGTGCAAAGGGCCGTATATGCATATCTGCTATATATGGCGGTCATATATGCATATCTGCTATATATGACCGTATTTGCCCAATTCATGTCATACTTATTCATGACATTCCTCGTGTGGGCCTTTCATTGCCATATATGCCCCTGTCATGATTTGGGGAAATGCAGCCGCATGTGAACACGTGCCATATACAGCCGGATATGCTCAATTCCTCATGTCATCCATATATGGCATTTTTGTAGTTGAACGCGCAGTATCGGTATTATTAAGTCGTCCTTTCTTTCTGCAGCGAAGTTGTTTCCAACTAGCCTGCACGAGCGGCGTTCTGCGCGGTGTTCACAAAAAGCAGCGCGCTCAAGCTTGTTCTCTCGCGCTCGACTCACTCTTGCCCTGAGCCCACTACCACCTGACAGGGATTATGCGAACCCCAGTTTGCGGCACTACACACACCGCAATACACACAATCCAGATGAGCGTGTCACTCATTAAAGAGTACAAAGACGTAACCAATTCAATTGAAAAATGACTAGAAAAAGCTTCGCGAATAACCCAGTGATAAACAACCGAGTTGCTCATTCAACGGTTTACCATCTGTACAGGTTATAAACGGGCGGTTAATTTGGTTTCCATGGCCACGGCTGCTCAACAGCAGTTTCCGGGACACGAGATTAGCGAGTTGGTTTTGTTATCTGTTAGTATAGTTACCTCGATCAACGCTGTGCAGTGAAGCTAGGCACTCGCGCATGGGCGCGAGCACGTTCCACTTGAAACGGGCGTGCCTAATTGAGAAAAGTTTTCGGGCTAACGAAAGCACGTTTTACGCACTTCGCACACCCTTTCTTGGTCGTTGTTGACGCATGCTTGTGTGCTTAGTTTGGTTTAGAGGTGTGACAATTACATTGCTCTCTCTTTTTGTTTAACGTCCCCGGTGCACTTCGAGGGAAAAAGGTTTAGAAGTCGTGAGGCACGTCCCACGGTAGTCTCAAAAAATAAACAGAGAAAGAAGAAGAAGGCTTCTAATGAACGCTAAAGACCTCCGGGGCATTGAAATGGGAAGTGGGCGTCAGCGCACATGTACAGAAAACATTATAAAAAAAACTTAAAGCAAGGTCTAATTCTCGTTTCCAGGACACTGGAGGACTGCTGCGCGGTTAGGCTCGTAAAGAAAGCAGGGTAAACTAGATGGCTGTCTGTGCAATTTGCTCATGGGGTCTTGTCGATTGGAGTGTTATCTTTTGGAGTCTTGCCTATTGGAGTCTTGCCCATGCGGTCTTGTCCATGTGGTCTTTCCCACAAGGGTCTTGTCCATGGGAAATTTTCCCAAGTCCTATTGTAGCGCGAGCAAAAATAACCAAAGCTTAGCACTAATTTATATTTGAAACAAACCGCAGGCTACTTTAGAATCTGCGGCAACTAAGTGGATGTAGCAAGAGGTGAAGTGGTCTCGTCTACAGGCTGGAAAGAATAGTGCGATTCAGGATTGTGCTGCTCCTAGAAGAAGCACACAGGTTGATGCATTATGATAGGAGGCGTGTGACACAATATTATCATTCGCTTTCTTTTTGTTTTTAAGAATACGGTAAACCCAGTAAACCGAAGACCAAGCAGGTGAGAATATACCACTACATCGGGCTATCTGAACTTCAAAAAGGTGTAAAAACGAAGAATAAAGATGCAGACAAGAACAAAAAAGACAGGTTAGCTCCTGAATGGTACAGCTTCGCTACAACACGCATCCAACAAAAAAATAGGACGCCAATGTAGTAAGCAGCATGTCATAGAGACGATGTTTCAAATACGTCAGTATCGGACACCGAGGTTGCATGGTGGTTATAGTGCTCGGCTGCTGACTCGGAAGAGGCGGGCTCAGACCAGGTCGCAGTTCCTTATTGTCCCCGTCTTCATGATTCACCGATATTTTTCTACCTTTCCATTTCGCTCTTCTGCAGAGTACAAGGCCACGGCGTACTAGCACAGGTAGACTTATCAGCTTTATTTAAACAAATCTCTCTATATATATCCTCTAAATTGTTCTCATCCTTTCTTAACACATTTACTGTGAATATAGATGGTTAGAAGCAGCTTCCCGTTCTTCTGTAGTAGGGCACAAAACATTTTCAATTTTAAAAGTCCATATGGTTCTTTCAGTCAATTGGGAATCGCTGGCGGTGATGCTAAAGATGGGCTGGTCAAGTTATAATGTGGGGTGGCAGATTGCCACTCTTCCACACCAGAGCACGTTGTATTTTTATTTTTGTTTTGAAAAACGAAATCGTTATCGGAGTATGTGTTCTTCGAAGGACTGCGACGTAAAGGCTATGCCAATGTGCGTCTGATTATGTAAAGGTAGGTAAGCCGAGCATGATGTGCGATTAATAAACTTCTTTTCTGACTTGCAGCCAAATCAGGAAAGGAAGAATATAAGAAAGACAGGACGAGAGAAACGTAACTGCACGACAAATCGCGTTGGGCTGTCGTTTATTTCCTCACTTATGACTTCGCAATTTGCATTGAAACAATTATGAACCCTGAGTGGATCATACCCTCGACACGCTTGTAGTGCGAAGCTACATGCAATTTAATAGGAAATACTCAGAACGAAAGTATCCCAGCGATGACGACAACTAGGCAATTTCGCTGTTAGCTGAAATAGTTGGCCGAATTGTCATTACGTGCGCTGGCTTGGCGTTGAGCCAAGCCGAGAGAGGAGCTGTGTCAGCGAAACCCATCGTTTGGCGGACTGTCAGATAAAAGCCAGTTCTGCGGGAACATCCTAGTAAGCCTTTATAAAAGGAGGCAGCAAGCATTTTTCATGAGGTATGCGCTATGGTAAACACATTGCAATGTAAGAGCGTGTGCATGCGGCAAGCGCTGCAATCAGCACATTCCAGCACGTGCCGCAAAATTTGTTGACGTGTGCTTTTCCAGCGTGATTCCAGCAAAATGTGTTTCATGTGCTCGAGTTGGAAGAACAAAAATGACTCACGCAATTTATTGAGTTAAAGGACAGAGGGACTGAAGTTATGCGGGAGGCATTGAAATTATTTGTTTAAGTATTCTGTTTCTTTTCCTTCTTTGGAAAAAGAATAAGTAGAAACAGAATGATAAAAAAAACGGATGGGTAAGAGAGAGAGAAAGAAAGGTGCCTGAACTCACTCACTCACTCACTCACTCACTCACTCACTCACTCACTCACTCACTCACTCACTCACTCACTCACTCACTCACTCACTCACTCACTCACTCACTCACTCACTCACTCACTCACTCTCGAAAAGCGGAGTGTCTGTGAAGTTCGTACGTTTCTGCTGTGAAGTTCGTACGTTCTGAGATTCCAAAACAGTTTCTAACTTAAACTTAGAACTTTTGTTCAAATTTTACTCTACCGAAAAACCTCATGCCACATGTCCAGTAACCTCGTATGACCGCATATGAATTTTTATTCATTGCGCTTTTCTCGTTTTTTTATAGGCCAATAGCGACGTTGTTTCAGCTACAAACGCCTCGACAATATCTCACGTCTGCTGCATGCGACAAACGACGCGCCCATATTCGAGGCATGCAAGATATCGGGGGCCCGGCTTTTTACGTTTTCTTCGATAACCGCGCCAAGCGACCGCGTGCGAAAATATTTGCCTTATATTACCACGACCAAGTTCTTCTCGACAAAACTTTGCTAGCAACTACTCGGCAAATATGGAAATCTGCTTAGTGCCTTTTCGTGTTTTCCCAACGCCAAAACATTTTGAGCCCCTGTTGACTTCTATATTATCGCAGACATGCCGCGACGCGCAGTTTCATACAGCACCGGCAGGAAACGACTGAGCACTGCTTGCGTGTTGATGTTTTGATTTGAGCGAATCTCTCTCTCTCTCTCTCTCTCTCACACACACACACACACACACACACGCACACACACACACACACACACACACACACACACACACACACACACACACACACACACACACACACACACACACACACAGGTGGAAATTCGTGTTCTCTGTTGGTGTTCAACTACGCCAGTGTTTGGTTTATTCCCTTTTTTTTTCACGCGAATTTGAGAGAAAACCGTTGACACGACGAGAGGATGAGGAAATCGCGCTTGCGTAACAGAAGTACGAAGTTTCGCTTGTTCGTCACTTCTCCCGAGCTGCAACAGTGAGGATCGAGTCGCAGCGGGTTGTCGGTTTCGTGGAACAAGTCCTCCCTCTCTACACCTCATTTACATGCGTTTCCATCTATGCTTTACCCTTCGCAGTAGCTGGCAGCTCAAGCATGTTCTCACCATGCTGCGACGCAGAGAAGGGCAACTCACAGATGGCGAGTTTGGCATCGAGATGCCGATGGATGCTGCGCAGTGACGCGAAGCTTACGTAACTCGGTGGAACAATGGCTCGGGGACGAAGCGTTTCGCTGAAGCAACTCGCAACTGTTTCGCGTTAGAGCTTCGAACAACATTACATCCTCTTGTTTTGTAGCGTGAGACAGAGCGATTGCGAAATAAATTGCAGATTCTGTTATGCCGCTTCTGCTGGCGTGTTCGCTTGCGTCGCCGATCTGTTGAAACTAGATGAAAACGAGGTGGAACCGAAAAAAATGCTTATGTAATCTCTTCGTTACTGGCGTGACGGCGACGCGTTTCAAGATTTATCCCGCGTCTAGCGAGCTCCTACCATTGCCATTTATAAATATAAATAAGCTTCGGAATTGAGTTTTCGAAACATAGAGTCGCCAAAGACTTATGCAGGGACGTTAACAGTACAAGACGTCCGATAGATAGTGAGTTGCCATGGACTGCTAAATGTTACCTGTCAGTCAGGAATGAAGCATCGTGGAAGCTTAGCAGGTAATTTGTCGCCTTGTTGTGCTTGAGCAAGCAGGGTCTATTTCCTGCCTCTAGGTGAGCTAGTTTTATACTCGTTGATAAATTTAAAAAGAAAAATGTGAAACAAAGCACCTCTTCATTTGGCCAAATGCAGGTTCACCTTGGCTAATTATGGCTATAGTTTGAGCATATCGTCGCTTTTTTGTAAGATGTTACTGCAAGAGCCCTTAAGGGGAGGGCGATGAAGGAAGCTGGTGTTCGAATATTGCGCGAAAGGCATTTCTGCCACAATACATTTTTTTTTTCGAAGTGGAGCTTCAATGGGGTTTTTTTTTTAGTAATGCTTTGTGGTTTTGACCTTAGAGCAATACTGGAGTTCTCACCTTATAAAAAAATTGTGTCATAACAGCATCGTTCTCGTCATCAAGCCCCATTCAAATCCCCGTAGTTGTCTACCGTCGCTTTCTTTAGAGATCGAGACGCTGGAAGCCAATGATGAACGCTCGAGTTCCATCGCAAACTCGATGAACCAACACAGGACAAAATTGCAAAGAAAAGGAGATGAGCTGTAAGTGTTCGTCTTTGTTCTTTTTTTATTTGCCAGGGAGGCGCAGTTGTGAAAACAAGGAGGCGCGCGAGCGCGGGCTGGCACCAGCGCGACCAGCTGCAGCCTGCGACAGAAAGGCTCCGCACTGCCGATCGAAGTCCTGCAACCGGAGAGGCGCCAAACGAACCACGACGCTCTCTTCCGCCATCCAATGCCGCGTCGTGGCTTCGTTCCCGTCGACTCAGCCGCTGACGCGGACCGTACCGTCGTCCCTTTGGAGAATCGCGAGCTTGTCCTTTGTTCAAGCCGACACCGCCACCGCGTTTTGTTTTTTCTTGAACGGCGTTGGGCGGTTCTTCGCATAGCTGTAGAGGGGCACCCCCCGCACTATCGTCCATTCTTCCCTTTGTTTCCCCACACGCGGAACCCTTTCTCTATTTCCTGTTTTCTGTTCGGTCTTTCGTAGAAGAGGTCCTCTCCCTCTCTTCCTCTGTCTTTTGTTTCGAGAGCGTGCATTTCCCCTTCCATTGTTTGCACAGAAAGAAAAGGCAGTGAAATTTGCATACTTTTCTTTTTTTCTTCCGCCTAATTTGTGACCTTTGTCCACTGCTTCTTTTCTTCCCCTCTTCTAGACCTTCAGTCTATCCTTAACGCTCTTTCTACTGCTAATTCGCTCTTTATACTTTATATTTCGCTTTGTTGCTTCGACAATAATTTATTACTTCTGCATTATTGATTTACCGACATCAGATAGATAGATAGATAGATAGATAGATAGATAGATAGATAGATAGATAGATAGATAGATAGATAGATAGATAGATAGATAGATAGATAGATAGATAGATAGATAGATAGATAGATAGATAAAAACCATCGCGCTTGTCTTTCTAAGACCATTCGATGGGAAAGAAAAAAAATTACTTTTCACCCATTTTCACGGCACTCCGTAAGTCGTCATTTTATTTTCCTTCTACCGTCCTCGTTTCGTGTACACATCGCTCAGCTTTACTGCCTGCTTGTTCCGCCCATCGCCAGATCCGACCGAAAAAAAAAAGAAGGGAGACAGAAAAGAATACTAAAGAAAAGAAGCGTGCTACTGTCTTGTCTCGTTACTCTCCCCCTCCTCATTTGTGTTCGTGGAGCCACGATTCCGCAGCCTCCGTCATTTCAGTGCTCAACTAACGTCAGCCTAACTCATAGCCCTAAAGGCGACCATCCGTTCTCTCATCTTTCATTCCTTCGATTTTACTTTCTTCCAACTATTTTCTTCTTTCGCCTCTTCGGCTTCCTCATACAGCTCTGGGGTTCCTCCCCCATTCCTCACTACACCAATGTAACGCGTGTCGAACTCAATCGAGTGGCTCCTGCTTAAAGAAACAGAACAGGAAAACCTAAACGAAAATTTTATTCGTCCCGAGACAGCAACGAGACATTAATGCAGCGCGTCTCTGTCATTTCTCCCCACCCACAAAATGCGCGAGCACGCCAAGTCGTAAGCGCGTGGGTTTGTGCAACTCCTAAAGAGAGAGAGAAAAGGACGCAGACGAGGATGGGACGGAGCGATGGGAGCACGAAATAAGATGCGTATAAAGCGCCATGTGCCTGTCTTTCTCAGGAACGAAACGAAACGAAGCAGAAATGAAGCAAGAAATATACGCGATGCGATAAAAATAAAGAAAAAGAATGTGATGCGATATTACGGCCTGTGCGCGCCAAACTGGCGTTCTTGTTCCACTGGTAGTACATATATGTCAAGAGGCACTCGATTTTTTTCCATCTTGACAGCACGGCATGAGATCACAACCGTTGTCTTTTGCTTCCCACGCCATATGAAAAACGCAAGTACGCAAACAAAGGCATTTACCGTCGGCGGTTGCTGTGATCTAGTTTGCCGGTCTAGTCCCATTTCGGTGAAGAAAATTGCTTGTCGCAAACTTATAGCAAAGATGAGTATGAATGTAAGTGTACGTTAAGGCAGCGAAAAGAAAGATACACAGCCCCCCCACCATCCCCCTTTCAATCCCACCCCTATTCTTGGTTTTTCTGTCCTCACGTCTTGTCTTCTATCTGAAATAGCTACATTGCAAGTCACTACATTAAGGAAGCTTTGTAACGTAGCATTCGTTGTT
Organism: Hyalomma asiaticum; assembly: GCA_013339685.2. Lineage (NCBI taxonomy): Eukaryota > Metazoa > Arthropoda > Arachnida > Ixodida > Ixodidae > Hyalomma > Hyalomma asiaticum. The sequence continues at coordinate 34,049,464 of CM023489.1, forward strand.
CCTCGATGCGTTTCGTAGTGAACACTTCCACCCTTGTGGATTCGAGAAATGCTTGGCACTAGTACTATGTCACCGTTGCCCACGAGAAAGAGGCAAGAGCAGGGAATCTTTTCGCCGTCAAGTTCTGGTTGATTGGCTCATAGCGAAATCATTTCCTACGAAGCGCAATGCGTGATGGTGCAGCTTTACAAGTACGACAGCGATCCTAAATGCTTTCCAAAGGTTGAGAGCTGGTCTGCTACATATCTTGGCGTATGGTAGTACCAGTGTCGATCACAGAAGAACAAAAATTGGTACTATCGCACTGTGTGTGCAGGGCGATGAACACCGTGCGAAATTGATTCCTGCCAAGCCCATTCAATTCATGCTGAGGAGCCTTTTCATTCAGTGCTTCACTTCTACGTGTTATATGGATCAGCTTATATTGACAAGCGTCTGTAGATCCGGCTACAATGTCAAAAACATGATAGTGCTATGGCGCGTCCTTGAGGTATCGCTTTGCGTGGCCGGCATACATGGTGACAAAACAAATGCGTGATAACGAACGGGAAGGGGTCAAGGGTTCGTTTCTTTGGTAGAAACAACTTAATGCTTGAAACCTAGGAAAGCATAGGGGAAGTTAATCAAGTTCCTAATCGTGGTATTGTAATTTTGAAGTAAGTAGCAAGGAATTCCAGTGGACCGAAAGACAAACCTGCCTTCGATGGGAACTGAACACATGACCTTCGGATAACGCGCCCGATCCTCTACCGCCGAGCTATGAAGGAAGTCGTCCCGTGGGTTCGGTTCTCACCGAAGGCAGGTTTGCCTTTTCATCCACTTTAATTCCTTTCTACTTACCCCACAATTACAAAAACTACAATTAACTTCCCCTGCGCTTTCCTAGGCTTCAGTGTCTGTTGGCTCATTAAGTTGTTTCTAACAAATAAAAAACGAGCCCTTGACCCCTTCCCTTTCGTTAATACCACAATTAGGAAATTGAATAACTTCCCCTATGCTTTACTAAGCTCCTATGTTTGTTGGTTCATTAAGTTATATATGACTTCTTAGCGCTACGGGTACCGAGCCATCGCGGCAACTTTAAAAATGATGCTCCAGACAAGGCAGCACGAAAATAAAAACAGGAAGGAGGACCGCTGCGTCGCTGTGCCTCCTTCCGTTCTCAAGGAGAAACGCTGGAACACCACTTCACATTCTTGCACGTACACTCTCATTAGCTGAGTGGAATACCGCATGTACTAGGCACACCAGACAACCAAGCCTTTCACCGCAACTCAGACCTACGAGCAGAGTGCAACGACGCGAAGCGTCTCTTCTGTGTCAATTGTGGTTGACAGTGGCCTCCAAGAACGCTTACTCTGCACTAATTAGAATGGATGGCTGTCCTGCGTGTGATGTCTGGGAATGCGACCAGAACTTTGGACACTTACTGTGCTACTGTCTTCGATATGAATCACTAAGACAATCAACGACCAACTCATTCAAGAAGCTAAGTGATGGTCCTCTACATAACCAGGCCGTCTTAGAACAGCGTTACCCCTCCCCCCCCCCCCCCCCTTCTCTGCGATCAACGACTCAGAAGGCCCATTGGTGTCTTCTGAGAAGATCTGATTTAATCGAATGCCTCTAGCCCTGTAGGACTGCCTGTACATGTTTTATGTTCCCTTGCTTTGTCCTTCTCTCCCTTTCCTTCCCTTCTCCCTAAACCCGGTGTAGGGTAGTCAACCGGACTTCTGGTCGGTTAACATCTCTGCCTTCCCTTCTTAATCTCTCTCCTTTCTATGACGTAATCCCAAATGTAAATCACTGAGGCTGCTTTCTCCTGCACAAGGGTCTATATGCAGTGAAGCACCCTTTACAGTACCTGCCGGTCGCCCATCCGCGCGCGCGGGTGTGGTTGTGTGTGCGGGCGTGCGCGCGCGCTCGTGTGTGTGTGCGTGTGCGTGCGCGCGCGCTCGTGTGTGTGTGCGTGTGCGTGCGTGTGTGTGTGTGCGTGTGTGCGTGTGCGTGTGTGTGTGCGTGTGCGTGCGTATCGGGGACTGAGCACGGTGAACCGCGGCGGAGAAAAAAGAATGCGTGTGAGAGTATTACGCCACATTCGTCTCGCCCCCATTGCAGAAGCACAGCGTGGTCAACCGGAATTGCACTGCGACGCGACCACACGTCGAGGGGCGAAAGCAGTTACACCAAAACGGAACAACGTCGTGGGACGGAGACAGGCCACTTAGCGTGGGAACGCGGGGTGCGTCGTCTGTCTGGCAGCAGATGAGAAGCGGGCCTCCATAAATGGAAGGAGAAAGCAGTGAGCCGTCACCTCGTAAAAAAAAAAAAGAAAAAGAAAAAGGTGGGCAGGCACGACATTTGCGAGATCTGGAAACCAGTACAGCCGCCGCTTTTCGTATCGACCGCCTTGTCTGTCTCGAAGACGGGATTACACATCGTGTACGCCTGAGACGGCGTCGTCAATTCGTGGTGTGAAAGAGGACCATTGGGGGAACGCCGAGAGAGCGCGCTGTAGGCGTGGCTCGAATGGGCGAAGCGGGCAATCGCTCTGTTTAACAGGCCATTTTAAATTCTTCGGCGTTACTGCTTCGACAGCCGCATATATCAGGGCCTTCAGGAACACGCCTCCAACGCGTTATAAGTCGTTGAGAGAGAACCCGCGAAAATGCCGTCGACACTGTTTTTAGTGCTCAGAGGACCGGCCTTGGCTGCCTGCGCACGCGTGGAAACTTTAGTTACCAGTTTCAGCGGTTGTACTTAGACGGTGTTGTCTTTATCAAAGAAACAATTTCATTATTTCATTAAACCTTCCCGAGCAACCGTAACCAACACAAAGCATTTTTGTATATGAATATTTGTATTTTCTTTTTGTATGGATCCAAACTAGCTTAATGCTAAGGATCCAGATATTTCTTCATGTATTGGTTCATGTATCTTTCTGGAAAATAAAATTCAATTCAGTTTAACTCAAGGTGTAAATTCCGGTCGGCGCTCGAGTGCGCAGTCTGTTCATATGCGCCCCATACATGGTAATAAATGTAGGAAAAAGCAAACAGAATTATTCGGTTCCTAAACTAACGAGTGTAAATGGTGACTTTGTTTATTGTTGGTACAATTTAACAAGAGACAGTGGTTTGTATTCCCGTTACGCTTTCTGTACGCGAATGGAATAAGAATATCTACTGCGTATTTATTTTGTTATCATCAGAGGCCTTCTGATATCTCTTATTAGATAGCACATAAAGGACTTGCCAAACAATCAGCAACCACCCATGCCGTCCCTGAGCTGATTCCGTTTTTATGCTTGCTGTGTACTCATTCCAATCAACCACCTAATTTTCTGTCATACTCCACTGCAATGTTCCTCCCTCGGCAACAATAGCGCAATTATCACAAGCCATCGGTAACCTATCCTAATCATTATCTGGCCTTCCAAGCCTCGTTTTTTTCTCTCCAAATAATACGTAAACTAGAAGACCAATTTCGGCTTTTCGCTCTCTCAAGTGCCCTCCATTTCTCCCTATCTCTCAGTGTTATGCCTATCTTATTTTTCAATCCCTCACTGTGCGGTAATTAGTTTTCGCTCATGTTACTTCGTTAATCTACAAGTGCCTGCTGCATACGTCAGCAGTGATAGAGAGTAATTATTTCAAGATCTTCTTTTCAGTGATAGCCCTACGCTGCTGGCAATGATTACGCACTCGAAACGGCATTCGATCCAGCCCATTCTCGCGCACGTGGAATTATTCTTCTTCTCATCACGATTTTCATGCAATATGTCTAATGACTAGGCTTACTAATTCACATGTTCTTGCGACCTTACTGCCCATCGTGAATTCTCGTCTGCTCGCCAGCGCATCTAACTTCATTTTTTTATCGCGTGGTAGTGTTCAATTTCAGTGTTCATATTCGACGGCTGAAGTCCTAGACATTTTATTGAAATTGATACGAAGCATTATTGAACAGACCGACATCATTTTGAAAGCCGCGGTTTGTCAAGGTTCTCCCTGAGTCATCATTGCTGGTCGTTCCCACTCAAGCAGCTCAAGTAATTACGAAATGCGTAGTGCATTAGAAAATGTAGCCAAGTGGTAGTTTTTATGGCTTCTTAGATGTGTGTTAATGGGCAACTCTCAAGGCTACATTTCTCTAGGGAAAAAAAAAAGTCGCAGGAAAGGCTCGAACGTGCATCAAAATACGCATTTGCAGCGCTGGGTTTGCGATGATCAATCTCCATTCCTAATAAGATATTACTTTCGTACCGGTGTTGACTGATAGCAAAAAATTATGCAGGTATATCGCATGTCGCGTCTAGAACACCATTTTTCAAATTCAATTTCAGACCGAGACATATTAAATAGGACAAAAAAAAAAGAAAGGATATTTAATTGTGGCGAATGAACAAACGAACACACCGCCGTCGCTGCACCCTCGCTGCGAGCAAAAATGAGTCGTTGGAAATGAGCATCGATTAGACACCAAAAAGAGCGAGCAGTACCTTAACAATAGGGCGCCGGAAGACGGGGGGGAAGGGGGGGGGACACTGAACGAAAAGTGGGACCTGTAAGGGAGTGCTTGAGTCGAGAGTTTAAGGAAACAAAAGGTCAGTCTCACGCCACCGCGACGAGCGAATAAAAATGAGTGTCAGTAATTGCACAGAGCCGGACAAGGAAAAAAGAACAAAGAAAAAAAAACAAGAGCAGCGAGAACTGCAGATTGAGAACGGGAAACTTGTTTTGAAAGAGAAACGACGACCAGTGGGAGAAAAGGAAAAGCGATAGAAACTGAAGAGCCAGCGACAATTCCGCACACATCTGTCGTATAAGACAAGGAAAACGACAAAGAAGGCAAGTTAGAAGGCAGGTGGAAAACAAAAAGTAAAGTAATACATTCGCTAGCTGAGAAGTGGAGAGCTTCGGAACATAATGAGACCGGTAAAACAAGAGAAATTGTGGAGGGTCGGTCGACCAAAAAGGGAAGAAAAAAAAGGTTTATTATCCTAAGGAGAAGGAGGAACAACATAATAAGATAAATTACGATCGGGAAGATGAAACGGGTAAGGAGCGAAAATATAGAGGAATAGAAATGTAGAAGCACGTTTGCTGGTTCTAGTACGCCAATAAAGAAATGAAATGCAACAAAGATATTCGAGATGAGGAGTGGGAGATAGGGTCACGAAAGCGTGAGTGTGTTTACGAAAAAAAAAACGAAAAATACGAGGCAGGAGAAGGCTGCAAGTGCCGTAGGAAATAAATCGTCTCATCCACGTATGCAGATGCGTTAGTACGTCTGTGTTTGCACTTGCTCGCGTTTGCGTTCTCGTGTCTTTTTTTTTTGTCGCAGGTGTGCGTAGCGCGTACGCACATTGCCAGTGTGTGTGTGTGTGTGTGTGTGTAAAAGAGAGATGGAGGGTACTACGCGGGTGTGCTTTTCAACGTGAACATAATGCTCGTGTATAAACCTTATACGCGCCTGAGGGTATTAACATGCGTTCTGTAACGATTGCGTGTGTGTGAGAAGCACTTAGTCAGCTGACACCCCGCGAAGGCATCAAAACGGTAAAGCAACAAAACGAACCGTTAGCTCGACCTTGAAGCACGTTTACGAGGAGAACGATACGTTTTCCTTTTTTCTTTTTCCTTATCTACAACGAGAATGGTGCTCGCGCCGCACATTAGCGTTTCGGCCGAACGTCTTCCATCGCCAGCGCGCTTTTTATATCGCGGCAACCCGCAATTTGCGTATTATCTCCGCGAACAATGTTTCCCCACTTATTTCGTCTCCCCCAGGGCATCCAGAACATAGTTCCGTAACACGGGAACCATTTCTTTGAGGGCGGCTGAGAACAAGGTATGCCTAAATATGAAATGACATGTTTGGCTAGCGCAAAGCAAGAATTTTGCGCATGAAGAGCCCGAGAGTGCGTCTTGTGCGGAAAAAGGAGCCGAAGTTAATTCAGCGATAAGATATACAAATGAGCACATATGAATTCCCTTTGGGGAGGTGTGGGTGCATGTGGAATCAAGCTGTGGCCTCGAAAAGAGGTCGTTTTTCTTTCTTCTTTTTTAGAGGCGTTGTGCTTGTTTCCATGTAGCAGAAAAACGCTTGCTACCGATGTGAAAAGCGTGGCGGATGTGCCCGTCATTCAGCGGTGCTTGGCAAAGCAGTTTTGAAACACCAGTGACATTAGCATCGCGCGCCTAACGCTGTGTGTGTAGCTGTCACCGGCAGTAAGTTGGTTTTGCTTGTTCCGTCAGCTTTGACGGCCCTTCATCTCAAATTTACTGCCCATCAGTTAAATCTTTCAAACCTAACTTAATTCTGTTTAATGTAAACAGCTTGTCTTTATGATTTATGATGGCCATGATCGCGGTGGTTTTAAGCAATGAAGAAAATCGGTCTCAGTTTCAAACCAAGAGTTTTTAGTTACCTAATTACTTTATTATTTCATCATTACTTGGTAATATTGTTATAATACTTGCTAATTCATTAGAAAACATTATTACGGTGGTATAACGTATTACCGAACAGTCACTGTGCCAATATTCCATACAAAACTAAGATAAATTCCTTTTCTTTGAACTGTAGAAGAAGAAGCTTCATCAGCGAATCGAGGAAACAGCGGAACTGATTATTTTATTCCTTAATTCGCACGTATCCTCACTTTTATAGGCCTACAAACTCGTCAGCATGTGCAGAACAGATGCTAAATATGAGTCCTAGCGGAAGAACAACCTTCTCATCTTACCACGGAGTTGCCCGTTGAGGTTGGTGATTCCATTTGGAATCGCTGGGTCTGAAAGTGCTGAACTACGACATATGATGCTCCCATTTATTTCTGTGGGCTTAATGTTGATTGTGACACATTGTCATATTTAGTCAAAAAAGTACGGAACTTCAGCTAGGTCGCGCAAGGCCATATTATCGCGAACCGGCGAACAATTTAATGAAATAAGTCACTTGATAGTCACGTGATACCCAAGATGCATTACACGATGAAACGTGAAATGTTCCCGCCAAAATCACAAAACGAAACGTCACGTGACATGTTCTTGCCCAAATCACGTAACGCAACGTCACGTCACATGTTTCCACCAAAATCACGCAACGCAATGTCACGCGGCATATTCCCGCCAAAACACGTATTGAAATGTCGCGTGACATGTTCCCTCCAAAATGACGTAACAATATGCCACGTGACAAGTTTCCGCCAAAATCACGTAACAAAATGTCACGTTACTCGTCAGTTGACTCGTTGTCCGCTGCATTACTCTCGACACATGTACCTGTTCTCCATTTCGCCGTGCATCGCGCACTTTCCAGTGATTAAACTTCTCTCGTACAGGGCGCGTTAAACGTGAAGTCCAAAGCGCGTACAAATGATCGAGGCCATTAGGGCTTCAACTAGGAGCTGGGATTGCAGCGCGGATTACGTAACACTGCCTGCGTAATCTTCTTTTTATACCAGTGGAGCGCGTGCGTCTTTAACGGCGCTATGGAAAAGAGTCAAGTATAACTAACTGCTACGTAATGGTGCAATAATTTTAACTTAGGTTTAAGTTGCCTAATCGTTGCGTGGGCGCTGGAAAGCCGGGGCATTGCAAAAATTAGAGCAGTAGTTTAGGGTTTTGCATGAAACGCTACTTGAGCTAAAGGTAATTATAATTTCTGGGGTTTTTACGTCCCATGACCACGGTATAATAATGAGAGACGCCATAGTGGAGGGCTCCAGAAATTTCGACCACCTGGGTTTCCTTAAGGTTCACTGGCATCGCACAGTACACGGGACTCAACATTTCGCCTCCATCGAAATGCAGCCACCCACGGCCGCGATTCAATCCCTCGACCTTGGGATCAGCAGCCGAGTGCCATAGCCACTAGACCACCGTGGCGGGGCACAGGAAGGAAACAGCAGGGAAGGGAAAGCAGGGCGGTTAACCAACGCAGGAGAGCCAGTACAACCGGCCGGCATACCGGTATGCTACCCTCCTCAAAGGCTGCAGAAAACTGTGTTTCCTTCCGGTAGCCACTGCGCTCTATACAACGCCGATATATCGAATTATTGCCTATATCGAACTCTCCACATATCGCCTCGAAAATCACATGCAGTTTTAATGCTTTATTTCGAAAGAGGTCGCATGTGAAATGGGTATATCGAATGCCGCAGGCACAGAGCACGTCCGCCCTGTTGACAGGCGACAAGCTTTCCCGCAAATTCCACCTCGCTCAGGCTTATTTTCCTGGTTCAGTTCAGACTTATCTTTTGCGGTGGTATCCATCCTTAATCTTTCATGCTTCTGCGATGTTATCTACCTTTGTTTTTTTTGTTGTTATTTTGTAGCTGTTAGCGAAGACGTTTGGGCTGTAGTCACGTGTGCGTATAGCTGGCTACGTCGCACCGTCCTGTAAGCGTGACTGGACACGGTCGATACCGTGGTTTCCGATTAGGAGCAGGCCACACTGTTTACTTCCAACTAATGAAATAAATGCATTGTTTTTTGTTCCGCATGAATATTTACTGCGCGACTAGTGGTTGATCAGATGATATTGCACGACTTTGACGCGTTTTTCTGTGCGATTTTATATGTCGAATTCTCGACATATCGAACTATGTTGGGATCCCCGCGCTGTTCGATATATCGAGGTTTTACTAGCTATGCTACCTTGGATAAGGAAAGGGGATACGGAGATTGGAAGTTAGAGATAGACGCGTCACAGTTTTGTCGACGTGCCTGGTCACTCACGCTGACGGCAACGATGACGACCACAGCAATAACGTAATCAATAATAACAATTTAATAATTAATTATTGTGATCGAAAGTGGGACCACCGCAACCAGGTTCGAATCCGAGTCGCTTGGGTCGGCAGTGACGCGCCATAATCATGCATGTTTCATATCACAACTAGTATGCTCCAGAGTTCAGTACATTCTATTTTCTCATCTTTAGGTGCCTCATTAAGTGAATGCTTGCAGAAACGTGACGAACTATTCTTATCGGACCTGAAAACTGGGCTCACTTTAACCTTTTCGCAATTCTGATAGTCTTTTCCGCAAAATATTTGAAGGCCGAGATAAAGAAATTCGCATTGCAAGCTTTCAATTTTCTTTTGCATTCACCTTGAACGGATTATTTCAACTTATACGCAGTGAACTGTGCGCGCCAATAGTGTCTCTATAGATTTAGACGTATAATAGGTTATTATGAATGCACTTGCTGCAGCACCACTACAGCGCAGACTATGGCAGCGTCTGTCGAAATAATGTGCACGTAATGCCGGTGAGCGCAAGCTGTTATCTCGGTAAGGCATCGCTGGTTATCCAAAAGGATAGAGCCGGATTGCAATGGTACGTATAGGAGGCTAAAGATAGACAGGAAGAGATTATATTTCGGGCGCAAAGTAACACACTGCTTACCTGATATAGCTCACTGTATAGCCAAGCGACAAGTGATGATTAAGCTTAAAATCACACAAAATAATCTTAACTAGAAGTTCAGGGGAAGATGGATGCTTGAATCGATGAAACGTTGGCTGCTGTCGAAACGCTGGCTATTGCGACATTCCCTGATTCTAAATCGTACTTTGCCATCTTTTCATCGAAAAAATAATCTTCAAATTCATATAATATTTGATACGAATCTACCCCTTTTGTGATACTTGCTCGGAGGCTTTTAAGGAAGCAAAAGTGAAATATTAAAGCACGCCCTAAGGGGAGTGAATGAAAGAATCGCAGTCGGGCAGTTTTTCTCAACGTTCATTAGCGCAGTCTCTTTAAGCCGCTGCGCTCAGCAGTTCCTGCACCGGTCAAATTAATTGCTCGAGTTTCACGTCGAATCCGGAAGCATATATTTACAGGTCTGAAGAAAAGGCGGCAAGAGAAGGAAAAGTTTTCCTTTTTTCTTACGTTCTTGCCATTTCCGACACCATTTCTCTTTTTTTTAGTCCCGAAAGTTGAAGAACACGCTTCATTTATTTCACGGCTGATGCGTTCCCGGTGGACACGAATGTGGTGACCTAGATTTTCTTTCATGCTTTCTTTTTTTTTCCCCAATTTCGAGAGGGTTTCACTTTCGGCTCGAGTTCTCCCATTCCGCACACGTGGTCACCACGGAAAAGTAAACGAGAGAAATAAGCGTCTGCTCCCCTGGGAACGACTGCCTCATGTTTTGGTCGACCACTCACTCTCTTCGTCCATCACTGTGGCTGTCCCACTTTTGGTCGACCGTGTGTTTTTGTGTTTGCCTTTTTTTTTTAGCAGCGAAGCAGCTTAAGCTAACCGGTAAAAAAACTGTCGTGCCAGTTTTAGCAGCGAAGCTATTTAAGCTAGCCGCAACTTTCCAGGCGTCATGCAATACCACGTGACAGTGCGTTACGTATTGTTGGCGGAAACATGTCACGTAACACTTCGTTACGTGGTTTTGGCGGGATAATGTCACGGGAAGTTGCGTTGCGTGATTTTGGCGGGAACATGTCACGTGACTTCGGTTGGCCACGTGACTTATTCCCGCCAAAATCACGCGACGAAACGTCACGGCACGTGTTCCCGCTAAAATCGCGCAACGCAATGTCACGTGATGACACATTCCCGCCGAAATATTGCATGACAATCAAGTGATTTGGCCTTGCGCGACCTTGCGGAAGCAGCGTACTTTATTCGACCGCCTTCTCTCGCTATTTACTATTGATTGATTTGATTGATTTGTGGAGTTTACTTTCCCAAGGCCAGCTCTGATCATGAGAGACGCCGAAGTGGAAGTGAACGGAAATTTCGACCCCCTGTGGTTCTTGAACGTGCACTGACACCGCACAGTACAAGGGCCTCAACATTTCGCCTCCATCGAAATGCAGCCGCCGCGGCCGGGATTCGATCCCGCGACGCTGCTTTTTACTATTAGCGGCTAAATTGTGCCCTCTTGAAAGACCTGCTTGCAACGTGGGGGCGTCAGTGCAGTGAGGTTTTATTAAAAACCCGGCGTCGGCCACTGCGGATGCCTGCCAGAAGTCACGCGCCGTTGCGTGGCGACGTCGTCACGTGCCTTCATGTGTGACGTCGCGAGGTGCGCGATGGCGTCAGGATGACGGCGCTACGTAACGTCAGGTAATGACGGCATGACGGCGTTGCACGCACACCTTTGTTCCGGCTAGTGAAGCAGTAAACTACGATATAAAAGGCGCTCGCATGATGTCGGTTCTCTGCTATTTCATATTATCACGTGACTTCACGTAGATTTACACATTGTAGTCAACAGCTTGTTTTATACGTATTCTCATTTTTCATTTTTCAGTTCGAGCGCGCCACTGATTGGGCGCCTCTATCTGGCCCACTTCCATTAGGTGTACGACCTGCAGTTATACGTCATGGTTATACAACTACCGAATACTAAAAACACCACCACAATAACAAGCTTTTAGGGGTCGCTATATATCTTCTTCTGTGGCTTTATAACATCTGAGAGGTATGTAAGAGCCATCTTTCTCTTCCATGTATATATTTGTTCTGCACCCGTCCCGGGTTAAATGTAACCGTTTAGTCTGAAATACATTTTACTAGTCGCCTATAGCCAGAGGTTGCCCGTACAGATCGTAAATCACTCTCTGCAAGCCTCGCTCTTTTGCTCAGTTACTACACGGTCGCCGGTTTGCATTCGGGGCCTCGCGTTCCTCACAGCTCTTACACTCCTTGCAAACTTTCATCTTTAGGTTGGTTTAATAATTTTTTGTTTATTTATCGTGCGAACCTGTCAGTTTATTTTTTCCTATCGCATTGCGCGTACGCAAATATTTTCCTCTCTCATAAAGACTGCGTGCTTTTCCTTTTTCTCTTTCTTCGCTTAATCCACATAAGGCCCGAACACTCGCGCTCGCTCGCGCAGCAGGAAACTGCAGCATAAAAGATCTTTCTTATCTTCTTCTATTTTTCTTGTTCTCTCTCTCTCTTTTTTCATCGTGTTCAACGTACAGTCACAGAAGTGCGCCGCTGGCGACCCGCAATGCGGCTGCGCAATCTCAGCGCGTCAACCAACGGAACCCAAAATCAGAGGAAGACACTAGCAAAAAAAGGAAAAAAAAAGCCGCATAGCCCTTTATGGATGGTGCTGTAAACACCTCCGAGTGCTAGACCTCTCGCCGCTGTGTAAATAAGGACAGACGGGGCAAGGTGCGCAGGGGATGCACGGGAAAGGTAACGCTGCGCGGGTCTGTTTGTGTGGCGAGAGTAGGGAAAAGACGGGGGTGTTATAGAGGAAGCGCCGCCACATCGTAAAAATGGTGCGACGCGGTATAGTGGTTTGGCTCGCGGGCGTTCGGGATAGAATGTGGGAGTACCGGGCGAAGACGACGAGCACCTCGACCTGGCAACGCTGCCGGCCCGAGAAGTATTGCGAAGAAGACGCTGCGCGGGAAACAGTACTGAGCAGTCCCTATTCGGGAATGCGCATGCGCGGCCGCTGCGTGTGTAAGCTTGCTTTGCGAGGCTGGGCGCCCGCGCTCTCGCTCGCTCTCCTAGTCGGGCAGGCAGGGAGCTGCGGTGCGGTTTTTGGGAAGCAACAGGGCTTTGAAAAGAGGGACCGCGGGACTGAGTGCTTTGGGGAGACGACAAGGACAGCTGGCGAATCGATGCGCCGACCGGCCTCGCCTCGGGAGTGCTGTCGCGACCAGTGCCGCTGCGCGCTTTCCGCCGAAGCGGGAAGATCGGGAACGCTGGTTCTTGAGGAGAGAGAGGGAGAGAGATGGAGTTTTGCGGCGGATTACTCCGTTGTCTGTTTTCTCTCTCTTTTCTTTTCCGACTTTTCTCTAAATAAGGAGAACCTCCCGGATGGAGACATCGGGGGAGGGAAATGTAAAAGGGGATAATTAGGGAATGCGGCGTGGTCAGGGGAGCGCAGGTGGCTTTTATGCTGATGCCGTTGCATTGTGTACGCTGTTTTGTACAATGGACCATTTCTTACGTGAGATCCCGGCCGCGGCGGCTGCATTTCGATGGAGGCGAAATGTTGAGGCCCGTGTGCTGTGCGATGTCAGTGCACGTTAAAGAACCCCAGGTGGTCAAAATTCACGGAGACCTCCACTACGGCGTCTCTCATAATCAGAGCTGGTTTTGGGACGTTAAACCTCACAAATCAATCATTTCTTACGTGAGCCGAAGTTAGTGTACTGACATTATTGCTCTGTTCGGGTCACATACATACATACATACATACATACATACATACATACATACATACATACATACATACATACATACATACATACATACATACATACATACATACATACATACATACATACATAGGGAGAGAATACCAGGTACTGAATGCCACTGTCCGATGTCCTCCTTTCTACGATTATACTTTACAGAAATGCGGAAAGCCACCGATAATGACGAAAGAAAACGTACACGGGAAAGAAGTCTTGTAAGGCGGTAGTGAAGTTTCCTGGGCCAACGTTTGCAAACAACTGTAGCGGATATCCTTGGTTACAGGTGACAATACTTGGCGGACTATACCTTAGTCATTCCCGTATTTTCTCCGAATTTCTGGAAATAGAAGTGATGAAAGAGCAAAAGCGATACAGATTAGTATAGGGGAAGGGTGTAAAAGGGCGTAGATGAGTTTACGGGGTACCAAAGGTCGTCTCTAACACAACAGAAACTCACGGCGCTCACGAGGACAAAGCTGGGAGAAATAGGAGCACAGGGAAGATTTTCCCTTCTTAACGTGGAACGTAGAAAAAGAAATAGGGAGCGCTGAGCATCAAATGTCGCCCTATTTCGTCCCATTTCTTCCCCCTTAGTTTTTCCAGAAATAGGGATAGCCAGCGTGTCGAAACGGGAATTCGGGTCGGCAGAGGAAACAAGGCGCTGCAAGCGGAGACGAGCTCAGTGGGCCAGAACTTGTCCACGCCTTTAACGAATGTACGTCGATGTGAGGGAACATTGGGAAGAGAAGAGGAGCGTAAGAGAAACAAGTGCTTTTTTTCTGTAGCTCTTTTTTTTCTTTTTGTCTTTCTTTCTTTCCTTCTTTCTAGCCTTCGCGTCATAATTACTCGGGTTACTTGCAGAGTTGCGCAAGGGCTGACCGGCTGTTGCGCCTTTCCATAGATAGGAGGTTCGGGAGTGCTCATCCGACGTGGGGAATTATTTGCGTCGAGACTTTCTTGGAACTAATCTCTCTTTTTTTCCCGCGCTATCTCCTATAATTGGATTCACGGAGAAACTGTAGCCCTAACTAGGGATCCAAATCGAGGTCGCGATAAAAGGGGAGCTCTCTGAAATAAATGTGTGGGCTATTCGTTAACACAGAAAGCTGAAAACATCAAAGGGAAATGTGGAATGTGGGAGGACGACAAAATAAAGCGAGTTGCAATGAGACATAAACTAGCAAGGATGTGAAAGGCTATGTTGAAAAAGGTATAGCCGGTCCATGCGACACTTTGCAACGAAGAAATAGCAAGCATCGGTAATGGGGTCCTTCGATCTCGTTTGACGCAGTCAAACGAAATGGAGAACTTACTGTAATATGAAATAACAATCCTACATTACGGCCCCGCCACGGTGGTCTAGTGGCTATGGTACTCGGCTGCTGATCAGAAGGTCGCGGGATCGAATCCCGGCCGCAGCGGCTGCATTTCGATGGAGGCGAAATGTTGAGGCCCATGTGTCAGTGCAGGTTAAAGAACCCCAGGTGGTCGAAATTTCCGGAGCCCTCCACTACGGCGTCTCTCATTATCAAAGCTGGTTTTGTGGCGTAAAACCTTAGAATCAATCAATCTTAAATTACGACGCCAGGCGTGCGGGCCTGCGACGGTTGCTTTAAACGATAAGTAGTGTTCATAAGAGCCTTTGGATATATTAGTATGTAAGTACAAGAAGCACAGAGTGAGTCAGCTCTTTCTGCGACTGATAACTTCACATTTTTAACGTGCACGCAAAGCGCATGTCTATGAACACGAGTTTACTGGATCTCCTTCTTTTTTTTACACTGTGTAATCGTGAGAACTAATGGGCAGAGCACAAATTTATTCAATGTTCACGCTCGGGGTATCAACCCTGCCTAGGCGCTATTTATAACATTATTTTTTGGAGTTCTAAAAATCCTAGATTGAATATGGCCAGAATTCTTTTTCGTACGTGCGCAGTCATAATCAATTGTTGCATTTGTTAACATAATGTGTTCTTAAAATTTTAAGTTTTGCAAACGACACTTGGAACAAGCCGTTTGAATCTGTTTAAATCCGCGGATCTGCGTTTGAGGCCGTTAGCCCTTTGAATGTAGGAGCGGGAACATTGAGAAAGTCTACGACCAAACCGTCATGTCGGGAGTTATCCGAACAGCCACATACCGCACCTTCAGTTATCAACCCAGATATCTTCAGCCATCTCCAGTTATCTCCAGTTATCAGCCAATAATAGCTGGCTCCAACAACTTCTTGTAGGTAGTTCTGTACTCTCGAACAGCGAAGGAATTAATTGGATGCGCTGTCATATTTTCTCCAGTACGCTGTTTTTAATTAGACTTATAGGTGAAC
This sequence comes from Hyalomma asiaticum, assembly GCA_013339685.2. NCBI lineage: Eukaryota > Metazoa > Arthropoda > Arachnida > Ixodida > Ixodidae > Hyalomma > Hyalomma asiaticum. The sequence continues at coordinate 34,064,993 of CM023489.1, forward strand.
GTCAAAGAATCCCAGGTGTTCGACATTACTTCGTAGCAGCTGGGGTGTGCCTTATTGTCATAGCTGGTTTGGCCCGTAAACGCCCGTCAATAATAATAATAATAATAATAATATTATTATTATTATTATTATTATTATTATTATTATTATTATCGATAAACAGAAGAACATATTCAGACAGGAACACGGCTATAGCGCCACAGTCCTTATGCAAGACTGCCTCAATGAGAGCAAAATTAATTATGCAAGAATGGCAAACAGGTCAGTACACACTAAAGCGTGCTCTCGCCTGTCACCTGTTCAGTTTACAGAGGCAACTGCAGACCTCCGTGTTTGCGTGTCAGCTTACTGGGCGCGTACATGCATGCCTGTGTACGCAGGACGCCCCATAAACGAGACAAAGTGTAATGACTGTTCTGCATATCACTGCCCTTATTTTTTAAAAAAAGTGGAAAGAATAGCGGTGTTCTTCATTTCCATTTTGAAACGCAGCTCTTGAGACGAGTATATACATCTCTGTTGATGAAAAATTTCATCTACGATAGCTGCCCGGTAAAAAAAATGGACGCCTGTTGGTTTGTATATTTCCAGTGTTTGCCTGAAACGCGAGAAATGTAAATTTATCAGAACGCATGACGCCTGCTGCGGAGTATACTTTTTTTTCGCATAACGGGACTTCGCCCAATTCCCACTGCCGGCTTGTTATTTATGCACGGCTGCTCCGACGTTCTTGGAATACAAAAACATAAACATGCTCAAACGCGTGATAAAGATGTCATCCGGAGAATCGCCATTCTTTGCGGCGTGGTATTGACTGTACGCCATTTTATCGCAGTGCTGCTTTGTCCCATCTCGTCTTCGTCGCATTCTCTGCATGTACACGTGCATGCGAGCCTGCGTGAGGACGAGTGCGCGGACAAGCTGGCGTGCGTACGTAAGTATACGTACGTGAGTGCGCGCATGCCTGCGTACGTGCAAATGTGTCTGCGTACGAATGTGCTTTCTTGAAAATGTCTATGTTCTGACGTATGTGCATGTGAACGCGTATTTGTGCCAACGTAGGTTTTCCGAAACAAGCTGCTAACGTACGCAAGCTAACGCATGTTAGCGTGCGTGAGGGCGAATGCGCGGGCAAGCTGGCGTACGTACGTAAGCATACGTACGTGAGTGCGTGTGTGCCTGCGTACGTGCAAATGTGTGCACGTACGAATGTGCGTTCTTGTAAATGTGAGTACGTTCTATATGAGCGTGTGAACGCGTACATGTGCCAATGTGGGTTTTTGCAAAGAAGCTGATAACGTACGCAAGCTAACGCATGTTAGCTTGCGTACGTTTGTTAACGCTAATGCATTTAGACTGGAGCACGTTAGCTTGCGTAACGTACACACGCGTTCCCGCGAACGCGCGTTCTTGCGAACGTTCCTACTTGCTGACGCATATGTATGTGTGAATGTGTGTGCACACGAATGCGCGTACTTGCAAACTTTTGTATATTCGACAACAGATGTAAATGTCAACGTGTGCGCGTAGGAACCTGCAGTGCTGCAAACGTGCTTAGGGGCTTATCTATGCGCGTGTTTACGCATGTGCATACACGAATGTGTGTTCTTGCGAGCGCCTGCACGCGCTAACGTGTGTGCGTACAAACTGGCGTTCTTGCAAACGTGGGAACGTGGTAACGTGTGTGTGTGCGTGCATGCGAACGTGCTGCATTCATGCAGCTTCAGTAGGTCTAAGAGTGTGTCGCGTGCTATACTACAGACGATAAATCGCGCCTGTAATTAAGAACGCCCCCGATGTGCTGGCGTGTCTACTTTAAAGCCGATAGTCTTTCTTGGGATTTTTGAAAATTTTCGTCTGTCTGCTTGTCTGTCTCTCACACGATTCAGCCACCCGGCCAACGTTTAAGCACTTGCCTAACGCCCTGCCATCTTGAACTGGCAGCTGCGTTCATGCTTGTGAACACAGCCGATCAAAAAGCAAATATTACGAATATCTGAGGCGCAACATCAATACGTAAGTATTAGGTGGTGTGTTCCATTACTAGAAAATACGTAGATACGTAATTCTAAAGACCCTAGTGTTTCTTAGACTGCGCTAAAAATGCGACGCCATGCACGAAAAAGGCCTCTGCCGACGATTTGGTGCTGCCATCTGGCAGTTGCCCAGGGATTCTGCACAAGCTCATGTTTCCCGACGGCGCTGCCAGATGGCGTCCATATATTACGCAGCGTAGTACGGCCGGCAGAAGACTATCGTAATTCGACGACATTTGCAGCGAAGCACAGCAGATATGCGGCCATTTTTTCAGGTACTGCGTATAAATTGTGCCACAGTTTACATTAGGAAACGATTTGCACGAACGAATGTATTTCGTGCACGATAAAGCTTGATAGGACGCACTCGAGTACTTTTTGCGCGTACATTCATACTATGTGTGCATTCGTGAGGTAGCAACGAGGCGATGCGCTAGTGCCGCATTGACAGTGCTTGACACAACATTGGTTCGCAGCGAGAATTTGGCTGAGCATTTCCATTGGAAATGCAACTCCTCGCTTTCGAAGCTACCAGACAACTAATTGTAGTCGTTAGTTGTCCAGATGTCCTGGTTCCGTGCTCACTAAGTTCTTGCAATTTTATTGACGGTCTTGCTAGCGCTAAATTTGAGCACTGATTAGAAACGGCGGCAGGGGGGGGGGGGGGGGGGACTATCGGGCTACATATTGTTCCAGCGTCTGAGATCAGCACTTGGAAAAATGACTTTGCTGTGCGCTTGACTAATGCTTTCAAGAGGAACAGCTCCGAATACAATTTACCAACTGGCACAGCTTTGTTTAATTTATGCTGTATTTTGGAGATGAGAAACTCCAACAAATGCGTTTCACGGGTCTTCCAAGGTAAAAGCTTTGAGCAAGCCTGTTGTTAAACAAACCACGCTCGGTTAACTGATTGTTTAGTTTATTAATATCTACTGTTTCAGAAGTTTGGCACATTCGATGTTCCGCGGTGTCTGGTCCATTCGGCGTTGAAAGATACGGCGTGCATTATGTTCTTGGAATTCGAAATATTTTCGCCCGTCTCGTGTTTCTAAACGTGCAACAATGCTTACCAAACTAGCCTCAGGTAAACATGAGGCACAATAGGTCTAGTTTTTTGAAAACCACGCCCTTGGGCGCCGAAGGCGAATTCAGTGAAGCGTGAGGTATTCTTTCCTTTTTTTTTTTCTTAGAAAAGCCACAGGGAAGTTTCGATTGTACCTCGGCTAGGTTGCACACGTTCCACTTTTCCAAAACTTATTCCTTTCATTATACATCACACAAATACTGGAGAAAGGAAACGGGATTTGCCACGTTGCACCTCGGTACAACAACAAAACATCCTACGTAACTAATACGTCACCGCAAAACAACCAACGAAATCACAGCAACGCGCATTATTCGCTTTCCTTTCTCGCGTCATCATCGCAACGCCCTGTAACAGCTGCTACCTTGCCCGCTATTTTCAGCCAACCCTAAGGAACCATACCTTTACGCATCATGATCGCGCGTCATTTAAATGCGATCATTCGTCTCAAGCGATCCATAAACGCTCCTCGCTATAGCCCCGATCCTCAATCGAACTGGCTGCGCCTGCAGTGAGTCTGGCTGATTCTCAAGGAAGCACCGTGCTTCTGGCGTTGAAAGGCCTCTCCTTTTTTTATTTTTCTTTGGCTTGCTATTCCTAAGCCGGCTTTCAGTTTGATTTTTTTCCCCTTCCATGCCCGAGCAGGTCCTCAAGGCAATGCAAGTTGTTTTCGGCTCGTGACTCTTTAATAAGGCTATCGAACGGGAGCGAAGAAACAAGACTAGCGGAAGCGAAGGTGGTGAAAGATTCACTGCTGTGTTTCGGATGCATCGTTAAGGCAGTGGCTGAATGTTTTTTTTTTTTTCGTAGGTGCTTCACACTTTGCGCTGCCTTGGGAAGGAAGAGGCGAAAAACAATGAGAACGAGAATTCCGACGGGCTTGTAGTCGCCGGGATATCGGCAGAAAGGCGCCAGACACCTAATCGATACGCAGCTGAGCGTCATATATTAGTGGTGTATAGAGGAGCGTCGGAATCTTCCGTGCGTGGGCATGATCAGAGTGGGATGCGTGCGCCTGGATATTGTACGCGGCGTAGTGCTACGGCGTGTCTTCGGTGGGAAGGAAAGAAAAGGAGGGGGGGGGGGGGGGCTTTTCTGGGTGGATAAACGGAACGTTGAGGACGTGGTGGCGGATCCACGCGGTGCCGGAAAGAGCGACTTCCGGATGTGGGTCGTTACGGAAATAAAAGAAAACCTGGAAAAATGAAAGTCTTATCAGTACGTTAAGTTTAGGGTGGTACTTGGCAGACACTATGTCAGAGCGTACTAAACGTACGCTCTGACATAGTGTAGTACAGACATAGTACAGAAAACAAGGTAATTTCGGCGCCAGGGTTTATCAATCAAAATTGTTTAAAAGGTGGTAGGTGAGCGCCGCATAGGATGCATATGCGCGAATGAGCAATAGGAATTAATTAATTAATTAATTACATAGACAGCGTCTGGTTAGCACCTGCATTTCATAAGTCGGCATGATCCAGTCCAGCTAAGTTAAGCTCCAGTAAGCCAAAAGTCCACTAAACGCAAGGGGCTAGCATCAATCAAAACCCTTAAGTGATCATTAAAGTCATATCTACAAATTTCCTAAAAAAAGGAATGTGTGAGAGGCTCTACTGGTTTAGAAAACCTATAGCCTTCACGCAGCGAAAAACTGGCAGCACATTTGCGCGGTTCGGCACCGCCAAGGCGCCAGAACTTCAGTTATGGCCCGCTTGGGCAAAGCCATGACGTGTAGTAAGTGCGAAGAAATGAAACCCATAAGATGTGTAAAAGGGTGCGCTTAGACAAATGACTAAATTCTTTTATTTAGCTCCACGTGGCATCGACGTGGTGATCCACGTCAGAGCGATCCTTGCGGCGCAGAGTGAACTAGGCACATTTGAAATACGCAGGACGTAAAGACTCAAGATGTCGCGCCTAACAACAAAAACGCTTGTAAATGTAGCTTCAAGACTTGAATACACACAACAAATAACAAAAAATTCACAGCATATCCACGAGGTGAATGATAATGAAGGAGCTTGATCGAGAGGTTAAATCCAGTAAACCACAAATACTCTGTACATCTGCTCAATTACCATCATATAAAGACGTGACACGAGAGTTGTGTCACGTGGCCCCAGCCGCTTCGAGGTCCGCTTGTCGACGCTTCTGCTTCGCGGGCTCTCAGATCGGGATCCGCTTGTCCTTGCGCCCGCTTCTCTTCGGCCTCGCGGGCCCGTGCCGCTTCCGGGTCCGCTTCTCGGTGAGCCCGTGCTGCTTCGGCTGCGCAAGCCCTCGCCGCTGCCGCCGCCTCGGTGCTGGTAGTGGCTTTTGCTTGCTGCCAGCGCTGGCGTCTCTCTTCGGCCTCGCGAGCTCTCATCGCAGGGTCTTGCATTGGCGGCGAGCCCGCGCTGGAGCTACCTTGCGTGCTCCTCACCGCCCCTGCCTTGGCTTCCTGGGCCCTCTAGCGGTCATCTATCTAACTAGAGCATGCGCGGAGCGAGCGCCGCCTTGAGCGGCGGCGCGCCATCTAGTGAGCGCTCTTGAAATCACAGGAGAGCACAGCTGTGCCTCTAGCGGCAGCAATGAGAACTACTGGCTACGGCGCGACGGACAAGAGGCCAGCAAAAGGAGCAAGCTTCTAAAATATACGGGTCGCGTACGATTGATTCCACGAGTGATTGGAAGAGCCAGTGAGCCGTGTTCGCCCGTGTGGTGTAAAAAATTAAGGCCTCACTAGAAGCTATCTTCGAAGGAAAAAAAAGAAAGCTCTAGTGTTCGTAGCCTCCTGGCAAGGCTCGCCTGCGTGAATAACCGTTCTGGTGGGTCGCGAAACAGCGCCCGTTCGCGTTTAGGCCCACAGCGTTTAAGGCCTCATTTGCAGCGCCTTTGATCTCAAGGTCTCGCAGCTGCCAGACCCTAGCATTTTTTTTTCGTAAATTTTATCATGGAAGAGTGCGCGCTGCATGATTTATCGTTTGAACTCTCCCATGACTGTCATCTATACTGGAAGCGAGCACTCTTCCACGACGTTTCCTGTTAGCGTCAGAGCACGGTGCAAAAAAGAAAAGAAATCCCTCGGTATGTTAGCGTATACGGTGAACTTAAGTAACGCATTTCGTAATCTTTTTTTTTCTCTCATCTTCTTCGTCGTCACGGAAGACATTGCACGCGGAGAATCTTTCGCTGACGAGGCATGTAGAGAAAAAAAAGGGCGGCGATCAAGCACCGGGGCGTCGCAGTTCTTTCCCGCGTCACTGGATCATTACGCTCGAAAAATGTCCTTTGGAACGCAGCCAGCGTCGAGCTAAGGCGCCAGCCCCAGCCGTTTCCAACGCTTTTGTTTCTCCTTATAAGGAAAAAGAAAAAAAATGAGGGCCACCAAGAGCACGTGACGTGAGCACTCTGCGTGCTCGGCACCGCGGTTTCAAAGAGAAACCAGATCAAAGCCGCGCAGCTTGCTTTTGGCGCCGTTTCAAAGACATTTCCGCGATGGTGGCTCGAAGGCGATAAATTCATGGTTACTCTAAAGAGAGCCTGGTGGGCTGGCGGTGGAAGAAGTGGGGGCGGGGGGGGGGCGGAAATTAATTAACTTTCCGCAAAGGGGAAGCCATGCGTCGGACGTCAATGCGGAAACAGAGGGCCCTTCTCGGGCACAGAAACCGGAAGAAGCCAGTTAGACCCTCCCTTGCTGTCCCAACAGCGCGTCTTTGGGCCTGATGTGATCAGGCAATTTGTGTCGCTCGAAAGCTGGGCGCTGTGAGGCGCCGCTGCCTCCATTAGGCTTCGCATTTGTCAAAGGGATATGAGTGGGTGTTGGCAGTAGGCTTACGAGCACGACACGTGTCGGTGGGTTTTCTCTATATTTTTTTGTGAAGGTTACCCGCCACTGATTGATCGTACGATGCCAGTCATCTTGTACGTCACTAGCATTGTGAGCGTTACTATATGGATTGCTCTAACGCCATTGCTAGATGAAGCATTGCTAGATGAAGTGTGAGTTAACATGCACTGGCTAGGACTTGGAGGCAGTTACGCTTCCTTCAGCATACTACACGAGCGCAAGAGCAATGATTAAAAACTGTCACATCGCTATCTCAATTTGCATGTTTTCATATTAAATTTCATCTTTTCGGTTCCTATTAGAGGCCCCGCGACGTTTCACATAAAATGTGACATTCTGAATAAAACATAATTTTTTAAAAGAAAATCCGACCGACATACCAAATGACTGAGAATAGCCGTTTGATTGAGGTGAAGAATTCACTCACTCACTCACTCACTCACTCACTCACTCACTCACTCACTCACTCACTCACTCACTCACTCACTCACTCACTCACTCACTCACTCACTCACTCACTCACTCACTCACTCACTCTAAGTAGTGACCTGAGGAAAACAAAACAGGGCAGGCATCCCTTTTACAACTTCCGGTTTGCTGCCCAACATTTTGAAGTTCAGAAGCGCATTTCCGAAACATAAAACTCGGGGATAGGTACTGAACTACATACAGCCGTACGAGCACACGACAAACAATAGAGCGGTTAGGGACGTATGTCGTAAACCTATACCGTTAAGAGTACACTCTAAAGGGTATCCCACGCCATGTTTTATTGCCTCTAGACTGACAATCGGCCAGGCCACTGCGTTGGCGTGTGATGCCGGCAGAGGTTATTAATGTCAGGATTGACTCGCCGCGCTACCAGTTCTTTATAGTTACCCTTTTTTCCCTCCATTGCACGCGCTAGACTTACAGCGAAGAGGGATCAGTGGTCTGGTTTGTGTTGTCTTCTAAAGGTCACGCAGCAGGCCTTTTTTAATATCGCTGACGTAGTATTGACTGACTCGTCTAAATCTACGCTCAAGAGAGCGGCTGACGAGCCACTAACGGGCACGAGCTCATTGGGTGAACTATATACGGTGGGTACCTTACTCCCTTGAGCAGTTCTGTCTTGACATTTACGCTGTCTGGGAAAGCTTCCTCTTTGCGATTCGAGAGGAGGCACGTAGACACAATCCAAACTTTGGTAGAGGATGTTGTGCCCTTTACAATTACAAAAAGGACATGTTCGTCACAAAATTTTATTTTGGCTTACAGTAACGGCGTTTTGTTTGCGGACACTGCGAAGTTTCATTGTGCCGGTTGCACAGGTGGTTAAGATGCTCGGCTGATGACGTGAAAGAGGTGGGTTTGATCCATCCCGGTGGCATTTTGATGGAGAGGAAAAAGTTAGAGATCCCTGTACTGCGCCATCTCGGTGTACCTTAAGTTAGCACCCCCCACCCCTCCCGGTCGAAATTTTGGGAGCCTCGCAGTGCCATTGTCATTTTGAGAGTTAAAGCCTCCAAAATTAATTAATTCCCTATTGAAAATCTGCTCGCCCATCACCATCATCCACCATAACCACCATTGGCATGGTGGGTTTTGTGGTGGACATGGTGGTTACATGGTCGTTACATGGTGGGTGACATTTTGTGCTTCATTAAATGCACACCTAATTGGCTGAACGCGCCCCATCCTCTTTTACCCCTGCGCCCAGTTACGTCGCAGTTATGGCGACGCAAATAAAGCATGAAATCACAACAGCAAACGAACATTGAAGGTTCCTTCTCTTAATCAGAGAAGGCGCCTACCTTGTACATTACTCTCGTTTTCTGTGCTTTTTTTGTCCACACAACAGTAAACAACTGTACGGAGGTGCATGAGAGGCCTGGACCGGCTCAGCCAAATAAATGTGCATTCAGCGAGGCACATAACATCAATCACCATCTAACCACCATGTCCACCATAAAAACCACCATTGAGTTGGTGGTTATGGTGTATTATGGTGATGGGTGGCAGGCGGATTTTCAATAGGGTTATATCTTTACTACTACAAGTCACGTGCCTAGCTTATGACTGACCTTATTAGTAGCAGTTATCAGAGATGACTGTACTACTGTGCCCGAAGCAGGAGCTGGAAAGCAAAATTTTAAAGAGGTGTTGGAGCGAAATGATCAGTTATCAAATCGTTTTCTGCCTGTTTGCTGTCGCATCACAAATTATGCCTTCTAATGTTGACCCACTGTTCGTAAAGGTCAGAGAGAGGCGCCAACTTTACACACGACACAAATTTGGGTACCTCTTGCCTGCAATGCACGCTTCGGCGTTGTGGTGGTGTGCACCTGTAGTGAGCTCTACTAATTTAGATGGAACTATTACTTTGTGCACACTCTGAGAGCAGGCTGACTAGGTGGTAAGCGAGCTCAGGGCAATTAAAACGCTATTGGTTGGCCTTTAAAGACATGTCCTATACACGATATTGTAATGAGAATTTGTGTGGTTGGAAACGAGCTCCACGAGCACCACGGCAGAGTGACCTTTAAGTGCAAAAGTGAGCAAAGCCCTGTCACACACCTTTCAAATCTAGAAAACTTCGTCGCCTGAAACAAAACAAAAGTAATGTACGCTTTAAACTGAACTTACGCCACTGTGGAAGTTAATAAATGGCGTTCCGGGTCACAATTGTTACCTTCTTCGTTCGAACGAATGGGCAGTGTTTGCGTATGCCTTACCTATAGGACAGCATGGACACTACGTACACTCGTTGGTACACGTAGCCGTTCTCTGAGGCACGGCGTGGCAGCGAAAAAAAAAATAATGTGCCTCAGTCCTGCTTGGCACTTAAGCCTTGTTCGGACACACGCCTATATTTTATAGCCGGTCAAAGCATTTCAGGCAGAACCGACCTAGCCTGTCGATGTAGATGGGACAGCACAGCGACAGAGCACTGACAATCAGCGCAGGATAGGTGTGTCTATCCAACATATTGCCCGCTCTTACCATCATTGAGCTAACCCTAGCCAACAGTAGCCATCAGTTAGCCGAGAAATTCGAGTAAGCTTATTAAATTTCGTGTTTATGCGTGGAACGAGATAGTGTCACTGTGCTACGTTCGCAAAGAATACCATGCGAGAGTGGCGGCACCTCGCAGTGAAGCGGGCAAATGCTTACTGCTTGAGGAGGCGGCCTTGATCAGAACTCGCTGGAGCCTGTGCCCGCTAGTTATTGTCGCATGCGTAAGACCGTAGTTACTACATGCAAGGATGGATAGAGCACGAGAAAAGATAGAAGTGCGCACACATTTTTTTCTTCTCTTGCCCTAGAATCACTACTCCAGACGATACCCCGTTTTCTCAGTGTGAGCTGCCAAGCTGTCGTGACTTCTTATATGCACATTCTATATATATATATATATATATATATATATATATATATATATATATATATATATATATATATATATATATATATATAAGTTGTCGTGACTCTAATCCAGACCTAACCGAAATTTTATTTCAAGCTCAACTACTTTGTTTTGATTAAATTGAAAACCGGTCCTGCTACTATACGAGTAAATACGGTACGCCAGGGCACTAGAAACTGCCGTTCCCAATAGCACGGTGAGGGAATGAAAGAGGGTTGCTTTATGCTTCGTCAAAATAAAAAGGTTGGTATTCACCGTTGCTATTCCATTAAAGTTCTCGCCTATTGAAGGGTGCCACGCAGTGTGACGGTCTTGTCACTTCCTCGTGTTTTCTTTTCTTTCTTTTTCCGGGCAAGACGCCAGAGCATCTGCATCTCTGGAATTGCGCCGCGGTCGTTCGAAACTGCGTGCAGGCTGGCGACGCGGCGACAATGGAGAATGCATCACTGATCGCCCGCCGTTTCGAGATCGACCGGAGGGAGGGATGGGGGGGGTTAGGAAATGGTAATTCAAGCCGCCTCAGCGCGAAGTCTGTGCAGGAACGCTGTCGTTAGCATTCCCATTCTTCGGCGATGCTGCTCCAAAGCGATCGCCTGTTTGGTAGCACTAATGAGCCGCTGACTTTCGGGGAACGCATTCTCCACGCGCGGCGCGCCTTGTCCCAGATTGGCTTTTCTGCAGCACGCGCGAGGAACCATGCAGTGAAGCCCGAAACGCTCGGGTGATGGCGGAAGGGAGACCTTCTCGGAATGAGCCCTTTGCGAATATATAATGGCCAGCTTGCAACAAATGACACGGATACCCGAATGTCATTGATGCCGCGGCGACGGGACGATTTCGGCAACCGGCGCGCTTCTTGTCTGCGGAACGACGTCGGCAGCGACCTCGCGAAGTTAGGGCGGGGATGATGTGGTGTAGCGTTTCGTAATCGACATACTCTGATCCATCTCATCTCATCGTATGGTTCACTATCGAATTCCTGTCCTTATTATTCTTCAACCATCCCCATCCCCTTGTGCAGGTAGCGTACCTGTTGTCCTATGCTGGTTAACCTCCCTGTCTTTCCCTCTTTATTATTTCATTCTTTCCTGCCCTCATCATACATGAGTAAAAGCGATAGTGCACCGTTGCAGTAGCTCACATTGAACAAATATCGATGCAAGAACGCGCAAGTTCTTGACGTGAACGTCATTATTACCTGAACCTTAGAGCGATGAAAGCAACGTTGCATTTCATGAATGCTATCTATCTATCTATCTATCTATCTATCTATCTATCTATCTATCTATCTATCTATCTATCTATCTATCTATCTATCTATCTATCTATCTATCTATCTATCTATCTATCTATCTATCTATCTATCTATCTGCGCAAGGAAGGCTTTTAAACGTATCCCGCTTCCCTATTTTTCTCACTTTACGGTACTGTGCAGTCTGTCTTCACCAACTTGAGAAAAGCAATAAAAAGTTCCGTGTGTGCGGAAACAGCGACTTTGTGTGGCACATGGCACGATACTGACGCCTTCATGAAGAAGCGCGAGAAATGGAGTTGAGCGGCGCAGCCCCTTTTAGTGCGCTTGTGATGTTGCCTTCATAGCAACACATGCTTCGCCACAAGTTTATTCTTATTGCTGCGGTGCACGCTTTACAGGAGAAACACGAACGGACTTGAGTGCGAAGGATTTCTTGGCGTACTTGAGTAAGATTGACCGCATCTATCTATCTATCTATCTATCTATCTATCTATCTATCTATCTATCTATCTATCTATCTATCTATCTATCTATCTATCTATCTATCTATCTATCTGTGCAGCTAGCTTTTCAAGTGTCTCGGAATGGCGCTTCCATCGTAAAAATTAGGGCGAGTTGGTGATGTATGATAAAACTCAGCGCTAGAAACGAGAGGAAGAGCGCCTTGTTCTTCTCTGTTCTTGTGCTTCATATCTTTCCTTGCCCTGTGGTTCATCAGGCGCTGGCATTCCTGGTTAATTTTTCTGCCATATACGGGTTGTCTTCTGTGTAGTGACGTTGCCTTCCATCGCACCTTTGTGCTATTTCACCTAAATACCAATATTTTCCTGCATTGCTCTCCCTTGTGAGCATTAACTCACGACTAAAGACGCCTAGCGTACTAAATCAACGCGATAAGAGCATTCCTTTGTCCCGCACGCAGAACAATAAGCGTCGCCCTTGAAATTCTCGGGGCAGAAAGGAACCGCTTCGTTACCCCGCAGCCATAAAAAAAAACCTCCAGTGGACAATAAGTGAGAAGTAAATAAATAAATAAACGCGCACTGAACGGCGTCCGCGACATTTTAGAGGAACGTGAATAGCCGCACGCCGGTAAAAGGCCCTCGTTGAATCAATAAATGAACCCGGCTGCGTCGAGAAAAGGTATACGAAATAAAAACAGTTCCCCGACATTTTTCTTCGCAAAAGGAAAGAAGAAATAATAAGAAAATAAGAACGTTCGACAGCTTACGAACGCAAAGAACATACGCGTTAGTTCAGGGGCAGGGCGGATCACCACTGCTTCTCCGCACAGCGGACAAGTCTGGCAGCGTAGCCTAGGTAGCAGCGCTACAGTGAAACGAAAAGAGCGAAAGGCGCGTTGCGTGGTCAGCAGCGATTTCTGTCACGTCGACGTGTGTCAGGCGTCCCTGGACAGTTCGCTTCACCTTTAAGCTTCTTCGGTAGTACACCCTTTCCACCTTTACTTTCCCTTCCCACGCAATCCCATCGAGCTACCTCCTCATTGGAATTCACGGGCTCTACGTAGACGTCACGCCCGATAAGTCACGGCTGGTAGCAGTCCGCGGATGCCGCAATCTCGGGAGCACACTTGCAAGGTCCCCGCGAAGGGGCAAGGAGCTCTCGGGGATAAAAGGAGAAACTGCGGGGGAAACCAGGTGGCGGTCTAGGGAAAGAAGGGTAGAAGGATCGTTGTACGTACCTGGGAGATAGCCTGGTAGCGGTTGTGTCTATCCTAGAAATGCTGGAGGCAGAGGGTGAGTTGTCGATAAATCTGTGCCTGTATATAATAGCCCGAATTCCTCCCCGCATCCGCCCCCTCTTCCGCTCTCCCCTGTATCCTCCCTTCTCTGCTCAGCTTCGCAGTACGAGGAGAAGCACCTGCGCTCGTAGAGCTTCGCCGGGCGACACGGCGATCACTTTAAGACTGCTGCCGTAAACGGCACCCAGCTCTGGAACGCAAAAAAAAGTCCATCTAAGGAGCTCGTCGGCTCGAGAGCGGCTCTAGTCTGCCATTAGTGTTCGCGCCTGTAGTCTAAGCCTTCTTATGCGAGGAAATAAAAAAATGCACAAGAAAAATGGTTGTAGAGCTCGAGCTCCAGCTGCTCGCTGGCCGCACGGAGTCGCCGACTAATTATACCGCTAAAACGCGGCCCTAATTTTGTTCGCACTGCAAGTATGTTCCGGTAACTTTCGTTTGCTTATTCCCTTAATATTTTCTCGGCGTGAACCAGTATCTCGCGCAGTTTGCGTTTCGGGCGGCCTGTCGCACTACAGTTCGCTTAATTTCAGTCGTTTGCACTGTAGCAGACAACAGTTAAACATAAAGAAAAAGGAAAAAGAAACATAAGCGTATTGGTGTAATTTCTACGAGCGCCACCTTAAAGCATGTTCGCATTCTTTCAGACTGTTTTGCCTACCGCGTTTAATCTCCTTGCTTGTGGGGGGGGGGGGAATGTGATGTAAGTTTTGCACCGTTGACCAAACAAGCGACATATGGGGCCTAATTCCCAAAACTTCTCCTTCGTAAGTGCTTTTTTCCCTTTGGTCAGTTGGCTTCGGTAAGCTCATACCCAGCACGACCACTGGCTGAAATATTGTCTTACGAACAATTATAGCGTAAGATGTGAATATGTATGTATGTATGTATGTATGTATGTATGTATGTATGTATGTATGTATGTATGTATGTATGTATGTATGTATGTATGTATGTATGTATGTATGTATGTATGTATGTATGTATGTATGTATGTACATGTGTGTGTGTGTGTGTTTGCACCCTGATACCTTCTGAGTCTATATAAATGCCCACCATTTTTCCCCTTCAGTGTTGGCAAGCTTCTGTAGTTAAGAACCCTTGTGACACTTATAGAATGACGTCGGCGTTTCCTATGCTGAAAGCAATATAGCCGCGCACATGCACATGCCTTGCTCTAGCCTGCAAACATTCAGCATTCTTTCTGCACCTTACTTTTCGTACGACAGTTCGTGAACAATTTAGGTGTTGTATATTTTCATTAATATGAACAATAACTGACCTGTTATGTAAAGAAAATTATCTCTTAAAATTCACTCTCCCGCACGCGAAACTACAACAGACACCGGAGTACGTAATGTTCTATTTTTTTAACGGAAAATATATTTTGTATTGAGGAGTAGACTGCGAACGCTGAGAAAGCAGCTATGTTGAAGCAAGCGGCTGCATTTCGGGAAAGCGTAACGTCGACACTGAATACCTTAACATTGATTTATTTCACGGGTTTTACGTCCCAAAACTGGGAGATGAATATGAAAGACGCCGTGTAGTGGAGGGCTACGGAAATTTTGACCACCTGGGGTTCTTCAACGTGCGCTGACATGGCGCAGCACACGGGCCTCAACATTTCGCCTCCATCGAAATGCAGCCGCCGCGGCCGGGATTCGATCTCGCGACCCTTGGATCTGCACCCGAGTACCATAGCCACTAGACCACCGTCGCGAGGCAATAATAATAATAATAATAATAATAATAATAATAATAATAATAATAATAATAATAATAATAATAATAATAATAATACTCGGGCTTAACGCGCCAAAACCACTATGCGATTACGAGGCGCACTCCGTGTGGTGAAGGGCCCCGAACATTTTCACCAACTCGGGTTCTTTAAGGGGCACTGAAAACTCGCACTACGCGAGTATCCTTGAATTTTTGCCTCCGTGGAAAATGTGACTCCCGCGGCCGGGATCGAATCCGCATCCTTCAGGTCAGCATCCGAGTGCCACAGAAAGTGGTCGCCGGGTGCAGTGTCCTCATGAAGAGGAGGAAAAACTCTATTGCAATCAACAGAATGATGAGGGATTGCAGTCTTATTCCAGATGACGTTCAGGTTCCTGTGAGCCCTGACGGCACACTCGGCTTGCCGAAGTGCTCTGGGGTTACTCATATGTATCTGAGCTAAGCAGTGCTGTCTCCCATTGCTCTACGTCTTTATAAGCCTTGTTCTGCATAGGTGCTCGAAAGCAAGCACAGATCATTTGGTTGAGGTGAGCCATTTTCGTAAGAACTGTCCTCAAGAGCCAATATTCTTATTGTTTATTTCCTTGTGGGCTTGTACTGTGTGGCCCTATGTCTGCGTGGATGTAAAGAAGCGAACTCGCAGAAAACACGTACTCGGCGCTACAATGACGGTTCGTTTTGTATTCCGGATTTTTTTTTATCTTTACTTCTGATCTCCTTCTTATCTTATATTCTATTCGTTCGGTTTATCTGGCGTGTTTGCATACGCTAAGCTGCCCTTCGCATTACACGCGTTTTCGTTCGACATAATTATGATAAATGGGACGCCGGACGTCCATCAAGTAAAGAGACCGAACTAAAATTTCTCGCTCAAAGAACCTAATCTCGCAGTTCATAGAGACTTCGATGCGAAAGATGAAGAGAAACTTCAGAAGCTGTAAAGGATCGGGTAGGACACGCGCGGCCAATGTACACGGCTAGTCAATTTGTCATCGTTTCAGCCTTCCATACAACGCACTGAGTCGACAAGCACAGTTTTTCTTTAAAGCTGAACCCAAACGCTGACCTTAGGCTATCATTTATCTGAGTCGAGCTCACGAATATAGCTCTACTCCCCCGCGCTATAAGTAACTGCAGAAAGAGAGAAGCTATTCTTCGATACACAAAGGCGGCGGCTCTTATCGATCCGTTCGAACCTAGTGCATTTGCTGGATGGGGAACAGACCGAAAAAGAACTCACGAGAAGCAATTTTCGTGCTTCATCTCAAGCGCTGCTTAAACTTGCGGGGGAGGACTTTTTTCTCTATTGTTATATACTGGATTTCGTCAATGTTGCCGTAATGTTTGCATGGTGTATTTTCGGGAAAATAAGATTTAAGTAACGATGGACATTGTGCCGTTGAGCGAGGTATGTTGCTCCCCTAGTCGTTTCAACGGAGGGATGTCCTTACAGGAAATCTTTTAAATAAAGATTGACGTGTTGACGCTTAGCGAGGCGTGCTGTGTCGTCGTTTGCTTCGAAACATTCGATCTTGTCGCGAGATCACGCAGGGAAGTTGCGGTTCATGGCCGGGGGGGGGGGGGGTTCAGAACTGTGGGAACTGTGGGCTCCACCCACACCCGGAGCCCGCCGAAGGGTCCTGTGGTCGTCCTTTATATTAATAATTGTTCAATTTTTCGAAGCACTTCGTCCAAGATTTTTTTTATTGAACGCTAGCGCTTTTGGTCTGTCCAGTGTCTGGGTATTCAAAGCATTTCACCTTTTCAACTGAACAATTCAACTGCATAAAATATCACCAATGAAAGCTAAAAGCGAAAGCCGTTGACATTGCGCCACTAAGGATGTGTTCTTTTTTTTTTTTTTCAAGTGTGCTTTCGGAACCCTGGTAACGTGCGGTGCACACCCGCATGGAGAGGCGACCTTGAGAATATCGGTTAATGAATTCTTTAGCAACTGTTAACTAAAGTCCTAATCACGCCGATAGTCAATGTCTTATCAATACCCAGCTACAA
This sequence comes from Hyalomma asiaticum, assembly GCA_013339685.2. Taxonomy (NCBI): domain Eukaryota; kingdom Metazoa; phylum Arthropoda; class Arachnida; order Ixodida; family Ixodidae; genus Hyalomma; species Hyalomma asiaticum. The sequence goes on from CM023489.1 coordinate 34,082,121, forward strand.
CTATGGCGAGATTAGGAGTTTTCTGTAGTCATGTGACATTTTTTTTTTGAGACGCCAGCGGCGACGCCCGGCTTTCGACAAGGTCATTGTCCCTTTCTTTCAAGGTCGTCCCTGCTTCAAACACATAAGGCTTTCGCCTTAATAACTTGTGAGGGGTCAAAAAGCCAGCACTCGGATGACCCCACATCTTACTAAATCAGATGGGAGAATAACACCGTGATACAAATGACGCCGCAGAAAAAAGCACATCAACGCTCCGCCTGTATTATTTCTTCACTTTCCCGTGCTAATATAAATAGTCTATGCTAAAATCGACGGTTAGTCAACGCTGACAGCGTACTATAACAGTCCTTGCTGTTAAAAAAACATTACTGTTAAGCGGTTACCATCTCTGGTCAGGAACAGAGGAACAAGTGGAACTAACGACCAGGTAGTGTCTGGCCTTTCCTTAGCCATGCTTACTGCTACTGTTCGCTCACCATAAGCCATGCCGTAAGAAAATCCACAGCCTATGCCATCCATTTTGACGGGTGATAAGCGCAGTAAAGATTACGCGTACTCGCTCTGAACTAGTGCGCGAGGGTGAATAAATCTTGTCTATGGACACTGGTTTACTCCAGTCCACCACAACAACGCCGGAGCACTTTAATAGTCATCATTATCACTTCGAAACTCATACTTGTATGCACGGGACTCGAACAATGGCGCAGAGAAACCTTTTGACATGGCCCGCAGAAATGTTGCAACGTCGGCTGTTCTTCGAGGGAGTAACATGCTGCATGTTGCTGCAGCTTAACGTGCCTGTTCACCGTCCGTTATCGGTGTCCTGTTTTTATCGCGACACAAGGCGCACCATTCGAAGTGTTCAAGCTTTCAGAGCTTTCACTGGAACAGGAGTACAAATACCTGAAACGGTATATTTCGATTTTCGGGGTATCCTCTTCTTCTAGTGTAGGGACAACAGCAACACTGGTTATTGGGTTTTTGCAGGATTAAAATGCCTACGTTTTGCATTCAAATATTGACAAAATAACCGCTTCTGACATGGAGTGGGTCAAGCAAATTATTAAGCCAATGGCTGTCTTCCGCTGCAGTACCGTAATGTCACCGGTTTATAGAAGAGCTCGTGTGACTAAACTCGAAGGCAGCACTGGTAGCGCCCAAACTCAACGCGCAAAGAAAAAACAAAAAAATATTACTCTCTCTCACGAAGAATGAGATATGGTACAACGTAAAATTGTAAGTAATAAACATTCTTTTTCTTTTTAAGTATTGCAATTGCAGTTGCATGGGTATTCCTTGTTTTTTCGTTACACTTTGAGTTAGGCACATATCACTGTGGCCGGCGCCATCGGTAATTTTTTTTCACGACTGAACAATATAATTTTTTACGGAATAGAAGCATGCTCTTTTCCTTTCAAACCAACCGAAAAAAGATTCCGCGCAGTACACTGTCACTATAAAACAATCTCTTGTAGGGCAGGCTGGTGCCTGTTCATTGTAGTTCTGTGCGCTGTAATCCTCCGTGTTCTCTTGTGACATTTTGTGCTTTTTCGCGCCTTAACGCGGTCATAATGAACTGACGCTCTAGTCCTAATTGCTTCACTGTTTGGTGTAGTATCACTCGGCTTAAACAGCCCGCGAGGGACACCCGTATAGTGTTTTTTTTTTAATTCCGCTTCTAGGTAGCCACCGATTTCGTTGATTTCTTTCAGCTTTATGCTAGCTTAAGGCTAATCCATGGTCGTAGAGTCATTAATGAGTCTAAGTGCTGCGATCGCAGCTCTACAGGTGCAATATTTTGCTCGCTTAGTATTAGTGCAGTAGCTGAGGCTAAATTACGTGTGATCGCCATTTTACGTATTGAGACGTGTGACATTCGCACTGATTCCTTGCTTTGCTAAATAATATTTCACTTCCCCGGAAATAGCAAGTAAAACCTTTAATGAGGTTCAGTGCCATCGGCCAACATTATGGCGATTAGAGAATAAAATCAAAATGACCTTGTCCCTTTGCCGCTGTAATTGGTGTGGGCTTCCCCTGTGCAAGAGTATAAGCGCAGTGAAGCACGCTTTACAGTGTATGGACTATCGATGTCTACGTATATTTCGCCACACCGCATACACATATAAATCAACTTTGAGAGAAAGTATGAATTATTTTGCGCCATGTGCCTGATCTTATTGACATATTTGTTATTCCTCAGTTTCTTCGTTCTATTAAATTAGCGCAATAACGATTGTAAACGTTATTTCGAGAAAACAAGGCATAAGCACGCAAATGAGAGAGTTGTTCATTTCGCCAGATTCATCTTTTAGACAGAGCCACTGACAACTGCAGCCGAACCTTCTGCACCCCGCGCAGTGCGTGATCCTAGAGTAAATTCTAGTAGCTTGAGTCAAGGTTTGCGCCAACTTTACATATTAGGCTTTTTTTCGCGTACTTCTGTCTTACAGCGCTGTTACGGACGCATGACTATAGGCAGCATGAGTACACGCACTACAGCTACGTCGCCTCAGTCATCATAGAAGCGCTAGATCGCGCATAAATTTATTTAGAAGGAGCCCATTCAATTTTCAATGCCCTTGTGGTATGTCATAGTGAACTCTTTAATGTCATAGTGACAATAAATAGAAATCAAGATGGTCGGACTTTCCCCCAAAGATTGCCTTAAATTTGTGCGCCACAAACGTGGAGGATGGTGACAGTCTACATGAGATTATGAAGGAAGCAAAAAAAGAATCCTACACGCAGTAACGCCAAGCATAGCAGAATGGAAGTTACATTCGCACCAAAGCGTTTCATGGAGGTCGTTCTATGTTCCTTACGCACTGGACACACACACACACACACACAAACACACACAATTTCTCACTATAAAAAGAAGACAAGCCTCTTCGTCAGAGATGTGCACATGAAGTCTCAGTTAACTACAGCTGACCCTGACGTACGAAGCTCCGAAAACTCGGAAAAAGATTTTTGCCATAGTGTAGAATAAACATCTACCTTTTCGGGCCGCACAGATGTTAGGTGAACATGCTTTTGTTGATGACTCACGTACCTTTAGCTTCCTAAGTGAACGAGGCACTTCAGAAGAACTGCAAATTATTATCCTCTTCCACCGTTTATACAGAAATCACCATCATGAGCCCGTTGACGCCAATTGAAAGGGAAGGGTCTCTACTATAGTAATCCAATTAACATGGTTCTGCGTTCACTTCTACCAATTTATCCCCACAAATTTCTTCTGCCCATCTTACATATACACCTAAATAAGTTTCAAATATCGGTAAGAAGACTGAGGTCTGCGTAAGTGTCGACATCCTGGGGGCTCTGCTCAGGTAAGGACTCGCCAAGGCAATCCAATACTTTGAAGGAAATAATATGTACCACGTGTTTGTTTGGCGCATGATAATCTAAGTTGCTTATGCATCTTTGAACCAATCCAATAAGCCGAAACAACATTCATGACATCCATGTTGCTGTTGCCAGTACGATCGCTGCTTAATGCTCGTTCAAACAATGCAAAACTTTCTAAAATATCAAGGATAGTCTGCTGTGCCCGGTGCCATAGACAAGATCATCACCTGTATTTAAGGAAAAGCACGCTTCGATACTGTGGAGTTTGCAAACCTTTAATTGTACTGCAACATTAATTGGTCGCGAATACAAAACGCTTCAGAGCTTCAATAAAACGTCAAGATGGTTACGTACCACAGATTGCAACCGTAAAGTTCTCTCACGAAATCTAGACAGAGCTTCCTCACTGAAGCCACCTCGGTTTGTTTAGCTATTCGTGCTGTATCGGCCATTTTAACAGCATCTGAACAGCGCCAGCGCCACGTTTATCCTTAGTAACACTACGGTATTCGACCCCTTTCTCTCAGACTCCAATATCGACTTCCCATAGCGGACCGAAGTGCTCACGAAATCACCCCTACGCCCTCTGATCTCCGAAGCCGTGCCGTACTGCGCCTTATCTTCGTCCCACGCCGTCGAAGCCCAAAACATAACGTCGGGTTGAGCTCGCGGGCCGGCATAACTCTTTCCCCGAGCTTATTTTATTCCTCGTTTATTACTATTATTTTTTTATCTTCTCCCATTCAACTCGCTTCCTAATCCTGACGATTTCACCGGAGAGAAAATTAAGCCTCGCTCGGCGTGGGTTGACGGTAGCTCGACAGAGGCCACGGCGAAAAAAAAAAAAAGAAGCGAGTGAAGCACCAGAATCTTCTATTTGCTCAACGTCGCCGGGAAAAGTGCTGTGCACGTCGGCCGAGATAGCGCGCGGTGCATGTTTTCCTGCAGGGAACGGGTGCTCGAAGCTATTTTGTCGTAGTCTTTGTTTGTCAACCGACTTGTGTTTTTCTTCTCTACCTGCACGCTGGCTCCTTGTGTCTTCATAAATTTCATCATCACGATTATTTCCTTTCTTTGAGCTTGAAGAAAGAGATATAAATAGAGCGGGGAGAAAGTGCCTTTCACGAGGTGATCTTAGAAGCTGCTCCATTGTTCTTTCTTCTCCTTATTCTTCGTCTTCTTCTTCTTGAAAAATAAGTTCGAGTGCTGCCGCTGCCTTTATGCTTGCAGGGGTTTTAAAAAAGCTCGCGTAATGGCCTTCTTGAAGTAACTCGTTGAAGTGTCGCAGCAAGAAAATTCAAGATGCTAGATTCTTAATAAGATCTCACGAACTCTCAGAAACCCTTTTCCTGTTTACCTATGACACACTTTTGACAGGGTGCGGCTCGTGATATTTTTTTCCAACTCAACAGTAAGGCACGGCACGTTTTCTCTTACGCGTCTCAAGGACAAACACGAAAACTAAGGATTCTTTCAAGCTTTGCTGAAGTTTGCGAGCGAGAATACAAAACGCGAGATGGGAGGCCGTGTTTTGTAAAACGTGCCGGTGTTGTTTCATTGTTTGCTTGTTGTTGTTCGTTTTGCATGTATGTACATACCTTTGTTTGTGACCCGCGCACTAGGATTAAGCTTTAAATTCTCCCGCTAGTTGCAGTTCTAAGAGATCGTCGAAGAGGTAATGTCTCTGGAACATAAGTTTAGACACGACGAATCGTTACAAGTACTCTTGTCGAAATATATCACCCAGTGCCATATTTATCCTAGAGGATCATTGAAGCTGAAACGCTACAGTGTTATAGGCTGATATTATTATTATTATTATTATTATTATTATTATTATTATTATTATTATTATTATTATTATTATTATTATTGGGTAACTCCACCGTCGCTAATTCCGCCATTTCATGTTAAATAATAGAAAAGAAAATCAAGATAGAAGTTTTGTTAGTTTCATCTTTGAATCCCGCGCCATCACATTGAGGAGATGACGTCAGGATCCCCGTTCCTTTTCTTGTGTATTCTCTCACCTTATTGGCTCGGTCAAATTGTCTGAAACACACCACTTTAAGTCTCCGGCTTCCTTTGAACGCGACGTATATCTCTTTTACCGGTAAATATTCATGTAGGACTTAGCTGGCGCCGTCAAAAATGTATGACGTCAATCCTATTAGCGCGAGAAACTCCGAGCAGGTGTCGCCGCTGGTAGTTTCTTTTTGCGTGCTTTCTAGCTCGCCAAGCGCCTTCTCCTCATGAGAATGGCGCTTTCGTTGATGTCACATGGTAACTTATTCATACGAGAAATATCGTAATTCGCTTCGATGTGCCTCTAAACATTTCTCATTACATCAAACCTCCATCTCCAACTCATCTGTCTTCTTTCGTTGTAGTAATACATCCCTGGACAGAGTGGGTCTCAACGATGTGTGCTTGTGAAGGCGGGAGCGTTGTGTGTCTTACGTCGAGGACACCTTGAAGACTGGCAATGATCTTGTGTGAAACACAGCGTCACCGCGGACGGCACAAACATGTCACGTGATTATAGGAAGCCTTCAAAAGAGCCACAGCATGGCTAGGTAGCTCTATAAGATGTAATTATGGATTGAAAAACTGGTTACGGCGTTAATAATTTGGTAAACACTTATTATAATCTTAAAGGTCCCCGCTCCGACCGGTGTGGTCAAGTACCACAAATGCTTGGGGATGAGAACAATTTGTGGGGTTTAACAACCAAAAACTACAATATGAATGCTTGGGGATCGAAAAAAAACAGAGCAGCGAAAGCGTCGATTGTACGCGATGTCGAAAGTTGTCATCTTTGCTCCCAGGAATATTTCGATATGAGGTCCCCTATAGATTGTGAATGTCGCTTTGTTTCTGTTAAGGTGTTTCTGGAAATTTTGGTGAAATGGAGAATCACTTCATTTTTTGCCACAGTCACGGCTAAAGAAAAGCCTAACTTCCTTCGAAGCATCCGGCCCCTAAATTCTCGTCGCTTCTGCGATATCAAGCAGCGCTTTGAGAAGTGGTCAAGCAATGACACTCCGTGTATAATTGCGCGGTGTCTTCATGCGCGGTGTTTTTCTATCTTCAAGGGAAATTGCTCCTGTTATATAGTTGTGTTCGGCTATGTCTGATTCCCTGTGTTTTTCGTTTTTTTTTATTGGTAAATTTGGGGATCTTGGCGCATTAATAAGGCACTGGCTACCCTTGCCTCCTGAGGGCGGTGAAGGTTCAACACGCATGGTTCGTTGTGCGAAGAAATCCGACATAATCACAATAAGAGTAGGTCCACTAGAATAACATCAAAAAGAAGCACACACACAGAGAGATGATAAATGTTACGAGTATTTTTACCAATGCGAAAAGGAGACATTTCAGCAATGATAATTCCTGTGCCAGGTATTAATAGAAGAAACGCTCCCGACACCGGCCGCTGGGGTCCCATTTCGATGAAATACAAAAATGCTAGAAGCCCATTGCATTTGTGCGATGTCAATGCATGTTAGAAGACCCCGGAAGGTAAATATTTTCGAAACCGTTCACTACGGTGGCAGGCCTCACAATAATATGGTCATTTTCGCGTGTAAAGCTTCTGCAATGTAGCTACATCGTACGCAATGCACTGAACTCACCAGCGCGGTTGCGCGGGCGTGTTTGTGTATGCGATGTCACGCCCCGTATAAATCGCTCGTCCGACACACACGTACTGGCTAAAGAAGTAGTGTTCGCATTTAAAATAGATCGATGGGTGGATTTGTGGGGTTTAACGTCCCAAAACCAGTTCTGATTATGAGAGACGCCGTAGTGGAGGTATCCGGAAATTTTGACCACCTGGGGTTCTTTTCCGTGCACTGACATCGCACAGCACACGGGCCTCAACATTTTGCCACCACCGAAACGCAGCCGCCGCGGCCGGGATTCGATCCCGCGACCTTCGGATCAGCCTCCGAGTGCCACAACCACTATACCACCGTGGCGGGGCATTTAAAATAGATGAGTATGTCGGTGAAATCACATCCGTTTACTGAACAACACAGAAAGATAGCTCATATGGTTACACGCGAACAGAGCGAATCAACTGGATAGGGAAATAAACCTGCATATATAAGCCTGCATGCATATAACCAAGCGGTGTGCGACACGGAAGTCATCAACGTACCACAGCAGGTTTTTACCTCGGGCGCTTTTGAGAATGGTTTTCGGTGAAACGCAACGCACATGTCGGATGGCGTCAGTGCGACCGAGTTTGCATGCAAACGAGAATAGGTGGCGCACTTTGTCAGCTTTGCGGCAGGGCTACCAGCGACGCGAGCAATGTGCCCCACACGGCAATATGTAATGCAACGTCGACAGAGCTGCCTCTCCAACATCGCATTTTTGTTCCCACGTCTTGCGTCGAGCTTCCGGTATCATATTCTCAAGATGAGTTTCTTGACTACGCTATGCTTTAGTCACTGTGCACACCATATTCTCGTTGCCTGCTGCGTTTGCTTCCTTAACTAGTCGGCGCAAACTAGTTGTTCGAGACGAGTTTGGTTTCCCAACTTATATTCTTCTGTTATCTTCGAAGTCGGGTCGTCTTTTTTTTACTTATTTTACATCAATCGACACCTGTTTCGAAGGATGTTGTCGCTTTATTCAAAGCATAAAACTCCCTGTTCTACAAAATGCTCTGTTTTTTTTTCTGAACTGTGTATGCAACTCGATAACAGCGTGGGCTTTTGGGAACCTTAGTAAAAGAAGTTGCTGTGGCTAATATTAAAAAAACCGGCGAGGGGTGTATAGGCCGGCGAAAACATTGTTTGTGTAGAGAATGCTAAAGGCAGCTTCGGGCTTTTTCCTTCTCAAAAGACCTGCGCCGTGCAGCTTGAGCTTCTGTTCAGTGTTACATGTCGCAAGTCATCTATACGGAATTATGTCAGTGGAAGTTGCTCCCTGGACTGAATAATTAGATCACGTGTTATGGTGCTGGCGATTAGGCTAACCACTTCGCATACCACAACCTTCAGGCAGAGTAAAAGTACACGTCGCAGCAAGTACGGTGCAAAAATACACAAAAATACCCCGAAGGCGCAATCACAGCGCCCGAATACGAATACACCAGCCTATGCGCAGTTGAACCAAACGAATCGCACATTCCCAGTTCACCAGAACCTAGCGGAGCACGTTGGACGGTATTTACCTGATAGCTTGAACTTACCCGCTTCAGCAAAACAAGAACCGCCGCTGAACGCCGAGTACACGAGAAACAAACTGAAAAAAGAAAAGTTTCCATCCCAAAAGCACGCCGAAGGAAACTCTCAATCCCAGTCGGCCCCGAATCCGGAATCGCTTCGCTTCGTCGACATATTTCTCGTAGCACACGTGTGCATTACCCACCCCCTCCATATATATATATATATATATATATATATATATATATATATATATATATATATATATATATATATATATATATATATATATAAGGGCAGACAGTAGAGCGAGTCGAACTGCGCAGTCATTTATAATACACGCTGTGCTTCCAGACCGAAAGATGCTGCTCTGCATCATCGCTGGAGCGTTGCTGCGACGACTCTAGAAGTGCGCTTTCTGGCGCCGCGCGCGCTTCGCGCATTTACTTTTTTTCTTTAAGAGGTAGTCACTTTTCACAGCGGTGCTTCGCCGCATTACCGTCGTATTCGCGTTTATGCGTGTCGCGAAGTACGCGATGTTACCTTCGCTCGCAAACAAATAAACAAAGGAGAAGCGAAAACAAGCGAGCAAAGAAGCAAACGTGGAACCTTGAGACATCGGGAAGTTAAGCGTGCAGGAACGGTCGCACCGTGCAGCGATTCATGTTGGCTTCATGTGTGAATATTCAGCCCTCGTTGTGCGTTCAGTGCAGAACTGCTTGCACAACATTCGCGAGTACTGGTATGAGAATACCGGTGTACCATGGATACAAAAAGAAAATCCTGGGTGACAATATGTGTACATAACGGTACATTAGGAGAAAGATTCCCATGAAGCGCCGAAGGATGGGCGATTGCGTGTGCTGGAACGCTGCTGTTGAGAGCATGGTGAAGCCTCGCCACGGTGGACTAGTGGTCATGGCACTCGGCTGCAGATCCGAAGGTCGTGGTATAGAATCCATGCTGCGGCGGCTGCGTTTCGATGGAGGCGAAATGTCGAGGCTCGTGTACTGTGCGATGTCAGCACATCTTAAAGAAACCCAGGTGGTCGAAATTTCAGGATCCCTCCACTATGGCCTTTCTCTCCTTTCTATCTCTTTCAGTCCCTTTACCACACCGTCACGGACGCTTAGCCATGCTCCCGACATAGGATTCAGAAATCAGCGTCCTTTCTTTAACGGAACCACAATCATCACCATCCCCTTTGCAGATGGCTTTCTTCATGTTTCTTTGTCTCTTTCTTTCTTTCATACATTTGCCTTTCTCTATCTCTTACTACAATTTCTTCTTCTTCTTCTTTCTTCTCTCTGTGTCATCTTTCTTTATTTATATATTGCGCAGTTTGCTCCTTTTCCATCCTTACTCTCACGTCACACTTCCTAACCTTCACGTTTTTTCCTCACTACCCATGCTACACTAAGAACTGCTCTGCACACACTCCCACCACTCCTCCTGACTTTCCTTCCCACATACCTTGCTATACTATAACTCTGCATAGCTATGCTATACGATGTTCTATGCTATACTATGCTACTATGTTATCCTATGCTATACCATACTAAACTACTATACTATACCACTATACTCTACTAAACTATGCTAAACTATACTATACTATGTATCCCGGAGGCGGCGGCATTTAGATGGAGGCGAAATGTTGAGGCCCGTGTGATGTGCGATGTCCGTGCACGTTAATGAACCCCAGGTGGTCAGAAAATTTCCGGAGACCTACATCTACGGCGTCTCTCATAATCAGCGCTGGTTTTGGGACGTTAAACCCCACAAATCAATCAATATACTATGTTGGGAGCAGTTGGAAACGCCCCTTTTCGTAGTAGGGCTCAGGGCATGCGCGCCAGAGACCAAGAGAATCTCATGAAAACACCTCCGCCTTTACGTATACTCCGTTTCACTAGTTCAGTGCAGCAGAGCCGAGGCTATGTGGCCATCGAGCGCAGAATTCTTCTGAAGCGACATGATATCCAATTGCTCGGACACGCACCTACAAGCCGCTATTGCCAATAGTGGCCACCCTTCATCCTGTTCCTCTTGCTTCCGATGCTGCGGCTGCCAATACAGCGCCCGCCATTGGCAGATGAGAAGCCGCGGAAGGACACGTTTAACATGTGTTCACCCTCCGGATTGGCCGAAGAGGCCTGTAGCTTCCACAGTGCTGCACGGAACTTCTGAAACATACTATAGGAGCGGGCTGAGGGCATGAGCGCAAGAGAAGAAACCCATACGCGCGACTGCCTCAGAATGGGCAATCTGCACAGAATTGCACGCGCACTGCATGATGAATAGTTTTTGCGAACGCCCCACGGACTTTTGCCGGCTTTAACAGCTACGCTGTTAAAAGAATAAACGCTCACTCTAAGACCAGATAATGGAATTTTTTTTTTCATCCTGTATACGAGGTGCACTTCCCACTAAGCCTGTTAGGTTAGCCTCTTGCAAGGTGACGTTGCACTTAGCGAAGCTAACTTTTCCTTTCAACTCACGCGGCTAATGAACTCCGGGCAGGTCGAACGCGTGCTCAGGTGCCAATTACGGCAACCGCCGCGTATTCAGCGAACTCCCAAAAGGCGTTGATCTGGAGCCCGCCGTCGCTGATTGCGTAATTCAATTTACGTACACTGAACGCTTTGCCACGCAAAATAGGACCCCACATTCATTTGAATACTTGTCCATGTTTGCTTCCGACTATGACTAAAGGGAAAATCGTGAGTAGCGACTGTAGACTTCAGAGCGTGCTAAGATAAGCCGAGGATTCTATAGTTTTCATGGGATATCGTCGTCAGCAACGTGTTATTTTTTTTAATTGGGTGAGCGGTCTTCCATGCGTTACGTGAGCTGAAGCGTAAGAACAAACTGCGCTTCACTGCACTCGTTGCCTTCATACCTATTTACGCCTATTTCGTACCTGTATTTCTTTTATTTAGGCAATTATGCAGGCCAGTGGGGTCCCAGGAATGAGGAGTTAAACAAAGGTCATAAGAAAAACAAAACTTACAAAAATATTCATTAGAAAATGAACAATCATTTCTTATAAGGTCGATTTGTTCAATAGATATTTACAGACATAATGGCAGTGCCTTCTATTTGTCAGTACTGTGAGAGAAAAAATTTCGAGATGTTAGTCCATTATCAGTGAGGAGTTAAACACTTGGGGTGATGATGTCTGGTTATTCTTGTACCTAACGTTCGTACACAAGGAGCAGGATCGAGAGTTTGGCGTTTTAGCAGAAAAAGAATTTCTACCTTAAAACTGAAAGATGCGTGCTTAAGAAAGATTCGACGGAAAAGCTTACCGTAAAAAAGAATGTCTATGCAAGAAAGTCCATTGTGTCAATAAAATACCATCGAATCGTTTAGATTTGATTGGCTAGTATTGTTTTGATTGATTGATTGATTGATTGATTGATTGATTGATTGATTGATTGATTGATGATTGATTGAGGTCTTACATCCCAAAACCACGATATAATTATGAGAGACGCCGTAGTGGAGGTCTCTGGAAATTTTTACCACCAGGGGTTCTTTAACGTGCACTGACATCGCACAGCACATGGGCTTCAACATTTTGTATCTATCGAAATGCAGCCGCCACCGTCGGTATTCGATCCCGCGACCTGTGGATCAGCAGCCAACTGCCACAGCCGCTAGATAACCATGGCGGGGCTAATTATCGTTCTGAAATCATTATAGACGTTAGATAAATTGTGTGTACTTCCTTCAGCTAATGAGAAGAACAAATCGAAACTTCTGACTGAAAATAGAAAGTACAAGATAGAAATCGATGGCGTTTGAGACGTAACAAAAGTGCAATGCATATTGGCAGAAAACACTACGGGGCAACCACTGTACCTGTGTACAGCGCTCCATTGAATCACGCCTACTAATACCAACACCTTTCTAAGGTACGCTTTATATATCAGACGTCGCAAGTAAAAACGCCGAAATGTGTGGTCATGTTGGCCGGAGCATATACCGGGATAAGTCTAATTTTAGAACTCGGACGAGCTGACCTCTCATGGAATATTGCTCTCGGACCAGAATAGGAGGGACACTACCTTAGGCGTATGTTTGACTAAGAGCAGAGGCGGATCATTTTTAGAGCACAAACATAAGTACACGTTGGGATGACCAAAAATACCCCTCAACGTCCGACCCTTGCCTTTGCGTTCAGGGCGGTGTGGATCCTCAGCAGTGGACGTATTGGAGTGATCACTCACCGATGCACTCATTGTGAATTTAGTACGCTGGAAGTAGCCGCAACATGTCAACTGCATGCTTCTGCTACCACTGGAATAATGCAACGAATGGAAGAAAGTGATGGATGAAGAGATACGTTTCAGCGATTCAGCATACTCGAGTGGAGCTGAATGGTTGTTATCGTGAAATTTAATACGGAATAATACGCAAAAGTATGAGTAGTGCCACTGCGCGGGAAGTCGGCAGCCTCTCTGGAGCTGACCTTGCAGGATTTCTCAAAGCGCTGCCCTTTGAATGCCACGGAGAGAGCTGAGAGCATGGTTATTACGAAGAGCAAAAGCTGACCTTACTAAACTAATGTCAATTCGGGAGACGGTGAGTTGCTGCTGATGCGAGAATGGGCTTTGAAAGAGCTCACAAATTTCTGTAAAAAGAAAACTAAATCTGTTAAAGCTTGCGTTAGAGCTGAAAAAAATCCTGCACGTTTCGAATGGATATGTTGATTTCCGTTAGGACTCCTACATGTCTTTTTTTTTTATTCCACTGCCCGCTCTGTGGGTACCGGTATACTTTCAAACTCGGCTAACAGATACGAGCAAACAGGGGAAACACCTTTTTTTTCTCTAGTCACGACATTCAGCAGAACGCACGTTATGTCTAACGTGTCATCTAAGAATTGTTAGTGACAGTTGAAGCGTCGGTTAATTTTTGTTTTTGTCTTCGCTGATGACATTTACATAAGTTTGTGCACACCTCTTCAAAGCATAGAAAAGATATTGAGAACTGCCCATCAGCCGGAAACACCTTAAGGGCATATACTTTTTTTTTGGAAATGTAGGGGGAAAAAATCGAAATCTTCAAGCATTGGTAGAGAGACATTTCAAAGTCCACAGGGCCTAGACACCAGCATCAATTCTTTTGACGTCCTACAGCGTACGGAGCTTCCTAGGGCGGAGGATTTCGATTTTCTTCTTCTTCTTCTTACTCTTCACTCGAGCAAAGGATCCTTCAGAAACGACGCTGACCATCGGTTTCCCCCCAAAACTTCCGTGTCCGAGCAGCTGCCCCCTTTCCGTTCCTTTCTTCCACTCGGGGCGTCCCCTGTTTTGCACTGGATATACCTCCCTCCTTACTTTTTTCGTTCACGTCGACGACAGAACTCATTTCCCGGACCTCGGGCTTTCCGCGCAATTTTGCCTTGCTCCTCGGCTAGAACGGGGGTTGGAGGCACGCGGAGGGTGGAATTCGACCCGTCGCTTCGCCCACCAGTAGAGCCGCTGGCATGTGAGTCTCTGATCGATGCACCTCCGTAATCCCGGCGTCTTCGAGCCGCGCTCTCTTCTCCACCCCTTTTCCTTTTTTTTCCTTTCTCGCCTCGGGGAATGAGCAATTCCAGACAAAGAGTGCACCAAGAACACGCCAAGAGCCCAGCGTGAGCACGCAGAGCACACACCGGTCGCGATTTACCCTGCTTTTTTTTTTCTTTTTTCCCCTTGCATAGCATCTCGGCTTCACGCGGCATCCAAGACACGGTGTTACGAAGTGACTGATGAGGGAGTATGTTGCGCGACAAAGAGCAAGAACGACAGAACAGTGAGAGCGAAACGATCAAGAAATGGGCAGCAGTGCGATAAGAAATGTTTATCATCGGAGACAAAAATCAAAGGTGAGTGATGTGTGGTCCGCAGCGGCACCAAATCTGCAGACATCGAACGTATTGGAGACTCGAACAGGAGATGGTCAGTGCGGGACCGGTGAGCAAATACTCGTGTCGATGACTAGACGTTTGTGTAACGTCGACGTGTTATAACGTCAGGGGAAGCGTGCTTGCTGGGATGGCTATTTTGTCAGCATTTCTGGTTAGGCAGGCGGTACCGAATAGCGAGGTTGTGATCACGCTTACCTTCACGCTGGGGCCGCAGGAAAGGCAATCGGAGCTAGCGTCTACGCTGAGATGACTGGTACACATAGTTGAGCGAGCGCATTATGTGAAGCGTGTATAAGGACAAACGCGACTCATCAAGATACCTCTTATGGACCTGAAGGTCCGAGAAGCCAAGTTGTTTGGGCAGAGGGGTTATAATTAGTGGTCAGCGAGTCGATTGCCTGTCTTTATGTCTATCTAGCTATCTGTGTATCTATCGTGAACTCATAAATAAATAATACAAACTGACTGCGCAGTTTCACTAAATCGTGACTCATACTGTGGAAAACAAGATGTATATGTCAGGCTGAGAAATTTTAGATTAATGAAAAGAAATAGATAAAGAGAATAACACCGTCATAAGGCAGAATGACAAAACGCTTTGCAAACTCTATCCTTGCTCTTGCATGTTTAGTAGACGCAGGTGCCAGTATAACGCAACAGTGAACGAAATCGCATCGTCATTGCTTCCGTCATCACCGTTACTATCAGTACCACACTGTTGCCATCATGAGTACGTCTTGCGGGTGCCTCTGGTCACATAGCCGTATTATGGTGCGTGCGTACAGTGACCGTGCACGTTATGACCAATCACACACTAAGTGCAACAAGGTCATGCAGAAAAATAATATCGCAGAGTTCCCGAGAACGTGTTTGTCATGCTATGAAAACCGTAATCAGGCAGGCTTTACATAATACACGTGAACAATGCTCATTGCTTCCACAGAATGTTGTGCCTCCTCGGTAGGTCAGCTGATTACATACCACGGACGAACTAAATAACGATTGTCAGATAATTTTATTTGGCTGAACGCCTATCAGAAATACTTTTGAATCTCTTATATATAGCGAGCTAAGTATTTTGCTACAAAAACGGAGAAGGCATTACCTTTAGACGGTATTACCTTCAACTCTGTTATGTTAGGCGACCGGGCTGCCATGTCGACCAGAAGAATTACTTTGAGCTGCTGTCATAGAAAAGGCCAGCGAAACTTTCCTATAAACCGTTGTACCGATCAAAGTGACAGGTAACCGACTCGTCGAACTAACAACAAAATTTTAAATGAACTCTACCGTGGTGGTTGTCCAGCTGCACCAAATGTGAACAAAGACCGAGCTGTTCACAAAAACGCGGGCCGAAATTTGTTCACATTTCGGTAGATTACACCTTGAAATGCAAACACCCTAATCTTCTAACCGACACATCACCACGTTATCTTCCAAGAAATTTTTCCTACGGCTAAGTACTGGCAAACCTTTGACTTGTGAAAAGTTGACCGGTCCTTTCCACCTTAAGTGCTATGCTGTGTCCGTAGGTAAGTACCACTGAGCGGAGAGCCGATTATTTCCTTAATCAGTCAACGCAACTTTCAGAGAGTCCATACGAACGGCGTTTATTGTCGCGCCACTACAGCACATAACGCTGTCTGCAGCGGTGTCTTCACCCGATTGCTCATCTGTAATGCACCAAAGTGTCACCCACAGGAGCACCACCACCACCATCGTACACAACGCGACCTGTAGCACGGGCTTCTCCCGAGCGCTTCGCCGCAGTGCACCAAAGTGTCACCACAGAAGCCGGAGAAAGAGGAATAAAAGAAATTGAGCTCGCTTTTCTAACTCATTCCCTAACACAAGTGGGATGAAAGAAAGATCCACACGCTTGGCCTTGAAAAAACATGGCGTCCACGCCAAGACGTTCGCAGTGTCCGTCGTCTGCACTGCAACGTGCCATGCCCACGTCAATCCATCCGGTGCCAAATAAAAAACAAAGCAGCGGCAGACACAAAGGGCCGAGACACAATCCACCCGCCCACGCCGTCTGTAATATTGCGCCTTAGACTAAAGGCGAGGGGCGGCCGGCGGAGCATTGTTACGGGAAACGAACGAAAGAAGGGCACAAAAGGCAGAGAGAAGAAAGAGAAGAACGCGACAGTCAGGCCGGCGCCAACGCGCGCAGCTTACCGTGTGATGTCGTCTTCGCCGCCACATCATCTTGCCTGCCGCCGGCCGTGGGTGTGCAACACGTAGCCGATCCTTACTGCCCCCTACCAAACACATGGGCTTGCGCCGACGACCGCGCGCAACAGACTACCACGGCTGCGCGCTCCTGCCGTCGCCAGCCGGGCCGCCGGGCCAGGGTCGAAGACAGGAGGGGGAGAGAGGAGAAACCCTCTCCTCTCCACCAAGTCCCTCATCCTGTCCTTTCCTCCACGACGTCCTTCCCACCTCCCCCTGGCTCCCGGGTTGATCCTCTCCGAGTCCCACCCTTACTTTCCGAGCTGGGAGAGCTCCATTTCGAGGCTCCTAGGGGGGTGAAGGGTGGTGGGCAAGCCTGAACGAGGGCGAGAGAGAATTTTTTTTCTCTCCCACTCTCTTCGTTTTCTTTTACACGAGCGCGGCGTTCGCGCCCCGGCTCTCTCGTACGAAGGCCAATGCCAGGCCACGGTGCGGCGATCAACACAGTACTGCGCGCGGCCCGCCGACGCTCGCTCCCTTTCTTCTGTCGCACTCTCCGTCTCTGCGGAGAAGTGCTGCGCGCGACGCCCCTGTTGCAACAAGTGCGCTCCAGACTCTCTCCTTTTTTGCTCATCCCCCGTCGCCTCTCTCCGTCGTACTCACACCCCCTCCCACCCCACGTCTCGAACTCTCTCTCTCCTCACTCTGCTCTTTCATTTTTCATATCGCTCTCGCACCTTCTTTTTTTCTCGTATTCCGCGCTCCGAATTAGCGGCACGTCCTAAATGCATAGCAAAACAGCGGATCGTTTGCCTTGTCCCAGCTTCGAGGCGCACGCAGCCAAACACACACGCTCACTGCATCGTATCGTCGCCTTAAAAATACCTCGGCATCTAGCTGGGATCGCTCGTTTTAATCGCGTTACGATGCGATGGCGGCTGGGCGATTTAATCAATTAACGCGCACTTTGCCGTGGTGTGAGCGCCGAGCAACTTGTTGCGCGATTGATTATTGCTTTTCCTCTGCATTGCGGTTTTTTTTAAACGTCAGCCTGGTGCTTTCGTTGTGTGAAGCGACTTCATCTAGCCGCCGCAGTAGGTTGGAACGGCGATACCCATCTACATTCATTATCGTTCTCCCACTTCAAAGCCCAAGTATTTAGCTGTTGAGTAAAACGACTACCTAAATTACTTAAATGTGTGCAAACTGTGTTCATATTTTCTTTCTTTTCGACCCGTGAATTCTTAATTGAATTTTTGGACCAGAAGAGCTGTTGTAGTACCTCCTGAATATCAGTGATATGTAATTTAGATAAGATGTGCTGAATACATCTCGGGGTAGGAGGCAGCCATTTGAGAATATGACCTTTAGATGCAGTTGCTTCAGTGATACTGTGGCGTTTGTAGGCACTTCGTCATTTCGTGAGCGCACGCTGTACTCGGCTGTTGTAGGGTGCTATGTGACGTGTCAGTCACTACCTGTAGTCGTATGGATACTCTTTCGCTACTGTGTTATCAAAGATAAGCAGTGACGTCATGCTGACTGCCTGCGTCATGTTGACGAATACTTTCGCGGTACGCTTATTTCATTATGACGTCATATTAGGCTTAGATGCATGTCTCTCACAGGAATGTCTCAGTCGTACTGCCTAGAAGTCACTTAACATCTTTCTTCTTGAATGTTCTATTTGCTACCGCCTCGGCGTTCGCGACGTATTGCTGGTTGTCATAGGGCGTGGACTCTGAAACATTGGCGCTATTGCTCTTCAGATACGTGATAGTTTGCTAAGGGTTCGCATAGCGTAAGGGAGTGCCACGTTTGCGGCCGTGTCGTTCCATCACGGTGCCCGGCTGAGCTTCTGACGTGTATGAGTTGCTACAGCGCTACGAACCGTGACGCTCAACTGTGACGTCGTTCTTACGTCCCTCGCGTAGGTGACTTTCCCTGTCTAATCAACGTAAGAGCTTCTGCTAACACCAGGAGACGCGCTTATATTGCTTGAGTTCTTAATTAAACGATTGGGAAACACTAGCATATGTATATCTGCACTATCACAAATCCCTGTTGTTCTTTTTAGGGCGAAGCTCCTTATGGCGCAGGCTTGTCTGCCGTAGTTGTCCGTCGTAGCCACTTCATCTTCATCGAACGCTGGCACGCGCTCTTGTGTCACGAGTTCACGCCGGTTCCTCTTCGTCTACTCCGGCATCATTCAGTTTCGGTTTCGTTTCGTATTACATCGCAATAGCCCCAGTTTTAAGTAGTTGTTCACAACTTTTCTGGAAGGTAGAAGATGCGAAACGAATACCACAGTGTTCTAGAGAACTCAGTTGTCTGTCCATACAGCACGAAGCATGGCTAAATTAATCCGGAACTCGGCACGATTTACGATGAACCTCCGCAGCTTCGCCCACTCATCATCATTCACTCCGTGGATATGCGTGGATTTTTTTTAAATACTCTCTTAGCGTGTCTCGTGGTAGTAATACGACCCCTTCTTCTTTATCATTAGCTGCAATGCAGCTCCATTCTGTACTTGCATTTATAAACACCTACTGCACATACCACGAAGTGTTGTAAAAGGTACCGAGAAAAATTGCGGCGTTCTTAGGCGGACGTAATGCTGCCAAGATTGCTACAAGTCCATCAGGCGAAACCATTCTGCTGATAGTAAAAACGGGCAGGTGAATACCCTGCAACAGTAACCCCTATTCGAGGGAGATGAAACGCGACGCTCTAGAGGAAGCACGCTTTTCGAGTTGTATTTGTCATCCTTATCTGTCATGACCATAATGCACCTGCCTCGACTCCGAGATTCGAACTCGTGACCTTAAGCTCTATTTGTGAACGGCACAGTCATCGCTCAACCGCGGCTGCCTTGTTTTTTTTTTTTTTTTCGTATTTCGCTTCGAATACCAGTAGTGCAAATATTAAAGGCTTAACCACTCCGATGTTGCACACAGACCACCTTTCTTTAAATATTCGATTTCTAAATGTCACGTGCTTTAATACTCGTGAAGCAGTAGGTCTTAATGGAACAGACGTGCCGTGCTGAAAAGGTTACCCTTTCTTCAGTGTCCTGTCTCGCTTCGATGGCTTTCACAAAAACGCCCCAATACAAAGTAAAAAAAGTACCGCGGGCTGAAAATGCCAGACGCACACGCGCGTGTACAATGCCTGGCGTGAGATTGATTCGCGTGTTTCACGGAGAGGGAGGTGATGCTAACTTTAGAATATCGCGTGCAGACGCACATATAGCCCAAAGCCTTCCGGTTTATACAGCTGCGTCACATTCCAATTTCACTTTCGGGACGGTTGCCCGACGGCCAATCCGTTATTTGTATCTCCGCTCAAAGAAGTCCCCGTTGTTATGGAATTGTGGGGGCGTGTGGGGAGTTGTAAGTTGGGCGAATCACCGAGCACGGACTGTTGTTTCGACTGACGCCCTGTCGCGTCGCGTCGATCTCTTGCAACGTATAGAGCTGCCCTGCTTAATAATGCTAGGGGGTCACCGTCGTACGATAGTGACAAAACGCACGCGAACATCCAATCTGGCCGCCTTATTATTGGCAGCGGAGACGAGACGGGCCTGGCCGGCAGAAGGCCGTAGCACGTGGGCTCCGTAGGCATGGCAATGTACGTTCGATATATGCGCCTAACAAAAAAAAAAAATCAAGGCAGTTCGACGCCGTGAAAACCAGTGGAACAGCGAAGCTGCTTTTTTTTTCGTTAATCGTGATGTAAGTGGCAATGTTGTCAAGTTACTGGTGTCATGGTGTATCAGTTATGTTAATCATACCTCCTTTCATCAGTATCTAGTGACTGTACGTGGCCCTAACCATTCACTTATACAACTTCTTTCTCATTTCTATTTATTTATTTATTTATTTATTTATTTATTTATTTATTTATTTATTTATTTATTTATTTATTTGTATTTCACCCTATTGAGATGCCGCTACTGCAGCAGACATCAAACCCGTAGCTTCCTGCTGAACTTTCTCTGCACTTTCACTTACATCGGCCTTCGCATAATCTCTATAATGTAACAGTGGACTGACGGCAAGAGTGGATGGATTTTGGCATTGACACGAGTGCAAGAGCGGCCCACTTTTCGTGGCAAAGAGATCATCTGACGCACGGCACAGCCTCTACTTTCGACAGCCCACTGTTAAAGATCCCAAGAGCCCCTAGTCTCTGCTAAAGTGTGGTAAAGGGGAAAGGCAGGATATTTGGTTGTAGAACCCGGGACCAAAGACGTAGGTAGGGTATGTGGAGTTATGTAGTATCTCGTAGTGGCTTTGTCGTTTTAGGGAGAATCCGGACGTGGTGGCATAGTGTCGCACCACCCAGTCAGCACTGAAGTGGCGCAGTACAGCTCAAAACTTCAAATGTATGAACATTGCATGACCAACTATCTCTGCAACGTGTTCTTCTAAGTCAACACCTCAAAACCTTTGCACAACACGTGCGCCGAGAAGTGACCACAACGTACACAGTATGAAGTTGATACGCCATGTATTTTTCTTCATCATAATGACAAATACTTTCATCAAAATAAACAGTCATCACAGATGATTCATCCTCTGCGGTGGTGTAGTCCCCACCGGGTAGTCTACCGGCTATGGCACGCGGCTGCTGATCCGAAGGTCGCGGTATGAAATACCAGCCTCGGTGGCGATATTTTGATGGAGGCGAGATGTTGAGACGCGTGTACTGTGCGATGTCATTGCACGTTAAAGAACCCCAGGTGGTCGAAATTCGCGGCTACCTCCACTATGGTGTCTCTCATTATCATATAGTGGTTTTGGACTTAAAATTTAAGAAATTATTATTTGTCACAGAAAATGTCTGGCAATTTTTTCTACCCTGTAAATGGTGCTTCACGGCACATAGGGTATTGGGCAGGAGAAGTCAACTTGTTTCTGTGAAGTAGTAGTGGAAAATGCATATGCGCGTACGTGCGCGTGAGAGTCCGTCTGCGAGAGCATGTGCACATGTGTAATATGCACTCGTGCACACACTCTCACACAATCTGTAACATGTACTTTGGCTTAGGACAATTCTCCTATGCTCTGTTTCGTTCTAAACGGATTGCTGTGTAGAGCACACGGTGGAGTTATTTGGTTGGGTCATTCCTGTATATCATGAAACAAAGATAATAAGTGCACTACACTAGTAACGTTGATCAATGGACAACTAAACAAAGCAAACAAGAAAACAACCTGGCATTCAAAATTTCATCTTATTAACAAAGATAACACAGCGAACTACCCAGGCAACTAAGGATAAAAGGCTCCTGGAAAGGGTACTTCACCGCGCTTAGGGTATTTACGAGGAGAAGTCAACTCAATTTTATCAGGTGCAATCAGTCAGTGCGCGCGGAGCTGTTCTGTTTGTGTGTCTGTATATATGTGTGCAGTCTCGTACGTATGCACCCATTCAACGATATTTGTGTGCAGTTGTGAGCGCATAGGCAGGCGTGTGCATAATAGGCTTAGTTAAGGTGTTGAGAGAGGGGCAGTGGTTGCCCCGTCCCTCCTATTCTCTAATGAAGGAGCTATGTCTGCCCCACACTTTTAGAATGCAGTGAGCTTTAACTCCATGGGCTTCAATGGGAGGAGGGCAGGGGGAGACTCTGCTATGGCAGTGCGCTTTTCGTATTGAGCAACCCTTATTACGCGGATGTTCGGAACGACGGGTGTGCTCTGACCTTTGCCTTACCTGTAAAGGGTGCTTCACGGCGCCTAATGTGTTAAAGAGGAGAAGTCAACTTGTTTTTCTGAACTGTCACTGACCACTTACTGAGCAGAGTTCACATGCGTGCATGCACATTCACGCGCACACACCATTGCTAGATGTACTTTAACATAACTTTCAACATGGGCCCATCACGTTGAACTCGCGAGCACATTACCGAAGTTCAAAGATTGCGCACAGATTCAACATTTCTTCATTTCCACGACTCAGTGTGCTTCTTTCATTTTAGGTAATGGTGACTGAGAAAATATCCTTTAGCTGAAGAAGTAATGAAATCTGGAAGCTACGCATAATGCTAAGCCCGTTCGACCACGTGTTCCCGTCTTGCAAGTCGCAGCGAGCGTGGTCGCACGTGTTCTGTACGTTCTCTTGGGTTGTGCATAGCAGAGAACAGTCGAGCCTCAAGTCACAGGCCTACCCATGCACTGTAAAAGATGCAGCAGCTTGTGGGAGGTCTCTGGTTTATAAAACGTCATAAATAAATGGCAAGATTTATGATATCCTTAGTATATCACATACGTTTTATGTCTTCAACAAGACAGCAATTCACAATGTTGAGCGGGTCCCACTTTGCCAGAGTTCAGCTGTGCGCACACAAAATCTACTCATTACATATAATCCTTAAGAAAATATACAAGGTGTATTCAAAAAGTAGAGGCCATTTGCCCGCAAGGAAAATGGGACAGATCCCACGCCTTGGGAGTTTCAATGCCGCAGAATGAGATGATTGCATTGAATGTCGTTCTGTTCCTTCCTTAAGTGCAGGATACCCACGTATGGGGTACCCGTAACAAATAGCAAAACAGTCATGTTTGCTTTGTCTCTGGCAGTCCGGAAAGGCTCGTTCGCTTCATATTGTTTCTTCTTTTTTCTTCTTAAGGCCGTATTCGGCACTCAATTTCTCACAATTAGTGACACTACAACATTTCATTTATAATTGTGTGCGTGGAGGAGAGCCACAAAAAGATTGAATTTTTCCGCCCAGACAGTTATCCCCAATCGTCGATTAATTGACAGTTCGTGATTCACTTACACGATTTCGTCACCCTGAACATGGGCATATAGCACACGGCTGTCCATCAGATGTGTTTGAGCCGGCTTTTTCGAAATCCCCTTGTCATTTTTAGCCGCTCCTTTGCACAACACTGTGAGGCTACAAACTAGACATAACTCCTACATGAATTTCGGCAGCTGATTGTCCTTGTGCACGCAAAAATCAAATCCCCCAACAAATTCCTCGAGTGGCACTAGGAACGGTTTCGAGAACATTCTGATCTCTGTTTCTCTTTGAATAAATTATTACTGGACAAAAACTACAACTTTAGTGCGTTTAGGAAGAGTCATTAGAAGGGAGCTGCATATATTGAATTTTGCTCTGACTCACCAATTTTTAAATATAAGCACGCGATCTTTACTTTTTGAAAAACAGTAGTAGTTCGCACTTTACGAATTCACTCAATTAGATGACTGTAATTACTGCTAAGAATGAAGTTAAGAACGTAATAAATCGAAGTCAATGAGCGGAGAAAAAGAGCACAAGTCCCAAATGTGAACTGTTTGCGACTAATTTTAATATGATCGGTAATTTCTAAAGGAACATCCGTGCAGCCAGAACGCTCACCGGTGAATATGAACGGTTCTCTGCTCCTGATGCAAAACAGGTGGCTTCTTCGACCATCGATTTCCACATTTACTTTTCTCATTTCCTTGATTCCTTGTACATGACAAGCGAAGATCTGGATGGGGGCAGAGAAACAATTACAAGTTCATTGAATTTAGGAGAACGTAAGGTGAATAAAATCAAGGTATTGCGCGAAAAACAAAAAGAAATGTTTGTTTTTAGAGAACTGAAAATATTTTGCCGGCGGTACAACCATCACTGTGACAGTGTTCGAAAGATGAGGCTCCGACAGAAGGGCGAAAGTTTCAAAGCTTATTTAACGCAAGATGTACCTATGCAAAAAATGACTTTTTGGGACCCAACAAACTTGTTAATGGATCCCTACCGGTTACCATTAGGGAGAGTATTAGCACAGGTGCTATTTTATGTAGCACACAGACAAAGCGGGAGTACTGGGAAGGAAGATGTAAAACAGAGAAATAGAGACTAAAAATTGCCACACATCACTAATACATTTCGCTAACAATTTACCTTTCTACTTAATGCATCCGAATAAGTAAATGGAAAGTGAGGCTGGATGCAAGGCTGCATAAAGAGTGCTATGCATTGCGCAAAATTAAAATTTATCCGTAGCAGTCTAAACCACGCTCATGAAATGTTGCTTTTTTTTCGTAAAGAAGAAAACCGACCGCAATTTAAGAAGAAATGCAGCATTGGTTTTCCGGTTGCTTTTGTTTTCCTTCCAAAGTGGTGGCGCGTCCATGTTTCATGCTTACGCCACCAAAGTCACCAGCGTCTCCTACCTGCTTTCATGCTAAACATGATTTTCGAGCAAACCGTTATGTCAGGTGCAGCGTTTTCGGATTACAGAAGGAAACACTGCCCAAGGGTTTCATATAGCTGTAAAAACATTTTTGACGCGACCAAAGACAAGGACGGTTGACGAAATATATTAAATACTGTATCAACTACAGCATATTCAAAAACTAAATTTAATATAGCTGTATTCTGGCCGACAAAATAAAACTTGCTCGCGTTCACCCGGAGCCAGATCTTCCTTCCTGGTAGCCATCGGTAACGCAAAGCCGAGGCCTGCAGTTCTCTATATTCCATCCAAAATATCAACTGAAAATTTTCTCTTCGAGGAAAACTCAACTACGAATTTGCTATAGACTTTATGATATTCGTAAAAGTCCTCATGAGAAGCAAAGTACCACTACTGCTCCACGTCTGTTGGCACTGTCCGTTTGTCGCCGTAGGTGTGTTGGCAAGTAAACATCGGCTACCATTTGCTTAATGTCGACTATTTCGGGCTACCGTTGGCCTAGTAGTGGCCAGTGTCGCTTGCCACTGGCTAGCGTTGCCGGTGCCTCACGCCGGTGACCTATGCGATGCCCGCGAAAATTGCCCTGAAGGAAATTAACCTCCATTTTTCACGTCTTTTTTTTTTATAACCGTTTGCGTGTTTGTGTCTTTCTTTCCTTACTGCGAAGCTGTCCTTGCATTACATATGTCGTCGTGGTCGTAGTTGCAGTCGGCATCAGCTGAATTGCAATTGGCTGTGCCGGCAGGTCGCGCGTTATCCCACTTTAACCAATCAGATGCAAGCGCGCGTGTTTCACACCTGGCGCTAAATTCACGTGGCATTCCGCGCAAAACTAACGCAAGTGGAGAAATAATTGCTTTCGGTGCTCGGGTTTGAACCCAGACCCCCCACCGTACGAAGGCAAGTGCCCTAACTAATAACTAGACACCTACGCTTGTGGATTGTGAACATATGAATGTCTTGAATTTTCTATCGAATAGAGAAATAAAGATGTAACGAACAAAGGAAGATTCAAAATTTGTTGCCTTTGCTGGCGTTTGCACCCCAACCCCTACCGTCCGAACACATGTGTAACCACAAGACTAGGCACCCACGCCTGCAAGAGGTGAAGATACGCGAACAATATTTTTACGAGCCCCACAGAGGCTTAAGTGGGTCTTTAAAGCGTAAGGATTTGCCGAGGCACCCAGCCCATGGCGATAGCGGTCTGAACTTGGTCTTCCTCTATCCTTCTCCGCGCTTCCTGTGCTTTTCACTTGCGGTGCTAATAATCTAACAATATGAATGCCTACACCTTCTCTGTCCAACAATCTTCACGGAGTGTATATGCCGGTTATTTGTTAGTGTTGTGTCAGGGCGCGTGCGTGAGTGCGTGTTTGCGCACTGCGGTGGTTGTTATCGGTGCGCGCGTGTGTTGATGGAACCGGACGTCACCCTTATCGTGATTACTGCAGACATATAAGGCAATTGAACCTGTGCTGATATGGCATTAATCTTTTGTAACTGTTCCTGATAATAAATCTTTGTTCATGCGTAAACTCAGGCGTTATACGCAGTCTACTGAGGTCACAACACTGGCGACGAGAATGAGACATTCTAGCTATGCGTTGTCAAAACGCCGTTACGAGCGATACGAGCTGTGAAGGACAGCATCGAGGACACGGGAACACACGGGGAAGGCGACGCACTTCTGCACAATATCTCTTTTCTGCGCCAGTATCAGTTGTAGCTACACGGTGACTGTGAAAGTGGCGGACAGGAAATGTCTACAGAGGTCACATTCTCTCATCGTCTACACGGTGTTTCAACCGCAACACTCGCCGCGACTCGTCATTTATATCTTCTTTTATATGATATTAGGAGATGTTGGCGTACAATTAAGGCGCCGGCTACTCCTTGGCTCCTGGGTGTGGTGAATGTTCAATATGCATGGTTGCGAAGCAGTATGCGAAGCAATCCGGCGTAATCACAATAAAAATAGTTCCGTCAGAACAGTAATGAAGAAACACACTCACGAAGTATACGTATATAAGTTCAAGCACATGGCAGTACTTTCGAGCAAAAGTCTCTAATAAATAAAAAATTAAAAAAGAACGTCCGTAGTCACAAAAATATCCATAGACAGTCACGTGGTCGTGTAAAGGAATCACCAGACATTGTATAACATAACAATACAGTACCATGCTAAATAATCATAGAAACCAAAAAAAGGCGAAATAGATGAGAACACCAAATACGCATTTATATCAGTTCACGATTTCTTTTGCGACGCCGCTCATTCCATAACGGGAGCACCTTACGTCATTCGGTCGCCGTTCCACCCCTTCCGACGTCACGTGGCGCTTCGGAAACACTGCCGCGACCGTGAAATTCCAACGAATCCATTTTGGCGTTCGCGCACCAACAATAACAAGTCAAGTCACCAAGTGCGTCACGCCGCCTATCCGATGCGCTTCTCACTCGCATCAGATGTCGTGCGTTCTGCGAACGTGAGCTGCCCGC
Source organism: Hyalomma asiaticum (assembly GCA_013339685.2). Taxonomy (NCBI): domain Eukaryota; kingdom Metazoa; phylum Arthropoda; class Arachnida; order Ixodida; family Ixodidae; genus Hyalomma; species Hyalomma asiaticum. The sequence goes on from CM023489.1 coordinate 34,109,462, forward strand.
CAGAGGGGTGCGCGTACCCAAAGCGGGGATCGTTATAGAAGTCATGTTTACGCAATTTCCGCTGTCTACCTGACAGGCACAACTGCGCTGGGGCTAGAGTGAAGAAAAGGTGAAAAGGCCATAGGCTAACTGAGCCTGCAAACACTCTTCAGCCATTTGTTTTTTATTATTATTCTTGATTTCAGCGATGCGAGTGTGCGATATAGAAGCTATCCGACTTACATAACAACCCGATCGAATTACATGTTAAAGAGGCCGTCAAATAAGGCCGGTTTCCCATTTTGGTTTCGAACATTCGCTATACTCTGCTGATATATCTGCGTCTGCATTGTTTACATAAGGCAATATCTCCTGAAACACATAGATCACCGTTTATTTTCTGCTGTACCTGAGAGATCGCGCTACAGAATTTACATTACCGGAAAAAAGAATACGTATCTAACTTGGTCCCGATGTCCTTAGCACGAATAATAAAAGCGTAATAAAAATGAACGCACGACGCAAAAGAGCGGTGTGCGACAATATGTATCAGTTAAATGTACATGCATCCCCTTCAGTTACGAATTGCGATGAACTGTCTATTACTGTGCCAGACTTATACAACTTAACCACATGACACTCGATATTCTATTGCTGGAAGGCGAATGTAGTACCATATTGGTGAGTGCATTTTTTTGGGGGGTAAAAATTATAGTTCGGATGTAATGTAACATTGTGAACCCAAACGTCAGTCCTCTTCTCTTTAGTCTCAAAATGAATCCGAGCATAAAGCCAGAAATAAAATCCAGAGATAAGGGGCATGGGCAGAGATGTCAATAGCGATAAGTCCAACCCTACACTGGAGAACTGTGATTACCGACCGTGAGATGGATACATTCATAAAAATCATTATGCCGATCAAGGCCAGCCAGTCAATATAAACAGTGGAACGCAAAAATGTAGCACTGCCTGCACAACGTGCTTCTCGCGTAGCATAGGAGACACAAAAAGAAATTTGTTCTTGCGAAGAATAAGATGAACATAGAAAACATATTCGCTGAAGATAGAAGAGGAACGTCGTTGTGGAGAGCTGCCGAAATTTCTACCACCTGGGGTTCTTTGACGTGCACTGCCAACGCACAGTACACGGGCCTCTGGCACTTTCGTCTCCATCGAAAATGAGACCGACGCGGCCGGGATCGAGCCCGCGTTTTTTGGGTGGCAGCCGAGACCATAACCACTACGCCACCTCGGCGGATGATCGTACCGATCGAAGCCCCAGAGCCGTGTTCTTGTGGAGAAGGTTTCCTGTTCGCGATGCAGTCGTGATGCGCCCAACGTCTCAACGTGCTGGAGAGACGAACATGTCAAGTTACGCAAGCGTTCCTGGTGGCATGGTTGTTCCTGCGTTGCTTCAAAGGCCAGGTTGTAAACTCTCTTGATGGAGTTTACAACCTGGTCGTAGTTATGTCTTGGATTTTACAGCATGGAGTAACCGACGCCTTTGGCCAGTTTGCATGCCAAAAGCCCGGACATGTTCTGCAGTTTATTTCGCTGCTGATTACCACGCCTTTCGTGACATGGACCAATGACGTCGACCAAAGAGGTCGTGAAACTTTCTTAAAACCCAATTTGCCACTAAACAGCAGTATAAGATAAACTTGTGTTTAGAACAAATAATAGGGATCCAGAGTTCATGGCGTACTCGACTATGGGAGAGCATACAAAGCTTCGAGGCTAAGGCGCGTATTCATAAAGCTACCCCATTCTTATCGCTTATTTTCTCATCTTCTCTGCGCTCATGATGCTTCGTGAACAAATTAGTCCAGTATCTACAAACAAGTCTTATTTATATCCTTTCGCTGTGATTGCCATTTTAGTCCCCTTAACGTGCCTTAATGTCACAGCGGCGATAAGGAAACGTTGGTTTATGAAAGCGAACCATAACACGGTTGTATAAAGAAATCAAATCAATACGATAAAATACATTTCCACCAGAGTTACAACAAACGCAGCTAGACTGAATCATGCTGTTAACTTATGTACCCTAGCAACACTCCTTGTTGCTCAAGCAGGAGTGGCGGCGTTAGCTCAAGTGTTTCATTAGAATTTGCTCCAAACTGTCACAGTCTACACCGTTGTCAATGCGTTTCTGCGGGGAAAAATGTCTGTTATCCTGCGTTCGGTAATGGTGATTATTATTACAGCACGAAAGCCTTATTCACCAGCTAGGAGAGAAAATACCGAAATACCAGTAGTTGTGAGAGAAGAGCACGTGAGACCACGACCGAGCTTAAAGAAGATCTGTAGTGCCTGCCACGCTGGTTTACAGTGGTTGCGGCGCTTGACAGCGGACCGAAGAAACTCGGGTTCGAACCCGGCCGCGGACGTCGCATTTTCCAACGAGGTGAAAACGCTATAGGCCGTGTAGTTTACGGTGTCAGCGCATGTTGAAGAACCCCAGGCGGTCAGAATTTCCGGAGCTACAGCCTCTCTCCTTCCCGATCTTTCATTCCCCTTCCTTTACCCCGCTCTGCCATGGTGGTCTATCCCGGCCGCTTCAGCTGCATTCCGATGGAGGCGAAATGTTGATGCCCGTGTGCTGTGCGATGTCGGCGCGCGTTAAAGAACCCCAGGTGGTAGAAATTTGCTGAGTCCTCCACTACGGCGCCTCTCATAAGGATGTGTGTGTGTGTGTGTGTGTGTGTGTGTGTGTGTGTGTGTGTGTGTGTGTGTGTGTGTGTGTGTGTGTGTGTGTGTGTGTGTGTGTGTGCGTGTGTGTGTGTGTGTGTGCGCGCACATAAAAAAATGAAATGCATCTTATGCCACTCGGCGAACGTCCGGACACGCACAACCAAGGTCGGGAGGCCCGGATAGCGGGAAGACGCCGGGCGCGTTCGCGCCTCCTGTCCGAGCCCCGCCGTGACATAGCGCGACTGTTTTCGCTGCTTCGACGCTTTAAACTTTGTATCCGATACGATCGACAGCAAGAACTTTTTCCTGAACAGCCTGTGTCCCGCGCTGCACCCATCGCCCGGCTGTCCATGGTGTGAGCACGAACGGGCCGATATGGCCCACGTGCTTTGGGAGTGCCAACGCCACGAGGAAGAAAGCAGGAGGATGAGAACAGCAGGACCTTCTGAAGCGGAGTGCCTTTCTGAGAGATGGCAAGCCGCCCTCCTCAGTGGAGCTCCTGAAGACCAAGAGTGGGCCGTCCATCGGGCCAGAGCCATCGTCGAAGACCTGGAAAGATGTTCCTCGAGTGGTGTACCTCTGGCAGCCTAGCCTCGGGCACAAACCGCAGCCGTTGGACAAATAAAGTTTACCCAATCCAATCCAACTTTTCCATTCGCAAAAACGCCGCGATTCGACGCCACGGTCTTGCGCACGGCACCGAAGCGGCTCTCGGGAGGGTTTGGAAATGAATGTGACCGTGAGCACTAAAACATAACCGCGCCCTGTGGTGTAGTCTTCATGCTCTGACGTTTCAGCCACGTGTTGGGCCATTTTCGCCGGCTTCAGTTTGGTGACGTTATAGCACCCTTCTGTCTTTATTCTTCCTTTTTGGGTGAAGCCTATAGATAATGCGGAGCATCCCGCCGTTGCAAGTATTATGCAAGTCTTATGCTTCTCATACGGAAGTATCCTTGAAGGAGTTGGCAATCACCTTGCGAAAAAGACCGAGCCAGTGGCACGCCGTTCCGCGCCAGTGCATTCTGAATAAGCAATGTAGCTGGCAAGCAAGCGCCACCACCTTGCGAACGTGTACTGAGTTCTTTCTTCATGTGTCATCTTCTCTTCCGCGTCAACGGAAGAAGCGGAGTTTCTTGTCTTTAGTTGCTTGTTGTCTGTTCTTTCTCTCCTTAGGTATTCATATACTGCAATGTATCCTCCTTTTTCAGGGGCGCAGCTCCTTAGGGTGTGGGTCGTTCCCTCCTCTTCTTCTCTTCCGCGTCAACGGAAGAAGCGGAGTTTCTTTCTTTATCTCTTTCTACGTTTGCTTCTTCTTCTTCTTCTTCTTCTTCTTCTTCTTCTTCTTCTTCTTCTTCTTCTTCCTCTTCTTCTTCTTCTTCTTCTTCTTCTTCTTCTTCTTCTTCTTCTTCTTCTTCTCTTCTTCTCTCTGTGCCATCGTTCTTTCTCTCCTTAGGTATTCATATACTGCAATGTATCCTCCTTTTTTTTCATCCTTGCGCACATCCTCACTTTTCTTTCTTATCACCTATGCTCTGCTATGCTCTGCTATGCTATGCTCTGCTATGCTATGCTGTTCTAAGAACTGCATGGCACATGCCCACTCTCTGCGGCGCAAAACGAACTATGCAAGGCTATTCCATGCACTACCCTCTCTCCTTCTCCTTTCCTTCCTCCTCACCCTCGTATCACTCCCGCTCACTTTCCCCACTCCCTTGCTATACTGTTCCTATGCACGTCACGCTATGTTAGAAGCTGTTGGCACGTATGGATTTTCTGTGCAGCATACCCGCCTATATGTAGTAGTTGTGAAGGCATGAGCGCAAGAAAGAAAAAAAAAAACGTGCGCACGGAAATGCAGCACAATGGATGAGCAATGATGTTATGATGGTGATAGTGCTCGCGAACACTCGAAACTCGGCGTCGCTGTGAATGGCAGAAAAACTGTCACGTGATGTAAGGAAGCCCATGGGTGTATTGTACGAAATGTGCCACTAAATGGCGACGTCATCGCATGACGTAATGGTAACGTCACGATGACGTCCCAACGTAAGGTTATATGATGGCCTCATCGAAACACGTCGCTGGCGACGTCTTAACGTAAAGAAAGCTCCGTTTGAACTCAAAATTTCTCGCATATTGCCCGTAGTGACTGGAAGTTGCTGATGTCTGCTATTGTAGACTTTGTGAAAGGTAATGCCGAATGCTGTCATGTCATGTTTGACGTCAGCTACTGTTCGTAAAGTGGGGGCTAACATCAGCTAGTAATAGTTAGTGGTTGCCATTGCTGACTGTGACAGTAGCTGCGAATAAGATTTAGAGGTGGCCAGTAATACCAAAGACTCGAGCTTAGCCAGAAGAATAGAGTGTACTAATGGTTACGGTACTCGTGGTTACGGTACTCGGCTGCCACCCAAAGTACGCGGGTTCGATCCCGGCCGCGGCGGTAGCATTTTCGATGGAGGCGAAAATGCCAGAGGCCCGTGTACTGTGCGTTGTCAGTGCACGTTAAAGAACCCCAGGTGGTCTAAATTTCCGGAGTCCTCCACTACGGCTTTCTCTCTATCTCTTTAGCTCCCTTTCCCCCACCCCCACGGACGCTTAGCCGTGCTCCCTACATGGGCTGCAGAAATTAGCGTCCTTTCCTAACCGAACCACAATCAATCATCAATCAAAATACCGACTGCTCGCACTGGAGAACCGTTCACCGGTCACCCATATATATATAGAGGCACTGGATCTTGACTTGCAATGAAGTGCCGGTGGGAGATTTCACTTGTGCGTAGTTGAACCATAAGGATTCGTAGCGTGCGCGTTAACTAAATTAATCCGGAACTCGGCACGATCTACGATGAACGTCCGGAGCTTCGCCCACTCATCATCATTCACTCCGTGGATATGCTGTGAATTTTTTTCATCCTTGCGCACATCCTCACTTTTCTTTCTTATCACCTATGCTATGCTATGCTCTGCTATGCTATGCTATGCTATGTTATGCTATGCTGTTCTAAGAACTGCATGGCACATGCCCACTCTCTGCGGCGCAAAACGAACTATACGAGGCTATTCCATGCACTACCCTCTCACCCTCGTATCACTCCTGCTCACTTTCCCCACTCCCTTGCTATACTGTTTCTATGCACGTCACGCTATGTTAGAAGCTGTTGGCACATATGCATTTTCTGTGCAGCATGTGCACCCGCCTATATGTAGTAGTTGTGAAGGCATGAGCGCAAGAAAGAAAAAAAAAACGTGCGCGCGGAAATGCAGCACAATGGATGAGCACTGATGTTATGGTGGTGATAGTGCTCGCGAACACTCGAAACTCGGCGTCGCCGTGAATGGCAGGAAAACTGTCACGTGATATAAGGAAGCCCACAGGCGCATTGTACGAAATGCGTCACTAAATGGCGACGTCATCTCATGACGTAATGGTAACGTCACGATGACGTCCCATCGTAAGGTTACGTGGTGACCTTATCGAAACACGTCGCCGGCGAAGTCGTAACGTAATGAAAGCCCCGTTTGAACTCACATTTTCTTGCATATTGCCCGTAGTGATTGGCAGTTGCTAACGTCGGCTATTGCAGACTTTATGAAAGGTAATGCCGAATGTTGTCATGTCATGGATGTCAGCTACTGTTCGTAAAGTGAGGGCTAACATCGGCTAGTAATAGTTAGTGGTTGCCATTGCTGGCTGTAGTGCCTGCTTGTGTGCGCGAGTAAAGGCTAACGTCGTCTGATTTAAGTTAGCGTCCGCTATTGTTGCCTGAATTACGGCTAAACTGCGGCTGATAATGAGAACGTTTGTTAAACGATGCATTCCCGTGTAACGCTTATTTTTCCTATCTGGCAATGACCTCGCAAGAGTTTAAGGGAAATGAAGAAAGACAATAAGACAACCTGCCGCTGTAGGGGTACGAACCCCGAACCTCCGCATTACTTCATTTATCGGGTACTCCTCGTTTGCGATCACAGGGACAAGGCCACGGTGACCCGCAGGCAGGCACAAAAAAAAAAAAAAGAGCATCGCTACTGAAACGACAAAGATCTTGTTTCTCTTCCGCGTCGACGGAAGAAGCGGAGAGACAGCTCATGACGTCAGACACCCGTGGAACAAGCAAAAAGAAAAAAAGAAATGTGAGGAGCAGGATAGTGAAAGTTTTCAGCTACACTGGAAGAGTCTGGCGGCTCGTACCGTGCCAGCCGGGCACGGCGTCCGGGGATGCAGAGCTGACCGGGTGACCCAGATTTCGGGGTTCGCACGGCGAGCGCGCATGCCCGACCCAGAGAGAAACGTGATGCGACGCGAGGGGGCGTCAGGAAAGGGAAGGTGGGCCCGACCTGACGCCTTCTTCTTTTCCTTTTTCTTTTCCCCTTTTCGCTCTAGCCTTTCCACTTTCCGTGGTGTCTGCGCTGACGCGTTTCAACCGCAGCCTCGGAGAATGCCTCCCCCTTCTCCAGTCGTAACCCTCTCTCCCTCATCTACCTTTGCGAGAGGTGTCTGCTCTCCCTTCTCCACCGCACGCCCGCATCGGCTTTGCCGCTCGGCCCGGATCCGCAAAGTAGGCCACTTTGCAAGGTCGCCGAGCATTGAGGAGAAGCAGAACGCCAGCCCCACATGAAAGGGAACGTGTCTATATGTAATGCCGCCTATATAAGCGGGAGACTTCGAGCGTGCGCTTATTGATTCATCTGAAAGTACCACCTGGTTCCTCTCTTTTGCCCGAGGGCCGTGATGTTGTATGAAAGTGGTCGACATCAAGCCGGAGAATTTTATTTTTGTTTATTTCGAGTTATCGTGGTGCGTACATGATGAGTGCCTTCGTTGATTTTGTCGTGAAAAGTGAATGAAGGAGAAGTCAGAGACTCCGTTTAGAAAAAAAAACAAAAAACAGAAATGAGGTCAAGAAACTGGGTGTGTTTGTGTGTGTGTGTTCTGAGAGATATCCTTACCGTCTTGTTTACTGATCAAATAGACTCGTTGTTCTGGCCTAGAGAGTGATAATGGCGGCGCCCTAGTTGACCTGGCGTGTTATGCTGGACATTGTCGAGTTCCGCCATCTTGGTAGCTCTTATTGGCCAAGACGGCAGCAACGCGACCTCTGATTGGCTCAAAAACGTCGTCATTACAGATTTTGAAGAGATGGCGACAATTTGACACTGTGCAAGATAGCACCTCTGCTGAACGAAAGTAATTAGGCCGTGGAGGAGAGGAGAGAGGGTGCGGATTGAGGATAGGGGAGGAGGATAGACAAACGAGAGGATTCCGCTCCAATTGAAAATGACTGAGCAGGCGGCTGCCGCAAATGCGAAGGGCTTAGGTTGGTCAATCGAGATAATTAAAACGAAGCAGCGGCGCAGCGCTATAGGCTGGCAACTTTCGGATTAAGAAACGCCTTTTTTAGGGCTGCCGATCAGACTAAAGCCTGGGAAACTTCCCACTAATCACTTGTTCGTTCTATTTGAGCTTGTTTCTCAAAACCTGGTTGAACCACTGAAGTAAATCAGGCGGAAAGTAATTTTGTTTAAAAGGTATTGTAGCACGCGTAATTCTGAAGCCCTTGACTTGGTCTTGTACGTAGTTCCTTCGTGCGATGTTATGGCTTAATTTATTATTATTATTATTTCCATCTTTGAGCTGAAACATTTTTAAGCTAATTGGAACGCTGTTACCTTATCAAAGCGCGAAACCATGTCTTTATTTACGTATTCTTATATACCAAATAGTTACTCCTAATGATACGAAGCTCTGATGGGATGTCTAAGGCAGTGTTGAGCGCCGCTAGTCATGAGACGTTCCGTCCGTCATTGGACGATGCCAATACTCAGCGGAGGAAAGCACTCCTGTTAGAAAATGCTGGTTGAGCAGGCTAAAGGACACCTGCATAAACAGCTCTATCTACTGGGTCAGGCTGGTGAGGACGGATTATATTTGGTCTTGTTACGTTACACTGCGTTGCAACAATAAGCTGAAGTCGAAAGTGAAGCTTATTCATTTGATTTCACTATACAACGCGCAATAAATCTGATTTTTGGCAAGATTAAGTTATTCTTTAATCTCGAATCCACTTTCCGTAAAACTCGTTCGGGAATGAGGCTCTTGCGGTGCGGTACGCAAGTAAATACGCACGACTCTTCCTTCCTTCTCCGCATCAAATTTGTGCATGCCACTTCGACGATGTATTGTGCCTCACACATCGTTCCTATAAACCACACAGGAGATTCGCGTATATTTGGAAAGGCATTTAAGATGGTCGCATGATACGTAAATTCGGTGTAATATTAAGTTGTATGGAAAGCTCGCATAGTTTTTTTAGAAAGTGATGTGCATTGCCGAACTGCGGAAACTATAACAGCTGCTATAGGGTAGGGCCTTTCAAACAATATACGCGATTTTTATATTTCATCTTTGTTTTATATGCATGCTTGAATAAATATTTCCAGCGACATTGAAAGCACTTGGCGGATGCAGGGAAAGCCGGAACCAGTTCACCGGCGCCAAGAGAAGCCTAATAATAGTCCTGAAACCAAAGGCGCTTCGTGAATAGTGTTGCTACATGCATTACAATGACCTAAAGCATAAAACAAAAACTCCAATTGGCCGACACTAATCTTTTAAAGGAATTATTTATTCTTTGGATATGCTGGAACTTTCATGCTCCTTGAAAGGCAACGAGCAAACGAGAAACGAGATTCACGAGAAAAAAATTCTATTCTCATTGTTATCGCACGCCATGACTACACAATTTCGCAACGCAGTTAGTGACGCGAAACGGTTAACGAAACAAGCAAAACAATAGGGCCGATTTCAAAACGAGCCTTTAAAAAAAAAGAGAGAAGGAAGCTAGACAACCCTCGTAACAGGAACGTACTCCTCAGCAAATCATCCTCAACGACAAAACAGCAGGACGCTATTTCAGAAACCATGCGAAGCGCGCGTCTTAAAGTCGGTAACAAACGAACAAGAATGGCGGGGGGAGGGGACAGGCAATCTTTGTGCAAATGTTTCGGTGAATTTCGCAAGGTCTTGCGTAAGGAGCAGTTGTTCTCTAAGCCTATACAGATGGCGTTTGGAACCGCGTACAAAGCAGGTCGTCGAGGAAAACCAGCGTGAGCAATGCAGGATTGCGCAAGACTAAAGGAAAATAGGGCTACGACAAGAGGCGTTGTAAACGTGAGGTACAAGTTAGGGCTGCAGCCAAAGTACGCGAGTTGTGGGTGGTGGCGACGGGCGCTGGCAGGAAATGGATCTGCCTTAGCCTGCTCACAAGAAAGGAGACGACGACAACAATATTCGATACACTGACATTGAATGATGACATTGTTGGACGTTTAAGAGCCGATAACCGATATTTAGACATTCTCAACTAACATTATCCAACGCTAGCCAACAATGGCATCGTTTAGCCAACATTAACCGAACCCTTCTACGTTTGCCACACTTAAACCAAGACTAGCAAGTGCTAACGAGTGCTGCTCGTACGCGAATAAACATGGCAGTTGAAGTCACGGGGCTTGGCGAAACTCTGGTAGGCTACCCCACCTAAGGTATCGGCCTATCTGAAGCCAACATTAGCCAGCGCAACGCATTAGCTGTATATTTGGCGAACATAAGCTAGCTAGTGCTAATGAGTGCTGCTAGTATGCGAGTAAATACGGTCGTTAAAAGCCACGTGGCTCAGTGAGTAGCCCTGTTGGAGCCAATTCACACCGGCGACTGGCAGAGATCGCGGAACCCACCTCAGAACTGTATATTTACAATATGTGTACATTGTTTTTCAAGATATTTCACCGCACTCTCATTATCGACATTTTTTCATGCCACCTCGTTGAGTAATCACAATAGAACCAGATTCGCGATCCATAATAACCTTCTGCTACCCAAAGTGCGCCCGAATTATGGCAAAATAGCATTATTCTTTCATCAATTTCATTATGGAATTCACTTTCTCGAGATATAAAAGAAATAATGCAGATTCATGTTTTTAGTGAAAAATTGAAAAGTTATCTATTATTTGTATAACTTGCTTCTGCTTTCTGTATGTAGAAATAAAATTTGGTCATTTATTAGTGTACGTGCTACGGGTAACCGTTTTTGTGAGCTATTGCTCTTTCTTGTTCGCTTTATTTTTTTCTAGTGCATTAATATAGGAGGTCCCGCCTGCGGTTTGTAACCTTGGGACCTCCTCCTGCATACTAATCTGCGCTGTATTATTTTGACACGAAATAAAGATTGATTGATTGATTGATTGATTGATTGATTGATTGATTGATTGATTGATTGATTGCATGGTTCGCCTAGCGACGGTGTCCAACGATCTGTTTGGTCGAAACGCGACGGTTTCGGTGAAGTCGCTCAGCAGACCAGTTCTCCGGCTCCGCGGACGCAGTTGCAAAGCTGCTGAGCCATCAGCGGTGCAGGAAAGCGACGTCGAAATACCTGTGGCGATACGCTGCAGGTTATTTTACGTGGCCATCGGTGCGCGAGCGGCGTAACTGACGTAGAAACAAGTGATCGTGGGCGTGGCGATGTAACGCCATTATGTAACGAACGAATTGTAGGAAGCCCACAGGACAAATTCATTGTACATAATTAAGATCGAAAGATGGCATTTAGGACAGTGTTGTGCACGAAAACCTTGCTGCCAGTCGCCCATACTTAGCTCGTACTTTAGGTAGAACCGGATAATGGATTAGTATAAAACCGTGCGTTGCTGGCACTTACAAGCCTAAGATCATAAAAACTAGGCATGTATAATTCATCATTTATAAGACTTAAAATCATTCTTTCATGACTAACATTTATACGGGGAGGTAAAACATTGAGGTTGCGAAAATGTCTGGTCAGATTAGCTAACGTTAGGTTAGGACCACTGGGAAGAAAAATGTACTCGCAGTAAAAGGGATGATACAAGCGTACAGGAAACAGGGACTAGACGAAGGCAGGCGTACACGTACACCATGGCCCTGTACGTGTCCGCTTCTTCTTGTCTTTGTTGCCTACGCGCTTCGATCGTTCATAAATTTTTTTTCAGAAAAAGAAAGGCCTTCCTACGTGCCCAGACTGCGGGATTGGTCGTAATAAAAGTATCACGGCTGCCTGTTTTACAAATGGGAGTGCATATAGAATCACTAACATTTATTTATTTATTTATTTATTTATTTATTTATTTATTTATTTATTTATTTATTTATTTCAGACAACAAATAGTTATACAAGTTGCCCAGGAGACCGGTGTAAAGGCACAGAAAGCCTGACAAAGTGCCCCCCCCCCCCCGCCGCCTACGCATGCATAAACAGCCATGCAAGAACATTCGTTGGGTAAAGGAAAAAAAAAACATACATCGCGATTGTGAAATACAGATGTTATGCCATTAGACACAGAACGTAACTACATTGACAAGACAGACAGACAGACAGACAGACAGACAGACAGACAGACAGACAGAAATGTCCTGAGGAACGCTACCGCTCAAGGAGGTAGAGCAGCGGGCTGCACCTACGTCGGGACGGGTAGGCGGGCCGTCTGGACAGGGTGGCGATGCAGGCTTGTTGGTTGTTCATTCTAGTGCGAGTTGAGCGCATAAAAGGGTGTGTACGTCTCTTATTTTGTCTCTGTCCCTTTTATGCGCTGAGCCCTCTGGACAGCCCTGAGTTGATGTAGAAGGTTTGAGCCCCTGAGCTCGGAGCTCCATTCCTCTTCGGTCGTACGTTGGGAACCCTGTTATGAAGCGCACTGCCAGAGCATGTGGTCTAACGTACAAGTGACACTCTGGGCATTTTCAATCAATGCCTGGAATGTAAAATAAATTAAAGGAATACCTTATACACATTTATTGGTTGTCGTATAAATACGATGAAACAAGTACAGCGCGCTTGAGTTGCATAAGTGTGTGTTTTCCTCAACTCTTCTGTATTCACGAACACATCTTCATGTACCAGTGTTCTAATTTCAAGCCATTGCAGAAAAGAAAAATCGTGTCGTACGTAACGCATTCCTACTTTTCGACCACTAGCGAAGCCATTTCGATACGTGACACGAACGAAACCCCGAGAACGGCAGTAACTTAGTGAGCCCGGCAGGTGCAAAGCATTAGCAGGATAAAGTGGTGTAGGGCTTCTAGTACGCCTTACGGCAAAATATACTGCTGTAGCGCTCGCGACTACATAATCACTCGCTATCATTGCATACTTGCATCAATAAATGCTGCATCATCATTGTAATCATCACTGCCACCCCCGCCGTCATCATCATCGTGATCAACCTTGTTTTTCGGCTTCACTCTGCATGCCCTTAAGAGCAGGTTATTCACTTCTTGGTCAACGGTGCCCTGTACTGTTTGCTTTACTCTCACTCTCCTCTTGAGCCATGCTAGATGAGTAGACAGTCGATACTAGCTACTCCAGAGGGTTTACATGCGTTGGGGACGATGATGATGATGATTGTGGTTCGGTTTAGGAAGGGACGCTAATTTCTGCAGCCCATATCGGGAGCATGGCTAAGCGTCCGTGGGCGTGTGGTAGAGGAACTGAAAAAGAAAGGAGAGAAAAGCTGTAGTGCAGGGCTCCGGAAATTTAGACCCTCTGGGGTTCTTTAACGTGCACTGACATCACACAGTACACGGGCCTCTGGCATTTTCGCCTCAATCGAAAATGCGACCGCCGCGGCCGGGATCGAACCCGCGTTTTTTGGGGTGGCAGCCGAGTACTGTAATTACTGCACGATCTATGTGCTCACGGTCTATGTGCTGCTTCAACGCTTTGAGCGCTTGCAATGTCAATGCACGTTGAAGAAGCCCAGGTGGTCGAAATTTCCGGAGCCGTCCATTACGGCGTCTCTCATAATCATAGCTGGTTTTGCTACGTAAGACTCCCGAAATCAATCAATAAACACTTTGAACTCTATTCAAACATTGATCGGTCAATCACATTAAAATCACGGAGAAAATTTATTGCGAGAAATGCCAAGTACGTTCCACGACGCATTCCCTCGGGATGTGGACTGCGCAAGCGTGAGCACATCTCAGGATATGCGTCAGTGCATACATGAAAATCTAACATGAGAAATCTGCTGTTAACGTTACAGGAACATTGGCCTTAGATAATACCAGTCCTGTCCACTTAAACTTTACCCACGGTCTTTACATTCGTCTCAGTGGGAGGACACCGACGACGTCTTCATCTGACATCCCCCAAGGAGTCTCTTCCTTACTTTCTCGATAACGCTCCCTTCAATCGCTGAGTTGGCGTTCTTGTTGCCGAGAGTACCTCGTGTCCCGCGGGGTTTCCCCGGCCATTCTTTCTCTGTGTGCCCTTTCGTTTTATCGTTTTTTAGTGTCGTTTTGTGCGTTTATACAACCGCTGCCACTGCTTCTTTTTCGAGGTGTCAGGAACAGTAGTGCAGCGAAAGTCCGTTGTCAAACTAACAAAATATGTAGAAAAGAAAACCACAAGAACTATACATGACGAACTGAGGCCTGTAGGTGATTTCAAGGCTCGATTTCTTTCATTTTCCGCCCACAATTCTTTACACTTGCTGGTCTTTCGAAAAAGGAAGAGGATATTGCTGGTGGCCACAAATCCTGCTAGTCTTCTCCAAGCAGACGTCCAGATACATCCAAATTCCTTTTTCGTGTTTCTATATCTTTCTCCTGTAACTTCGCATTGGGCCAGAGCAAGCTGACCTGTCCACTCAGAAGGTCGAAACGGAGTCGTAGATGCTGTCTCGCCTTGTCTGAAGCGTTCGATATATTAACTAGAAAGCGTCGCATGCCACGTTGGCTTAAAATTCTGACGTCCGCCGTCCGGCGTCCGCACGAATGGTACCGAAAATCATGTGACCAATGTATTCACCTCACCACGTCAGGTCACGATGACGTTGCCACTCATGGCGTCACCTTGAAGTACAGAAACTCCGATCGACGCCGTATTCCTCAGGGACGCTCTTGTCAAAACAGTCAACTCATGGTTTTCGAAAAAAGTTCGAGTTTGGGAATCGAACCCTCGCCCCGTGGTGTCGAGCAAACAAACTCTCCCTTGGTCACTGCGTCTCTTTGGGTGCGGTTGACTCAACGTATGCCTCGGACGTGCGCGATTGCACATGACACTTGGCAGCCACCTGGCTGACTACAGAACGCTTTCGCTTTCCAACACGCAAGTACCCTTACGTGTCACTGCGCAAGTTTCTACCTTTGGGCTGACTAGAGCCGTGGCTGACTAGAGCCGCTGTCGCATTCCGACACGTACGTACTCCTAAGTGTCACTGCGCAAGTTTCTACTTGTGGGCTGACTAGAACCTGGCTGACTGGAGACGCTTTCGCATTCCAACACGCACGTACCCTTACGTGTTACTGCGCAAGTTTCTACTTGTGGGCTATGCACAAACCTACACCATACCACGTGAACGCCGATAATGGGTGTTGAAAAAGACATTCTAACGCCTTTCTCCTCCTACCTAAAGTCCTTAGATATCTCTTAGAGACTACTCCTACCCTCTTCAAATGCCCATCTTGTCTGGCGTTAACCTTTACGTATACCTATGCACGTGCCCACCGTAACACCTAATTTCATTTTCATTTTTTTTTGTTTTTTTTTGTTTCAAAGCATGGGTGGCCCTGCTTCCTTTCAAACAACCTAACCAAATTTAGCCCCGGTGCGTGCTTCACTTCCTTTTCCATCAGCCCACCCACGCGTACGGCTCCTTTAACTCTTCTCTTTAAATTTTAAAGGAGCCGAAGTTGACTGTTCGAGAAAGGCGGAAGTTTGGTTAAAATTAGGGCATGTACGACCACGGAAGCGTGCACCGGTAACCGGAGTTCTGGCCGGCACCGCAGGTTTTGTTTCTACGCAAGAACAAACCCGTCGTTCCTCTCTTTTTTTGTCTTTGTGTGTGTGCGTGTGCGTTTCACGTTTTTCGTGCGATTAGACATCCCGGAAGTGAAAGTCGCTCTCTTTAGCGAATTTTGTTTTTCACTTTTTATATTGTTGTTCTTGATCCGCTCTTGCGGCGTTATGCGTGAAAAACGAAGCCCCAACTTTGTGGCTGCGAATCCGCTAGGTATTTCTTACTGGTTTTCGGAGCTTAGTCTGTATTTGAGGAAGCATTAGACCACGACAAACCGGTTTTACGTTAGCCGATTAAGGCACGCTTTTTTGCGCGGTCGGTTGGACGGTTGCTATAACGTAAAACTAGTCCGCTCTACTTTCTTTTTTTTTATTATTCCATCACCGCCAATAACGCTCCGCCATCGGTCCAAATCTTCCGGGCCCATGCCCGTTGCCATTGTTCGTCCTGGGAATTCAGCTAATGGCAACAAAAAGAAAAACGCTTCATCGCATTAATGTGGTGTATAAAACCCAAATCCCCCCCCCCCTTTTTTTTTAAGACGGGGGAGGGGGAGAGCGTTCCGTTTCGAGCGGCCTAGATGGCGGCGGCCCGCCGATTGTTCTGTTGTTGGATTCTCGTGGCTAGAGACGTGTGTGAATTTATCTGCGTATGATTATCTTTTTTCGCGGTCACGCAGCGTCCGCGGAGCCGTTGATTTTCTTTTCAGAATTGAATTCGCCGGCAGTCCCTATACCATCTGTGAAATGGAACGCTCGCGAGCTGCACGTGTTCATGTTTGTTAGTTTAGCGTAATCTCTCAAGTGGGGAAAATTTTTTGCGTACCGTCGTTTTGTCTTCGCGGTGTTTTGAGGGTTTCCAGTCGCCGCTTGACTGGCAAAAGAAAATGATTGCGGCTCGACAATTTTTGATTGATTCGATTGATTCGACAATTCAGGAAGGGATGACAGCTAATCGGAAACAAAAAGAAAGGCTGCCTGGGGTTTAGTCGAGTGAGTGAGTGAGTGAGTGAGTGAGTGAGTGAGTGAGTGAGTGAGTGAGTGAGTGAGTGAGTGAGTGAGTGAGTGAGTGAGTGAGTGAGTGAGTGAGTGAGTGAGTGAGTGAGTGAGTGAGTGAGTGAGTGAGTGAGTGAGTGAGTGAGTGAGTGAGTGAGTGAGTGAGTGAGTGAGTGAGTGAGTGAGTGAGTGAGTGAGTGAGTGAGTGAGTGAGTGAGTGAGTGAGTGAGTGAGTGAGTGAGTGAGTGAGTGAGTGAGTGAGTGAGTGAGTGAGTGAGTGAGTGAGTGAGTGAGTGAGTGAGTGAGTGAGTGAGTGAGTGAGTGAGTGAGTGAGTGAGTGAGTGAGACACCACATGCCATGCCCTGGCCACACCTATGACCAGCGCGCATATAACTTCGAAAGTCATTCACACACTCTTAGTACCGTAACCTTTAGTTTATTTTATAGGTACACAAAGATGTGAAAATATGCTCCTTTACTAAACGTCAAAGCACTTTAACCTTTAGTAAGGGAGCATATTTTCACATGTTTGTGTACCTATAAAATAAACTAAAGGTTACCGGTGCTAAGAGTGCACCGACTAACGCTTACCGCCCACTAACGCCTAGCTGTTCTCGCACAAGCACACTTAGGCACACGCTCGCACGTTGCCTATTATATTAGAAGCTTCGCGATAGATCCATGTCTGTAACCGCTCTCTTTCACGCAGTGGTGCAAACACGAAGCGGGTCTGGTTAATGTCAGAAGCGCAACTGTTGCTAACGCTTGTCAGCTCTTTCTATAGACTAAGCACGTGCACACGCAGCATACGTAGCCATACACAATAGAGAAAGTGGTTGCGACAGCCACATCATCTATATCAATCGCCACTGCATTACGTACAGAACACATCGCTACCCCAGGTATACGTGGCTAAATATAGTACTCGCAGAACTTATCCAACGAACCCCGCCCCGAGTGCAATGCCGGCTCGCTCACTTCGTTTAATTGCGCAGAATGTGCGCGTTGTGACGCACGTCGAGCGAAAGTTTCCATTCAGGAAGTGGCCCAAAATTAATCCGATTTCGGCATGGCTTCGTTGTAAAAGTGATGTTTAAGTGCCCCGCATATAGCGCGAGGAAGCGGGCAGGCTTTGGGATTTGCTCGAAGTTCCAGCGCGGCAGCCGTAAGAGGCTTCTGCGATTACCATTCACCGATTTCCTAACGCGAGTCTCGATCGTTTAATCCTGCGCAGGTGTGCGCCTCGTGGAGGAACGGGCGCGCGGCATACCACATCAGCTTAACGATGTAAAAAGAAGTAAGCCGCTTTGTTGCTTGGAGGTCTTCCATGTTGCGCTAGGTGGTGTTTAGACATGGAAATCACCGGCAAACTGCGCAAAAAGTACGACACACACACACACATACACACGCAAACACGCACCCTTTTTGTTAGATAATTGGCTCTCCCTACAAATTCACCCTTCGGGAATATTTTCATTCATATTTTTATTTTACAATTGGCTGTAAGCCCGATATACCTTCAGGTGGTGCGGGCTACCCCCAGCTTATTCTATTTTGTTTTCGATCGCAGTGGGAGAAATTTAACACACACACACACACAAAAGAGACAGGACACCACCGGCGCAAAGTGACAACTGATTTTATTGAAGGCGATTGACGCACATGTATGTATACCAAGGTTCCTCGTTTCGGTATACGACTGCGCAGCTTGCGGAGATATACATATATACGCGTCAATTGGCTTCTATAGAATCAGTTGTTTCATCCGGTAGTGTTCCGTCTCTATGCTTGTGTGTCGTCCTCTTGCGCGGTTTCCCGACGGTTACTTCGTTGTTGTCGTTCTTGTTGTTGCTGCTGCTGTCGTTGTTGTCGTTGTCGTCGTCATTGATGTTGTTGGTGTTGTCGTTGTCGTCGTTGTTGTCGTTGTCGCCGTTGATGTTGTTGTTCTTGTCGTAGATGTTATTGCTGTTGTCGTCGTCGTCGTTGATGTTGTCGTCGACGCTGCATTCTCTTCCCCCAGAAGGCGTTCTTCATGGTCATATCGTGATTTTTGGGGCACGTAAAATCCCACCAATTGTTATTCAATCAAACCGGGTGCAAAATGTACAACACGGTAACACTGATGATGACATGCATCCCCAGTGTTGTTCGCCACGCAGTGAAGGCAAACAAATATTTCCGCCCGTTTTCGCATATTTAGCGGGCAAATAAATCGCGCTTGCCTGTTTTCGCTCTCTGTTCTATGTATTCGAAGCGCTTACAGGATGTCACATAATAATAATAATAATAATAATAATAATAATAATAATAATAATAATAATAATAATAATAATAATAATAATAATAATCCCATCTTATGTCCACTGCAAGACGAGGGCCTCTCCCAATGCTCCCCATCTTTTCCTGTCCTGTGCGAGCTGATTCGATTTGATGCCTGCGAATTTCTTAATTTCGTCACCCCATCTTACTCTCTGTCGTCCTCGGCTGCCCTCTCTTGGTATCCATTCCGTCGTTCTAACTGTCCATCGGTTGTCTAACCTTCACATCACGTGACCTCTCACATCCATTTTTTTCTTCTTTACTTCGACTACTATGTCGGCTACCCTTGTCTGTTCCCTAATCCACTCGGGCCTCTTCCTATCTCTTAGAGTAACGCCTATCATTTTTTCGTTCCATAGCCCGCTGTTGTGGTTCTTAACTTCCCTTCAAGCTTCTTTGTAATTCTCCAAGTTTCCGCCCCGTATGTCAGTACTGGGAAAATGCGGTAATTATATAATTTCCTCTTATGTGAGTGACAATGGTAAGTTTCCGTTCATGAGTTGGGAGTGTCTTCGGTATGCGCGCCATCCCATGCTTATTCTTCGGTGTATTTCTTTTCCATGAGTAGGTTCTCCTGTCAGTAGCTGTCCTAGATATGTGTATTCTTGTACTTGTCTGGTTTTCAAGTGTGAAGGCACGTTTTTCGCTATGCCACTTATAATTACTTTGGTTTTTTGAATGTTCATCTTTAATCCTACCTTAGCGTTGCCGTCACGATACGATGTCACATTTATGGGTAATTCGCGTGCTCGTTTTCTTTTTATCTAGGTACGAAAAACATGGAAAGATCGGCTTCTTCTGAGCCGGATATCCCAACATCGTTAAAGTGATATGAAAAGAGAAACATACGGAAAAGAAGAAAGAAAAGGAACGAAAGAAAAAGGGAAATAAAAGACGCTATCACCGGCTCGCATGGTCAAAAGAAGTCTCTGTGAGCGGAGTCGAATACATATAAGCCGATCACTCAGATCACCATGGATACAGTCAGCGCAAATAATGTTCATGCACTGACAGGCAACACGATTATGGGAAACTCCTTTAACATATTCATATGGTCAAGATAAACAATAGTTCTAGCTATAGACAATTCATCAGGTTCGTGTACACTAAAAAATCGCGTTCACTGCACGTCATTGTAGATCAGGGTGTTCCCATGGTCCAAGCACTTTCATCAGTGTGAGATATCGCCTATCGAGGTGGTTTCAATCGATCCCTCAGTTGAGTGCGCTGTTCCTCGTATTGCGACCGCTCTATAATGATATGCTCGACTGTCACGTCGAAACTGTCACGGTGATCGCGCTCTGAGGAAGTCCCTTTTTTGATGCGTCACAAGAAGTGAGGTGTGTACGCTACGTCTAAACGTAGACGATGTAAGAGTATGTCAAACGTGCGGTGAGCCTTTTGATTCGGTGTGAACAGTAGAAACGAGTTACAGAAGTGATGTGACCAAGTACTCATAGTGAAGTGAGTGACACCAAGTAGAGCATAGTTTGTGGCGCGGGGGAGAAAGGATGTTCTTGCATGATTTCATTGATTTCTGGGATTCTACGTCCCAAAACCAGCTGTGATTATGAGAGACGCCGTAGTGTAGGGCTCCGGAAATTTTGACCACTTGGATTTCCTTTAACGTGCACTGACATCGCACAGTACACGGGCCTCAACATTTCGCCTTTATCGAAATGCAGCCGCCGCGGCCGCGATTCCATCCCGCGACGCTTGAAGGATGTTCTTGCAGTCTGCCAGGCTGGAAAACTTCACAGGTGTCAGGGCAGTTGCGGCTAGTGTGTGCAGCTGCGGCTAATTTGTCTGCTGCCTCATCTCCTGATACCCCAATGACGCTTCTGTGTGCCTCTGGTCCAGCTTTGGCGATGAGCCACAAGCTTCGACGGGTTTCTGTAAAGAGGTACTCGCAAAATATACTAACCACCGCGATGCCAATTACGCGAAGCGCACATCAAAACCATCGTCACCGCCTGAAGAGCGGGAAGATACGAGAAAGGAAGAACAGCTGCCACAGAAAAATAAATAAAGACATTGTGGAGTGCGGCACGTCCCAAGGGAGGCGTGTCGTGTCACGCCTCGCTGCAGAGCTCGGTGATCGGAGACGCGGGACGCCGGCCGTCGCGTCGAATCATCGATGCTCTCAGGCGAGAGGAAGTAACTTCGTCGGACGGGAACCGGCAGCTTGTCGAGTAAACAAGCACCAAAGACGACGGGGACAAATAAACGGGCCAGCGACTACTGAAACAGAGCAGAGATGCCGGCGTCTGTTCCTTCAGTTTGGTGTGACACGCGTGGCAACGTTGATGTGCGTAATGCATGCATGCATGCATCACATACACACACGCATACATACATACATACATACATACATACATACATACATACATACATACATACATACATACATACATACATACATACATACATACATACATACATACATACATACATACATACATGTTAAATGTCGTATTATCATGTTCTGACCTCCCGTGAAGCTTCATTTTTTTATTTCTTTGTTTCATTGCCAATACCTCCAACATGCGCTAAACTGGGGGAGGGGTACGTAATCAAAGACGCGAAAGATATGCAGCGTCGGCTGTGCAACTAATCGCCAATTAACCTAATCGCAATCAGTAGCACCAGTACACATATCGCTGCAAAAACTTAAACGCTGTTATTTCAACATAGAAAACAGCAAACATTTTCAATGAAAATGAAGCGTCGTGTATTTTTATTGTTAAATTTACGATCTCCTATAAGCTGCCTGGTTGTTAAGTTAAATACTAACAAAGTCACCTTTTAAGCATGTGCACAGGTCTTCATTACGAATTTTTCAAGGGGCAACGTTTGCTTTCTTGTTGCCACCAGAACTGTTACTCAGGGCGTTCTTGGCGCATACTGTAGTATTATTTTTTCCTTATTACTCTTAGAGGTCAATCCTGACAATAGCAACTGGTTGTATTCAGTGTCCTAAATTAATAATAATATAGCTACATCAGGCACTAAGCGCAAGGTCCTCACCGTTCCAAACAATTCTTGGAAGCGTAAAGCTATATAGGAACAGGAGACGCAATCACATTAAGTATCTGGATATTGACTGGGCGTTTACAAAACTAACTTGTGTAACATTCATATCGATAGCGAAAACTGTTTCGTACTTTTTTACAAAGGAGACATAATTTCAGGTGGCATTCGATTCGAATTATCTGTTGTTTAGTGAGGCGCAAAAACGCACGCAAGGATTTGTTACAAAAACCAGTTCTGCGGCATTGTGCAAGGTGCAAAAAGCGTTATGTAAGGCAAACTTTGAACAACCATTCGCTTCGTGTTGTTGGCTAATTCGCCCTCGCGTCGCCATGTATTTGCTAGCCTCCTGGTGAGCTCTAGTGGCAGAGCTACCTCCACGGACAGGCGTTGGTCCCGGGTTCGCGAAGCCTGGAAGATGACGAACTCTTCGTCAACTAAGAGGCTTTCCTTTGCGAAAAATAAAGTTTCCAATTTAAATGTTTATTAAGTTGGATTTTCTCGTAGCACTCTATAGAAACCAGTGGTCGTGAATCTAATAATAATTGTGGTTCGGTTAAGACCCCTATTTCTCACAGGCTTTGTCTGGAGCGCTGCTCGGCGTCCATGTTGTTAGGGGAAAGGGAGTGAAAGAGACAGAAAGGAGAGAAAAGCCGCAGTGGAAAGCTCCGGAAATTTGGACCCCCCTGGGGCTCTTTAACTCGCACTAACAACGCACAGCACACGGCTGTCAACGGTCCCTTTCAAGCGACGCTGTGTAGCAAAACACCAAAGTTTGACATATCCCAACACGAAAGCATGAATTCCTTACTCAACCAGCATCGGTGATAAAAGGCATTACGACATAGAAAAAAAACGACGTGGGACTAGGAAAGTGTAACAAACGAGCTCCGAAGACGTTAGAAGGAATCAAGCTCGAATAAACGAAACAGGCCGTTGTCGAATAATGTTCGCCGCGGGCTCTGAGGCCCGCATCCTGGCGGTGACCGAGGCAAAGCGTCGTAGCAGGTGAGGTGAGTGGGGAGGTAAGGAAACCAGTAGCAAGGTCAACGTCAGCGCTGTCCTGGAGGCTGATACGCTGCGCCAGAAAGAGGAGGAAGAGGCGAGGGGAGTGCAACGCGCCCTGGCTGGAAAAAAAATGCGGGAACGAAAAACCCCCTCGCGCCGGCGCGAAAATCGATCCGCGCGAAGCGACGGCGCAGGTAGACGACGACGTGCTACGTGGAGTCAGGTTCGGCACAGCCTCTTCCCTCCTTCCCTCTTTCTTTCCCTATCTCGTCCCCTTCTCCCGCTCTCGCCTCGGCGAGTCCTCCTCCGCTGCGGTTCCCGTCTCTTCCCCGGCGCCTCCTCTCCACCGATGCGTCTCCCCCCCTCGCGCTCCCCCTGACGGAGCGGATGGAAAAGAACCCGCATTTTTCTCGCTCCCACTTTCCCTTCCGAACCGGCTTCCCCGTGCACTCCCTGCCAAGTCCAGGAATCTGGGACGCGCCCGATGGCCGCTCCTCATTGCTGCGTCAACAGGTGGCGTGGCGTCGCCCCTATCATCGGTCGCGGCGGTGCACTCGCTTGAATCCTGTGACGCGTTTGTGCAGTTGTCGCGGTACGTCTTTTTTTAATTTCTTGTGGAGAGAGAGAGAGGGAGAAGTAATTTTCCGCGGGAAGATGCGAATGAGATAAGAGTTAGCGCGCTCTCTTATCACGAATCGCGCTGAGTAAGGATGGGTGCTCGTTAGACTTGTTCGCCACCGGGCCGGCCCCCGTAATGGGCACCCGTGCCCCTTCAGGACCTTTAATAAAGTTAATTCTCTCTCTCTCTCTCTCTAGCACCTCGGGTACTGCAAGCGTTTTCCAGTGGCGCAGATGGTGACCTTTACCGCTTTCGTCGGAATGTAAAAGCGCTTTGTGGGAGGGGGTGGGGAGGATTCTGTCCTTTTCCCTTAAATTTACTGCATTGTGTGATGAAACGGATGAGCAATGTTATTTCGTAGATTTGGGCAATATTTGAAATCTACGATATAACATTGCTCAGACAACGTGCTGTCGGAACACCCTTTGCCCTATGTTGAATATATGAGTTCCACTGATACAAGCAAAAGTGAACAGAAAACTTTGATATTTCCGATGCAAAGTCCGAGTGTTCGACAACACAAACAAGACAACGCAGAGATCAAAGTACATTGCCGCATTTGGGACGGCCACGGTGCAAGGAAGGCCTTCAGAGGTTATCTACTTCTCTCTTTTTCTCACTTTACGCTACTGCGTGCTGAGACGCTACGCCACATTGACGATCGGCCACTTTCTTTACAGATGATACTCGAACACCGCCCTCATCGCTCGTCGGCCCACAAGGCACTAAAAGCACTTTTGCGCTTTTTGAAGATGACTGGTTTGCGCGAACGCTTTTGGCAGTTGGACTCGTCCTACAACGTCTTTTTCATTATTCCCCTTCTTTCTCTCTCTCCCATCTTTCTATTCCCCCTTCCCATTCCCCCAGTGTAGGGTAGCCAACCGGACGCCTTTCTGGTTAACCTCCCTGCCTTTCTGTTTTCTCCTTCCCTCCTCCTTACGCTACTGCGCAGCCTATATTCACCAACTTCAGAAAAGCAATCAAAAGTGCCGTGTGCGTGGAACAGCGACTTTGTGTGGCACATGGCACGATACTGACGCCTTCGTGAAGAAGCTCAAGAAATGGAGTTGAGTGGCGCAGCCCCTTTTAGTGCGCCTTCATAGCAACAAATGCTTCGCCACAAGTTTAGTCTTATTGCGGCAGTGCACGCTTTACAGGAGAAACACGAACGGAATAAAAAAAAGGTTTTTATTAAATGCGAAGCATTTCCTGGCGTACTTGCGCAACTTTGACCGTATCTATCTATCTATCTATCTATCTATCTATCTATCTATCTATCTATCTATCTATCTATCTATCTATCATCGCACAGCACACGGGATACACACACACACACACACACACACACACACACACACACACACACACACATATATATATATATATATATATATATATATATAAACAGCTTGGAACGTTACATATAGTCCGCATTTATTTCATCATCAATCGTAACGACTCTTATATAATCTTCCTTTATTTTTAAAGACAAGTCTCTCTTGCTTGAATTGTTTGCCGGAACTTTGCCTCATTTTTATGTAGCCACCGTAATGCACGTCCACTCTCAGTTGTTATTCAAAGCGCGGTTAGCGTCGTGAAAACCTTTATCGCTCTCGTAAATGTGTTCACCGCAGAAACTTTTGCCTTCACGCCCTTTTCTGTTTTTATCTGATGCAACAAGAAAGCCATTACAAAGGTAAATCTAATTGTTTAGGTAGCCTAATGTTCCATCTGACTGATTGATTTCTTGTGGTTTTACGTCCCAAAACCAGCTGTGATTATGAGAGACACCGTAATGGAGGGACATCGGAAATTTTTACCACCTGGGGTTCTTTAACGCGCACTGACATCGCACAGCACACAGGCCTCAGCTTTTCGCCTCCATCGAAATGCAGCAGCCGCGGCCGGGATTCGATCCCGCGAACCTCGGATCTGCAGCTGAGTACCATAGCCACTAGACCACCGTGGCGGGGCTAATGTTCCATCTGCAGAAGCGAGAGGGTGATAAAACTGTGTCCATATGGAATTTGTTTATTGTGTTTAATTGTTACACTTCAACATTGTATGGTGTACACGAGTTTTTTTATTATTATTTCGCGACAGGAGGTTTAAAGCTTTCTTCGGCAGGTCATCCTTTTATTTATGCAAATTCATGTATATGCGTTTGTGTTTATTTTAGAACCGTAACAATATAATCAACAGCAACAAAATCAAGTGTTTGGAACAATATTATTTGGTGAGATACGACTATCAGTTAAGATATTGTCCGTTTATTTCGTGCACATGCAACGCTTCCTAGTTTATGTGATGCGTACGTTAACTTTGGCATTGCGTAGGGTATGCGTAACTATGTTATTCTACAATCCTATTATCTCATTTCGTGCTGCAACGTAAGCGTTTTCCTACTAAAGGTACTTTAATGCACAATGAATTGAGCAGTTATTGATTACTCAAGGAAGGTGGTGTGTCTTTAACACCTCTATTTACCCGCACAAGCGCGAGAATGTGTACACTT
Source organism: Hyalomma asiaticum (assembly GCA_013339685.2). Taxonomy (NCBI): domain Eukaryota; kingdom Metazoa; phylum Arthropoda; class Arachnida; order Ixodida; family Ixodidae; genus Hyalomma; species Hyalomma asiaticum. The sequence continues at coordinate 34,135,467 of CM023489.1, forward strand.
GATCAAATGCCGCATGTGTGCGCTTGGGTCTAAAATTCAGGTGTGTCTGCGCCCAAATGCAATATGTGCATCACACAGTCAATATTTTAAAGCCGTAGATGTGTCTTTACAATTTTGAGCCACAACTGGTTGCTTATCGAGTTATATATAACATAGATGTCAAGTTTCGGCCACACAGGAAGATTTTTAAAAAAAAAATAGGTGCTGAAATTTTTTTCGAGAGTGTTCAATAACATATCAATACATCGGCTTCACGCCAGAGTCAATTGACGTTTTATAAAGTTCATCACATCTATGTCTACTGCGGGAAATCGATTTGCTGTTTACTGTAAATCGAAGTTGGTTCGAATTATATTGACAGTCAATGTAACTTCTTGTAACGAAACGCTAGAGCTTCCTTTCTTTATTTTCCCTCTTCCTTATGAGCTTTCTTTCACCTTTTTGTCTTTGTAACTTTCTTTTTATTATGTCCCTCTTTCTTCAGTGTTTCTTGGTTCTAATCTCTCATATAACTTTATCTTATTTCTTGAGCTCTGTCGTCCCCTGCACTCATTGCCAGTCACACATATCCATCACTTATTAACTAGTGCTCTTTGTTTATCGTCGTTTCGTTCCCACCATGATCACGTTCTTTATCAGCCGATTCTTCCCCATCTTGTGCGTATTCCTAATTAGCGCCTTCAGCTTCGACAGGCAGATTCACCTGCCCACTCTTGTCATCTTTATCAGTTTAGATAAACGCGCGAAAGTGTTGCCGCGAAAGGTATCCTCACCACCTGTGATGGAATAAGTGCGCTTTATGACACGCACTATATCGTACGACATGATTATAGGTGTAGCACGATAACTAGGTTTTGTTCCAAGCGCGAAGGAAGTTTGATGCTACCAATTCGTAATTACGCTGCAACGTAGCACGCGAGCACCTATGCGTAAATTAACATAGAACGCGAGCCTGCGAGCGTCGGTAACTAATTAATAAGGGATGCATTTTGTTGCATTATTAGCAATAAATGAGATCAGCAATTTATGAGCGTACACTCTTACGTGAACGGTATGTATGATCTTGCACTGGATAATGCCTTATCAGGGCTAAGTTTTCTCTGCAATAAATTACGCTGAACAACGTCTCTGCAGGTTTCTTCTGCGCTCAAGATCTAATTAGTGTTGATAACTTCCTTATGCTAATATATGTGTATATATTATGCGACATCAAAGTTAGGCCTGCTTCATTTACCAAGTATCCTGCAGTTCCTGATATGAACCTTAGCTTTAGCTGCCACATATTATGAACACGAAAAACCAATTGCCTACAATTTTCTTCAGAGTTTCTTTTTATCAATTTTAGTTCTTCCTTGAAGAATTAAAGAAGGAAAAAGCTGGCGTTGTTATCATTGCTCCTATATCTTAGTTTTTTTTTTCGCCTGCTTGTTCATCGAACTGCTTTTCTTTCTTTGTAGGCGTGTGAGATTATCCGAATGTTGGTACACCATTCGAGTAAGCCGTGCTGTTACATTCTTATTCGAAAAGTTTTCGAAATTCTCGAATATTCTTCCCGTTGGAATATTCATGTTCGAAAGCTTCAGCTTTGGAACTATACCCGTGGACAAGTCTTTTGACAGTAGCGAGACTTAAGAGTGATATTACAGCGTCAGCTTGTAGGCGTTGGTTCCTGTGCAGGCGCGTTTTGGCGGCGATTACTCTAGCACATGTTTTGTCTTTACTGACTCGAAAAATACATGTCCTGGCGCTTTGTCCTGCCTGTGGTTTTCTTCCTTCTTTTTTTCGTGCTTGCGCAGTACGAGTCTTTCTTTTTCAGTCATTACTTGCCGACTAGCTCCGATCTCCAAGACCAACCTTGGGCCATCCAGGAAGCTCGGGAAGCTACTAAGAGACAGGGTCTCTGTACTGCCCTTGGGGCGGGAAGGCCTAGGACATAAATTTGCATGATAATCAATAACCAAGCCGTAGCAAGGGGAGGGGGGGGGTGTCTAGGGGCCCGGGCCCCTCCCGAAATTTTACTTGGGAATAGTGTGAATAACGCACTTTCGCGCTTATAACATAAAATTTAAGTGTATAAATAATGTTGCATTTAAAAAAACCACTTAATGTATACTGAAACTAAAGGCTATTTTCTCAGTCGCCATAACCTAAAATGAAAGAAGCACACTGATTCGTGGAAATGAAGAAATGTTGAAGCTGTGCGCAAACTTTGAGCTCGTTCGGTCATGTGCTCGTGAATTCAAGGTGATAGGCCCATGTTGAAAGCTATGTTAAAGGACATAGAGCGTGGTAGTACGCGTGTGTGCGAGCGAATGCGCATGCACGCTCGTGAAATCTGGTAAGCAAGTGCAATCTACTTACGGCTCACAAAAACAAGTTGGCTTCTCCTCTTCAACACGTTAAGCGCCGTGAAGCAACCTTTACAGGTTAGATAAATTTGAGGGCGCACCTGTCTTCCGCAACATCGCCGTAATACGGATTGCTCAATACGAGGAACGAATTGCCATCGCTTCGCCTCTCCCTACCCTCCTCCCACAGCGGTCCATACGGTTAAAACGCACTGCACTCTAAAGGTGTGGGCCAGACATAGCGCCTTCATTAGAGAATAAGAGGAGGAGGTGTCAACCGCTACCCCTTCCTTTTCCCGCCCCAACTAAACCTACTGTGCACACGTCTGCCTAGGCGCTGGCACTTTGCACACAAATATGGCGGAATGTCTACATACGTACAAGTTGGAACACATGCATACAAACACACAAACAGAAGAGCTGCACGCGTACCACTTGATTGCGCCTGATAAAATTGAATTGGCTTCTCCTCTTAAACACCCTAAGCACAGCGAAGTACCCTTTCCAAAAACATTTTTCCCCTTTAGTTGCCCGAGTAGTTCACTGCGTTATCAAAGTTAACGAGATGAAATACCGATTGCAGGTTGTTTTCCTGTTTGCTTTGTTTAGTTGTTGATTGATCTACGTTAGCAGTGCAATTTATTTGTTATTATTGTTGTTTCATGATATACAGGAATGAACCAGCCAAATTACTACTCGCCGTAACCTCTACGCAGCAATCCATCTACATCAAAACAGAGCATAGAAGGAGGCTTCTCCTAATCCATAATACATATTACATGCGCGCACACGCCGCATGCGCACGTACGCGCATGCGCGTTTTCCACACATGCTTCATAAAGGCAAGTTGACTTCTCCTGCCCAGCCACTGAGTGCGGTGGAGCAGCCTTTAGAGGATAGAAAAAAAAGTACCGGAAATCACCTGTGACTAAAAATAATAATTTCTTGCATTTTATGACACAGAACCACGGCTTGTTATTGGAGACAGCGTAGCGCAGGGCTCCGGAAATTTCGACCAGCTGGGGTTCTTTAACGCGCACTGACATCGCACAGTACAAGGGCTTCAACATTTCGCCTCCATCGAAAAGCAGCCGCCGTGGCCGCTATTCGATCCGGCGACCTTCGGGTCAGCAGCCGAGTGCCGTAGCCACAATACCACCATGGCGGGGCTGTGTATATGGCAAGCGTAAAGAGCAAATAAACGACAAGATGCTGGGCGACGCAAACAAATGTGTTAATAATGACAGGAAAGGAAGCACACCAGCAAGAACAGAACAGGACAAGCTTAAGCATACGCACTGCGCATGCGCTACTCGCCCGTGCATCTATTAGGGGCCGAAGGCGTGATCGCAAAATGAAGATATTCAGAACACAACAATGAAAGCACATGGGAAGAAATACAGAATAACCATTCAGGTGGAATGAAACGGTGGGAGGGGGGTCTTATTTATCGTGGGATATCGATCTCGAATGCAATTACTTCGTGTACCAGGCCCCAGGATTGCACAAAAGCGGTCACCCTGCAAGGCTCGCCGGCAAGCTTTCTGTTACCAACGCCCCTGCCGTCTAAATAGCCAGGTGCACCGATATTCACGCCGACCTTCGCATTCGATCGTATGCTGGTCGTGACGTCCCACGACCCTTTCGGGCGTATCTATTGAGTAACCTTGCTGTTACTGCTTCTATACGTCGCAGAAGCCGTTGCCGTTCAAAAGAATGAAGAAAAAAAAGGTGCATCGGAGATATGGCAAGTCAAGCGAAGGAACTGTCGTTGACGTCTTCTGTGAGCATGAGCTGACAGGACAGCTGGGTCGTATGAATAGCCGGGCCACGGTAGAAAATAATTCAGGCGTGTTTCACTCTGGATTGGTTTGCGACTATACAGGTTTCCTACGGAACGAAAAGAAAGGGTTCGAAGAACAACGTGCCCCAAAGTGTTCTGACTTTAGTTCTCGTTGATCTATCTATCTATCTATCTATCTATCTATCTATCTATCTATCTATCTATCTATCTATCTATCTATCTATCTATCTATCTATCTATCTATCTATCTATCTATCTATCTATCTATCTAAGCCGCCTACGTCAGGGTACCCTCCGGATCGTTTCATTCGCATGGCACACCACAAACTTGGTAGGGTATGGTATGAGTATGACGAACACAAAATTGTTGAGCTTGACATCTCTAACATATGATTGTCATGTACGTCTCAATTAACGATCACAAAATCACATGCTATTCGTACCTGCAGATCTTGGTAGTAGTATTCGGGTACGCGCCAGAGGTGTCTGAAGGCTAACGTTACACCCTATGCCGATCATGGATCCGGCAACCAAAACAGACGTGGAAAATTTTATGAGAATAAGTCAATTTTCATGGAGTGAAGAAGAGAAACACATACCATTCGTTGTATTGTTCTTTTGAAAATTTGAAATGTAGACATAACTAGTAAACAGCCACAGGAGATCGTGCTGTTATGACCGAAGGGAGCCTACAACGCCACACGGGGGTAAGGAGTCGAACTTGGGCCCTCCATGTGCCAAGCAAGCACGCTGCCCCTCTCCCACGGCTGTTCATGCCAAACTGTGCGTTTCGTAAACAAACATGCTGCTCCAGTATAGTTGCAGAGGTGGTTGACCAACGCTAGTATAGTTGTTCGTGCGTCTAACATCAAAGGCTGTTGTAGTGTGTGTTGACCGCTCTTACAGTGTAATGTAATGAACTATACATATTTACTACTACGACTCGGCGTGTTTTTGTCATCGCTCGACCCCATAGAAATACTCGAGCGAACGACGCTTGTAATAAGCACAGCAGCACACCGTATAGCGCGTATACCTCTTCGACAAAAGGGACGTCCGCGCACTATAGCGTGAATGACAACGTAACGTCGTACCGTTAGCAACCCTTTGGTCCTCACAGTCCTCCGGTTCACAGTACCGAAAACACCTCGCGACATGGGTGTTTTCCGTACTGTGAAAAGCTAACCTACTAATACGAGACCGCGCTGCTGAGCTCAAACAGCGAAGACCAACGTCAAGTTATCAGGCAAGCCGAAGATACCGCTAGGACCCAAGGGCTCCTGGCCGCCATCTATACAGGGAGGGGAGATAAAGCTCCTCTGACAATTGCCGTTGACAATAAAAAAGTTTCATCTCTCTCTCTCTCTCTCCACTTTATTGTCCCTTCAAAAAGACCAACAGTGCTTTCATGACCCCCACCTACTCCCTCCAATGAAAGGTCTTCGGCAATATCGAGCTATAGCCACTGCGAGCGATCGACCCTGTACGTTATGGGGGCGCGGGCGGTAGTAAAATAGACACAAGCGCGCTTCCTGCCAGGTGATCGGCCGAACGATGTTCCAAGTCGCTGGGGAGGTCACGCAACCTGTGGGAAGTAGATGACATCGCAACGCCAGTCATAACACTAAGGCCATCACTATTTTTTTTTCTTTTTCTTTGTTCGCTGCTACTTCCGCCGTCTTGCTGGATGGAACCTCAACCTAACTGAATGATCCAGCCTGCTACTTTGAGCTTCCCCTATATGACTTCTCGCGTTTAAATACGCGCTGCACTCTTCGCCGTCGTGGCTCCTAATCGAAACTTGACAGAGCAATAGAAAGCGGAGCAAGATATGCGTCGCGCTGAGGATCAGCGACAATATCCTCAAAAGAAAGCGTCGCTGTATGTAAGTGGAAACAGGGTAAGCTGCAACGTTTGGTCTGGTGCTGTTTTGCAGCGAGTCTGTCTAAATTAAAGCAATGCATGACTGACAATGGATGACTGACAATGGTTTATGCAGCCTTGCATGCAACCTCACTTTCCCTTTCCCTCTTTTTTTTCTTTTTTATTATTGAAATGTTGAATAAGAGAGGTTGATATCTACAGTGCGGCACCGGCTACTCCTTCTCGCTTAGCAATCCAAGAGAAAGTTCAAGAAAAAAATTTAAAAATGAAAGGAAGAAAGAAAATTCTCCCAAGACGTAGACACTGGAAACACTAGAAGAGTGGGCACTGTAGAGTTCGGCGGTTCATGGGTCATAGTTACGTGCGGCTGTTCAAATAGGAATAGTTGGTACACGCTTGTGCACATGCAATTCGAATTGTTGATATAAACGACTATGCGCTACAAAAACATACAAACGCAAGATATTAGACATCATATAAAACGTATGAGAACAAAAAAAAATGAAAACAGTGTTGAATACATAACATTTATCTCGTTCAGTGGGTCTTTAGAATAAAGCGATAATTAGTATTTCCACCGGTTATTTTTGTCTTCTAAGAACTTTTTCAGTACAACAAGTTGTTACTACCCTCTTCGGATATTTTTTAAGTGGAAAGGTAAATTTCTAGCAAAACCTATTACTCATGTGTAACATTTTTAGACTCAGTTTGTTTGCTTTACTTGTTTCTAGTACTCCTGTTTTGTTAGTATGCTACATAAAATAGGGTCTGTCCTAATATTCTTCCTGATAGTAATAGGTAGGTACCTTTTAATAAATTTGTTGGTCCCAAAGGTGTCATATTTTGTATATGTACAAGTAAAGGAAATGGACACAGTGAAGTTCTGGTAGATTGTGTCCGTGGAAAAAACGACGCATAGAACAACAATTTCACAGCTTTGGGCTGACCCCTGGGACAGAGAAGGGCATGCAGCAGCGGCTCGTACGCAAAATAATACGTGAAGTGAACCAAGACATAATTAAAGTGAATCAAAGGCGCGACAAGAGGAATAAAGGGGACAATGTTGATCAAATGTGAATTAAGCGAATCAAATCTTAAATTAATTTAAAGGCGCTCTGGGTGAACCAAAGGTATAATGCTTTTAATAAAGAGTCGTATATATGTCAATGTTCTGACTAAAAGGCGTCCTTCTATGGATTCGCGTCGTTAAAGATCTTTACAGCGGTCACCACCAGAGATTCGTTGGTCATCATTCTTTACTGATTGGAAGGGCGCTGTTTTTTTTTTCTCGGAGTTGTGGCATGGGCTGGAAGAAGAATTTTGTCAGGCCGCAGGAATTTGGTGTCTTATTTCGCACAATTGATAGTGAGGATGCATGCCTTACTATATATGGTCAAGGTTCAACTTCTGTATCGCTCTGTAACATCCTACTTCAATATAGAGCTCACGCTAAAGGGAAATGGAGGGAAAAAATTAATATTTTGTCAGTCTCTGTTAATTATGTAACAACATGGCGCTTGTAACGCTTGCCTTTTAGCATCTACACCGAGCCTGCAACGTTTGCCGCTTCGCAGGATCGAGACGGCACTAGAGAATTGCAACGGCTTGTGGCCCGACAGAACGTACAGGACAGAACAGATGCTTCGCATGTAGCGTTTGTGTGCGTCGACTTTCACAAAATGGTACAGTCGCCTGCACCTGCAGAATATCCGCAGTGCTCACGATTCCAAGTGTACGTCATAAAGCTTGAGCAAGTGTCTCTTCTACCGATCACAGGAGCGCGCGTCACACCCGCCTGCGACGCCAACATCTATCTCGCTTCTAATTAAACTGATAACTGTAATGAAATAATTGTACTAAAATGTAATAAAACGAATTGGTTGATCTGATTTGGTTTGATTATGATAGACGTGCTCGCTAAAAAGAACCTCTGCTACCGGTGCACATCGGGAGGTCACCATGTGTTATTATTTCGAACAATAAACGCTCATTCATAATTCATAATCGTTTTGAGTGACTGCTTCTCGGACGTGTCGGCAATTCACGATCAATTTTTTACCCCAATCCTGCGAGACGAAACCAATTTATCGATATCGTCAAATGACAAATAGGAGGTCCCCCTGACAATTTTGTAACACCGGGACCTCCATCTGTACTAATGATGATGAATAAAAAATTGAATTGAATTGAACTGAATTGAACAAATCTCACGTTCATCGGCGCGAAGCGTTCTTGTACATCGAAGCTGTTCACAGCTAGACCACTGGTAACTCCGCGAACAGAAAACCCTAATTCGGGTACGGGCCAGGAATATGCGGGCTAGACCATCCAGACGCGATCGACTGAACGTTGAACGATCAGAGCCTATGCCAAATTCCATGCACGTGATCGTTCGACTGCTAATAGTTCCGAGTGGAAACCGCAACAAGGTCGAGAGGCGACTACAAGATATGTTAGCTTTGGTCTTCACGTCTCTTAACGACGATAGTAAACAAGGCAAGAACTAGTTCACTGTTCTGCCCTGGTTGTCCCGTGCTCTATGGCGGTCGCATTTTCGATGGAGGCGAAAATGCCAGTGGCACCGTGCATTGTCGGTGCTCGTTGTCGAAATTTCCGCATCTTGTAGAAATTTTTTCGAGCCACCCCCCGGGATTCCATCCGGCGACCTTCGTGTCAGCAGCCGAGTGCCATATCCACGAGACCACCGACGGGGTGGGGCGACATCTTCTAAGTACTTCGGATATTAGCTGCTAATTAAAACAACTCTCACTGAAACATTACGCATTTATGATTTATGCTGAAGAACGTCATTTCTTCATGCTTCTTCCAAATTACTGTAAAGCTTTTCCGCACGGCCAGTGATGAGATTCATCGTCGTTAACATAGGAAATGAGGCCCAAGCCGAAATAAGGGTTGATCCGAAAATGAAAATATGGCACCCTGCTTATAAAAGATTCTTAATCGTTTTTTAGCGGCTCAACGAAGTCGCGGTTAAAAGCGACGCGGTGTTTATAAAGGAGACCGTTAATTGGAAGTAAAAACTAACACCTGTGCCGTCAAAATCGGTTAAGATTCATCGCCACAGATTACGGGTGCTGGTGCCCGAGCTTTATAAGAAAAATAAGCAAGCGAAAAGAAAAGAAAGATACAAGAACTCTCGATCGCGTGAAGATTAGGTGAAAAGCAAAGCAAGTACGCGAAAAAAATCAACAACAAAAACAAACTCTCTTAATCAGGAAGTTGTGACAGCAAAGAAATATTGAAAACAAGGCAGGGCGAAGATTAAAAACAACGTATTTCACATTTGAGTGTCATTGCACAGCTACACGAAGCGGTCAGGATATGAGACCGTCCAGAAAAGAAAAAGTTTCTGTTTAGAGCAGCAAAGCAGAGAAGCCGGCTTTTAGAAGAACGATAACACGAAAAAGATTGCCTCTCGCGCTGCAGTGGTAAAAAAAAAAAAGAAACGAAGTAAAATTAGGGCCCTTTCAAAGTGGACGGGCGGTGAGCATTAAAGGCGAGATTAAAGAGATACCTTCAATTTAAAAAAGCAAAAAAGGAGAAGAGATATCGTGAACACTTTAATGGACATTGAAGAGTTGTGCCGCATGAGGAGGCCACGGACCGCTAGCCGTGATGAGAATGGGACGAGGGTTTCAAAAGGGGGCGCTAGAAGTCAGGCGCAACAAAAAAAAAAAAGGAAAAAGCAAGAAAAAGAGAAACGGTTGAAAGGTTTCACAAATAATAAGTCTTACCCAGCTGGTGTAATAACGGTCCAAAGCGTCCCAACACGATTCGAAGTTTAAAGCGCAAAAAAAAAAAAAAAAACAGAGGCAACTGCTACTTACTTTCCTTCTTTCTCTTTTTTTTTTTCAGAAAAGACCATATTAACTATGCTGGAGACGGTTCAGGTATAATACGGCTGCAAGTATAGCGAGAAAGACGGAAAACGAAAAACAAATATGGGAAGTGTATGGAGGAATATGATATGCGCAAGATGCCTCAGCGATGTATTTGGAGGACTCGGCGTATATAATATAATATATATCCAGGCGAACGCCGTAAATCATTCAGGATAAGGGACGACCGGCGTGATGCTTGGCTACGCCTGAAGATGGCTCCTAAGCTAAAGGTGCAGTAAAGTCCATAGATAAGGCAATCTTTTTTCCTTTATCCAGGGACCTTTAGGCAGGAGTGTACTGTACTGCGCACGTTGGGTCTTTTTCCGCAAACGATAAGCGGTACGAAAGGGGACTATCTTTTCTTCCGGCATTGAATCGATGCGCCCACGTGACCGTGACGTCAATGTTACGCTTTCGTTCGCTTGATAAAGTAGTGCGTCGCTGTTGCGCTGCGTAGCAAGGTCAGCGCTGGGTGTTATCGCCTTCGGTGGGTCTATATTTGGCCAGTACGGCTATGCTGCGTATAAAACTGCACTCCGCCACGTTAAGCATGCCCACTACATTGCTTGAGACACGCAGTATGGCCACTGATAACAACTGCATTGATAAGCAGTAAATTGATGGAGTCGCGATGCAGTAGTAAGTGATTCGGTTGCTACGTGCCAAAACCACGATGTGTTTCAATACAGTGAAGTGTTGGGCTAGTTGGTAAATAGTCATACTTGCGGAATAGAGCGTTGAAAATTTAGGAAGGAAAAGTGTGGACAGGAAAGACGCTCACTTGCAACTAAGTTAATTCATACGAAGAACAGCCACCCACGAGAAAACCTGAACTGCGCATGTGCAGATGTCTCAAACGCCGTCCAACCACACCCAGAAGCCGAAAAAGGAAGCGAATGACGCAACAAGGTGTGAAGCTAGCCTGGAGCCACGCATGCGTCGCTACTTAGGAGCAAAAGGTGCGTGATTTTTGTTGATCACTAGCACGTGCGGAAACTACACAAGCAAAATAACACATGAAGAAGAAGGGTGGAAAGGGGCACTAGTCAGTTCGAACATATGTCAAAGAGCATCAGCTCTTTGTCCTTCAGGTGCACAGACGGAGCGCTAATACAGCGATCACCGTGCTCGTTAATCTGATAAGCCTCAAGGATTTCCCTATCCAGACGACCCTTAGCCCTCCCAGTGACCTTGGTGTTGTATAGAAGCACAGTGCATCCACATCTCCTAGTGTGCGCTGGTAGGTGCGCGGCGTTGTTGACGACCCCCAAAGAATACGCATGCTCCTTTAACCTCTCGTTGAGGCACCGCCCCGTCTGCCCTATATAAACTTTGCCGCAACTAAGCGGAATCGTATACACAACCTCAGTGGTACACGGCACGTAGGGCGGCGTGTGGCTTTTGTCACACAACTTTCTGTTGGTCGCGCTGCTTGCGAGTGCGCACAGCCGGGAGAGTTTCATAGGAGCAGTGAAAACGAGGTCAACGCCGTGTTTATTTCCGATCCTCTTGAGGTTATGAGAAATCGAGTGGATGTAAGGCATTACAACGTACTTCTTTGGTCTCTGGCGTAACGTTGCACTGGGTTGGGCTTGAAGCTTCTTTATTAGAGCTGATCCTACCGCCACCAGTAGACTAGAAGGGAAACCCGACGCTTTTAGTCGAGACACCTGAAGGTCAAAGCTATGGCTCAGACGGTGTTCACATGACTTAGTCAAGGCAGACTTGAGACACGATGAGGCGATAGCTCTTTTCACTAACTTAGTGTGAGATGAGTCATGGGGTAAAATAGATTTCTTTGAACGCGGCATGTATTCCCAGCAAAGGTGATCGTCATGATTAAAATACAACGATAAATCTAAAAACTGCAGCGTATCATTGTCAGGAAGTTCCATTGTAAAAGATAGGGACTGCGTGCATGCCTTGAACCTATTCAAAACTTGCTCCGCTACCGCAGGGCTAGGTACGTCGGGAGGAACAGATAAAATGACGAGGAAATCATCAACATACCTATGTAGTCTCAAAATGTAGTCCAGGTTCAAATTACGCTGTAGCAAGCGGTCAAATTTCGCTAGGAAAATTTCGCACAGACTGGGTGCCACGCACGAACCGATACAGATACCTCTTTTTTGTATGTAAGTGTTACCCTTAAAGTTGACAAAAGTGGAAACCAGGTAGCAAGCTAAAAGCTCAATAAAGGATTCTACAGTGATGAGACACTCATTCTGAAAACGAAGAACACCGTATGAGTCTATAGCTTCACGAACACTGACGAAAAGTTCATCATGGGGAACCGAGTAGAATAGTTCCTCAATGTCAATGGACAACGCAAAGTTGGCCCCAGGCACTCCCATCCTTAGAGTTTGTACAAGGCTGTCGGAATTCTTCAGCACAAACGGGTCCTCTGGTGTGAGCGGCTTGAGGTGACGCTGAAGAAAAACACTGACGTTGCGCTGCCAACTGTCTCTTTCCGTAACTATGGCTCGGAAAGGACAAAGTGGCTTGTGGGTTTTCGCAGCGAAAAAAACTTCGAGGCTCTGTCCCTTGCATGACTTGACCTGCTTACACAAGGCGTCCAGTTTTAGGCTCCTTAAAATAGAAATAGCCTTGGCCTTGACTTTGGCGAGTTTTGCGTCCACTCGGGTAAAGTTCTTTTCCATGGCTGCTGAGGCCTTATGGTCGAACAGGTGTTTCGCGAGAACAACGAAGCCCCCTTCTTTGTCACTGAGCATGACTTCAAGGTCGGACTTCCTGAAGAAAGCTGCGGTGCCTCGTAGAACAGCGTAGCCATCCGTTTTGTCGTGGGGACCGCGTAGTAGCACGTCGACACCATCGGAAAGGCATTGATCCCGCTCATCACTGGCCGATTTGTCAGCAATCTTGTGGACAACAGCTAACAACTCCTGTTTAGGCAATAACGTCGGCAGGCAAAATTTTGGGCCTTTTTCTAGTACCTGTTGTACTTTGGCAGGAACCGATGCTCCCCCCAGGAGCTCAACAGGCACGGTTCCACGATGTGATTATGAGAGACGCCGTAGTGGAGGGCTCCGAAAATTTCGACCACCTGGGGTTCTTTTAACGTGCACTGACATTTCACAGTACGCGGCCCTCAACATTTCCCCTCCATTGAAATGCAGCCGCCATAGGCAGGATTCGATCCCGCGACCTTCGGATCAGCAGCCGAGTGCCATAGCCACTAGGCCACCATGGTGGTGCATATCTGACACGTAAAAAAACAGTATTTGTTATTATGGTAATCGATATATTCCCGCCGAGCAGCCTCGACTTTGGTCATCGCTATGATGCTTAGACAACCATTTATAAGATCTTCTATAGCTTGTTTCATTTCATTATGCCAGAAATTATTTACGTGGTTTTTTTTTTCGTTCTTTTCATTCCGACAATTATTTAGCCGTGTTTATGTTACTTCCTACAGCATCACCTTTTTCTTTTCAACGGCCTTTCGATCCTCAAAGTATTGTAGGAAAAGTCCCCGTTTTCTTTCTTGCGCTTTAGCTCGAGGACTTGGGTTCGATTCCGCCCCGCCACTGGTGGTCTAGTGACTATATGGCCCTCCGAGGTTGATCCGAGGTTCGCGGGATCGAATCCCTGCCGCAGCGGCTGCATTTCGATGGAGGCGAAATGTAGAGGCCCGTGTACTGTGAGATGTCAGCGCACGTTGAAAGAGCCCCTGGTGATCGAAATTTGCGGAGCCCTCCACTATACGGCATCTCTCATAATCATGTCATAGTTTTGGGGTGTTAGACCCCAGAAATCAATCAAATCGATCAATTGGGTTCGCTTCCCGACCTGTGTGGCCCCATTTCGATGAGGTCGAAATGCGCGAATACATAGAGCTACGCTCACGTTAAAAAAAATAATAACGAGGTGACCGAAATGAAACCGGATCCCACGTTGCAGTGTGCCTCAAATGCATAATATAGTGTACTGGGCACGCAAAAATCCCAGAAGCATTTACTCTTCCGGTTTCATTTTTATCTGTGTTATTTACTCATTGCTCATCTTTAAGGTGAATGAAGCAAGCGATAGTGGGACGCGTACAGCTTGCGCCGACGCCGACAGAGTTTCCACGCGCTCGCGCCGAACGTGCCCGATGTCCGTGACTCTAGCGGCTACTCGGCCGGTTGCTAGAGCAAAGACAGGTCTAGCAACTCATTCAGGTCATTTCAGGCTACCATGGGCAGACCACGGAAAGCAGATTCCAGGAGGACTGCTCGACAAAAAGAACAAAATCGAGCTGCTCAGCAGCGTCGTAGGGAAAACCCAGCATGCAGCTCTCGCACAAGATGCGGAATGTATGCATGCCGTTCAAGTGAACGTGAAATTCAAGCGACGCCGCAGTGGGTAATTGTTATGGGTCTAGTTACCAGCTTCGCAGTCCAACTACCTTGACAACCTTCACAGCGTGGATTGGAGCTAAAATTTTTTCCAATAGGGTTCTAACAAGCTATACATTGTTCTAGTGAGCTTACTTACGTGGTCCTTCTCGATACACCATTACTTCTAACTCTATAGCGTCATGAAGCGCATGTTCCAGAATATCTCGTCTCGTCGTCGGAGAAGGCGTCCACGGCGGAAATAATCATATCGAGCTGTCGTCCCGACCACGCGAGCCCTCCGCCTCGGCACGGGTGCGTTAGTGAACAAAATTCAATTTATCGAAGTAAATTCCGTCAGAAAAATTGTAAACTACGACTCAACTAACACATGATATCTCGAGCTGTAATTTGAATGTACGATGAAACATGATTCTGTTTCGAGGGAGAGACGCGAACGCGGCCCAATGAAGCTATTGCGTTGTACTCTTAAAGGCGATGTGTAAACGTCCCCCAACTTCGTTTATTAAAGACGATAGCCTTTCTTGGGATACTTGTACGCAAAAATTTTCGTCTGTCTTTCTGTTTGTTAGTCTGTGTCACACGATTCAGCCACCCGGCCAAAGTTTAAGCAATTGCCTAACGCCCAGCCATCTTGAACTGGTAGCTGCGTTCGTACTTGCGAACATTGTTGATCAAAAAGCAAATATTGCGTATACCTGAGGCGCAACACCAATACGTAAGTATTAGGTGGTGTGTTCCCTTACTAGAAAATACATAGATACGTAATTCTAAAGATCCTAATGTTTCTTATGCTGCGCTAAAAATGCGACGCTATGCACAAAAGAAAGGCCTCTGCCGATGATATGGTGCTGCCACCTGGCCCAAGGATTCTGCGCAAGCTCATGTTTCCCGACGGCGCTGCCAGATGGCGTCCGTATCCCACGCAGCGTAGTACGGCTGGCAGAAGACTATCGTCTTTCGTCATTTGCAGCGAAGCACGCAGATACGCGGCCAATTTTTTTATTACTTTTTTTTTTGCGTCATGTGTCCAGTGTAGACAATTGTATTTATTTTCAATTCTGACGCTTGTTCCGTCGGCACTTTTTTGTGGTTTACGTCTTCGCCATATATATAAAAACGACAAACATAACAGCGAAAAAAAAACTTAATGTACGGCACCAACCACAACAATACGAAATGAGGCACCAGGCACCGCTACCAAGAAATTTCTTTATATATATATATATATATATATATATATATATATATATATATATATATATATATATATATATATATATATATATAGCCTTCATCAGGAATTCCTGATGAAGGCCGGTCTCCGGCTGAAACGCTGAATAAACGCTTTCCGCATTTTTGTTGCCAATTCCGAGGGTCTACTACTTATATATATATATATATATATATATATATATATATATATATATATATATATATATATATATATATATATTCTGTTATCGCTTGTTCCTTCGATTCTAACGGCTTCGAGCGCCGTAAATTACATTTCCCTGCATATTCCCACAGAGTGAGCGCACTTCTGTCTGCGTACTTTTCTTTTTTGTCTGTAAACACAGATCATGTATATGTTTATGCCCGCTTTATATCGTAAACACGCCTAGCGGGAACGTGAACGCGGAACGGTGCACACTGCGGTGGCCTGTTCGAGGACGCTGATAAAAAAAAATGAAATTGCCGTGACGATTTTACGACTGGCGGTCACGTAACACACGCACGCGCTCGCCGATCATCAAAAGGGCGTTTCCATGCACGCTGTTTCCGGAAAGTCAAAACTCCTTCCTGTCCATATTTCACTTACATAATGCACTGTATGCTATCGGCGGCCCCAGGCGAAGTCCCTATATAGGAAAACCGACATGTCGCTTACAAAAATGTCATATGTGGGGATATCAGGAATTGAGCATATCTGGCTATGATATTGCACGCGTCTGTATGTGGTCGCATTTGCCCAAATGGTGATAGAAGCATGTGCTTTGGTGATTTGATTGATTCATGGGGTTTTACTTCCAGAAACCACGATCTGATTATGATAGACGCCGTAGTGGAGGTCTCCGGAAATTTGGACCACCTGGGATTCTTTAACGTGACATCGCACAGCACACGGGCCTCAACATTTCGCCTCCATCGAAGTGCAGCCGCCGCGGCCGGGATTCGATCCCGCGACCCTTGGATCAGCAGCCGAGCACCTTAGGCACTAGACCACCGTGGCGGGGCATAGAAGCATATGCGGCAATAAGAGACCTACACGAGGAATGCCGATCATGTATGATTCTGACACTTATTGAGCAAATACGGCCACTTACAAGACGCGGGCCGCATATAGCCAGGTATGCATGTATGGCCATATACACATATCTGGCTAATGGCGCGTGTCCGTATGTGGCCATATTAGCCCGATACGTGTCGGAGTCATATATGGCGTTCCTCGTGTAGGTCTTTTATAGCCGTATATGCTTCTATCACGATTTCGGCAAATGCGACCGCATACAGACGCGTGCCATATATAGCCAGATATTCACGATCGTGGAAAGATAATCTGCTGCGCTTTTTTTCTTCGTTTTAAGTTCGGTGAGTAAAGAAAATGTGCGCATCTCTCTTAAAAGAGATGCCACTCCTGCTTGGGCCTAAGTACAGGCCTGCGGAACTGACTATCTAACTAACCAATGAATAACTAATTAATAAAATAAATAATAAATAAGTACTTCATTATACGGACAAAAAAGGGGTCCATCCCCCTGCATCATTCTAATCACTTGAAGGGGCCGCTAAATCTCTTCCTCGCCTTTGTATTTAATTTTTGTTTAATTTTATACCATACTGCAGGCAGTTGCCCATGCTGGAGGAGGTGAAAAAAGAAGGAAAACAACAAAAGGAAACATACATGTTATCACAATTCTTTAACTTACAGGGGTGAAGTACGCGGCAATGAATCCCACTCTGTAATTGGTCGCGGAGAGAACGAATTTTTGTAGAGTTTGGTTCTTGCTAATACAGGCTTTATGTTGCCAGCCTTTTGACTGAATTGACCGCGAAATGAAAGCGACTGACAGCGAATTGCCAGCGTTTCGACTTAAATGGCCTTAGTGGGTGGGGCTTGGAAGGAGGAAAGGAGCTTTACAGTAAACCATCGCGTGCTCAGCCGCTTTGTTAGCAAGGTAATGTAATGTGATCATCAGAGCAACGCAAGTATAAAGATTGAGTCGTATCTTTCAAAACAGACAATGTTTAACGCATTGAGGAGGAGGGGAGTCATCTCTTTGTGCGCATATGCACTAGAAGAACAGCCGACGTTATCCAATAGTTAGCCACCAGCTAACCAATATTAGCCAGTGCTAGCGAAATTTATCAAGAGCTGACTTATAGTTTGCAGATAATACAGTTGTTGCGTTCGGTCACAAATTATACTCAGTACTGCGAACGTGAGCTTTGCTACAAAAAATAATAATAGAAAAAAATTAATGATCGCCCTTCCCACTCCGTCAATATGGCCGAAAAGCGAGCTTGTGCTAGTTACACAAAGAAGCTCGTCCCAAGCAGGCCGATTCTTCTCTTCTCTTTCTTTCTTTCTTTCTTTCTTTCTTTCTTTCTTTCTTTCTTTCTTTCTTTCTTTCTTTCTTTCCTTGTCTTAGGGTTGCTGGCCTAAAATAATTTCCGGACTTCTAAAATGTCCGAAAGACCACGATATGATTTACGAGAGACGCCGTAGTGAAGGGCTCCTAAAATTTCGACCACCTAGGGTCCTTTAACGTGCACTGACATCGCACAGTGTAACACAGGCCTCAACATTTCGCTAGCCGCCGCGGCTGGGATTCGATCCCGCGACCTTGTGATCAGCAGCCGAGTTTCATAGCCACTAGAGCACCGTGTCGGGGTGTACCAGCTAGCCAATCAATCAATCAATCAATCTACCAAATAACGAAAAAAGAGTTTTCCGCCTTTGACCAATTGCAACCACGAATTTCTTTTATTGCGTATCTATGGTGCGTAACGTGACTAACGTCTCCTGTAGTCTCCAAAGGTGACGCACGTTTTCACTCAGATAATTGTGTACGCACGTGGACGAGCTGCTACCGTTATTTTCACAGCGATGGACGGGTTTTATAACGATATGAATGATTTACGTCACGGAGACTTACGTATACGGTGCGAGAGGAACAAAGGCGAGAAAAACGTGCTTGAATTGGAAACTCCGTGCTGGAGAACGGGGACAAGGTGCGTATCAGTTAGAATCACATCATTGAATCAACGTCAGTGAATACGGCCAAGACATTAACGAATGCAGCAAGCGATCGCTAAAAAAAACGTAAGATTAGAAATGTCTTTCAAAATTTTTTACGGCGCGGTTAATAGGAATAAATAATGTTACCTTTTTTACCTCCTCATTGCTTATCGGACAGCAGTGATCACTCTTTAAAAATAAGATAAATTTTTTTTTGGACAAGCATCTTCCAGCACTCGTTTTTCCTGGCCATGCACACACACACAACCTCCCAGTGGAATCAGCTTCCGCAGGAAATTGCTGACTGTCGCACTGAAGCATCGTTCAAAGCACTGCCACTGCACCCACAATTGCACGAACTTTTCCTTTTTTTTCCTGTTAATCTTGCTTACACATTACCTTTTTTTTTTCTTATCTGAGCATGTGTAACCCATTGTATTCCTTTTTTTTTTTTTGCGTTAATGCATCCGGGCGCTGCAGGTATTTGAATAAGTAAACAAAATGTAAAAATAGCTGGCATTAACGTGGCAGGAGATATCCGAAAGTAGCGATTACAAAGCCAGCATTTCAGAGTTGCGTAACGCTGCCAATTTTCCATCAGTTAGCGCATGTACTTCTCAGTGACTGTCATTTATTTTTTCAAACGCTGTTTAGCTCGGTGGCACTGCGCGCCACAATTGTATTATCCTGTTGGTTTGATTTATCCTGAATGTTTGTTCTTTTAACTGATAAGATTATTTCTCACGTGTCAGAGGAAATGGCGGATGGCTTGATGGCCTTTCCCGTAAATATTTCATCTGCTCGGCGTGGCACCAATATCAAAGTTCAGAAATTTATTTCGTTTTGTTTTTGTTTTTTTTGTTTGATGAGATGTGATATTGTGGCTTGTCGTTGATTCACTTGTTTCATTTTGTTTTTGTAAATTTTTTCCTCACATATGTATGTCGCCTTTTAAATGTTTTGAACTTGCATCATCTTTTGTTGCGAGTGTGTGTTATTTCCAATGCGACATTTATTCTTACCTTTGTACAGGGGTGGCGAAAAGTAAGAGCCATTTCCTCCTAAAGATAAATGCTTTTATTAGCAGATATTTTTGTAGCAGATTCGGTTTCGTACAACGTTTCTTCACATGATCTCAGTCTTCCTTTTTTCTTCTTCTTGTATTCTAAACCCCACTCCCTCAATGAAATTTTCTAGAACACGCTATGTCATTTATCTGGCTTTCATTGAATACAGTTGACTATATTCGCTGAGAACCCATGTGACCACACTAACGGACTCTGTCCTGACTTTTTTTGACAACTGACGGTTACCATCCCTGTTGCGGACGAGATATCCAAGCTCACGCGTGTTTTTAGGGGCGAAGCTCCTTAAGCTGTGGGTCGGTTGTCACGCGTATCGTGTAACCTACACCACTCACAACACCTTGCAACGCCATGCAACGGCGGGAGGCTCGCGCTCGCCCTCGGCGCGTGCCTCCCGGCGCGCGAGCTCTCTCACTCTTCCATCTGCTGTCTTGTGAGAGAGAGAGAGAGACAGAGAGAGAGAGAGAGCGAAAGGCGCGCGTTGACTATGGAAACGCTCTTTCTTAGATGAATGGTCTGCCAGCTCGCAAAGAAGGAGAACGCGCCCTCACACCGCGAGAGACAACGTTGGCGCAGGCAGCGTCTTCTAGCGAGTTTCTTGATTGAGAAATACCGACTGCTCGCGCTGGAGAACCGTTCACCGGCCACCCATATATATATATATATATATATATATATATATATATATATATATATATATATATATAGGCACTGGATCTTCACTTGCAATGAAGTGGCGGTGGGAGATTTCACTTGTGCGTAGTTGAACCATAAGGATTCGTAGCGTGCGCGTTAACTAACTTAATCCGGAACTCGGCACGATCTACGATGAACCTCCCGAGTTCCGCCCACTCATCATCATTCACTCCGTGGATATGCTGTGATTTTTTTTCTTGTTTTTATTTTCTTGGATAACGTCGCTCCTTTTTTTTCTTTTTTTTTTAAGACAGCCCCGCCACGGCGGTCTAGTGGTTATGACACTCGGCTGCCGATCCGAGGGTCGCGGGATCGAATCCCGGCCGCGCCGGCTGCATTTCGATGGAGGCGAAATGTTGAGGCCCGTGTGCTGTGCGATGCCAGTGCACGTTAAAGAACCCCAGGTGGTCGAAATTTCCGGATACCTCCACTACGGCGTCTCATAATCATAGCTGGTTTTCGGTCGTTAAACCCCACAAATCAATCAAATAATCTTTTTTTAGACAACTTCTCTCAGTGCCGCGCAGCATATCTTAAAGCGAGCCAGCGTCCTCTCAGTCTAAGCAGTGCCTATACCAGTATGTAACCGCGAAATGTCGGCGTTGCCACGTGCCATTTCACTCTGAAACGATGTTCCTGACGATATCGCCTCCATTACAGATCGCCGAGCATTCCATAGCCGTCTGCATGAACATTTCATGCCTGCGTTGTTACTGTTATATACTTGTCGAATACCATATTCACTTGTTTCGGACATGTTCTCGCCTGTTTTTCTCTTTTCTTTTTCCTTGTTGAATTTAATGTTATATTAAGCATTGTATAACTTGTTTTAATCTATCTGTATTCTGAATTGAGAATGAGTATTGTGATTTCAAAAAGCACTTTCAGTACACACTTTAGCTCATGTTTGTTCCTATTTTTTCGCGTGTTATGATGCCTTGTAATTCCACGGTCACTTTGCTATTTACCGCACATATCTATATCATATTTTTCTGTATTTGTCACCTTATAGGTTACGTGAAAATTAACCATGTAAAGCCCCCCTTACACCATGCTCCGCTGAGAGGCCTGTAAGGTACTGTGATTAAATAAATCAGTAAATCCCGTGTAACGCGCTCCCAGTGCGGTACACTCCCAGGTGTATCTTAGAAAACACCGGCGTCGACAACGACGGCGCTATTCAACTCCACACCCTCGGCTAAATGTAAAGGAAGCGCACGAATGGCGTCTTCTTCAGACAAATACATACCGGCCCCTGCGTTTAAAGCATGCCATCCACCCAATCGCATACGCCGTCACTTAATTGCCCGCGGTGTGGAGGACAGCCAACTCTCGCCCACACCACGTGGGAATGCGCACTCATGTCGTCTATAGTCAGTACGCCTCATATTTCGGCGCGAAAATTCCGGACGGCGCAGTGGGAGGCCTGGCTTACCAGGGAGGAAAAGGAGTCCCAAGTGGCACTCCTCGACCTGGCACTGCGGGCTGCTGAGGGCAGTGGAGACCTGGACTAGGGGCCCCACCCACCTGCTTTCCCAGCCTCCCCTTTTTTTTTTTTACAGCGTAAAGTGTTATGTGATGCCAACAAGGGCCATTTTTGGCGCCGTAGTTATCCGCCGCCGCCGGTGTCCGTAACCACTATCGCACTAATTTTAGGAAAAAATAACCAGCACCGAGGAGGATTCGAACCCACGTCCCTCTGCGTGACTGTCGAGCATTCCACCACTGAGCTACGCCTGTGCTTGAAAAAGTCAGCGCTAAAAGACCTAAACAGGTATAAAGCCTGCCGAGGAATCGCATTAACAAATGTAATGTTACGTGGCAGAATAGTAACACGCCACTACGCGTCGAGGAAAGTGGATTGCATAACGAGTGCGAGGAATCATTTGAAAGAACACAGGGGTGCATGCTTTGTAGCTCTGCACCCATTACAGAGGCATCATCAACATCATCATTATGATGATGATGTCAACTCAACTGAGCTCCCAGTGCGGTAGCTACCAGTGTCCTCCCACCGCCCCCAGTGCACTGGAAGACAGTGTGCAAACCAAGCGCCTCCCAGTGCGCCGTGAGACACTGGAGACCACTGTACAGTGTCTTTCAACGCCTCCTATTGCGCTATACAACACACTGTGACACACTGTACAGCGTTTCCCAGTGCCTTCCTGCACGCTGAAATGCACTGGGCGATACTCGAAGACGCTGTTTTTTTTTTTGCAATAGGAATCCTGCAGCAGTGCGTCAATATTCCGGCTCCTTTCTTTTTTCGCCACGACGAACCGGCCTTGAAAGTAGAGCGAGCGCTTTCTGAAAACTACGGTTGCGAAACGATGCCGACGTCGCTCGTTATGCTACGAGCTCTCGAATCGCGGCAAACGAGAGATCGTGACGTTGTAAGTGGAGCTTCGGGAGGATGGCACGATTTCGTCGACTGTCCTTTTTTTATACGCGCCCTCGCGTGGGCGTGAGAACTTTTTTCCGACTTTCGCAATAGCGGAGGCCCCGGCGGTTAGCCGAAGCACGTCGTAACATAGCTGGCGTTGCTTAGTATAATGAAAGCAATTGCTTCTTTTTCTCGTTGTCGTATCTATCTATCTATCTATCTATCTATCTATCTATCTATCTATCTATCTATCTATCTATCTATCTATCTATCTATCTATCTATCTATCTATCTATCTATCTATCTATCTATCTATCTATCTATCTATCTATCTATCTATGTCCCGGGCTTACAAACACATACTCACGAAGTTGAATTTTCAGGGGCGAACGCAATCATCTTCAGGAATTTCGCTTTCAATAAAACAATACCGGTTTAATTTACAGCCAATGCTAAAACCACGAAGAACGGGTAATGAACTTCCTAGATGATTGCCATTTATAAGGATAGGAAAAGGTGCTTATTTGCCCCAGAAACCATAACAGGAAGGGTAGGCCAGGGACAAAATACCTTTATTAAAGAGAAGGCTTTATTGAAAACACTTGGCTTCACAACTGTCTCAGGAGATCTTGATGAAATCGCTCCTTCCCTTCGTAACGAAGACTTATGAAGCAATCGGTGAGACAGCAATGACGCTGTCTCACCGACGCTGTAGACAGTGAGACAGCAATCGGTGAGACAGCTTAGCAACCAAGCGACGCTGTCAGCATAACCTTGTATGGCTTCGATGTCGTGCTATATCCCGTAGTATGACGTCACAACCACACGTGACCGCAAGATGGAGATGAAGATGATAATGATGAATATGATGTAGGTGATGATGATGATCGGCCAGCTTTGCTGTGATCTGGACTTCCGTGACCTAGCGGAAGCCGCGTACTTTCTCGGTTAGCTTTTGGTGAGATGGTGGGAAAAAGCACCTTTGCGAGTTGTAGTATTTCAGTTTCAAGCGAAGCCGGTTATACCTCGCAAGCGTCGGCGTCGGGAATGTGTACGCGAAAACGACGATCGTCGTGAAAAGATGTAGATGATCATGATGATGATCGTAGTTTGGTTAGGAAAGGACGCTAATTTCTGCAACCCATGTAGGGAGCACGGCTAAGCGTCCGTGGGGGTGAGGGAAAGGGAGTGAAAGAGATAGAGAGGAGAGAAAGGTCGCAGTGGAGGGCTGCGGAAATTTCGACCACCTGGGGTTCTTTAACGTGCACTGACAGTACACGGGCCTCTGGCATATTCGTCTCCATCGAAAATGCTACCGCCGCGGCCGGGGTCGAACCCGCGTAGATGTATGCCAAATTGAATGGGTTCGTGCAGCTCCTTTTCTTCTCTTTTGGTTGGAGTATACTTAAGGACAAGGCGCGCTCCCGTAACACGTGCACCCGTAACACGTGCATGTTCTTCAAGGAACGCTCAGCGAACGAAGAAGTGGACGTACCCTAGCCCCAAGGTCCATTGGGTATTCTGCTGAAGAAAAAAAAAAGAAAAGAAGGAAAGTAGGAAATGTAGAAAGAAGGAACCGCACAACAAAAGGATAGGAACAAAAGAAATAGGTAAAAAAGACAGCAAGATAGGAAGCAAGCAAAAAAGAAAGAGTGAAATGAAGAAAAGGAACACAGAGAGACTGACAGACACACTGACAGAAAGAAAGAAAGAAAGAAAGAAAAAAAGGAAGAAAGATGGAGCTCATACTCCCTTTAGATATGTGAGTATGAACAACCAGCCATAGTTAACCTAAAGTCCACCGCAGTCAACCGGTAGTGCCATTCGAGACACCTAAGAATATTAAAGTCGCCGAAGTTTTCCTTTATTTTTTTCTCGCGATAAATACCTACCAACCAACTCATCTTTCTGTTACTCTAGGCTTCTCCTAAAGAGAGAAATCCAAGAAGCTAGCCCTTTCCGTCCCTATTTCTTCATAGCGTACCTCATTTTCTGCTTTCCCGCCTTATCAGCTTCCTTCCACGAGCAATTTCAATCTGTGGACGCGCTTTTCATTTACCTCTAAGGTGACTAAGCGATGTTTACTTAAGCTCTAAAATAAACGAAAACTCATCTTCGTCAGCGTGGGTATATCGTCGACGGTGTTGAGAAAAGTGGCTCTCCGGCACACTTTTCTCGCGAGCTCCCATCGTCGAATGAAATTTTAAAGGTTAACTGGGGGGTGTTATAACAGGCTACTCTGAACTGTTTTACTTTCATGGGCCCTTAGAAATGTCAACTTGTTTTCAGTTTATCGGTGCTTCGTGCAACCTCGTTAGCAGTTGCCGAGCTCGGACTGACCTTTCTGGCATTTTTTTTTTCACGTTGTATATACAGTCTCCCGCTTCCTCGCGAAACATTGTCTTAACGCCTACGTTGTCTCATTGGGCTTCCGCTTTTGTAAGACGCCGGAAGGATATCCTGAAGAATAAAGTGCTATATCTGGGGCAGAAAGTAGTTTGAGTTCTGTGAAAGTTATGTAATGATTTCGGGGGAAACTCTATACGTTAGTCGTCGTGGCATTCATATAAGGGTGTGTTTGTTACCAGTTAAGGCGCGAGGATGAAAGGGGCTGCAAAAGTTGTGTAACACCTGTCAAAAACGCGGTTACAAGAATAGAAACGAATACAAACAGATATATTACTTTTTCGCGATTTCGTCGAATTGACGTATACGGATTGGTGGCTCAGCTTGGGGCCGCTAAGCTAGTATTCATGCCACACAGGGGGATGACTCAGCAAGACTGAGGGGCGATTTTTTTTTTTCATTTACGGCGTTTCGTCGTGCGTGTAAAGAAAGAATGATTGGACGTCGATCAACGCTGCACACTTTGCTGCTTCGGTTGCTTGTCTTCTTAGCTATGTGACGCGATTACCCAGCATTATTAGCCTTGTTGTGCAGACTCACATTGTGTTCGCGTTTCTTGTGATGACTTAGTGAAATAACATGATTGCCAGGGCTTTATGTGCTAGTGCCACGATGTGATTTTGAGGCGCTGCCCCGTAGTGGAGAGCTCCTGAGTAATTATGACCACACGCAGTTTTTTGACGTGTACCTTAGTCTAAGTAAACGGGTGATTTCTGGATTCGATCCGGCAACTTCAAGCTTAGCAAGCTAACACCTATAGTTGCTAAGCACAGCGCGTTATGGTAGCATAGGTTACTTTATGTTAGATTACGTTATATTAGGCTACGTCAGATTAGGTTAGGTTTTGTTAGGTCATGTCAAGTTAGGCAAGCCTAAGTGATGCTAGACTAGGTTGGGCTGGAAAACGCAAGGTATACGAAAGGGCGCGGTACACTGCCATATAGAAAAGCGTAGACATACGGACAGACTGGTTGCCATACACTGACAAACGGACAAACGAAGGCCTGCGTAACTTGAAATTCACGAGTTTCCTCGCTTCCTGTACGCCTTCATTGGGATTGTCCAACACCTCTTTTGTGGTGTTGGGTTACCCACTCATTTGCATGCGATTAATCAGTAAGGTAAAAGGTGGGGTATGTGACGTTAAAGATAAGGTAATTCTGACTTACAGGTACACGCTAGCGTTGCCTGCTGGTGTCTTAGGACCGGTCTGGAAACAAAAAATAAAATGACTATAGGGTTAGAGATAAAATGACTGCCCGTTGTAGTTAGATAATCACCAGATGTCGTGGTATGAAAAGAGTGTCAACGCGAGTCCATTAGTACGAATTCATTAAAGAAAAGCATGGCAAAAAAAAGAACAAGAAAAAAGAAAAAAACATGGTCAATATGGGAAATACGTCGTGAACGCAGGATTCGTCCCGTTCCCTTTCCTGTCCTTGTTCCTAGTGCTGTTTCTTTTTACTTGTTTAATAAAGAGAAAAGACTGTCTGTCGAGAATAAGTTGCCGAAGTGGGAGTATACACCTAACGAGTCTTACGCGGTGCTTTCTCAAAATTTTAATGAGTTTTGAAACAGGGATAATTAATGGCGGGCCGAGATGGAAGACCCTCGCCATTATGCTATTTCGCGAGCTCGAGCAACATAAACGTTTCATTTTATTCCTTTTTTTTTGTACATCTTTGTCGTACCTCGGACCGACCTTTATTGCGCGTCCCGTCCTCCTGTCTCACTGCGGATGTGATACTAATCTTGAAGTACGAATATCGTACGAATATGCAGTGGAAATTAAGAGCAAGCACTTAAAACAACGCCAGAATAGCGAACCGGACATAGTTCTGAAAGCGTCCATCATGGCAGGAGTGTGAAAGGCAACACTTAAAGACAATGCGAGCGCTGTTTGCGATAGCTGAATGTTTATCCTAACGGAGTCCTCGAGTGCGAGTTTAACGTTTCATGTTTGTTTATTTGTTTGTTCTACGCTACAAGATTGTCACGGTGCTTGCGGCAAAAAGTGATGTTAAAGAACATTATCTGACTAGGCCGCTAGAACCACATATAGTTAAGCCTTGGTATGACGAATTAACTCTATATGCCTCACCGGACAAAAAACCTGGCGGCGTCGACAGCGGATGGTACCAAAAGTCGTGTGAACAAGTGATGACGTCATATGATGACGGAACATGGTGAAGTCATTAATACGTCATCATATTACGCAATGGTGCGGTTACTGATGAAGTCATCGTGTACCACCGCGCGATGTCCTTTATGATGTCCTGCGATAGAGTAACATGACATGGACGTTGAACCAGCACGGATGTTGACCTATATGGATGCACTGCGCTTTGCTTTTACTTAACACATTACTTTGCAGGAAACCAGCTGCATGACCAATCCCTCCATCCATTCTTTTTTAGCCCCGCCACGGCGGTCTAGTGGCTAAGGTACTCGCCTGCTGATCCGAGGGTCGCGGGATCGAATCCCGGCCGCGGCGGCTGCATTTCGATGGAGGCGAAATGTTGAGGCCCGTGTGCTGTGCGATGTCAGTGCACGTTAAAGAACCCCAGGTGGTCGAAATTTCCGGAGCCCTCCACTACGGCGTCTCTCATAATCAGAACTGGTTTTGGGACGTAAAACCCCACAAAACAACAACAACCACTCTTTTTTACTGAGACTGTCTTAAAGCCTGGCTAGGTTGGTCACGCGTTGGCGCCCGCAGCATCAAGCGAAGTTGAGTGTGTACTTAAATAAGGAGAGGAGGTGGTGGAAACAAATAAGTAAATAAATAACAACAAAATAAAGTTCCTTGCCGAGGCGGGATTTGAACACGCGTACCCACGGTCCTAAGCCAAGAATCACAACTATACTGCGTTGCACACCCACTTTATTCATGTTTTTTTTTTTTGCCAAACATTCACACTTGTACGAATCCGAAACACAAATAGACTTAACAAGTCTCAAACAGTGCAACAGTCTCTCAGACAGAAACCACTATACAGTCCACACACATCTCTGAAGAGAGCACCTTGGTGAACGGCCTGTCCTAAAGTACTGTTAGAATGGGGGTAAGGATAAACACTTTACCAATACCGTGTGCCATCCTAGTTGGATTTCCATGTCTTCGTGGACGCCCTTTAGTTGGCTGATCATCCGACTGAAATGATTTGATCATGAAGCCATTATTGGTTCAGCGTTTCGCTGCAGCATGCGCCTGGTTTCCAAAGGCTATGCATACATCTACGCTTGCCGTACAGATATTTACGGGAACCATATCGTTTCGTTGTACCGACGATTGTAACACAATTTGCTGTGGGCGAGAGAGAGAACGAGAGGGGATTACATGATGCAAGAAAAGTTAGGTGTGGCTTCGCCAAAAAATCGCTTCTCTTTTGCTTAACTTTGCAATGCTTTGTTAAACCCGCACAGCCTCTTTAGTCATTGCTGTTTGAGACAAGCAGAGCCGCGGCAATTTTTTTCTTTCCGCTTTCATCCGCCAAAAATATCACAAACCAATAGATTCTGGAATAGGAACGACCGAAGCTTTCTGCGAAATACCGAACTCCCAATAAGTCGCAATGTTCACCAAGCTTTCTTTTTTTTTTTTCTCCATGTTCCACAAAACTTGCGCACACTACCCCGAATTCTATGGCGCTATAATTTCGCTACAAAGCGACCCGCCACGGTGGTCTAGAGGCTATGGTACACTCGGCTGCTGATCCGAGGGTCGCGGGATCGAATCCCTGGCGCGGCGGCTGCATTTCGATGGAGGCGAAATGTTCAGGCCCGTGTACTGTGCGATGTCAGTGCACGTTAAAGAACCCCTGGTAGTCAGAATTTCCGGAGCCCTCCAATACGGCGTCTCTCACAACCACAGCTGTATGAAAGGGAAAATTAGCAACCACCCGTTTTGCAGCACAAGCATACAAGGAAATCCATGCGGATTTCTCAGAAATGAAAGCTTCCTAGTTGCCGAAAAATTTGTCCTGGTCCGGGGTTCGAACCTGGGACCAACGCCTGTCCTCCACCTTGCGGGTTTCCGCAGAACTCATTTGCCTATAATCACAGCTGGTTTTGGGACGTAAAACCCCATAAATCCATCAATCAATTTCGCTACAAACCGACGCCTTCACGGCCTGGCTTACTTCAACTAACGCAAAACTTATCCCGTTCGGGATATCAGGTCCTTGCACTGAACTCCCACGTCCATCGCGAAGAACATTGCGGTTTCGTAGGCGGACTGCCGAAAGAGTCGAAATGGCGTGCTGGGAGACGAGGAGGTGGGGGGAAATAGAGTGGACAGCTGGGGCTATACGCACTGCTGGGTGTCCAGCGCTAAAGCGTGTCGCGTGTCGGGACTCGGTCGCACGCAATAACTTAATGGATATACTAGAAGAAGGCTGCGGGGACCGCTCCGTCTAAATTAACCCAATTCCCCCGCGCACGCTGCCCGCTCTAATAGCCTGCGCAACCTAAATCCCCGTTACGACGGGCATTACAGCCGTGGTTGCACGCGTACTCAATGCGCAGTCGGCGCACGCTGTGTGTCGTAACAGCCGTTCTTTCTAACCCTCCTCGGCCACCCCATCTTTCCCGCATGTGTGTAGGGCGTGGCAGAGCATGCGTGCACCAATCCATGTAGCAGATCGAGCAGTTTTGAAGGAAGGGAGGCCGGAAAGGGAGACCGCGCTGGTGAGTTGGGTTCGCCGATTTTGGTGGGGAGGGGAGGAAAGGGCAGGAAGGCAGAGAGAGGGGTTTGCCTCATTTGTCTAGAATTACGCGGTGTGCGTGCCTCCAGTATACTGAGTATCAGGCTACTCGGTCGTCCGTCATCACGTGAGCTGTCGCAAATAAAAAAAATGAATGAATGAATGAAAAAGAGAAAAAAAAAGCGCCTACGTTCTGCTCAATCCTTTTAGTTCAGTCTGTTCGCTAGGAGAGAGAAAGGCGTGGTCGTGGACCAATCCGAGGCTAAAAGCACGTCCGACAAACCCTCCTTCCTGCGCCCTTCTGCCATCACCATCAACGTGTACCTACGTGGCTGTCCCGAAAAGAAAATGATGGGAAATTTTATAGTTTTGGCCGTTCTGTGGGCGTCCTGTACCCGCCGTAGCGGAGATCGCGATTTAGAGGAGGAGAAGGGGCAACGGCTCGGTCGTACCACGAAATGGGTGTAAACACAAGTCAGCGCGCCGACAAGGTTGTCGGGCACGTCTCATCGTACACGCGTTCTCGTTTGCGGGTGTCGCTAGGGCGTAACGACCAGGGTGTCGAGTAGTGCACATACACGCGAGCGCAGCGGGAATGGTGTAATGGTGTTAGTAGGGGCACTGGTCGGCATTGGTCTTTTTCACGTTTTGTCCCTAGACACGGCAACAAAAAGGGGGCCAGGACAGAACCATAGCCTCCTATATACAGTATACAAAGGATGCTACTACAGAACACGGTTTGTGCGTGTGCACCAGTGATATGGTGAGCAAAGGTAATCATTGATAGGACGCGTTCGCCGAAATTGTTCCGTCAAACTCTTATCTGAAGCTATTTTACATTGGGAAGGCTGCTGATCCGAGGGTCGCGGGATGGAATACCGGCCGCGGCGGCTGCATTTCGATGGAGGCGAAATGTTGAGGCCCGTGTACTGTGCGATGTCAGTGCACGTTCAAGAATACCGCTGGTGGTCGAAATTTCCGGAAACCTCCACTACGGCGTCTCTCATAATTATAGCTGGTTTTGGGATGTAAAACCCCACAAACTAATCAATCAATCTTGCAGTCAGTGACTCACAGTTGGGCGAATCGCTAAACTCTGTTTGTTTATTACTTTTTAAAACACATATTATAAACTTCATTACTTCTGCAATGCGCGGATTTCCGACATTGTATGATTTTAAGTTATTATTAATTGCAGGAATTTCTTTCTGTTTATTATTTTCAGACATCTTCTTAATGTGTTTCCTCCTAAAAACATTTTACTTATGGTGCATATGAAAATTAAACACCTGCTTTAGTACATTCCTCATTACTGGGTTGCGGACAAATTTTCTGGGAATATTTTTATTAGAAGGCATCACATTCATTCCACTGTGTCTCGAAGTATAAAAGCATGGTAGGTATCCTTTATCGATATACCGAAAGCGAAACGAGAAATAATTCCTTATTGTTTCTTTTTTACCTGCGCCCTGGTAGCCTAGCAGGTGCGGTTTCGCTCTACTGAGCTCCAGGACCCAGGTTAGACTACCAGCGACATGACGTCCGAGCCTTCTGACGTAGGCGAAATACAAAAAACCCCGTGTACTTAGGTGTACGCGCAAATCAAAGAACGCGAGGTGGTTAAAATCGTCCCAGAGTCCCCCGTTATGCGTGTCTTATAATTATATCGTGGTTCGGGCACTTAAAGTCCCATAATTTACTTATTAAAGAAATCTATAGGAGACTATTTATCGTATTTCCGGATCCTACGAAGGTGCAAGTTAATACCTGCTCGAAACGGAGCCGCAGAGTTGGCACATAGGTTATGGTGCTCGGCGGCTGATCCGAAGACGCTGGTTTGATCCCGGCCACAGAGGTGAAAATTGAGCGCTGTTTTTGATCCCAGCCACAGAGGCGAAAATACTAGGAACCCGTGTAATCAATCAATCAATCAATCAATCAATCAATCAATCAATCAATCAATCAATCAATCAATCAATCAATCAATCAATTGATTAAAAATTATTCTCACCGAAAGCAAAACCATTTACTTAGATTTAGGTCGCGTTAAATGGGCACTAATGGGAAAAAAAGACTTCTTTTCACATTAATAGGTTAGCTTTTCACAATACCAAAAACACCAATGTTTGGGGGAAAAGACCCCCGTAAGCTCGAAGGTGGCGACGCCGCTCTCCAGCGCTAGAACGCGTGACGTCACAGATCTTTGATGTCATCTGTTAAGGCCCAAGCAGCTATTTATGGGTAAGAAAACACACGTGTTGTGTTCTAAGGAAGCAAGAGACTTAACCCTGGGAGTTTCAAAACGTTTGATGGAGCGAATTTGACGAGGATACGAAAAAAAATAATAAATTGGCCTTCTGACGTCCTGAGGCCGAAGTTCCGGCGCGAATTTGAAAACTGGAACGTTGACATTCATTTTATCTTTGATTATTCAGCATAGCATGGCGAAATTAACGAAAATCGTATTCTCGAAACTTAAGTTATCATTCTAAACAACTTCGATGCCTCAGTTTAGTGTCTTTTTAAAACGAGCCCCAAGGTGGTCGAAAATTCCGAAGTCTTCCTCGACGACTTTCCTCGTACTATGGTACTGGCTCGTGAAACCACAGCAACTATTACTAGTTCGAACGTGTTTATTCGTATTGACATGAATGATTTTTATAATTAGTAAGTGTCTTGGCATACAAGGCATAGCATAGGAGACGCGCACTCAAGACGTCGCTGTACAATGCAACCGCGATAAGCGAGGAGTGAATAAACGCTTCGTCGTTAGCAACTGTGGTAAGCGTAAGGGAAGAAAACATCATGCTACACATGAGGTATTTGATCGTGAGTGTGTTGCTGTAAAACAAGCGTCCGTATTGTGATAAGATATGCTCCCGCACGATGATGATTATATGAAGATGCTGGTTTTGTGGCTCCACTTTTTAAGAAGAGTGAACATCTAGCTGTGCATTGTCCTAGCCGACACAATGTATGCGCGTAAACGTAGCGGCGGAATCACGCAGCGCTACAACCCTGCCGAACCATGGTATATGAATGAATGAATGAATGAATGAATGAATGAATGAATGAATGAATGAATGAATGGAGCGGGCGGCTCTAGTGACTTTAGCAGGCACTGCAGTAGTTGAGCAGGAGCAGGAGCGAGCGCCTAACGCCACCTTGTTGCTGCTCTCCTCACTAAGAAGCCAGAGAAGGAAGATTCAAACAGAACTGCGTAAACAACAAGGTCAGACGCACGCGACTCCAGAGTTGGATGCTTTTGTAGCCAAATGTCGCTGAACAGCGAGTGCATGGTGATCAGTTAAAAATAGTAATAATGCGGTTACTTAATGTATTCGAGTTACATGTACGCATCAAACGAGTGACTGATTGTTCGCTTACCCGTTTCTAAAGATACCTCTGTCACACTAAGTGGCCTTAGCGTTTCTTAGTGGAAATATACATGCACAGGATGAGTAGAGTAGTGGCTGACCACATGCTGGTGTTGATATTACGGGGACTCGTTCCGGTTTAGCGAAAGTTGGAGTCACAATCAGACCGTAAAACCTTGGCTTAAACAAAAAGGGTTTCAAAAGTCATTTATACGCGGTCAGCGCTTGTTTCGTCCGATTTGTTCGATTGGGTCGCAGTTTGCGATCTTTTAATTTCCTGAATACGTAAAAAAAAAAAAACCTATACCAGCTGCAAGTTTTGCTAAGATTTCGAGATTTCGAGGTACGGCTAAGGTTGTACCCTCGCTGTACCTCTTACTGGTTCACTTGCACCGTGTTTTGATGACCATATGACAACGTACGCGTTATATACCAACCGATTCCTCTTCTTCACTCGGCTCTCATGTCGCCGTCCTTACAGATAAAATGGCCGGTATTCAGGTGACATGTCTGTAACATTTCAAAATCATGAGCAGCCTACCACTCACGAACTAACTAACTAACTAACTAACTAACTAACTAACTAACTAACTAACTAACTAACTAACTAACTAACTAACTAACTAACTAACTAACTAATAAATAAATAAATAAATACATCCGTAGTGCTTCTGCTAATACCATATCCTGTAAAGGATGCAGCGCTGCATAGTGAGTAGTTGCGTGGCGAAGCACCTTCTACCACGCAGGCAAGGAAAGTGCTTACATTATTGATGATTGTGGTTCGGTAAGGAAAGGACGCTAATTTCTGCAGCCCATGTAGGGAGCACGGCTAAGCATCCGTAGGGTAGGGGAAAGAGAGTGAAAGAGACAGAAAGGAGAGAAAAGGAGGGCTCCTGAAATTTTGACCACCTGGGGTTCTTTAGCATTCGCTGACAACGCACACTACACGGGCCACTGGCATTTTCGCCTCCATCGAAAATGCGACCTCCGCGGCCGGGAGTGAACATCCCCAGGCGTACGCAGGTTTCTTCCGTTGGGCGAGAGGGAAAGTCCGGCCTTCCATATGTTTAATATACGCCCACGCATATACCACGCGGTAGGCGTAACAACCGTCAGGATCGCAGGGGAGGGGGAGGCAGAAGCCAAATGCCGTTTTTTTCCTTAACCTAACCGCAGCCAATACTATTATCATAATCGTCATCATCAAGAAGCTTCAGCCGCTTAGTTTGCTTTCGACTGCACGTTAAATATCCCCAAGTCGTTAAAATTTTCAGCGCCATCCACTACAGCTTTACTGTCCTTTCTGCTCTTTCAGGCTCTTTCCCCTGCCCCCACGGACGCCGGGCTTTGCTCCTGAGAAGGGTTACAGAATAGCGTCCTCTCCTAAGCCTAAGCACAGTTAATACTATCATCGTCATCAAGGCGCTTTAGCCACTTAGTTTGCCTTCGACTGGCTTGTCTCTAGCGTAGCAGCGTGTACCACGCGCCCTGCTTCATGAGGCCGTGTATCGTCAGAACGCTGTCCGAAGGGCTCCAGTGAAACGTTGGTCAAGCTGAAGGAAAGCACGCTCGCACATGTGTGCAGGCGCAGGAACAACGTGCTGCCGCGCACGTGATGCACGCTGCAGCTCAGCGGCGGAGGTGTGTCAACAGGATCCTGCAGTGGCGGAGCATTTAGCCTTACTTCATATACAGTATACAGTCGAACCCGGATATATCGAACTCGCCAGAAAACGTTTATAAGTTCGATATATGGCGTAATTCGATATAGCCTCGCTATAGGATTTGTTGACGTAAAGGCACCATATTACTAAAAGGTCTTTATTAATATAATGGCTGAGTTCCGTGCTATATTTTCACACGAAA
This sequence comes from Hyalomma asiaticum, assembly GCA_013339685.2. Classification (NCBI taxonomy): domain Eukaryota; kingdom Metazoa; phylum Arthropoda; class Arachnida; order Ixodida; family Ixodidae; genus Hyalomma; species Hyalomma asiaticum. Next base: position 34,170,528 of record CM023489.1, read on the forward strand.
TAGTCCTGGATGTTCTTCTGTTTCAGCCTTACTTTTGTCTGAACCACTTTTTCTACGGTGGTACCGGCACTTTTCTCCGCCATCGCGAGGGAAAGCCAACTCACGGGCACTTTTGAGGCATGTGGAGTTTGATATATCGGTTGTCGTTGCTATTTTCGTTCGATGTAACCGCAACTTGTGCTATATGTTCTCAATGTAAACTTACCATGTTTAGAAATTGTTCAATATACGGGATAATTTGATATAAACGGGTTCGATATAGTCGGGCTCGACTGTAGCAGTGTGTTGCTTTTCGCATTGACAGCTCGTGCTACTGTGCAAACCTCGTCTCTTCTTACAGAAACCACCACATTGTGCAATTAAAAGATGAGTATTCAAATTTATCTGATGCATGAAACGGGTCCGCGATAGACCAAACAATGGGGATTTTTTTTTTTTACACATCCTCTTTTATGGTACTTCCATTCCAAGTACATACACCGAAGTGAACAACCTGCCCTCGTCTATCACCCAACCGAGTGATGTAGTTGCATTTAAGGCTGCATTTGAATGTTACTTATAGTCGTAACAGCACTTTACCAATTTCGTTTGTTTCCCTTTACATATTAGGACACGGTAGCGCCCATCCAAACAGGGATCACACTCACAGTGCTCATGTTTACACTTAGTAGAACTTGTCTTTGGACGAGTTGGTTCATGCTACAAACGGAAAAAGCTGAGTGCGGTCCTGTGTTCACCCTGCTTCTTTGTCTCTCGTTTCTCAGCACTCTGTTTTTTCCGTTAGAAGCACATTTATCCTTTCTGTAAGTGGTGTCCTCATTTTTATGTGTGCTGCCGCACCCATCAGACCAACTAACTGGTTAACAACCTACATAAAGCTTTGCATAATGTTAGTATTGCATTTCTGCAATGCCTTCTGGCTTTAAAGGCATTCAAAGTGCAACTAAGAATTTGTTCTTCATTCTAGCTTTTGCCTGGGGGCATCGCTCATGCTTGGGAGTCCACGCCCCGCATCAACGGTAAATATGATGAATGAAGCAAATAATAAGAAATAAACAAACAAATCACATTTAGGGACAAAAGAAATTTATTGAAGAAACATCAATGCAATGCAACAGTCACTGTTCAAAGTGTGCTCACTGCGTTAACTTGGCAATGCTACACCGCACAGTGCTGGAAAAGTCGGAGCAAGTTAGCCGTCGCGAAAGCTAGCCATCAGCACAACTTTTGTCACGGACCGCACAGACCCAAGATTCACTGTTGCTCGGGAGGGGAACAGTTCACTTGGTTGAAGAGCCTGTCTTTTATGACTTGGGACATGAGGCCGTGGATGACCTCGATGGTCGTCTTGCAGCTGTCTCGCGTCGCCTTTGCCAGCTTGTCCTCGGTTCGCTTCTCGTGTGGGTCCAGGCCGAGGACAAAGCCACCACGGCCAAGCTGCGACTCGGACTGCTCGAGCTTGTCTGACAGGTCAAACACCTGTCCTGTCGTGTAGTCGGCATTCTGCGGAACGGAGTGCACAGAAACGAATAATCTCAGCAGAGACACAGTTGGCTGAATTCATGTAGATGGTAACAATAAACATACCATAGCTGCTTCAGATGAAGATTGTGATAAACTACTGATAAATACAACAAATATTCGATAATTTGCCATTGAATTTCCAATTATTTTTTACAAGGCACTGGTCACATTATTTTCAAAAGGATATCGGACATAGGAAGTTGCTTTGTACATATTGTAGTGAGCCATAATAATTATGAGGAAATTAAAGAATTATAGCAGGCAGACTCAAAGTGCGTGCTAGAATTTCTTGCAACCACCAAGCTTCGCATTAAAAGGACATATCCTTTTGCCAGTGCCATTGTTAGCAGCACATGAAACGTTGGTAGTGTGCCTGCAAATGTGATCATCTCTGATGTAAGTATATGCCAACATGCAAAATGTAGCAAGCTAAATGAATATGAATTAAAGGGGCACTAACGCAAAATTTTGAAGGCGAGATAACTTGAATGACAGGTTTTTGTGGATAGACATATATCATCTATAAAATATCAACAGAAAATGCAGCCTGGGACAAATTTAATATCAAGAAGGGGGGGTGTTAAATTCAACCTAAGCTCAATGTCTGTTGCTTTTCATTTTCTGTGAATGGTTACAACCACTACATTCAGATATATCGCTTATTCGACACAAAAGATGCATACCCAGGGTAGTATGCTTAACTGATGAGCAGTTATTCCCCTCCTATTTGGTATGCTTCACTGCATTACACAGCTCTATTGCACCAAAGCTTGCTAAAGCAAATCTGCAGTCCAGGCAATTTCGTGATCTTCAGCCGCTATGTCTACACCCTCACACCATTTGTGGGCCATGCTATGTGCCACGAATATTCCAACAATAATTATGCTGCCAGATTCATTGGAGCACAAAAAGACAACGGGTGAACGTGCAGTTTGTGTCTCGGTTTGCTGTCCACTTTAATTTAGAAATCTTACAGCAAATTTTTTATTGTTTAGTAGTCACAAGCATGCCATGCCCACATCCGATTTCGTTCATTTTCAGAATGTGCATCATACCACATTATATGAGAGCCTTGGTTTTTCGAAACCAAGTCAATACATCAAGGCCAGCGACCTGTTATGCTGTTAATGGAATTCAATTTTGATGTTAACAGCCTAACAGCATGATCGCAGTTATGGTAAATACTGCATGCATGCAAACATACAGTGCACAATGCACGAGTAAACAAACAATACCAATGCATGCACTGACAGAAAGAAAAAAAAAAAGGACGTGCCGTGCACAGGTAAAAAGAAAATCGAGCAAAATATGGTGCACTTGGTAAGGCGGAGTTAGGAGATGGAGGAAGTGACTGAAGAGGGAGAGTATAATAAAAAAAAAAAGGAGGGGGGGGGCTTGAGTGAGAATGTGGCGGGCAGCTGCTGCTCCTGGTGCCAGCCAGATTAGGTGAAGTGGGAAAGGTACAGCGCAGCAGTTCTTGAAAATGCAGGAGATCAAAGTTGGGTATTTACAGTGAAGAACAGTGCAAGTGAGTTGTTAGTAGCGCCTGTCCTTGTCTGCCTCTTCCTTTTTTGTGCGTCTCACTTGTGCTGTTCTTCACTGTAAATATGCAAGACCAACTAGCCCAAGAATCTGTTTTACTATCAAAGTTGGGGGCGTGTTCATTATGTGAGTGCATTAATTATGCAAGTTAGTGTGGTACACAAAGTAAATGCAATTAGGTCAGGTTGCATCAGCACGGCTTCTTACTCAACTTGATTCATGTGGACCAAACTACAAGCAAATGTCAAGGCCAGTGAGCTTACCGTGAGTAGACTGGACTGAACTGAGAGTGTTGACCCAGTACTTGTTCCAGAGTGAATCCAGGAGCCGGCGGTCAAGAGAGGACTTGAAGTAGGACACCTCGAGGGAGTAGTACTGCTTGCAGTGGACCCCGAAGTCTTCGATCTTGTTCAGTGGGATGGTCTGGTACTCTGCCGGACCCTCGTCTGGAGGCTTGTAACCCTGTTAAAGGAACACAGAATGGGTCTGGTGATCCTGGTAGGCAAGAAGACGTATAAAAAGAAACAGACCGTATGATCGAGTCAAGCATGAAATGAAAACTGCCTCTGGCAGCCCACTACAGTAAAATCTCGTTAATTTGAATGTTACGAGACTGGAAGAAATGTCAGAGTTAACTGAATGTCCAAATTAACTGTAACGGCATGAGCGGCTGGATGCTCGTGACATTCTAGCTTTTTCACGTTGCACATTTGCAGCGATTTCAACTCGGTGCAAGTCGATGATTGTCCAAATTAACTGGGATCCAATTAAGTTTGAGTTATTTGATTTTCCAAATTAATGAGGGTCGACTTAGCGAGTTGTAGCGGACAATTGATAATCAGGACGCATAATAATTGAGACATGATCCACTGCTCAGATAGTTTTATGGGGTCGCCAAGGGCAACATTTGTTGAACGAAGGTAAGAACTGCCATCCACAAACTCAAAGCGTAAAGCATAAAATGTAATCCTCTGTACCATAAAAAAATTTACTAGTCATTGTACAGTTTCCACATGAGATGCACAGTTGGAAAAATGAATTAAAAAAGAAGAAACTTAGATACCTTTGGATAAGTCCTAAAAGCGCCCAAGTTTACTTTTCCAGCTGAGATGGTCCTGACTGGATCAATCTGCAGAAGTAGGACACAAATGTGACTTACTATGTTAGTACATACATCCGTGCTGCAAGTACCAGATGGCAAAAGACACCAAATTTCATTGTTTATACCACCCACACACAACAAACAGCCCAAGCAGTCATACAAACATGGCTAGAAGAACATCTGAATGTGTGACATTTCGATGAAACAGTTGTTCTCGTTACAATGCATAATGGTGGTCCTACTGCTTAGCACACAGGAAACGTGTTTACATGGTAATTCCAGGGCCTACGAAATTCCATGCATAGAGCAGTGAGATATGGCCACTAAATGTGCACGCACCCTTTTTTACAGTGAACAATGCCGGAATAAATCAAGGTGGCCTCAGCATCTCAACGAGATGCGACACGAGAGAAAGGTGCAAGGCACATTTACAGCATTTGTCAGACAAAAAGCTAAATAGATAGTGCGGCGGTTTTCTACCTTTCTTTGTTTAAATATCTGAACCTGCTGCTGCAACTGCAACATCATACAGGCAGTCACAGCTGTATAATTTCATCCAAGTATGCTGTACATAGAAGGGTCGTGAAGTAAGACTATATGTGCAGCTTGCCAAGTTTGGACAGCACCATTATCACACTGAAATTAGTGTCACAATCTTCAATTCCCAAATTTTGCATTGTAGTGAATGTAAATTTTGTAAGCAAAGTATGTGTCTTTTTCTTAGTTCAGTATTTGCAAGGTTCAGTCTAGTTATAACTAGCCTCTGACAGAGCAAACATATGGGTTAATGTGTTGGACCTCAAGGTCCGCCGGCTACCAGGCTGTCTTGTAGGACAAGAGACGGCATGTCTGAAAATGAACGCTTTAATAGAACATACGAAGAAAAAGAGCAGATGGCTTCATGCTCCCGAGCGAGCCGCAGCTCGTGAGGAAGCAATCACAATGATGATGACCGTCGTCTGCTAGGTTCGTGAAGACGAAGTTACAACAGTTAACATGTAGTTCTAGCCAGATTATACATTTCAGACGCTTTATCATACTTTCACTGAATATCTTAACAGCTGATGTTTATCTGAATGTGTCCCATAACCCCTGCAGGACCTCTTGACCATTCTAGAAAAACAGCGGTGTTTCACTGCAGCTTCCAATAAACTACACTAGGGGAGTCCAGGCAAAGAAGCAATCCAAAAGGAAGGTGCACTCACTACAATAGCTACGAATGGCTCCTGGAATTGCTGGTTGAGCATCTGCGTGCTGACATCAATGCCCGACAGCCAGCAGCCGTAGCCCGGGTGCGAGTGGTACCAGCCAACAACGTTCTCTAGACGGCCAACCGTCTTGGCATTCTCAGTGTAGTCGGCCATGTACTCGTACGCTTGAGCCTGAGCGTTCACCCTGGTCTCAGTTCCTTCGACGGGCAGGGCAAACGAGTCCATCACTATCATCGTATTGGCATCCACCTGGTAGAGACAGATGGTAAAGAAATGTCAGTTGCATGAAACATGCACAGGGAAGTTGATGGGCAGTTTTCATGATTGTAAAAAAAGCTCTTCAGCGAGAAAACTTTGTTAAGATTAACGGTGGCATAGTTAAGGCAAACGTTGCTCTCATGACGACGTTGCGCAGAGGAGACAAGCACCGGTATGTGTGTACCGGCACTTCATCATTTGAACCACGACAGCTGCTACATCACCTAATCAAGTGGGTACGTTTTTCAGTCAATCGAAGATCAAGTCACGTCTGCCCTCAAAGCACCCTCATAGTTCAGAATATAATGATATAATATCTGCAGGAGCTTTATGTACAAAAACAACGGCATGCTTATGAGGCATGCCGTAACGGAGGGCTCCGGAGTTTGGACCACGTGGAATTCTTAGTGAGCACCAATATCACGCAGTACACAAGCCTCTAGCATTTTCACCTCCATTGGAAACGCAACTGCCACGGCCAATAGTTTGGACTGTAGGCAGCAGTTCCATAAGTGACACTTACGCTTTCATTGACAAAGAGCGTGTCAGATCTGACTGTCGAGTATGTGAGCGTGGTCGAAACAAAGAAGAATGCATCAAGCTGACCAACTAGTATGCAGAAAGGTATAACCAGCACTGACATAGCCAGCTGGGGAGTTCAAACTTGACTCCTAAAAAACAAGGGGGGTGAGAAATCCCCTTCCCCCCCACCCCGCCTCCAAAAAAAGTAAAAGGAATATCACAGCAGCGATCATGATTGTAGGTATAATTTAGGGATTATTACAATTCGCAGTTCTCATGTGCTTGATCCCTATGAGAAAATGGGCATGGCATCATCACTTTGTCCGTTGGCAAAACAACAAAAAGAACAGCACTTGGAATGGAATCACGGCAACCCGCTGGCAATGTCTTTCACTCAGGCCACTTACTTTTCCAAGAAGAAGGCCCATGACCTCCAGCGTTCCACCAGAACGCGCGTGCATCACCATCTTCAAAAGGGCCAGCGCAGACACCTTCATGTCCTTGAAGTAGTGAGGGCTGCGTGGTACAATTAGCAACAAAGTGATCACTGCTCGCACCACCAAAAAAAGGGGAGAAAAAAAAAAACACCAATACAGATGATTTTGAGCCAAGAACAAAACAGAAATAAAAGCATTTATTTTTTTTTTTAAGGAAGTGCTTAGTTCGCCGGAAAGTACTTACAAAGTGCTTTTCTTTGTTAACTCAATTATTTTAGAGAACTTCTTATCCTACGATTTCAGCATATATGTTTCAGGCCATTCATCACAACTTTCATCTATCATTCGTGCACTGTGCTAACTGCGTGCTTCTAACTGAGAAGCAAGAATAAAATAAGGACTGAAAGATCTCGCAGCAAACTCTAGCTTACGCTGTCGCTGTGCTGAATCCTGGGAGTTTTTCATTATATTCGTTTCATATGACGCATGCTACAAGTTGCTTGGCTTTCCAAAACCCCTTTGACAGCCGTTTTTTCGTTTTATTACTGAAAAATTACACTGAACATTGCCTATATTTTCTTCAGTTCCCCCGTTTAAAATACTGCTACGACTTAGCCAGCAATTCAAATTTCTTTGCCTTTCTTGTTCTCATCTTATCGCCGCTGTGTTTACATTGTAACCGGGAATTACTCCATGTTCCAATCCAATTGATCTGGGGCCTGTAAGGTATCCTTAACTGAAGTTTAAAACACAATATTGTCCCTTACACATTATCAGTCTGCGCTGAAGCCCAGCAATGACGCGCAAACCTGTCCTTTTAACTAGTGTTACTTTACTAGGTGGACGGCTCAGTCCCAAACTAAACTTGCGCACACATTTTTTTTTTTTTTTTCATCAAGTCCTACGGCGACTTTGACTGTTTCGACATATTCGGAAGAACGTATGTCACAGAGCAGCACGAAGCAGATCGTGATGTGCCGGTGGCAACAGGCGCAGAGCAATAATAAAAAAATGGTAAATACTCTTTCTCCCATGGCTTGGCTGTGAGGATGTCCTGCTGCTGCTTTCTGTTGTACTTGTACAAATCGTCTACGCTTTGCACGGTCTCGACGTTGTTGCTCATCTCCCAGGTCTTTTGTGCCATGGTGGTGTCCATGATTTATGCTTATATGTTCGAATTGACCACGAAACGATAGATTTTGTTCAGTCGACTAATGACAACTACCAGTCAATCAGTGCCTAGTGGCGGCTGCCATTGACAGAGGTGCAGGTCCGCAGCATACTTTTATTTTCTGACGGCAATAAAACTTAAGTATACATAAATAAACAAAAATATTGAGTTTATAATAATAAGCAAAGTATTTCAGAGTGGTTCTGCACATCAAAATAATTTTGTTATTGTGCAGATTCTGCGGTCCTGCGTTCTCCTTCAAGCACCGCACACGGTGAACTTCACGAAGGCAAGGATGGCTGCAGCGGTTGTTGTTGGAAGGTCACTCCTACGAAGTGCACGACAAACCATCTGCATCAATGCAGTTCGGTTCAAATCCGAGGAGAAACCACGTAAGCCCCCCTGCTACCGCTTAGCCGACGTGCTTCGCAGTTTCGTTTCCAGCGTATCCATACAGACCGTGCATCCGACGCACGGACTAAGCCTAGCCACACGCATCGGAAACTGGAGTGCTTAAACCGAAAATTGAAGTGTCTGAAACCTCCGGATCTTGTTTTTCAACTGTGCATCGAAGCGAACGTCTCGAGAGCTCGCTATTGTAGCCCGCGCGTCAGTGCTTTGCCGGGGCGGATCTCCGGAAGCAGCAAAACACGCCGGCTCTGAAACCGTCGCTTAATCACCTTGCCGGCTCTATCCCGTAGAGAGTGAAACCTGCGAGATCTCGGAAAATTTCTACGGATGCTTCCTATTGCCTTTGCTTGTATGTAATCGTCGGCTAAACTTTTGAAATTTGCCGACACAGGCGCCGCATGCCTCACCCAGCTGACTCGTGACCGAGTTAACTAGGAAGAGTGTGTGATAACACTTTCGGTAGTGCAATTTGCTAAATGTCGATAACTGTTTCCGCGCGCACGCTTCTATAAAGACTGCACATTTGATGGTTAGTCACAATTGAGCGAGATCTCCATACATTGTCGCTTACGACTGCTAACCGTTTGTTTTGGGGAAAGGGGCGTGAAAGATTGTTACGACATGAAGTTGCAACTAACCATATCTCGAAAATGCACGCGAAAGTTACTTGCGAGCGCGTAAGATCTTAACATTCCGCTGTTTTGTTTTCCTTTCTTTCGCAGGTTTGTACACTGCGATGGAGTACGCCACGGGACGTGAAAAGCAGGAGTTGATGGCCATTGCAGCAGGAAACGATGTACGTCTGTGTGATTCACCTGTCTTCTTTCATTCTACTGATGTGCGTGCGCATTGCCTGGACAACCAGGCTTTCACTGAGTAGATTACCAGTACAGAAGAAGGAAAGGTGGGGTTTCCGCCTGCACGTGAGGTAGTGACAACACGCACCCTGTTGAATACCAGTTTTTATTGCTAGAATGTTTCGGGGCCATTTCTATGTGAGAAATTGTCTTGCTGTGTACAATCTGTCATTTGCCATTCACTGGCTGTCGATTTCTACAATAATGTGAACTGTGGTCTGCTCACACCACTGGTGCAGCTCTAAAAAAAAAAAAAATGCATTGTACATTAGAACAGTATGGTCACGTTACCCCCAGTCCAAAATTTTGGCACTTTAAACAAATCTGTGCTCTGCCACAGTGGTCTAGTGGCTACGGCACTCTGCTGCTAATCCGAAGGTCGCAAGATCGAATCCCTACTGCGGCAGCTGCATTTCGGTGGAGGCAAAATGTTGAGGCTCATGTTCTGTTCAATGTTGGTGTTCGTTAAAGAACCCCCATCTGGTCGAAATTTCCGGAGTCCTTCACTACGGCGTCTCTCGTAATGACATCGTGGTTTTTCGACGTAAAGCCCCCGAAATCAAGCAAATAATTCTGCTCAAGCTGAACTGCTTATCTACAAATCGCTAGGGCTAACTGGTGTCACGGTCAGTTCTTGAACACTTCTAAATGTGCTGTGAAATTGTTCCAGGACCATCTGTATGAGCTGCTCGGAGCAATGAGTGGTGGAATGTTTGTGAAGTAGGAAAATGTTTGCCGAGTCTGGCCCAAGAGAAAGAAGAGAAACATCGTAGTGGAGGGCTCCAGAAATTTTGACGACCTGGGGTTCTTTAACATGCACTGACAACGCACAGTACACGGACCTCTGGCATTTTCGCCTCCATCGAAAACCACCAATCACCGTGGCTAGGTTTTAACCGTGTCAAAAAAAAAACCAAGTTCCTTTCTCTGCGTTGTAGAAAATGTCATTCCCTACCCTGCTGGTTGCATGTCCTAGGCACACAAAAGTGCATTTATTCTATTTGGGTCATGTTCTTTGCGCGGTATCTTATAATGTCCTGATTAATTGGCCAGAGGCAACTAGCAGGAAATGAAACATTACTTTGCGGTTACCTTTATCTCGCCTCACAGTTTTGGTTGGTGAATCTTCATCTTCAGTATCACCAATACCGTAGCATCTTGTAATGCATTGTAACCTCTTTGAAGCCACGATAAAAAGAATGACTTTATAAAACTTCCAAATGGTGCATGTGGCTGTTGAACACTTCAGAAGGTGTTTTAACCTTGCGCACCTTGTTGGTTGGCACATTTTTCTCTCTGGTTTTCAAAGCAGCTTTCAGGTATTGTGTGCTTTCAGGTTTGATGCGTGTTGCAATTGTGTAATTCACTTCACAGTAGGAGGGGAGTGTCCTGAATCACTTTGTATGGGAGGTGGGTTGGTACCATTGGATTTTACAACCACATCAGTTGGATGTAACTGTTTCTTTTGAGCATGTGGCAGTATTAATATTTAGTTCATTTGAAAAATATGAGGTTGACAAGAAGTGCATATTATATGTATTTATTAAATGATATGCTTTGAGAGAGAGGAGTATCTTTGATATTTGAAGTGTGCAAGACATATTACCTCTGGCATCAGCAGCGGCATCCGGATTCTTTATTTTTCTGCAGGATCCATTTGACATGAAGGTCTTCAAGAGGGGCCCGGGCACCAAGGACAATCCAAACCTGATCCCATCCCACTTAGAGAAACGAATGATTGGTTGCATTTGTGAGTTCACTTGTTTTTCAAGTTTTAATATGCCTTCAGCCGCGATTCCCTTGAATCAGTGCAGTGAACTGCACTAATTTAAGTAAAAGGCTCCCCTTTTAGTAACTGACCTTAGATACACATACCCTCGTATAGGTTTTCTATAGTCTAGCTGCCAGTTTTGTAACTCTCGCCAAGCTGGACATTTGACGAATCGGAGGGACCAAATGAAATTAAATCTTGCTTAAAAGCTCCTTTTTTTCCAGTGAAGGGAGCATATGTATTGGCAATTAACTAGAATCAGTGCATTTCTATAGTATCCTTATCATGAATAATTGCTGCTGTACCATCATTGTGATGCATGGTTTTATTTGTTGAAATAGCAGATGTACATTTGATTTGGACCTTAGTCAATTCTAAGTTGGTGATGTGCAGAATTCTTTTCGTTTTCTTTTTCTTTTACTGTCTTGCCTGAGGCAAATGTGATGGTGCTCAATCCATCTCTAATATAGCCAAACCCTGCATCTGACATGAAACTACCTTTGTTATATATGAAGATTCATTATAAACATATATATATATATATATATATATATATATATATATATATATATATATATATATACACAGTATAGTACTTGGTTGTTACCAGTGGTTTGTTGCATTCATATTCCTTATGTCGAGGTTTACTGTGAATGCTCTAACTATGTGTGACATCGAGCCTCAAAGGTTCTTCTCCTAATACATTTGTCAGAACTGGTGTGCTATTTCCGCTGGATACATTACATTGTTTCAATGGACATTGCATGTAATTTAATCTTTTCAGGTGAAGAGGATCAGACGCACATCAACTGGATGTGGCTTCATCGAGGGGACCCAAAGCGTTGCGAGTGTGGATACTGGTTCAAGATTGTGGATGCAAAACCATTGTAGCGAGTGCTCTGCCAGGCCTAGTCCGGTGTAGACATCACATTTTTTTCTTGAAAGGCAGAAACACAACGCAATATAGGAGTGTAAGGCAATGCAGCTTGCAAATACAGCACAATGTCCGTTTTGTTTTCCCTTGGCAAGAAATAAAAAAAAAAAGGCCAGAAGTTTCACATGTCGTCTCTTTGTCAATTCTTCCATGAATGCTGGTGAAATTGAATTGCACATTAGGAGAAAATAAATTTTTTAATGCTTTCGTGGAACTCAAATAACGTTTGGGTACTCAAAGCCCTTCAGGACTGTATGCATTTGGGAGATTTAGATGTCTTTAGGTAATGCGTAGTAGCTTTGCGTCCATGCAGCTCTAAATCCTGCTATTTTCAAAATTGGTTTAGGTTTTGTACGACGAGCGGTTTATGTCAGCCCAATGTGGAGAGTCGAAATCAAACTACGTAACATTCGAAATTGGCGCCGCGGATTGTTCCTGCGGTGTTTGCTATCATCATCAATGACTTCGCTTCGCCTAATTTTTTTTTTTTACACAAGCGCAGTTAGAGGGTAACAGAGCTGCTTAATTCGCTGCTTAGTCATCTAACGAGCCTGATAAAGCGATTGTGTATCAAATCGTCGTGTCATTTTTGAGATTAGTTCATCCGTTTTTTTTTTTTTAGTTTAACAAGTTCTAAATACGGCGTCATAACGCACTGACGTGATAAGCATGAGCACAAAAGCTTGTGTGTTGATCGGAGATAAGATAACGCTCGCGTTGAAGCGCAGATAACTGATATGACGTGTCTCGGCCGTATACTAAACGGCGGCTAGCGCATCGACGGCTGTCTTTGACGTCACCATTCCGTTTCAGCATGGCGTCGTGCGAGTGGTGTTTGGCCGAGTGTCCGTGCTAGGCCAACTGTGCATTAGAATCTCCTCGTCGTTTTACAGCGGCCGGCGATTCCAGCGTTGTCAGTGTGCGAACGATGTCAATCAGGTAACGCGAGAGAATGCGCACAGGTTCGAACACGGGCGAAATGTTCATCACTCGTGCTCTGGAGAAGATACTGAACGATCGGGAAATCAAGCGATCCTATCACTCGCAACTGAGGAAAGCCTGCGAGCTTGCACTCGGTGAGTCGTCTCTTCGGTTTCGCTCCCTTACGTTGTTCAGTGCCTCTCTTTTTTTCCTGTTTTGACGTAAGTGTCGTTCGCTGTCCGAACGACCACCGCATGCCGCAAGCGAGCTCGGCAGTGTGTGGGTTTGTACCGCTGCAGCGGAGAGAAAAAAATCGGTTGAAACGGGAGCAGGTGTTCCAAGATCTCGGTATCGGTCGAGCGGTTCGTTTTGGCGTGAAGGTCCTTACTTTTCGTTGCTTTCGGCGAGGTTGGGCGACGACGTAAGCGCGTTTCTCGTTTCATAGACGCTGTGCTTCGCCACAATTAACGCGCACAAACTCCCGATCTCGCGCTTACGAGACATACGCCGCAGTACGGAGCGGCCGTGCCCGTTTTATTTTCGTTATTATTTATGCACGGCGCGCCGCCGGAACCATCTGGAGCCGTGCCCCTCTGTATTGACGCTTATTCTTTTTTTTGTTCGTCTCTCGTACAAGGTCCCCGCATTGTCGCCGCAATTGACTGTAGCTGCCTAGCCCCCCGGATCTATCCCCGCTCACTCGAAGTTTCTTGTCATTTTGTTGTTGCTTCAGGGTCGGCGTTTTTTCGCATGCACACGTGGGGGGTTTTCCGCATGTCGGGCTTCGTTTCACCTTGGCAGTTTTCTGTATCCGATTGACCACCCGTACCCCGCGCTCGATCGCTACCCCTCATTTCGTTATCGGAAGCTCTCCGCATAGTTTAGATCTGCGTCGCGGCACAGCTGTGTTGATGTGAACTGTCATGCGCTCGTGACTACCGGGCGGTCCCAAATGCCCTCTGCAAACAAATCGCGTTGTCTTATTAGTATTTTGCTGGTTCTCGGCTCGCTGGGCTGATTCGCCTGCGTGGCACGGGTGCGATGCGTCTGCCGAAGTCTTGCGTTTGATAGAAGTCGCAGCTAACTTCAGATGCCCGTGTGCCCGGGCTTGTACTGGATTGCACAACCTGGCACTTGTTTTGCACTGTATGTTGCGCAATAGGAGTTGGTATGTGTGTTGCGTTGCTTTGATTGCGCAGAAAGAAAGAAAAAGTGAGAAAAGGAAGATAACCTGCGCTGTGCCGATGTGCCGGTAAAGGGTGTTTTGTGCAACATTAAGTAGTTTCGGTTTTCATGCTGCGCTTACATTGTAATGGAATAGACACAGGGCGCCACTTGTTTCACGCGTGACTGAGTCACTGCGAAAGAGAGAGAGAGAAAAAAAAGAAAAATGTGCTGCATGGCTGAAAAGAGGCATTTGTTTTTGGGGCTTCGAGACCCGGCGTGCATTTAAATACTGGCGTTAAGGCTAGTTTATGCTGTCATCAAAGCTTTTTTTAAAGGTGGGATTTTAAGTAATTATGTGATTAAGTATAAGCCGGGAGGGGTGCTGTTCTCTTCGTTACAGTGCAAAAAGAGAAGTGCGTAAAATGAGGTGGATTTGTTAAAGAAGAGGCCTCTGCTTGATCGCAGTTTTAGTTGACACCATTAGCTAGTTCGTTAATTGTCACATTATTCTAGGCTAAATGTGGTATTCAAGATTTTCTACGAGCGCACGTCATTCAACGTGACAACTCCATTTTTGTTTTGTCAGTAATCCCACTTTCATCATTATAGTGTCGTCCATTTTGTTGTGTGTGCACATGCGTGTGTGTGTAACTGACCTTTTGCAAAAATCTAAGTTGGCTTTCCGGCGAGGAAGTCTTACAACCAGAAACTCGCCAACAGATTACTTTTCGACTCTAGGCACGTTCACACCTGCACACCCCAGCGAAGGTGCACAAGCACCATAAAAGGTTTTCAAAAACTTTCTTGGGAATGTACTGTCCCATATTTCTGCAGTGTACAGCACTGCAGAACTATGAGAGGATGAATGGTATGAATGGTCCAGTGGTGAATGGGATGAGCGGCCCATTCTACTTGCCTACAGTCAAGGTTGCTATTTGGTTGGAAAGTACACTAGCTCGTGCATGCCCAGTAACGTTTTTGCAAATGGTCAGTTAAATTATCTGTGTACTTTGTTAGTGACTCATTTATGTTTATGCAAATGTGCATTGCCAGCTGCTGTCCTGTCAGCAACTATTATTTACTTGGGCGTTATCATGGCTCAGTAGAATAAACTTTAAAGGGGCACTGACCCCAAAATTTTGCTGCTAAGATAGCCTGCGGTATCGATTTTCGTGGACATAAATATGTCATCTACCAAATCTCAATGGAGGACACAGCTCCAAAGGTAATTTAAATGAATATTGAAGTTCGCATGCGCAATCGAGCGGTAGACGCCGTATAGCGCGACATCGACAACAGCAAAGGTGACCTGAAGGGGACCCCCAACTTCCGCGACGTCACCACGGCAGCCGAGCTCCGACAGTGCAGCTAGAAATGATGACGTCATAGCCGCCATTGCTTGTTCCCTGCGGCTGCGTTAGTAGACTGCCGGCGACGCCACACCTCAAGAAAATAGTTGCCACCCAACAACGATGACAGCAACAGCGACAACAACGTGCAGGAGTGCGACAGGCGAAAGAAAACGAGCACGCGGTGGTTGTCGTGCGGAAGTGCGTCACAGTTATGCGTGCTTACGTGGTCGAACTCGTTTACTCCATTGCGAGCGCTAGATGGCACCAGTTGCACCAGGCGCCTAGTTGTTTTTTGAGCTCTCCTAAACCAAAACTGAAACTAGTGGGTAATAAACAGGCCGTAAATAATTATCTTATGCGCGTTGGAGCAAATGATGTGCCATGTTATGGCTAACAGATCCTGAGCTACGTATTGCAGCGAAAAAACATCAGACGAAAATTTTCGTGTCAGCCTACTGCGTTAACCAAGCATCCAGTGCCTTGTACACAATTATTTAGAAAGTTGATGCATTTGTCAACTCTCCATCATAATTTGGACATAGAGGTGGCGTTTCATAACCATGTGAAATGTAGAAATGCACTAATTAGTCATGTACCAGGCTGAGTTCAATAATATTTGATTCATCTAAAAAAGAAGGTTGATTATGTTGACTGTGTGAATTGAGGTTTTGATTTCGAGCATCAAATTTTTTTCCAGGAATGGCCAAAAATCACCAATATTTTAAAGAACCATAAAGTTGACATATTCACAACTCTATATCAAAAACAACTTTCACAATTCATTGAACTGAATCTGTTGAGCAACTGCAGCAGCCAAATTTGATGTGTATGTTTACAGCTCAACTACAATTGTTACACTCCGTACAACTTTCAAAGGTATTGCAACATCCTACTTGGAAAAAAGGTGGAAGTATCTCCAAGCAGTGTAATGCATCAATTTTCTGGTTCAGGTTTCTAAGTCACGCATAAAAAACTAACTTGCCAAGTTTTGCAGTTATAAACTAGATTATACCTTATTTCCTTTTCTTTATTTCTTAATTGCTAAGAATATCTGTTAAAAAGGTTTATCAAAGAAAACAAGTTGGTTGCCGCAGTTGGCACATTTTAACTTTACTTTTCAGTGCAACAAGCCTAATAGTTTCTTGCTGTGATCACCCCCCAAAAAAAGACAGCTTTTCCATGGTCATGCTTGAATAGAAGCTCTCAGAGAAATTATTCTTTTCAACTAGGTCACTAATAGTTAATCAAACTCATGGTTCTTACGAGTGCCGGCTTTCCAGACTTCTGAATTTTATTTTTGCACAATGTGTGCAGTGGCGCATGTGTAATGTTCAAAATGAACAATAAAATAAACGTGTCCATGGCTGTTTTATTTTCTTTATGCTGTCTTAAGCACCGTTCATTTGCATTCTAGTAATGTCCACTGTTATTCTCTTCTGCAGAGGAAATTAAGAATGAAATCAAGAACCAAGCACCAAGGTATGTGGTCTAACACTCATGTTTACATGTGCATGTTTGGATGTGTGTGTTCACAATATAAATATGTTTCATAGTGTCGATGCTTGGGCATGTTGGTAAATCATTAAGAACACAGTGCAAAATACACAGGGCATGAAAGTTCAACATGCATGCTGTGCTGACTTACAACAGTTTATACATAAAAAAAAGAAAAGGAAGGAGTAGATATATGGGTTGCTGACTTGCACAACATGCGGATGGTCAGTGGTGAAGAATGTACATCTAATATTGTGTCAATGTACAGTTTAAAAATATGTGTTGTGTCATGATAACCATTTCAAAATTTAAAGGAGTTGTGTTCTTCTGTATGTAAAACTGCTGGCAGCTAGTTTCTTATTTCATATGGCAAATGGTAGCCTGGCTTGGCTCACAATCTCACAATATATATTATAGGCAGTGTGTTGTCCCACCGTTTATAAAACTAAAGGAGAAGGAAAACAATGTTGTGCAGCAAGTATTTGAGGCATAGCGTAGTGAAAAAATGTGGTAGCGCCAGAGCTGCTCTTACCTGTGATCTTGGAAGGGTGCGAGATGCTGCATGGTGTGCAATGTGGCATGTCGGTACCTATGCAAGTGTTGCAAAAACACATGACTTTTCCATACATTGTTCTCCCGATAAAGAGCATCATATAGAGTGAATTGGCAAGCCTAGCTTGAGTGAAAAGTGAAAGCAACATTTCACTTGCGGCTGGTCTTTTTTTTTCTTTTTTTTTTTCTTTTTAATACGAGATCTCTCAAACAGCCTTGCTGACCTATCGGGTGCACTTTTGCCAGCTGTGGGCCAGAGATATCTTAAAATGTGCAACAAATAATTCATAAGTAGTACATTAAAGTACTTTAAATTTGAATTATATAGGTATTTGCAATGCATTGCAGAACCTTTTACAAAGTTTTCAGTCTTATAATTTAAACAAAAGGTAGTGATAGTTGGTGCTTTGAAGTAGAATGACAAGTCGAATGAAAGTTAAATGACAGTTCCCTTTTGACGAGGCTGTGGCCAATTTAAAGATCCTGTGTTCCTACTTCATAAGTTCTTAGATTCCTGGATTGTTAAATATTATGCAGGCATTTCGCACCGGAGTCCCCTCTGCAGTAAAGCAAGAAATGCAAGCGACAGTGATGTGACCTGAAAACAATATCTGGCCCTGCAGTTTTAGCTAAATAACTTTCTGTAGAGGTGAAACAACTAGTCTGTGGACGTTAAATGTTCACAACGTTCTTGGAAAGGCAGATGTCTAACTTCTTCAGGATAAGTCGACAGGTATAGGCTGTAGGTCAAGAGTCATCAAACTCACTGTAAAAGCTCTCTTAGAATCAGTTTTGCTGTCCTCGATGTATCATTTTCCAAATTGGCATGCATCTGCAAATAATTTATTGCATGCTGCACTCAGTAAATGCATAGTAAAATGCAGGGGTGCCATCTCTGACATGGCTGAGCAATCCTGTTTACTTTCGCACGTTTAGGCGTTGCCTGTCGTGTAATAGTCCTGTCAGGAAGAGTTGCCGTGCCTACGTCTGTCGTCTACGGCTTGGTGGTGTCACCGTGCTGCTCTCGCATTCACAACAGTAATTCAGAATATAATGACTCATTGCCTGAAACTGAATGTCTCTTCTTTTTCAAAACACTCAGTGACCAGGAAACGTCGTCGGCGCTTCCCCTCCCCAAGGGCCAAGCGGGTCTGGAGGCAGAGAAGTACCTGCTGCCTTTTGAGCTGGCTTGCCAGTCCAAGTCACCACGCATTGTCATGACAGCGTTAGACTGCATACAGAAGCTCATTGCTTATGGACACCTCACAGGAAACCTGCCGGACCCCATGGAGCCCCAGAAGTTGCTCATTGACCGTATCGTCGAGACCATCTGTGGGTGTTTCCAGGTGGGTTTGCCGGTGCAGCCTGCGTGTATTTATTGGCTAAAAGAAAACACACATGGTATTTCACATAAGCAAAGAAGCATATTCCAAAGGGGGTAGTTTTCATGACAAGATTGTACGTTCTGGAGCAGAGAGGAATCAGTTCCAGTTTTATGATTTTAGACATTACTAACCTTACTAACCATTTTTAGCCCCTTAGTTTCCCGGATGTTAGCATATACTCTATTCATGGATAGTAGCAGGGTATTACTGGTCTTATTGCTGGCACATTGAAGGGGTTATAATTAATGAAGTGCTGTGAGGTCACATGCAAATTGACGAGGCAGCTTGAACCTTCTCACTCACTGCTCGATATTACTTGACCTCTGTGTTTAGGCAAAGAAAAGTGGCTTTGACATGAAATGCCAATCGTCTGACTTACCTATGTGGAGATTCTTCTTTCAGCACATAATTATATGTAAAGAAAAACGTCACATTTGTAATACACAAGTAAACAACAACTGGATTTAAAGCTGTTGTGCCTTGAAAACAATCTCACTTTCTTATTTCCAGCAAGATGCTTATACAGCATGAAGGCCTTTTGCAGTTAGAAATTATGTTGTGGTTGGCATTTCACCTTATGTTCGAGGGTTGTACTCTTTCTTCAATGCTTGCATGTTTGAACTAGAGCTTCATGGAAACAGTGCTTCTGTCTCCCAGGTTTCATGATTCAGAATCAGGTTCTGTTGTCCCAGGATTCTAGAGTTACACCAGTAAGAAAACTACTGTCAGTAGCTTCACTGGGACTAGAACCTTTGATTTCATGACATGTGACACAGAAAGCAGCAGATTAGAAAAAAAAAAATTAATGTGCCTCACATCTCCTCCGCTTCAAAAGACAAAAGCAAACTAGCAGGTGAAGCTAGTAGGATTTTTTTGTTTAAAGGCACTACCCAGGCCCAAGCATGAAGAAATGTGAGGGATGATCAGAACAATAAAGTGTGTTAGTAGTGCTTTCAGTACACGTCAGGTGAAACATATTGGATTTAGTATTGCATTGCATTTTGGTGCTCAAGTAAAAAAGAATTATCGTAAGCATCAGTAATGACATTACTGAAAAAAAAATAAAAGCAGAGATACAAACAGGAAAGCATGATTACTACTCATGAGTAAATGAACAGTGAGATGGAAAGAAAGCGATAAGCTACATAATGTTTCAATGCACATAATTACAGCCAGAGACATTGAAACATTACTTTCAAAGGGTGTATTATTTAAATCATAGCAAAAAAAAAAGCAAAAAAGAATGTTCAAGAGCAGTGGTAGTCTTTGAGCCGGAAGCAGTCAATCACTACAAAAGCACAAAAGGAAAAGAGCACACAGTAACAGCAAGAGCTATTGCAGCCAAAATTTCAATCGACAGCTGTAATTAGTTGTGTACCGGTCGTCATGAACACATTCAAAACCCTGTCACTGCTGCAGGGCCCGACAACCGACGACGGCGTGCAGCTGCAGATAATCAAGGCACTGCTCACGGTCGTCACGAGCCAGTGGTGCGAGGTGCACGAGGGTAGCGTGCTGCAACCCGTGCGCACCTGCTACAACATCTACCTCGCATCGCGTAACCTTGTCAACCAGACCACCGCCATCGCCACGCTCACCCAGATGCTCAATGTCATCTTCGCACGTATGGAAGCTTGCTCGGCCGCCAATGGCAGCACCGTGCCCATGGTGGGCGGCAGTGGTGTGCCCATCACGACGACACTGCCGGCCACCATCACTGCTCAGACAGAGCTGGGAACCACAGACACGGACTCCCGGCGCTCGGACAAAATCAGTCTGCCTCAGGACGTCAAAGACCATACGGAGAATTCCAGGTATGAGAGCCGTTCGAAGGAATGAGTTCAGTTTCTGTTTGAAAAATATTGTTGAGGTGAAAACAAAGCAGCTTGTTGACTCAGAAAGACACTAGGTTGCCTTGAATTTCAGTCACATACTGGGAAAACAAGTCTTCTATCTTTGGGAACATGCTTTGCTTGCCTTGTAAAGCAGGTCATTTTCTTTGGTTAATGAAGGCAGTAACTTTGGGGTTAAAGGCCTACTCCGGCTTTCTTTCTTTTTTTTTTTTCAAGGTTAATGGATCTCTATAAATGTCGCTGGATAGGTTCCTTGGCACAACTCTGTCATTAGTACAAGATTACAGGCTTGAGAGATGTGTGGATTACTTATAAATCAACTCTAACTGGTTACCTCAAGCCGCCCATCTGGCTTCCTACAATTATTGGCCATGTTGTGTGTTGATGTCGTAATCGGCAAAGCTACAGAAGAGTAAAGGTACGATATCATGGCCTTCGAGATTTACGCACGCAGGCCAACCTTCGCGACATTACCACCAAGGGCAGGGTGCAAGCGCCGTCACGCAGTGCAAGAGGTGGATTGACTAACTTGACGTCACTGCTCGGTTGTATTTCGGTTTTAGTTTCACGCTTTCTTGCTCATTAAAAGTTATATTCGCATTTTCTAAGCACTTATGCTATCATGGGCATGACAAGAGCACCTCAGGAATATAGAATCACCATTACCTTGACGTGGTCAAAAAATCGCTGGAGTTGCCCTTTAAAGTGGCTGGTATAGCTCAAGTGCAGTCTAACCCACTCATAACAATATTGAAGTAGTACGAAAATTCCGTTTTTATAACCACTTGTCCACTTGTTATTGTAACCAGCCTGCATGAGAAAAGCTAAATCGGGGGGCAGCAGGACTCTCTTGTTCTGTGTGTGTAAGTGGGAGGATTGCCATTAGCCTCTTGCCACATATTGCATGCTTCACCAAACTACAATGATGTACTGCAGTGAAGTTGCCTTCTGAAGAGTCCGAGGGTCGCGGGATCGAATCCCGGCCGCGGCGGCTGCATTTCGATGGAGGCGAAATGTTGAGGCCCGTGTGCTATGCGATGTCAGTGCACGTTAAAGAACCCCAGGTGGTCGAAATTTCCGGAGCCCTCCACTACAGCGTCTCTCATAATCAGAGCTGGTTTTGGGACGTAAACCAATCACAAATCAAATCAACTTCTGAAGAGTAGTTTGCGAGCAGGACTGACATAGTGAAAATGAAAGCTGTAGGACACTTCGGTATAATGGACGCCATTTATGGCCCCCGTATGGTAGCAGCACCCCGACAAAGAAAAAAAAAATTCCTTTGTCATTCCTAAGGAACCATAGAAGGAAGAAAAGATGCACAAAACTGCCCCCTGCCCTTAACACAGCAAACACAGCAGTGTTATTTTAATCCCCACTCTTTAGTGTCCAGAAGGGTGAGGACCTTCTGGGAAATGTTGTCTGGGCTCCTGAAGGCCAGAAAGCTTTGGAACCGCTCTTCTTCGTTATCTTGCTTTCTGGTTGGGCCAGGTGTGGGAGTGTGGCAGAAAGACCTTCCATGAAAAAAGGGTTTCTACTGCACGACAGTGGGGTGGCCTTTTGTAGTGGCCCTTTCAAGGATTTCACATTCCATCACCTCCGTGTACCAACACAGGGCACACCCAGCAGCCTGACTTCATTGTTGTAAGCAGCTTGATTCTCCATAAAAAACACACAAAAGTTGTTGGGGCAGCAACTCATCATCGCTATAACCAAGTTATTGTGAAAACTGGTACATATTGTTATTACAGTCTACGCTCGTTAGAGCGGACCCGCATACAACAGACTTTCGGATATAATGGACCATATCTTGACCCAGGTTTGGTCCATGTATTTTATCAATGCAGCCAACTTCGCTTTGAACGGACTCCGCTACAACGGACTATCGGCTACAGCGGACAAAATTAATGGCAGTTTTTTGCCAAATTTGCACATACAACGGACTTTTGCCGTTCTGACGCGGACTGACAACATACTTTGCCACGCTGGTGTTTTAAGCAAAAATTTTAAACTGCGGCTGGCAACATTGGTGCTCATCTGGCCAAGCCGAGCCTCTAGCCAAGCCAGCCTAAGATCAAAAACAAACGCCATTTTGTTGTTATGTTCCGCGTGGAATGGTTGTGCAGCCACAAGAAAACGGAAACAAATTTCGCTCAGCGATAAAATGAAAATTGTGAGTGCAATTGCACGCGGAGAAAAGCAGGCGGATGTTGCCAAAGCTATGGGACTATCGAAGCAGACCATGAATTCCATCGTGCACAACAAAGGTATCGCCGGCAAACAATCGTCGGTGGAACTTTACCCTCAAGCGCTTCAGGCTCCGTGAAGTGACCTAAGGGGGCCGCCAGTCACTGATAATGAAGTTCTTTTCGAGTTAGGTGTGAATAAAAAGCTTTTCTTTGTTCGTTTTTTTCTACCTTGGATGTTCGTCGTTCTCTCCGCAATCGCATCGTTAGGCATTGCGACCAACGCTATGGTAGTGAGGCGTTCCTGAGCTCCCAACCCAAATACCGGCGAGTTCCACTGAGAAGTTGTAATGAATAAGCTTCTACGCT
Organism: Hyalomma asiaticum; assembly: GCA_013339685.2. Taxonomy (NCBI): domain Eukaryota; kingdom Metazoa; phylum Arthropoda; class Arachnida; order Ixodida; family Ixodidae; genus Hyalomma; species Hyalomma asiaticum. Next base: position 34,193,547 of record CM023489.1, read on the forward strand.
CGAGGTGCGTGGTAATGAATGCACGTGCTAATTCAGCTTAGCAACGGTCTTGGATTAGCTGAGGCAGAAATGCGTCCGTGCAAAAAATGAATTTGTGATGCCGACCGTTAGAACGATCCCCAGCTGAACCCAGTTCTTTTTGTAACAGGAGCGGCTCTGTGACGGCAAGCTGTTAGATTAGTAGCTTTTGGACTGAGCCTCACTAATGTTTACATGGATTCGGCAGCCACCCATCAGGGCTTCCTGCACTTAGTACTGTTGCATTTTCTGATGAAAGTTGAACATGTGCTAGAGTTATAAATTACCACTGTCGGTCGTAGCCGTGCCATGGTGTTTATATTCGGCGGCAGGTATTTAAAAAGGACTAAATCACTCAGCTGAGCGATGTCAGCGATGATAAACACACGGGCTTTACACCCCCCCCCCCCCCCCGCCCGTTACGTTTGATGTCTGGATATTACGGACTTCGGATAAAACAGACATTTTTTCCCGGATTATGAGGGTCCGTTGTAACGAGAGTCGACTGTAGTCTGTCAGACCGTGCCTCACCTTCCATAAAGAAATTATTCAAAGAAATCTGCGATGTTCACATGTGAATTTAAAACGCATGGCATACACTACTTGTATCAGACCTATCTTGGAATACGGTTGTGTCGTGTGGGACCCCGCCGAAGTAACCTTCATTGCTGCTCTTGAACAAATTCAAAATCACGCGGCCAGATTCGCATTGGGACGGTACGGAAGGAGGGAGAGCTGCACTACCATGAAGGCTGAACTAGGATGGGAGTGTCTTTCTGACCGTCGCCATAAACAGAGATTGAAGTTTCTTTATTTGATTTACAATAACAAAACTGGAATTAACCGAGAAACGTACCTACACAAACCTCATTACATATCAAAACGTTTTGATCATAGTTGTAAAATCCTGGAATACCAAGCTAAAACGAACATGTATGCCAATTCATTTTTTCCCCAAACAATTAAACAGTGGAATAAGCTAACTGAAAAGCAAGTACATAGTGTGAATGAAGATGTATTTTATTCAATGCTATAATCCCGTGTTGTAACCTGAACGAAGATGTACTTATGTGTGAACAAAATTGTATTATGTGTGTGAACAAAGATGTATTTCAGTTATTGATGTATGTACAAAGTTGTATTATGTGAGCGAACGAAGATGTACGTCATTTATTGATGTAACCCCCCGCTATAACGCCTTCGGGCGCTGCGGGGTATCTCATGAATAAAGAATAAAGTGATGACAACAGCAAACTTCTAAACACTAAGGTGCAGGTGCACCAGCTGTATGAGCTTGTGTTACGAGCTGTATTACCTACCAGGTGTCACACTGCTAAGCTTGAGGATGCGGCTTCAATTCCTGTATATGGCGGCCACACTTCGATAGCGGCAAAATGCAAGAACACCCGTGCACTTAATTTAGGTACATGTTGAAAGTCCGGCATGCCCTTCTTTCTCGCAACAGGTACTTCCTGCTGGCAACGAGCATATGACTTCATTTCAGCCTTTTTTTTTTTCCTTTTAATCTGGTACAGCTCAGTGACACCTACCTCCATCGTGGAGCCCTCGCAGACACCTCCACCTCCATCGTCGGTGACAGAGGACAGCGCGGCCGAGGAGGACGACACGAGCAGCGTGACCGACGATCGGAGTCACGGGGTGAGTCATTTAGCTTGGCACGACACTCTTCTTATTTATTAGTGTAAAGCCAGTTACCAGGACTTGTTATATTTGTAGCAAGGGCACCTTACTAAGCCCAAGTGACAGAGCCATAGTAGGTATCGGAAAAATCAGATGATGATTGTGGTTTACTTATTGCCTCTGCGTGAAGTAATAACAGGGTGTTCGGATTCAGCAGTAAGAAAAAGTGTGTTGATGTGGTAGGCATTTGTTGATTGTTTTCTTGATGCTGTTGTTAACTTGACATGAGGTTTATTTAGATGCATCTTCTTAATTCGTAAAATCAAAGTTAATGAGGTTTTGCCATGTTTAAAAAACTGCTGTCATTTGGTGCCACAAGCTGCATGATGTGCAGCAGTCAGTTTGAAAAATGAACAGGCTTGCACGATGCAGCCCTTGCATATCTTTAGATCCATAGCATAGCCTTCTCAGTTAAAAGGTGCTGCTGCTGAGATGTGAACTGGCAACTATGGTGAAGTGGGGATTTGGTGGTTAGCAAGTCCAGGGACCACCAGTGTAAAACCCAGCAACGGTGGCATGTAGTTCAAGTTATCCATAGCGGATCTGATTTGTTTGTAAATTATTGGGTCCTTCAGTACATGGTGGTCCATGGAGCTTGCCACCAAACTATATAGAAATTAAAATCAATTGGGTGACATTTGCTGAGGTTTGGCTTTATATGGTTACCGAGAAATCAGGTTTGCTATAGCAATTCGAAAGGCATTAATGTCTCCATTGGAAATGGCTCCATGTGGAAGGTGATTCCAAAGCAAGCTCATACTAGGAGTAAATGAGTAGTGACACATTTTATGTTTGAGAATGGAATATGTGTACTTTGTGAATGTGATGATAAATACAGTAGAACCTTGTTATAACGAACCCAGATATAACGAACTATCGGATATAATAAAATAATCGTAATTCCCCCTGAAATTCCTATAGATGAAACCGATATTGGTTATAACAAACTAATGGTTATAACGAAGTAATTGCCACTCCCCCTTCAACTTCGTTATAACGAGGTTTTACTGTACTACTATGTATCAGATCCTTTGTGTGAGATATTATTGGCCTTATGGAACCCAGTGCGCTTGCTTTATTGATGCATGCTTAATACTTGCAGGAGTCTTCGGAAGAAGTAGGTGGCCACGGTGCTGCAGGAAATCTTGAACAGGGTAGTCGCAGGGCTCAGGCGATGCACCAGCGTCATCGTCGACGGCGCCCTCCACGCTCCCGAGGGCGGGATCTCAGGAGAGCGTGGCCGCAAGCTGCGATGGCGGGGGTGCCGCCGTCCAGGCCCACTTTGCGCACGTAGTGCAGAAGGATGCCTTCCTTGTATTCCGCTCACTCTGCAAGCTCTCCATGAAGCCTCTGCCCGAGGGACAACCTGATCCCAGGTATGATTGCCAAATAGTTTGCATTCAACGGTGTGTTGTGGCATTCATTGTCACTGGTTGCCATTGAGAGACAGTGGGATTGGGAGTGTGAAGATGCTTGTTTCATGGAAGGCTGGGTGATCAGCCTCTCATCAGCTGGCAGAGGTAGTACACTGAACAAAATGGCATTCACTCAACTTTCTGTGCTCTACAAGAAGTACTGGAGCAAAACATATCTCAGCAAAGAACTGGAATCTTGCAAAAGAGGGCAGAGCTTGCAGCTCTCGCAGCAGTGCCTGAGCTGCTGTAGACGTCATACCACTTGGCTCAAGTAGTAAGGTGGCGAGTGCTTTCAGGTGGCACGCAGCTGTAACACATGCTGGGGCGCATCCTATGGGAAAAGAATGACATTTCATGCACATAGTTGGACGAGCCATTGAGCAGGCTTACTGCAATGTAGTTCTGTAGTGGGGTGACGCATACAGCAGCAGGCTCTCGCAGCAGTGCCTGAGCTGCTGTAGACGTCGTATTACTTGGCTGAGTAGTAAGGTGGTGAGTGCTTTCAGGTGGCACGCAGTTATACACATGGTGGGACGCATCCTATCGGAAAAAGGGTAACGTTTCAGGCATATAGTTGGAGGAGCCATTGAGCAGGCTTTACTGCAATGTAGTTCTGTAGTGTGGTGAAGCATACAGCAGCAGGAAGAGCATATGAAAGGGAAAATTAGCATTCCACCCGTATTGTAGCACAAGGCTACAAGGAAATACATACGGATTTCTCAGAAATGAAAGCTTCCTAGTTGCCGAAAAATTCTTCCTGGTCCGGGGTTCGAACCCGGGACCAACGCCTGACTGGGGTGCTTGCTCTGCCAATTGAGCTAACCAGGAGGCCAGCGATTGACAGCCCGAGGGCAAATCCATCGACAACTCGAAGCACATGGGCTGTGAATATATGGCAAATGAGTTCTGCGGAAACCCGCAAGGTGGAGTAACGTTTATGAAAGGGAAAATTAATGCAACGGGTGGATGCTAATTTTCCCTTTCCTAAACGTTACTCCACCTTGCGGGTTTTCGCAGAACTCATTTGCCAGGAAGAGCATATTGCTGCACAGTGAAGAGTATTGCTGGGCCTGTGTGTCTTATATAGAATTTTCAGTAGTGTATTTACTCGTGTAATGAACGCACTCGCATAATGAACGCACCGCCACACTTAGTCAGTCCAATTTTGGATTTTCTTTCTCCCGTCTAATAAACTCATGCGGCATGCTTTAGGACACGTGTTTGATGCCCAGTGCAATAGGCTTCTACAGTGTTATGCAGGTGGAGTTCAGGGACACTAATGTGCTTAGAATTAGTGCATATTCAGGGACCCCATGTGTTCAGAATTGATCTGGAGTCTTCCACATTATGGCATACCACGTAACTGTATAATTATTTTTGCATGTAAAACTCCATAATCTCCAATAGCCTGGCATTGCTTCTTAGCATGGACTAGACAGATGCTGCCGTCTCACCCTGGTTTTTTTCACAGGTCCCACGAACTCCGCTCCAAGGTGCTCTCGCTGCAGCTGTTGCTGCTGATCCTGCAGAATGCGGGTCCTGTGTTCCGCACCAACGACATGTTTGTCAACGCCATCAAGCAGTACCTCTGCGTGGCCCTGTCCAAGAACGGCGTGTCGTCTGTGCCCGAGGTGTTTGAGATCTCGGTGACCATCTTCCTGGCACTGCTGCAGAACTTCAAGACCCACCTCAAGATGCAGATCGAGGTGTTCTTCAAGGAGATCTTCCTCAACATCCTCGAGACATCGAGCTCCTCTTTTGGTCACAAGTGGAAAGTCATTCAGGTAAGCACATGCAACCTATCCAGCCTTGCGTTAGTTCCACTAGTGTGGCACAGTAAAATCTCAGTGCAAGAGACACTTAATTATTCCCTTCGGGTGCGAATTATGATGGAGTCTCTATAAATGTGTCAAGTCCTCATACATAATTTCCATGGAACTCCATATTCTATATTATTTATTTATTTATTTATTTATTTATTATTTAATACCCACAGTGCCATACAGGCATTACAGCAGGGACGGGAGGGGGTACAGAAAAAGAACAAACGTGAACATTGCAGGTTCACATAAATTTGTGCAAATAAGAAAATGCAGATCACGCAGACATCAAACGCACACAACTGCATCGTGCACAGCCGTGTCACAAATGTCATGTATCCAGAAAGCAAGCTAAAAATAGCAGAAAGCCCAAAAGTTAATGACAATGCGAAGAATAATTACAACAAAGTACAGTAGAACCCCGCTGTTACGTTCCCGGCTTCTGCGTTTTCCCGGCTGTTACATCGTTTTTGGCCGGTCCCGGCATAGCTCCCATAGGATTCAATGCATTAGGAACCCCTCTGTTACGTCGAAATGTGGGAACGTTCCCGCACGTTATGTCGCGAATCGGCATTCCAAGCAGGCCACTGCCGACGGAAATATTGACTTTTCACGTAGCTTGACTTGGCTTGACTGTAGGATTAGCTGCACAATGGGCAACGCCAATTACGTTTCCAGCTTCTGCCATCTAAATTATGGCACTGCGATGCAAACTGTTGGTGACAGAATCGCGTACAATGATTACGTTTCCATCGATGATGCCGTTGTCACCTCCGAGGTTTTCTCTGTCTATGAAATCGTAGCCAAGTGTGTCGATGCGTGCACTGAAAGCGCTAGCACTGAAATAAAATTGTGTGCCGATCACCACTTCTCTAATTTTCCCATTTTTCCCATTTCTTGGCTCTACGTTTCCCGGCTCTTACGGTTATATTTTACGGTCCCGTGAAAAACGTATCAGCGGGGTCCTACTGTACAGTGTTAGTACAGTACAAGGGCAAAGGAAGCACTAAAACAAAACAACATAGTTTATAACCAAGATACATTACAAGAAAGAAAATGCAGTTATACGCTTGAACTGTTTGTTATGTAGTAATTAGTTGTAATTAAAGTGCGATTAAGTATAACTTATCCTGAAGTCACTCATCCTTTACCTTATCGCACAGGGAATCATCAGTCATACTTCAACAGTGGTATTGAAATAAGAGTTGATCAGAAAATGAAAACACGGCTCCTTGCTTGAAGAGACTCCTCATATAAGGGACAGAAACTACTCATAAGGGGTTTCAACTCTATCACTAATGTGACACCCTGCTGACATGCCTGGTTCTATTTCCTCGGCAGGTGTTGACACGGATCTGCGCCGACGCCCAGAGCGTGGTGGACATCTACGTCAACTACGACTGCGACTTGAACGCAGCCAACATCTTCGAGCGGCTGGTCAACGACCTGTCCAAGATTGCGCAGGGGCGGCAGGCCCTGGAGCTTGGGGCCACCGTCCACCAGGAGAAGTCCATGCGCATCAAGGGGCTCGAGTGCCTTGTCTCCATCCTCAAGTGCATGCTCGAGTGGAGCAGAGACTTGTACACCAACACGACTGGCAATCCGACGGGCTCGACTGCAACCAATGCCAACAACGCGGCTGTCAGCGGTAGCACCTTGGAAGCACCTGAGGTATGGGGACACTACGGTGAAATGCTGAAAGAGTTTGTACTTATGGGTTGCCAATGTAATAACATCAGATGGCTTGCGAATGTGGAAATCTTCTGTTCAACATTGACACTAACGATACCGGAAGTCGTGACCAAGTGGTGACATTACGTGACATCATAATGACATCACTACATAAGAATACATGACATTGTCACAGGTGACATCGCCGTCACTTTACTTGCAAAAGCTTCAATCAAAAAAAGGTCCTTGCAGACAAGGTCAATTAATGGTTTTGGAAAGCAAATTTTACTATCTGGGTGGGTATCGAACCCAGGGTCCTGCTTGCCAAAGTAGAATGTTTCCTTGAGTACACAGGGGCTGTTTGAGTTTACCTGAGGAAACTTATGTATAGTAAGTGTGTGGATAATTAAACACGACATGTTAAGCCATCTAGCTGACTGCAGTGTGCTTCTGCGTTCCAACATATAAGCAGTAATATGTGTCTTTGCAGACCTTTTGTTTGAAAGCTCTATTTTCGTTGCAATCATGGGTTCCTTATTAGAAGGGAAAATGAATGTGAAAGATTTGTTCTTGAATGTTTTGCAAGAATTTCAGCCTGTGAATGTCAGCATGATGCCCAAGATTTCAAAGTGGAGATATTTTCTGTATTTCATGGCCAAATAGGGGAAAGCAAATGCAGTTGAACTCACTTATAACAACACCAGCTGGAACAGTGTGCAGCTTAATGTTGGTTCAGGGACATCTATGTGCAATGTTGCGCTCATTTTCATGCTGTGAAGCATGCAGTGTGTGGGAAGGGACTTTGAGCCATTGTCCCCCCACTCGAGCATAGACAAACATCCCTGAGGTCCCCTTATTTACCTTTTTTTCATGTAACCCTGTTATAACGATTATTGGTTATGAAGATGTAATTTCCATGGAACTTCGATATTGTTATAAGTAAGTTTGACTGTACTTGTTCATGCTGGTTTCGAATACTATGCGGTGATCTCTCTTGTGTGTCAACTAGTTTAGGAAACGGACAGAGCTTGCTCATGATGCAAAGTTCTTGGCACGAATCGAACAAGGGCAGAGGCACATGAAACAACAGGATGAGTGCTGTCTTTGTCCTTGGCCTTATTCGCACAAAAGTGTTTTTATCAAATTATGAACCTGTGTCAACTAGCTCAGACTAAGATGCTTCTTTAACAAAGCTGCCCCTCTTCTGTTTAGCAAAAAGTGAATAATTTTGGGCAGCTAGATACAGCAGTATACAATAACTACAGCACTGCCAGCAGTTCTTAACTAATCTTTCAGCATATGATCAAAATTCAGTGCTTGTACCATGGCTACCGTAAAGAAAATTCAAAATGCAAAATCAGTGCTTTAAAATATAGTTAAGCGTAAGTAAAATTCTGCTCTCAATACATTGTAATACACACATTGGGTTTTGTGCTGGAAAAAAAGAATTATAGTAGTGGTAGCTGTTCTAGATCATAAGATACCACTCTGACATTCTAACTAAGCAACCAAAAGAGCATTTCAAATTCAGATTGTGCACATTGCATAAAACTACAGTGCAAGTGAAATAATCATTATATAAGATATGAATTAAGTTTTACATGTGGAATAATGCCTGTGGGTGTAGATTTCAGTAACACAATTTAATATACCTTTTTCTTTCACAATTTTTGCTCTTTCAGCTTATGTCCCCACTAACAAACTTTAACAATCACTTCACACAACTGATGTTTTACACTGAGACTCACTTGTACTCGAGATGTCTCCTCCGACATGACGACTAGTACCCTGTGCAAAAATCTGGGGCTTGCTTCGCTAAATAATTGTACAATTGTGGAATTCTTCAGGAGGAAGATCGGTCACTAGTGAGCCACGGGGGCTCGTGCAACTCGCTCAACTCTGCGACGAGCAGCTGCAACATTCCGGAGCAGCTGGAGGTGCTGAAGCAGCAGAAGGAGATCATGGAGCAGGGAATTGACCTCTTCAACCGCAAGCCCAAGCGGGGACTCCAGTTCCTGCAAGAACACGGCCTGGTGGGCCCACGGCCGTGGGACATTGCCGAGTTCTTCCACTCGGACGAGCGTCTCGACAAGGTAAGGCAGTGTTGCCCCTTATGCTGTCATCCTTTGCATTCTGCCGGTACATTTGCACCCCTTGTAAGAGACAGCTGATAAAGGAGACATCTGGGGATGAGAGATGTCGTTTACTCACATGGTTGGCTGCCTTATCCCATTAGTAGGACCTTTTTTGTAACAGACACGCTTCTGAGGACATTTGGTTGCAAAGATCAACAACGTCCTTAAGGGGGGACGCTACACTTGAAAGTCAACTTTTTATTTGTGGGTAGATCTGAATGAAATTTTCACAGTTTGTGTATCTTGATGTGCTGATTCTAACAATGCAATTACTTTTGCAATGGGGCAGATAGTTTTTAAGATAATCCAAAATCATTGTGTAAGCTGGGTCCTTTGTTTGGAGCAAAATTAGCATAAAAACAGAAAGCCCCAACACAGTGGTTAGGGTACTAACATAATCTAGAATGTTTAAAGAGTGCAAGATGCTATAAATCAGTTTGCTCGGCCAATTCTAGCAAGAGTTACAGCCTGTCAAAGTTGGTAGAAAAAAAACACATCTTCACATGCGATACATGTGACCCATTTCAAAAAATTGGTGAAGTGTATAGTGCCATGAAAATAGGCATATTGCATTCTGCATGCATTTATCTTTCTAGCAAAAAAAAATTATGCTGATAGGTCAAATAGAACTGAAGCTATTTTTCCTCCAATACGGCAAAAGTGTCAAAATTGTTGTTTTGAGAAAACCAGAAAAAACGTTTCAGAACGTTTTTTCTAGAAAAATATTCGCAAAAGCGTAAGAAAATGCACCAGGGGCATAATCTGGATGGCTCGATCTGTCGTGCTGTTGCAACAGCCGGTAGCGACAAAAGTTTATCAAATCTAGCCTTCTCAAGGGCGCGCGCCTCACGCACTTCACTGGCACCGATCACATCCGCATCTACCCTCGCGCGTCCCGAGTCATCGCGTACGCTGTCAGGGAAGGCGCACACGCACACTCCCTCTGTTGCTGATAGCATCAACGCGGTCATAGTCCACAAGGTGCGCACCGTCGTCGGGGTGGCAATAAAAAGTTATCAAACCTAGCCTTATCCCTACTGCCAGCGCGTTTACGACCGCGATACGATCTTGCAGGCCCAGAGCGCTTATCACGCGAAAGCGTGGCGAGAGATAGTAGCGGGGAGGCGACTTCAGAAAGTACGGCGCGCGATAACGAAAAGCGAAGCGGCAAATAGTGGCCAGCCGCACTGCGACGGCAACGGAGCAAGCGCTAGGCCTAGCCGCAGCAGACGACGCAGAGAGCGACCGCCGGAGGAGAACGGCGCGTCATCGCGCGCAGCAGCCAATGGCAGTCGCGCGTTCCCCCGCTTCCTCGAGGAGCGCGCGCTTACCCCAATCGCGGCTTCGCGTGGGAGACGCGGGAAACTCGAAAGCCCCCGCGAGCTCCCAATCATAAGCGAATGGGGCTTTGACCACACCACCATCGCTCCCGCTGACGGTGGAAGAAAAAAGCGCAGGAATTTACAAACAAAACAAAACCAAAATGGCGGCCGTAGGTTGAATGGCGCGAAAACGGCGCTCGCTCAAAGTTGGGATGTTTCGGCGCGCGTTTGGCCGTCGCAGAGGGCGCCGTGGCTCGCGATATACGCGATTTGAGGTGATTTTACGTTGAATTAGGCGCAGATATTTACAGGATGGGTAGTTTATTATACACTGAGCCCAAATATGCGGTTTTCCAAAAATCGCATTTGCCGCGATTTTTCGACTTTCAAGGGCCGCGTCCCTCCTTAAACTTTCGGTAACGGTCTTTTTTGCAACAGGTATTTTTACTAGGGGTGTGTGAATATTTGAAATTTCAAATAATTTTCGAATATTCTTTGCTCTTCGATTCAATTTGCCCTTAACTTTTACTATTCGAACTATTCATAGTTGGTAATCAAGGGGGAAAATTGCACTATGTCTCATGTCAAGTGGCTCATTCCCGCATGTAGCTCGCTTCGCCGCACGACATCCATGTACTGCGGCAAAGTTAACATGTGTACTGCAACGAAGTTAGCTCAGCTTCCTGTTGCACAATTCTCTGTTGGACTGTTCCTCAGGATTTGGGAATGACAGTGTGGGAGTACACCAGTCACGCAATAAATTTTTTTGCCCATGTTTAGCAGAACATTTCTTCATAATTTGACATGTTATTAAGAAATATTCGAAAATTATTCAGAAAAATGTTCAATTCGATTCGCGCTTGAACATAAATATTCGAATTCGCTTCGCATTCAAAATATTGCTATTTGCACAGCCCTAATTCTTGCTCTAAATGTGGCGCTGCTGGCTGCAAATCGTGGTTAATTCGTTTTGGAAAGAAAAGGAAATGGTAACCATGTAATGTGAGAGGGCTGGGATAGAGCAAACATGAATTGTGTCCTGGCTGACACAGTCCACCAAGCAGGTCACCTAACATTAAGGCAATTGGTACTCTTTGCAAGAGGCTGTAACTTTATGTTGGTCACTTTGATTGCAGTGTGCCTATATCGAAATGAGGGTAGACCAGTAAGTGCAAACACGGCACCCTGCTTATAAGAGACCCCTCATAGAAAGCACTGAAACTGCACTCGGGGGCATTTGTCCTATAGGGGGGTTCAGCGGTACATTGTTTACGTACTGTTAGGTACATTTGCAGGCAAATGAAGTGCAAACAAGATGTTGCTCTTGCTGGAGCATTGCCGAGGGCATACTGTGTGCCAAGAATTCGTTCCAGTTGTTCTAGCTGCTGTGTTGCTTGTATTTTTATTATGAGCTGGGTTCCACATTGTTCCACTGTCATAAATTGCCTGTACAACTACATAGTCTTTTATTTATTTGCAGAAACAAATTGGAGACTTCCTTGGAGAAAATGAAAAGTAAGTATACATATTTTTAGGGGTGTGGAAATGTTTAAATTATCGAATAATTTTCGAATAGCATTAGAATGCTGTTCGATTTGATTCACACTGAACTTTTATTATTCAAACAATCCGAAGTTTGTACTTAAGGGGAAACTGTGTGTCGTGACAAGTGGCCCATTCCTGCATGTGGTGCGCTTCGCCCCATAACACTCACGTACTGCAGCAAAGCTAAAGCTTGTGTACTGCAGCGACATTAACACTTGCCTACTGCGGCAAATTTAACAACACTTGCATACAACACCAAAGTCAGCTCATGTATATGGACACTTCTTAGTTGGACTGTATTTCAGGCGTTGACTATTCTTTTTTCTAGGGACTACACCATGGGAGTACACTAGTTGTGCACTAAATTTGTTCTTTTTACCCATGTTTAGCAGTGCATTTCATTGTAATTTGACATTGCCTTATAAAAAATATTTGAACATTATTAAAAAAAAAAATATTTGATCCAATTCGGACTTGTACATTAATCCACTTCAAACTCAAAATTTTGCTGTTTGCATAGCTCTACTTCTTATGCCTTTACTGCTTTTGTTTGGACTACTGCTGCATTGATCACATAGTCATAGAGTGCTGTGTACTTTCGTAGCTGCGTAGTTGCTGTTCATGATCACTACGATAGTAAGCATTTCTCGTCTGCAGCGGACAGGGACCTGTAGTTCCATTTTCACTCTGTGTGCACTAGTTGTTCACATACCTTTATAGACTGCATCATTACTATCCATGATTGCATATTGCGCGGTCTTCTCCCCAGCGTTAGTGGAAAGCAGTATTGCTTCGACTCGCTGCACGGTGGGTCCGCACATACTTTCGGATTTTGGTGGTGGCCATACATGATTGTTTTGGTAGGGACCGCGGCTTTTAAAACCCACCGACAGCAAAAACTTTGCTTGGGTACAGTGTGCTGTGGCCATGCATTTGCTCTTGCTCTGGCCATGCGCATACTTTCATAGCTGCGTCAGTGCCATTTGTAATCACTGTGATTGCGATTTCGTCTGCAGTGGTTTCAACACGTGTGCACCTTGCGTGTGTGGCAGCTCCCATCCATGAAAGCATCAATGCGACCACGATTTTCGGCAGAACGCAGTTTCACTCGGACTACGTGTGCGTTGGCAGCATTCGTGCCTTCAGAACTGCGCGTTAGTCCTACTTGACTGTAGGAACAGCGAAAACGAACAGTAATTTTGTTTTGTCTCAGTGTAATGTGTGCGATGTCAGAAACGTAGTGGGGGTTCTTGAGTATTGATTTCAAAGCAGCCCGCACGCGCGTCAAATGTGCAGGCAGCATCATGCTTTTGAAGCAGGGTACTTCGTCCTTGACTTACTTGATAAAAAAAATGGTGGCAAAATTTTCGAGTTCTTTTGCATGCGTTCATTTCTTCAGATGTTTTTGCATTCCCGAGAGGGTCCGGAAAATCTATCATTGACTGGATAATCTGTCCCGAGGTTTCAGAATAATATACCTATGCAATAGCCTAGAACAGTTTACCTGCAACTGCTGGGCACTCTTTTCCTCAGGTGTGGTTTTGTGACAATACAAAATTTTTTTTATAGTTTGTTATTCATGTCATTTAAAAGCCTTCTTCATTTCTGTAATCAACTGCAGTTAGGCTTGGTTTTGTACCTTACGATATGTGTGGTTTTCATTTTTTACCTGATGGACTATCTGAAAAACTTGTACAGAGGCTTTTCTATGAACCACAAAGGCAGTCCTATTGCCTATAGCTCTGTAGTATTTTTTAAGCTCTTGAAGATGCATGTTGAGCATGAAGCAGTTGCAGGTGAACGGAAGCATAAAAACAGTTCAAGGAAAGCACATGCTTATGTGGTGCTGTGTAGATTTTTCTGCATTGCTGCTGAGCTTAACAATTTTGTGTACTATCGGACGTTTTTTCTAGAGCTGTGCAAATAGCAAAATTTTGAGTTCGAAGCGAATTCGAACATTTTTGTTCAAGTGCAAATCGAATTGAATGTTTTTCAAATAATTTTCAAATGTTTTTTAATGGTGCTATGCCAAATTATGGAGAAATGTGCTGCTGGGCAAAAAAAAATTAAATTATTGCATGATTAGTGTAGTCCCACATGTCATTTCAAGGTCCTGAAGAACAATCCAACAGAGAATTGTGCTACCCAAAGCTGAGCTAACTTCACTGCAGTAAGCAAGTGTTAGCTTTCCCGCACTACACGAGCGTTAGCTTCGCCGCAGCACATGGGTGTTATGCAGCGAAGCGTACTACACGCGGGAATGGGCCACTTGTTGCGAGACACAGCATTTTTTTTCCCATAATTGCCAACTTCGAATAGTTCACATAGTAAAAGTTCAGTACGAATCCAATCGAATAGCGAAAATTATTCAAAATTTCGAATATTTGCACACCCCTAGTTTTTTCTTATTATTGTACCTGTGTAATCATACACGTTGAGAGACGCCTAGGGGGTGTTAGGTTTTCGTAGGCGAATTTGCATTTAATTATTCATTATTCAATTGCGTTTCATTATTAGTTGGACTTAGGTCATTCTGGCACTATGAGAAACATAGAGCCCTTGCATGAGCCTTATGTTTGGTGCTTTCAGATTGAATAAGGAAGTAATGTGCGCTTATGTGGACCAAATGGACTTTGCTGGCAAAGACTTTGTGTCTGCACTGCGATGCTTCCTTGAGGGATTTTGGCTGCCCGGTGAGGCACAGAAGATTGATCGACTTATGGAGAAGTTTGCTGCACGGTACTGCGAGACCAACCCTAAGTAAGTGGCGTCTTTCTTAACCATCAATTTTTGCCTTTTACGTCCCAAATTTCTTGCTTGGTTACCGCTTGACTGTGGTAGTACTCTTAAACCTTGTTACGACGAAGTTGAAGGGAAGCTGAAATTGCTTTGCGATATCCTTTATTTTGTTGTAGCCATTATTCCCCATCACTGCAATATCTCCCAATAAAGTGCACAGATTTAGATGTGCAATGAAGCAGGTGGTGTTGCGGCCCACAGTAATGCTTTAGAACCACAGATGCAGTGATATTTTGTCAATGCTTTAATAATAAATGTAATGGAACGTGTGATGTTGGCATTGTGTGGGTAACCACCTGGAGCAATAGCTTTCTGTTCCAATCGATCACCTTTCGCTTCCTTTTTGCGCTTGGCTTATCCATTGTGCTGTGAAACCAGCAAAACAGCAATGCTGTTGAGTAGTGATAACAACGAATAAGATGTCTGTTGTGAATGAACAGCACATGACCGGACATGAGACAGAGGCTAACTAACCTTGCTACACTGCCTGCAATTGGCTGGCTTGTGATTCTGAAGGTCACTCCAATGCCAATAGAATCTTGGAGGCCATGCCCAGCTGTATCAGTGTTTGGTAACATTTGCAGGTCACTGTAAGGGGAGAAGTGGGTGCACTAGTCATTTCTCAGTGCTGCATGCAAGCAGTGGGTCACCATTGCATTTCTCTCTTATCCGTGTTGCTGGACACCCAACTGCACAGTTAGGCGTGACCTCTGAGATTTCTGCGATGTGATCCTCAGAGGCCATGCTATGACTATGTGTAACTACTGCAATCTTGGAGGCCATGCTCCGAGCTCACCTAGCTGTGCAAGCTTACATGTCAGAACGAGCAAGAGAAATGGGCATGGACTGCGATAGCACGAAGGAAGGCAGTATTGTGAGTAAATAGTGTACGCTACTCTTTGCACGTGGGCATACATGCAGTGTACTGCGGTATAATTGGCACACAGGAGCTTTGAATTGCCGCACAGGATGAATGCCGAACGCTGCAGAAAGCAGTGTGCTTTGTGAACATGTAGCAGGGTAGCCAACCGAACACTATCTGGTTAACTTCCCTGCCGTTCTGTTTCCTCCCCGCCCTTCCCCAGAGGCAACTGTAGTTTGTGAAATCCATTGACAAACCAATTTTACTTCCTTAAAACAAGTTTGAAAATGCATCTATCTACAGGGAGCTTTCAAGGGGAACATTAATTACCTTGTAATATCTCTTGTTTATTTATGTCCTGTCTTTTTACAAGGTCTGAGTGTATGTATAATTGTGTTTCATGTTAGTTTCATTCTGTTTTCTCTTCTAATGTGTCCTTTTTGCCTGTCGTTACAGCAACCGACTTTTTGCGAGTGCAGACACGGCTTACGTACTGGCGTATTCCATTATCATGCTTACCACAGACCTGCACAGCCCTCAGGTAAGCATGTTTACTGAAAACAGTATTCCCCAAGTCGGAAATAAAAATGGAATCAAGAACGTGGAAACATCCATATATACCAATCTCAGCTTACCTGAATCGTTCAGTAAAAGCATTTACATTTTGCATCACTGTTATCGCTAGCTACTGCAACCACACAAAAGTCAGGCAAGTCTGCATGTCAGACAAAAAGGAAAGACACAAAAGTGGACAATCTACCATGCAGGAATGATATAAAAGGTTGTAACTATGCATGCCTGATGTATATGTGCGAGTTCGTTCCAGATCTTACGCAAGCATAAGTGCTGAAACTGGAATCTTATATGGTGCATCTATAAAAGCCAACATGTTTCACCGCTGATCAGTTTTTATCAATGGCCAATGATTGTGCTTACCGCTACTGTTACGTGGTGTGACTCTCCTTCTTTGCTGCACACAAGTTTGACCAATAAAAAGTTCTATCTTTAAAGGTTTGGGTTCTGCATGCTTTATCATCACAACCACATGGCAGTATTCATTGTCGAGTACAGTCATATGCATGTGATTCAATTCTGAGCACCCAGCATCACTACAGCACTGTGATTAAAAGCTATAAAATGTCACTTACCCTCTTGCCATGTCAGTTGTCGTGGTACCAAGGACAGTAATACCTGAGGCAGTGTCATCCATAAGTTAAAGCTTAGTAGTTATTGAGGAGCAAATTACCATTTAAAAGAATTCAAGAATCAAGAAGTACCTCATGTGCAGTTCTAAATCATGTGGATAATGTTACACTCATAGTAATGTAAGAATTGGCACAGTAAGCTTTCGTTCTGTGCTTCACTTGGACGTTACTGGTCGTCTCATTCCTGAACTCACATGAACTCTCGTTTTTGCATTTCTTTGTCAGGTGAAGACAAAGATGACTAAAGAAGACTACATCAAAATGAATCGTGGCATCAACGACAGCAAGGACATTCCCGAGGAAGAGCTGTCAGCGATCTACGATGAAATTGCTGGCAATGAGATTAAAGTAAAGACTACAGCGAGCCGTGTGACTGGAAAGCAAAGTAAGGGTCCTCTTGTGTCATGCAGAATATGCCTCAAGCTCTTCAAGCTTGGGTGAACAAATAGGTGAAAATTTAAAAATGCTTCGTTATACTGTAAAACCCCCCTGATATGTTTTCCACGGGATTGTAAAAAAAAAAAATCGTAAGGAGCCGGGAAACGTGAGAGCCGAGAAACGGGAAAAATTGAAAGATGGAGAGTAGTGGTGACCGGCACGCAATTTTATTTCAGTGCTAGCGCTTGAAAAAAATCGTGAAGCATTGTCTTGCGCACTTTCTCATGCCCCAGCAGCACGAAGCATTTTTCGAGAAGCTGCAGCGCCGTGTGGCAGTCGACATCGTCGCTTGAACTCGCGTATCTTCCGAGTAAATCTAGTGCTGCTACGGCCGACGAGGAAGTTGGCTCCTACAACTGCTCTCTTTCCTCCTCCTCATCCTCCTCAACTTCGTCTTCACTGCTGCACGCATCGGCACATTCGGCCACGATTTTGTTGACAGATAAAACCTTGAGGTGACAATGGCGTCATCGATCGAAACGTAACCAATGTGTGCGATCCTATCACCAACACTTTGCAACGCTGTGCCGAGTTCACTGTGCCGGAAATGTAATGGGTATCGCCCATTGCGCGGCTGATCCTTCAGTCAAGCAAAGTCAAGCTACGTGAAAAGTGAATATGGCTGTTGGCACTGGCTGCTTGGAGTGCCGATTCGCGACGTAACATTCGGGAACGTTCCCGCACTTGCTGCGTAACAGCGGGGTTCCTAATGCATTGAATCCTATGGGCGCTATGTCGGGAGCGGCCAAAAACAATGTAGCAGCTGGGAAAACGCAGAAGCCGGGAACGTAACAATGTGGTTTCACTGTAATACTATTCGTGATATATAAGGCTCTCAGAAGCGTAGATATGAGCCGTTGAACTGGTGGCGTCACATCATAATGGTAAGCTTAACTTGAGACCACAGTAAAATCTCAATGGTACAAATTTCACGGGAACACGCGAAATATTTGTATCATCTCAAATTCATGTGATCCAAAACAAGTGAATTTGCGCAAGAAAAATGAACGTGAGCTTTACTAGGCTTAAGTTTGTTATGATAGGCCTATAGCACCTGATAGTTCGCGCTTTTACGTAATTGTTGGAGAATGGTCTACGATGAGGTTGCTGGCTTTGAGATTAAAGTGAAGAATACAGCGAGTCGTGTCACTGGAAAGCAAAGTAAGGGGCCAACTCCGTAAAGGTGGTCTTGGTTTTGTACTTGACTCTGTGCATGCAGGCAACTGCAGGCAACCTTTGGACTTGTTCTATCAGAAAAAGGTGCACCTAAGATTTGAATGAATACGGTACTGTGTCTGGTAGTGCTTTACAGTTAGACAGATGGCCACACATGGTGATGGTAAAACCTGGGGTCTCTCTTTACGTGATGCAGATGTGTCAAGTGAGAAGAAGCGTCGCCTGCTGTACAACATGGAAATGGAGCAGATGGCCCGCACTGCTAAGGCACTCATGGAAAGCGTCAGCCATGTGCAAGCCTCCTTCACCTGTGCAAAACATCTCGAGCACGTCAGGCCCATGTTCAAGGCATGTCTTCTTTGCTTGCTTGATGAATATAGTCTTCTTCTTGATTACTAGGACTAGTCAAATTTTAGGCCGAAAGAAACATCAGTAGCGATTTATTTATTTATTTATTCATTCATTTATTTTTGTTACTTATTTATATAATAAATACGCTTTAGCAGTGTCCTCTTTCAATATAAAGATTGGTGAATTTTAACGTGTTAATGCATTGTCTGTGTCTGGTGCACCAAAATGTGAATACAATTAATTAAATACCAGCGTCAATGCCAGCCTTTAATCCATGTGGCAGGCAATTCAATTATGTTTGCAGTTGTCTACAAATTGATTGTTAGTTTTTGTTTAAATCGACTCATTAATCCTGTCAAACCTCAATGTAATTAATACAGACATAAGTCACATAACACATCATCTGTTATAAAGAAACAAATGGAGACTAGTTTAGCCGTTAATATGGTGTTTTAAATATACATTTAATTGAATTTTTGCGATCAACAAAGCTATTTTTATGTTAGATGCAACTTCGCTACAACAAAGTTTGACTAACTGTGCACCGCAGCGAGGAAAGTTTTGCTACACAAAGAGTACAGCTTTTAAAATGTAGTGGAAACGGTGAATGTTGTCACTTGGTTTTCTGTCATGGACATCATCTGAAGGTATTTTCATCTTTCTTCAGCTGGCTTGGACACCGTTCTTGGCCGCGTTCAGTGTTGGCCTGCAGGACTGTGATGACCCAGAGATTGCGGCGCTATGTCTGGATGGCATCCGTTGCGCCATCCGCATTGCTTGCATTTTCCACATGACTGTGAGTAACGCATGGACCTCATTTCTCATTTGGAAGTTGTCTTCCTGTTTCTGGCGCATTGTTTGTAAGCACAGGCTTTCATAAGACAAAGACTGCAAAGGTTTGTAGTGGTGGTGGTGTACGGATATTCGAAATTTCAGGAATTCAATTTTAATAGTTTGGTATTCAATTCAAAGATACATCTACTGTTCAAAATATTCTAACTCTTAAAAAGGAAAAAAGCTTACCTTTTATGTATTGTTTCTCAGGTGAAGGCTTTGAATAGAAGGCTTTGAATGACTGCCTGTAAAGTGTTTAGGCATCATTAATCACATTGGTGCTCGTAATTATGTGGTGTGTGCATGGATGTGTAATTAATGGACAAAATGCACTATGCCCCATCACAGATTGTGGCCCCTTAGCACTGTTAGTACACTTTACCGCATGGCACTACTGCCGCGGGGAAGCAAGTTTGCCGCATGACACTAATGTATTATAGCAAAGCCAGCTTTGCCACAGTACACTAGTGTGATGCAGTGAAGCGTACTAAGAGCGGTAAGGAAGGGGCCACAAGCCATTGCAGGCCACAGTACACCAGTGGCAACAAGCCAAAACACGCCGGCATTAGTGTGTCTAGTGAGTGGCCGTTTTCGGTATCTGGAAGGTTTGTGACATGGACATGGGTGTCGCTGCTCCCTTAACAGCAGCTGTCCTTGCTTTGTGAGAACAACTGCAGGTGCGTTGCTGTCAAACAGAAATGTTGTACAACCTGTAATTTTTCTGTGCATTACTTGCTGTATTTTCTCGTCTCTGGCTGACAAAAGCTTTTGCAAAAGACAGTAGTAGTATTCATATTCAAAAATATAAAAAAAGTATTCTAGTATTTTATTAAATTCATACTTGGCTCTCATTACAGTTGAACCCCTTTATAAGACGCTGATATAAGAGACAATTGGGTATATGAGGCTTCATTCACTGACATGGTTTGCTACCCTATCGCTCCCATTAGTTTGACCTGTATTGTACCAGACATGTTCCTGAGGACAGTTAGATATAAAGAACAAAATATCCTTAAATTTAGGTTAGCAGTGTTGCTTGCAGCAGGTATTTTAACTCTAAATGCAGCACTGTTGGTCGTTAACAGCAGTTAATTCACTGTGAAAACAAAGGGAAATGATAACCAATAATGCGAGAAAATAGATTAACTGCAATATAAATATTTTCAAAGGAGCTTTGTAGTGGTGAAAAGAAACAGAGCACTACAACCATAGTACATTTGCTACAACATTTGAAGATTGAACAGTTTGTTTCATGAAAGAAAAAATAAGCAGATAAAAACAGAAAAAAGGGAAAAGCAGTTTGTCAACAAAAGCATAATTTTGATGCATTGTTTATTCATCACTGAATCCTTATACCAGCCATCCTTATATGCATGTGTTCATCGATAAAGAGTGCAGTGTGTTATAGTTGTTTAACATTGCAGCTGGAACGGAATGCGTACGTGCAAGCGCTAGCACGTTTCACTCTGCTGACCGCAAACTCACCCATCACGGAGATGAAGAGCAAGAACATTGACACCATCAAGACGCTCATCACGGTGGCGCACATGGATGGAAACTACCTGGGCAAATCGTGGCTGGACATATTGCGGTGCATCTCCCAGCTGGAGCTGGCCCAGCTCATCGGCACAGGCGTCAAACCCCGCTACCTCGGCGGCTCAGGCTCGGGATCAGCTCAGGCTTCGGCTGGTGCCCACGGGGCCCTCCAGGACAGCGTGCTCGACCCTATGGAGCGTAAGTGGTCCCGTGCCCATTTTTCTTGGAAGTGCAGTTCGTTGAACATTGGAGGTGTGCATTTGGAAGAATGAGTGAGCATTACCGCTCTTTGCAGAGCTGTCATTTTTGCTTTGCATCTAAATTTTTGTACCCTATTGGCAGATGTTGCAGTAGAGGTAAAAAAGAAACTTCTGTAACAAAATAATGGATATAATGAAATAATTTCAATTCTTCCTTAAATTTCTTAGTACTAACAAGGTTCAAGTGTATGTTGTCATGTTGTCTGTGTAGGCCAACTAGTGAATCATGGAGCCTCAGAGGTCTTTGAAACACTCCAGAAATGTTCATGGGAACTTCCTTGTAGGAGGTGAAGGCTCGTGGACTACATACAGTCCACAAGTCCTCAACCATTACAGTGAAATGCCCCTGTAGCAAACATCTCTAGAATTATGTGCCCTGTGTGACAGGGGATTTCTCTTGTACTGTTTACATAATGCAACCGCCCCGCCACGGTGGTCTAGTGGCTATGGTACTCGGCCGCAGATCCGAAGGTCGCGGGATCGAATCCCGGCCGCAGCGGCTGCATTCGATGGAGGTGAAATGTTGAGGCCCGTGTGCTGTGCGATGTCAGTGCACGTTAAAGAACCCCAGGTGGTCGAAATTTCCGGAGCCCTCCACTACGGCATCTCTCATAATCAGAGCTGGTTTTGGGACGTTAAACCCCACATAACAACATAACAACATACATAATGCAACCTTTTCTGGAGTGCAACTTTTCCAACAAAGGGACCTTTGATAAGGTTTATGTAACGGCTAGAATGACAAGGGATTTCTTGTGTGCTGGTTGCACAATGCAGCCTTTTTGAAGTGCAGCTTTAACAACAAAGGGACTTATGTGACAGTTTCTTTAATGGCTAAAACTTATTTACTAGGCATTTGACTGTAAACAGTGGAACCTCCACTATACGGTTTTCTTTGCACTTGTTCCACTCCTGAACAATAGGTTAGATAGGTCAGTGCAGCAACGGCGAGCTTCCTGCAAGTGATGTGCACTCGACAAAATGTGGCGCATTTTGGGTTGTCACACAGTAAAGGTGCATAGTGTGCTTACAACTGTGCAACACCTGTGCTACGTGATTGCATTTGCAGTGGTCAGTGCAGCGAACCTTCTCGGTGCCCTTGCCATTCTTCATTGTGCATGATTGCAGTGGTTAGCTCCTACGCCAACTCAGCAACACCAAGTTTCGTTGGTTTCTAAAAGGCATCTCGTGCTTGTGGAGGTTCCAGAAAAGGAGGCAGCAGCAAACTAAAATAACTAAATGTGCTCGGTACGCTTTATTAGCACTATGTCTGTTCCACACACGCTGCAAGCAGATAGCTAAGATGCTGATCATGATAGAATTGCTGTCTCAAAGTTGCTCTCGTATGTTCGTTCACACGGCTGCCCTATCACGTTCACTCTTTTTCGATGCTTATCCGTAAAGGCATCTCTGCGATAACGCTTAATTGGAATCATTAGTCTACAAGTCTCAGCTGTACTGAAGAGGTGCAATATCTTCTTTGAAAGGTCTTCCTCCTTGAAGCAGTACAGAAGTGCAGGTTCATACTGCCAGTGGTACTTTCCATTTTTTCTCGACAGCAGTAAGCATCACTGCTTATGTATTTTTAGTTTCCTTTTTATTGTCCGATACCCAGATTATATAAAGTTTTTTTGTATAATAGTTCCACTGTACATTACTTCTGTGGGAGTTCTGCCAGGACCAAAATATCTTGTCATAAAATTCTAGTGTCAAGCAAAATTGGTTCATCATCCAGCAGTCTCATCCTACCACTCTCATCTATGTGCTAATGATAACCTGAAAAGCTGAGGCTCTTCCTCATACGTACACTCAGTCACCGGTGCCCTGTGGTGGTTTCTCTAGTTTCCTGATGTTCAGCTAGCTTAGGTAATGCCATTTTAATACATTATCTTGGACGCTGGACGCACTGAAAATGTGGACACTTTATCATGTGACCACCTACTTTTTTTTTGCTGGTGGCTAAGAACTCATTAGACAGAGCAGCATTGGCCTGTGTACTATACTGCTTGAATGTTGTGTAGGTTCAATAGGAACACTGCAATAGAAACAAGTGCAGTACAGAATTGGTTAGCAGAATAGGAACACTTGCAAGCATTTGTGTTGTGCTGACCACTTTTTCCTCGCAAATTGTGCAGTGACGCGTCCCGGACTGCCCATGGACCAAAAGCAGATGGCAATGCTTCAGGAATCCATGGGGGAGACCAGCTCCCAGAGTGTGGTGGTGGCCGTCGATCGAATATTCACAGGCTCCACCCGGCTGGATGGAAATGCCATTGTCGACTTCGTTCGTGCGCTTTGTCAGGTGAGCAGGATCTGTGAACTTAGACTGGCCTGCTTTTTTTGTGTGTGTGTGTGTTCCTTTACTTTTGAAAGGAACATAAATGAGCTCACCTGCAGTTCTAGATCTCCATCCGAGCTCTACTTCTGTGCAGGTTACCTCGATTGGAGGTAACTTTCACGTGTCATCTGTGGCTTGGAATAGAATTTACTAATACCTACACCCGCATTGTTAGAACGGCCAGAAGTCTAGTATGTGTAGTACATATGTGGGTGCAGAGGGATAACTGCATGCCATCTGTGGTATTGTTGGTTCAGTGTGCAAAAGAAAGCCTTCAGCACTGTACTTGATGAAATTCACTGCTGTTCCCTTAGGAAAACCAGAATGGGCAGGACAGCTCTACTTATCACTTATCACAGTGCATTGCGTCTTTGTGCATGACATGTGGTCGCTGTGACGAGGACTCCGATGGCTTGTCATCATGTTGCCACCATCGGATCTGATTCAACATGAAAGTTCTTGTAAAATTTACTGAAGTTGCATTTTTCGTACTACTGTACTACTCGTAGCAGCTAATCATTTAATAAATGCTGTAAAGCATTTGTATAATACAAATAATACAAACACTTTACAAACACAGACGCACTTGCATTGTTCATTAATGAAATACGCAATTGTGAACCTGGCTAGCTATAATAGGCGAAGCACAAAGACACCCATCACATGACCCCTAATATCTAACAGCAGTCTCTTTGAGATATCGTATGCATCCTCCTAAGTAGGCTACAGAGTTCGACAGCACAAACTTAACTGAAAATTCTTGCAGCACTTCTGTGTTAAAAAAAACAAACAAAAAAAAAACGTTGGGCTGCTATAGATTGCATAAAAGCCCTTGTTTCAATTTAACGAAGTAAATTGCCAATTTTGCCAGCTTTGTTATATAGAGGTCTAACTGTATTCAATTTGATTTGCACTCATACATTATAATTCAGATTTGCTTCACACTAAAAATTTTGCCATTCGCACAGCTCTGCTTTCTAGTTTTTTATCGCTAGGTCATTTGACCTAGTGATATATTCATAGTTACAGACAGTTCGAGCTTTTCCTCTTCTCTGTAGGTGCTTAAATTTTTCTCTTGTTTTTCCAACAACAGGTTTCCCTGGAAGAGCTGGCCAATCCATCGCACCCGCGAATGTTCAGCCTCCAGAAGATTGTCGAAATCTCCTACTACAACATGGGCCGCATTCGTCTCCAGTGGTCCCGCATCTGGGAGGTTCTGGGCGAGCACTTCAACCGTGTCGGCTGCTCGCCCTCGGAGGACGTCGCCTTCTTTGCCCTCGACTCGCTGCGCCAGCTGTCCATGAAGTTCATTAGAGAAGGGCGAGTTCCCCAACTTCCGCTTTCAGAAGGACTTCCTGCGGCCCTTCGAGCACATCGTCAAGCGCAACCGGTCTCCCACCATCCGCGACATGGTCGTCCGGTGTGTCGCGCAGATGGTCAACTCTCAGGTAAGTCTCGTTTCTTGTTGGTTAAGCATTACAAGCCCCGTTACGAGCATGATGAAAATTTACGTCAGTTTCCATTGCATGCAACGTGCAGTGGAAAGAAAAATGGTAGGTGTAATGCTAAGAGATAAAAAACAAGCGAAATGGGTCAGGGAATAGACAGGAGTAGCTGATATTATTATGTCAATTAAAAGAAAGAAGTGGACCATTGGCAGGACATGTCATGAGGAGGAAAGATAACAGATGGACAGTAAGAGCTACGGAATGGATACCAAGAGACAGAAAACGCAACAGAGGCAGGCAAAAGTTTAGATGAAGCGATGAAATTAAAAAGTTTGCGAGCATAAAATGGAACCAACTTGCTCAGGATAGGGTGGATTGGAAATTGTTGGGAGAGGCCTTCGTCCTGCAGTGGACCTAAAATAGGCTTATGATGATGATGATGATGTCTGTTTTGCGATAGCTGCATCCTACTGACACCAAGAAAGGACGATACAGTGACATAAAATAAGATGTATGTCAGTAAAGAGTAAAAAAAAGAAAACCTGAAGGAATTCAGAGTGCGCACAGCACAGTCATAGCATAAGCTGGACTTTGCAGTCCGTTGCACTGTTGTCTCCTTGTGCTTTTATTCCTTCTCTGCTCCTTCTATTACTTCTCCTCGTCCACTGCAGTCTCCTTCGTCACAATCTTCTTCCTCCCCCTCTTCCACAATTTCTTCTTTTCATCCTGCTTCTTCATCATCGTAGCCATCCATCTCCTCTTTGTCATATTCTGCCTTCTCCTCCTCTTTTTTCATCTTCTACTTCCTCGTATTCTTCTTATCGTCCATGTCTTCTGCTTCCTGTTCGTCCTCTTCCCCCTCCTTTTTTCTCAATATTGTTCTCTTCCTCTTGTTTTTCTTCTGCTTCCCCCATATTCCTTTTTTTTTTTTCATTTTAATTGATAAAACTGGCATGAGAAGCCAGTGACTCCTTCCTGTCAGTCGGTGAGAAGTCGGTCACTACTGAATGCCATATTCGCTGCAAATGAAACTGCTGTCATTAGCAGCGGTGTGATCATAAAGCAGCATACATGCAGTTAGGTACGCACAGCCTATTTTCACCAAGTCAATAGGAAACTGCCATTTGCCGCAACTGCTGCAGGAGAAACCTAGTACGCCGATGCAGAATCATGTATGGCGACTGCAAGGGGCATGCGGCAAAAACGAAACCTGTTTGCAGCAGCTGCTGCAGAATTCAACTGTAGTTGTTATCGGTGCGGTCATCGATAGCACTGACGCAGTAGTAGGCGTGTTCCATCATAGGGAAGTTGGTTTGCTTGAGCTGCGCTGGATGAACGCTTCATCACTGTAACAACATAATTGATAATGATGTCACCTTTCTGGAAGCAAATGATCAATGTGGTGTCACATCCAGTGGTAAAAACAAATACACATGAAGTGTCCTGCCTTTCCTGTCGTTCCCACATGGTTTGCAATTGTGACAATGGCAAATGTGACTGAACTGTCTCATTTTGGTTGTACGGTAACACCCTTTCCACTTTCAGCAGTGTATTGTGCTGAATGTGTTCCAAGGACCATCCAAATAAGCGGGTGCAGCCAAATATAGCTAAATTAATGAGAGTTTAAGGCCAACAGACAATGGAAATACTTGCTGGGACCAGAGAACAAATCCGGATTATCCGATTTTTCTCAATAAAGGATGGTCTGTTTAACGAGCTTTCACTGCGCCTGCTGTTAAAATCCAGGATTATTCATGGGCATTCTAATTAGTACTTTACCAATGAAGAAACCGTGATATTTTTTCTTCGAGTTTTCTGCTGATCCAGGCTTCAACAGCTCTTGCAGTTATATCTGCGTTTTGCTGGCTTCTCTGTCCACAGGCAGCAAACATCAAGTCTGGCTGGAAGAACATTTTCAGCGTGTTCCACTTGGCGGCTTCGGATCGGGACGAGGGAATAGTAGAACTCGCTTTCCAGACAACCGGACGCATTGTCACGCAGACGTACGAGCAACACTTCCAGTCTCTCGTTGACTCCTTTCAGGTGTGTGCGATTCCCATTCTGTGTGTCGTGTTTAAATTTTTTTTTGCTCTATAAATCAAATGCCCCCGACTCTGATTAAGATGGGTAAGATGGGTGCAAAGGAACTTTCAGAACTAGTTCTTCCTGATGGAACTTCAGCTCATAAAAACTTCTGTCTCTCTAAGCCACAGAGCTCAACAGACTCTGTGATAGGAATATAATAATGAATTCTATAATTGGTCCTATATTGTATAAACAGAGAATCTGTGGGTACAGAGTCCTTTTTTTTTTTAAGAGATTTTTTGTTGTTTCAATGCATTGTACTACTCAGTTGTGTAACTGCTGTGCCAAGGGCCATAGGCTGCTCCATAATGTTTCAAAAAGACCACTGGTGAATGAAGGCGTAAGAACTGTTTGCCTTGGGAATGAAAACGAAGCGTTCCCATTTTCTATGAAGCAGCGCTGCATTCTTGTGTTGACTAACCATTTTCTTGATTTTGTGACTTGACAGTCTGATAGGCTTTTAGGTCTAAATGCCAGGTCTGAGGCCGTCAGCTGCTCCTGGCAAAGTGGCTGAAATATCGTTGTCAAAACTGAATGATGGGAAGGTTTATTTTTGTCCACACCAGCAGTGGCATGCAAATGACACATGATAAGTAGGCATCAACTGTGATCATGTGCATTTACACTTTAGTGTGGTTTTTGAAAAGCTTTCTGCATTCATGTTTAATAAGCGTCTAGATAATTGTGTTGCATGCGATGGAAACTCAAGATCTTGCTGAAACACCAACGTTTATGAAGCTGTGTCTGGCCTTTCCGCTTTATGAGCACTGCTATCATGTAGTTCAGGGGTTCTGAAGCATTTTGGCGCCAGAGAACCCTGCTAAGCTACATTAAGTGTCAAGGAACCCCTCCCCCCCCCGCCCCTCCCGGCGAGCACTTTTCATTTTTATTTTTCATTTTTATAGCAAGGGTATATAAAAGTTTATTCACCAACATGCAACTTAACTCACTTTCCTTGCTCCAACAAATCGATCCGAGTCTCAGTCACACTCAGTGCCAACCGCATGTCGGCTGCTGGATTCAGTCGATTTCTGTGCTTATTTTTCAAGTAGGCTAGTGCCGAGAATGCCTGCTCACATGCATATATTGTTGCAAATCGTAATAGCATGTTGACTACCTTATTAGACAGATGTGGGAATGAAGGACCAGCCTCCATCCAGAAGGCAACATTACTTTGGCAGCCCAATTCCTCTTCAAGGGCAGTGTTAGCCCACAGTTCTAGAAACTCATTTTCCACTTCAACATCTTCACTGCTAAGTGAGCTGTGAATAACGGAGGTACCCTAGATCGATCGCACCTTGGGATCGCCATCTACGTGAGTTGAGTTGGCAAGTGCGGAACCAGGAAAAATTTATCAGTGGCTCGCGGAACCCTCAGGTTCTGCGGAACCCGCTTTGAGAACCCCTGATGTAGTTGATCGAAATCTCAAAGTTTCACATTCGCAATCTGTGTTCCTCATGTGTAATGTCCACATAAAAGAATGGCAATAAGAAAATGAATAGCGGTGTGCGAATATTCGAAATTTGGAATAATTTTCGAATAGCGGTTGCTATTCGATTCGATTCGCACTGAACTTTTAGTATTCGAACTATTCAAGTTGGTAATTAAGGGGGAAAATATGCCAGGTCTCTTGACAAGTGACCCATTCCCGCAAGTGTACTTTGCCGCATAACACCCATGTACTGCAGCAAAGCTAACACCCCATAATGTGGCAAAGCTAACACCCATATGCTGCGGCGAAGCTAACAGCCATGTACTGTGGCGAAGTTAGCGCAGCTTTCTCTTGCACAGTTCTGTTGGACTGTTCTTCAGGACTTTTGAATGACACTGCGGGAACGTGCTAGTCACACAACAAATTATTTGCCGATGTTTAACAGTTCATTTCTGCATAGTGTTATAAAAAAAGTATTCAAAAATATTCGAAAAATATTTGATTCAATTCGCACTTGAACATAAATATTCAAATTCGCTTTGTACTCAAAATTTTGCTATTTGCACAGCTCTAAAAATGAATGATAAAGGCCGTTCCAAACATGTTTATTTGGAAATTTGTTATGTGTGCAGACATTTGATTGGTTGTTATGGCAGCTTGTATGCTGGTGCTGCCAAATAAGTGCTCATTTTGCACAAAGTCTTCGTTGATTTGCCACTTTCCTATGTGATATGTATATGATATATAAACAGATCACGTCCTCATCAGGGCCAATTTTAAAAAGCCCGAAACTGCAATTACATACTGATACCAAAGCACTGCCCTCATATAGTAAGCTGTTACTATAGCGATTTCATCAGGCTGAAGACCTCTAGCACATTGTATTGGGCAAATTGGACGAAACAGAGGCACAGCGAATCACACCATCTATAGTTTCTCTACTTCTGGCATATAGCATGGTTGGACACTACAGTCAAACCTCAATATAACGAATTCTGATGTAATGAATTAAATGAAAAAATAGTACTGCCATTAGGACAGTACTACCAGCATACATTGATAATGTTTCATTGGATAATAACAAAGCCATTTCCATGTCATATAAAATTCATTATAACAAGGGTTGCTAATTATACTACGTAATATTTATCCATAGATTTCAGTCTGTGTGCCATGTTTAAACAGTTCAATAAAGTTACATGCCATAATAGGTGGTGTTACAGGCAGAGCATCTTACATTGAGACATTAATGTGAGTGACACTTTAGGCATACACTAAAGTGAATTATGATATTTCTCATATATAAGTAAATTACTTTTTCACATTACCAAAAGCATGACTCTCATGAGGAGAAGATACTTGGTAAGCTAGAAGATAAACAAGAGACACACACACACGTACACACACACACACACACACACACACACACACACACACACACACACACACACACACACACACACACACACACACACACACAAGCGGAGGTTCCTACTCTAATATTTGGGACATCGTACATTTTTGACAGCATAACTGTTTATGATTAAAAGAGATATACATTGTGTTCTAAGGAAGCCAGAAACTTGACATGGCATGTTTCAGACAGTTAGACTGAGCCATTGTCACAAGAAAACGCAAGAGAAAAACAAAAAACAAATGGGGTTCATGACATCATCTCTTCAAAGTTTTGGCATGGGATTCAAAGGTGAAACTAAGATTTTGATTTTGTCTTCTAGTATTGAACATTTCATTTGTTCAACATTTCATTTTAGTATTTTCATTTTGTCATTGTACAGGGAAAAAGCAAAAATAAAACATCATTGATTGATTGATTGAACATGAACTGGCAAAATTCACGACAGTGGAGTTCGGTGACGATAATCTATCAGTCTAATACACTTTAGTGTCTCACTTGTGTCGTTAACTCTGGCTGGAGGTCCCCTCGAAGGGAGATGCGTGCGCGGCTGTTTGTTTTCCACTGTTTCTATGCCATTCAGTTATTTCATACTTCGTAGGCACTATTTCTACTCCCTATGGACAGTGCTTACGGATTGAAACGGGCAATGCACATACTTTCACTTCTACCGTCTTCACTTGGTGTCGCATTGGCGCATTGTGGCTTATATACATACTTGCACCAGAACCAACGTCACGTTTGGAGGCCACATTCGTGGCTGCATAAAGTGGTTAAGTTGGGCAATCACGCATTTTAGTTGGTATAATTCAGTGTTTACATGGTGGGTTTCATTCCATGAGCACTGTGCTTTCCCCGCTTGTCTGTTTCCATTTCCCAGACCTGTAGACTTGTTATGTCAGGTCTTTCACGACATAGCTTGTTTAATAGCGGGCTCACATCTCACAATTCTTTACTCCAGTAAAACCTCGTTATAACGAAGTTGAAGGGGGAGCTGTAATTACTTTGTTATAACAATTAGTCTGTTATAGCCAATATCCATTTCATTTATGAGAATTTCAAGGGGAATTGCGATTGCTTCGTTATATCCAGTAGTTCGTTATACCCGTGTTCGTTATAATGAGGTTCTGCTGTGCAAACAATGCTGATCCTGGCCAATTTTTATGAGGGAGCAGTTATAAAGTAGCCAGTAGATGAACAGCCTAACTTTGTTCATTGCTCTCGTCTCGCCAAACAGGATGCCGTGAAATGCCTGTCCGAGTTTGCCTGCAATGCATACTTCCCGGACACATCGATGGAGTCGATACGGCTGATCCGGCACTGCGCCAAGTACGTGGCGGAGCAGCCACGGACCTTCCGCGACCACAACATGGAGGACCAGACGGTACCGGAGGAAGACCGTGTCTGGGTGCGCGGCTGGTTCCCCATCCTCTTCGAGCTCTCCTGCATAGTCAACAGGTACTGTTCCCTTGCACGGCAGATGAAACGATGCTTGTGCTACTAATCAGAAAGTTCGCAGTGACATGCGTGACTGCTTATGTGGTCAAATGCGAAAGCACCTGCAGTCAGCCACATTGCATTGAGGTGTCGCAAGCAGTCGCACAAACAGTTTGGTTGGCTGCATCTAAGAGCAGCCTTGGATGATTGATCGCATGTTACATGGCACGTTGGAGGCCTGGGTTCAATTTGCACATAAACCACGAAATTTTCTTTTTAATACAGTTGAAGGCTCGCTATAACGAATTCAGTATGACACAGAAATAGCTTCATCATATCCAATAATTCATTTTAGGCATATATTCGTGATAACGTTTTAATGGTAATGCTATTTTTTTTGTGTAATTCATTACAAGCAATAACTCATTATATCGAGGTTCAACTGTACCATGAATTGGTTGTCTTCCTGGGAACCGCACAGAATTTTGACATCAATTGGGGCTTTTTTTTTTTTTAAGTTATGGCATCACCACTTGTGTCATCCCATAACGCCGTTATGACATTGTGTGATGGTGTGACCACTTGGTCACACTGCTTTTCGTGTGGTGCGCTTGTGGTCATGTGACATTTTTTTCCTACCATCTGCGAGGATGCCGGGTTTTCTACAAGGCCATTGCCAACTATTTCCAGGATGCTTCTGCATGAGGCACATGAGGTCTTCGCCTTGGTGTACTGTAACATCTCAAAGTTGACTCTTGCTAGTTCCGTCACCTTTAATTGAGCTGCGCTGGGCCAGAGCTCGCAAATCAGCATCACACCAGTTGCATGACTGCATACTAATGGCAGTGGTGTGCACACCTAGATGTTAACATTGCTGACTTGCCATATAATGTGCACACAACACACTGCTGATGGGCAATCAAAGTAACAGTAAAGCTATCTGTCTTGTCAAAAGCATCAGATGTATACAGTTCTTTTGTGTAAACCAGTACGCCTTATTTCCCCTCACTTGTCAGCACGTATGCATACATTAGTGAATTTGGTAAAATGGGAGTATTCTTGTGCGTTATTTTTTACTTTTGTCTGGTGTGTAAGAACAGAGGTCACCATTCAGTGACTTGTGTATGATCATGATCAAGGAAATCTTGAGTTAGTGTTCTTTTATTTACTTGGTATTCACTTATTTTCAGTTCAGTTATTTTAAATGTGATTTTTAAATACCGTATTTACCCGCATAGTTAGCACCCTCGCATAATTTGCGCACCCCTAATATATAGCCAGCTTTGCGAAAAAAAAATTCCTCGCATATTTTGCATTCTCCGTTCCCAGCTCGCCGGTGGCGCTGGCGCGCGCGCTATCTCAGCAGCCATCAGCAGGCGGCTCATAAATACTTCTATGTGCTGCGCTCTCAACACGAAGGGGCAGCCGTATTCTCTTACACCAGTGTTTTGCAGTGTTACGTGGGATCGTATCCAAAAGAGTTACTGCGCTATTTGCATTATATTACACGTTATTTCATATGTGTTTGCAAAATCTCCGCGTAATTTGCGCACCACCTTTTTGGAGCTCTAAAATCGCAAAAAAAAGTGTGCAAATTACGCGAGTAAATACGGTACCTTATTTGATATTGTGCTACTCAACTTATCTTGAATTTCGCTGACGAGGCAGTGCCATGAAACTTTCATTTCGGAGAGCGTTCTGTAGTTCAAGCAAACAAGAAACATGCCATCAGCAAGCATGGGGGGTAGCTAGTTTCAGGCACTGGGCTTTGTTCAGATGTGCACTGGAGCTTGATCTCTGTTGTTCTATACGATGGCAGGTGTAAGCTGGACATCAGGACTCGAGCCCTGACGGTCATGTTTGAGGTGGTCAAGACGTATGGCTCATCGTTCCGGCCGCACTGGTGGCAGGACCTGTTCCAGATCATCTTCCGCATCTTCGACAACATGAAGCTACCGGAGCGCCACAATGAGGTGACACCACTGACGCATATTTTTTCAGTGCTAACCTTACGTGGGTGCTGTGTGCAATAGCCCAACAGCCTCACCATGAGGTAAAAGAAGGTGCAACGACTGTGATAATAAATAATTAAATAAACAACATAAACAAATAAACAAATAAATGAACGTAAAATTAATAAAGAGACAGGCCATTAAAATTGGCACGTCTCCCCTGAAACGTCCAAGTTAAATTGTCTTAACCATGGGATATTGAGGACTGCATTCAAATGCAGTTTTAGGGAAAATCGGTAGACTACCACTAATCTTGGATCTCTGATTTAACATAAGTTGCCCCAGCTCGCTGACTTTGGTGAGCCCACCTTTATCTCTGACCTTTACAACATGTATGTTATGAGGCTGATTTTATCATAATGTTTCATTGGAAAAGTATACAGTCAACATTCTATTTCTGAGGCTCTGTTTGGGCCATTCAGTCGTCTGAGAAGTGTGGTAGTTGCAAGAATTGAATGCACGCCTTTCTCCTGCCTTTAAAAGGACGCTAAAGGGAAACAGTAAGGCAGTTTATAATGACAAATCATTTCTTTAAGGATTCTATTGTCATTTATTTCGCTCTATAAGTACAGTTACATTTTCTGAATTTCTTGCCTAGAACCTCCGAACCTCAGTGCATGCATGTCACAGATTTCAATGCGTTTTTTCTTACTTTGGTCCATATTGGCTCAACGGAATTACATGCAACTTATTACTTTGGATGTCTGACCACTCAAGAACAGAGTGCAATTCATTTTTACTGGGAAATGTGGGCCCTAGCAGGCACCTTCAAAATCTATAACATCACAGCGAGTTGGCGCAGAAGCTTGGAGGCAGTGTCGCTACCCGTATTTTCCTTTTGTGCATTTTCATGCTTGCCAAGGGCATTCTTGTGGCAAGAGTGGTGTTTTTGGTATTGTGAAGAAGTGATTTATGGATATGAAATACAAAACTTGAGCAAGAACAGCCCTAGATACATGGTAGTGCCATAAAGATGTCCTAATTATGAAGCATATCCAAAAGCAGGCTTCTAAGGATTTGGTCATTGAGTGCAGGTGTATCATGCTGAGTAATGTGTCAGCTTTGTCTTTGGAAGAGCCAGATGTGCAGTGCGCGCACTTCTTTGTGTGCAGAAGGCGGAGTGGATGACCACCACATGCAATCACGCCCTGTACGCAATCGTCGACGTGTTCACCCAGTACTACGACGTCCTGGGAAACTTGCTGCTCGACGATTTGTTTGTTCAGCTGCACTGGTGTGTTCAGCAAGGTGAGGATACTTAAACAGCGATACTGGATCTGTTATTGATGATGCACACTTGACCAAAACTCAAACTTGACCAAAACTGTGCTTCCATTCATATGGTTCTGTGAATGAAGCACTAATTATGCAGGAGACAGTTTTCATAATACTGTCCAGTTGAGCTGACAGCCTACACGAGGGCTTGCTATAGTGTCATGCTCTTCTCTATCAAGGTGACTGCATCAATGCAGTGAAGAATCAATAGATGTGGCAATATGATGGGAAAGCTTAAGTTGTTACTACTAGGCATGTGCAAGTATAGTAAATTTTTAGACCAACTCCAAAGATGAATTTAATTGTGCTAAAAGAAAATCGAATTGAATAGTGAATCGTTTTTTTTTAGAATTTTTAATAACATGAAACCGTGTTCACCCTTAACATATATTTCACATCATGGTTTTATTAAAGCTGACAGATTACTGTCATTACATTGCATGGCTGCAAGCTTTATTTATTATCATCATCACAAATGGAGCTTTAGGAGCGAAGATGCAGCTTGTTCACTGAAGTCGGGGGGGGGTATTTGGAGATGGCTGTGGTTTAATTTCATGCTCCCGAAGTTACACCTGATGTGCACTAGCTTTCTTGCATTTTGATTCCGCTGGAGTGGCGAATGGAATGTGACACTTTGTTCTGATTAACACAACTTAGCCATCACAGCAAGTGGCCATTATCACTACACTTAACCATTATCTGTCATTGCATGATAGTTCAAAGAAAGTGAAAGCCAGGTAATGCAGTAGATTCTGGCCCACAAACTATGTTGGCATCAAGTATGGTCTCCAGAATTGTATGTCTTTCAAATGCAGACAACAAGCAGCTAGCAAGGTCGGGCACCAACTGCCTGGAAAATCTGGTTATCTCAAATGGAACCAAGTTCAACACAGAGACGTGGGACAAGACGTGTCAGTGCATGCTGGACATCTTCCGGACCACTCTGCCAGCAACGTGAGTGTGCCGCTGTGCAACCTCGTCACATGTTTTGTTTCAAGGCTCAACTTCCTTTCTGCGCCATTTTCAGAGCTGGTTGTGGAGCTGTCCAGAGGATGACCTTTGAGACTGTTGGCACAGTACAGAATTCTTGCAGTGTAAAGATGTGTAGATGATTAGTTATAGTAGTAATGCAGTAGAATCTGCAAATTCCTGAGGGTCATGCAAAATATTCATATCCTGAATTCGTACGACCCAAAATAAGTGAATTTGTGCATAAATGATAAGCTTGTAGTGAACAATCGCTTGTGCTTTATTGACGCCTATGTCTAAGGTAAGTTGGATCTTATAATCGAATGAAAAAGATGTTTGAGAAGTGTGAAAAAGGAGTACATGAATATGTCAGGGAGTGTAAAGCTGTACATGTCATCTGTTCCTTTGGCTTTTGTCCAGTTTGCTCACGTGGAAGCCCAACAAAGATGGCAGTGGAAATCAAGAAGCAGTGAGTGGTCAGGATGACACAGACACAAGATCAAGTGAGTTCATTTGTTTCTAAAGAGCACACATCCCACATCTGGTGTAGTTCCTTGATATTTATGTGCTTTATACTAAATTCATTTGCTGGAAAGGGCTGACCTGCTTAAATTGGTGCATATGCACTGTTGATCTTTTTCCAGTGACATTTCTTGTTGCTGTACCACTGTTAACAAAGTTATTGATTGGCAGCATGCCTGCATGTGTTGAAAATTGTCACCAATTCAGTGCGGAAGGGTCTTATCCAATCAGATTTTGCGCAAAACATGAATTGTAGTATGTCATTCAGCTTTGCAAAAACCAGCAAGGCTTCTCAGAAAGAAAACATTGAAGTGAAGAGAAACATACATCGTTCTTAGCTTTGTACCAGAATGGTGATCATTTTACGTTCCTGTCAACCAATGTCTTATTTCAACCTTTTGTTGGTGCCCTCATTCGTTTAAAGGGGGACTGTCTTTGATCTGTAAAGTGAGAGCTTGTGGACAAGCTTTCTCTTATTGCTCTACACTTTGTTAGGATGCCATCACTGCACATCAGAAGGAAGAAAACACATTTGCACTTGGCTATGCAGTATTTAAATATTTGTCTAAATAGAAAGTTAATATAGCCTTAACATGTGAATGCGATAGTACACATTGCATTTGGATTTACATAGCATTTAAGTAATCCAGAGCTGTGCAAACAGAAAAATTTTGAGTACGAACTGAATTCGAATATTAATCTTTTAGCGAGAGTCGAATAGAATGTTTTTTTTTAAATCACATGGTCAAAAAAAAAAAACTAATTCATTGTATGACCAGTGCAGTACTCCCACAATCTCATCTCTAGAAAAAGAACAGTCAATTCCTAAAGAACAGTCCAACAGAGAACTGTACACGTGCATGAGGCAACTTCGTCGTAGTGGACAAGCGTTAACTTCACCACAGTATGCAGGTGTTAGCTTCGCAGGAGTACACCAGTGTTAGCTTTGTTACAGTACGCAAGTGTTAGCTTTACAGCAGTACACGAGTGCGAGCTTTGCAGCACTACACCATTGTTATCTTTGCCGCGGTACAGGAGTGTTGGCTTCACTACAGTAAGCAAGTGTTATCTTCACAGCAGCACACAAGTGCCCACTTTGCCACGGTACACTAATGTTAGTTTTGCAACAGTACACGAGTGTTATGTGGCAGAGTGCACTACATGTGGAAAGGGCCACTTGTATTGAGACATGGCACATGGCTCCTTAATTACCAACTTTTAATAGTTTGAATAGTAAAATATGAGTGCAGATCAAATCAAATAGCAAATGCTATTCAAAAATTATTTGAAATTTTGAATATTCTTATGCCCCAACATAATAATTTTACATTGATGACAACACACATCGGATGTGTGCAATACAGTAAAAGCTCGTTAATTTGAATTCCACGGGGATGCCTGCCGAAGTCAAATTAAACTAAATTCGAATTATTGAGCGTGATAAACTAAGGGGAGCATATGTTGCCATATGATGTGGCAGCAACTCTGAAGCATTAACTTTTTATTTAAGAACAAATTCACAAGGTCCTTACTTCCTTTTTGTCTGGTGAAAAGAGATCGCGGTCACTGCTTGATCTATGTAATAGCGGGCATGTTAAGCAAAGTAATGCGACAGGCGCACAACTCAGCAGCACATCTGCCATTCAGCTGGCTCCACATATTGGAGGAAAGAAAAGGGGGCTTGGCAAGGTGTAAGTCACTGTTCTTATCTTCTTTTTAGCATTCTTATCTTTTTATGAGATGCTTGTGCTGGAAGATGGGAGATTCTTATCTTGACTCACTGCAAGGTGGCCACTGTGGCCATTCACAAAGCGAGAGGTGCTTTCGCTCCTAAATCATGCTAGTGTCAAACTGCCTATCGCTGACTGCAACTTCACTTTAAAACATTGCTAATCGTATGAAGATTACGTAGAGTGCATATACCGCTGACATCACATTGTAGCTGCATGTTTAATGCAAGCTCACCCAACGTGACTGTGATGCAACATTCGTGATGAAGAACTGCAGTTTCATTTATGCAGCGCACAGACATATTGTTGCAGTTTGAGGTCAGCAGTGTCAATGTAATAACCTTCCACACCTGTTTTTGCTATGCGAGGAAAACTACGATGCAGCTTGCAGTGGAGCACACCGAATCCTCATAGCACAGCTTTTCATGCGATTCGATGGACATTGGCGATTTCACGTGGCCTTAATATGGCGGCAAAACAGAACCATGCCTTGGTGTAAGCTCAAAGCAAATTATGCTGCTCTGTCAGTTTCAGCAATCACATTGTTGCTTCTCGTAATTGCGAGACTTGCGTTTTTAGGCACGAGTTAAAGGCTGGGAAGTTGGCGAATGTACGACGAAAATGCAGCGAATGCATCAGCGTGGCTTATTTCGCAAGTTGTAGCTCAAGCGTGCATTGCCGCAATGAACTATTGATAGCGATGCCGATGCGTACAACCAGTTCCAAAAGTGAACACACATTTACATGGTAGCCATTGCAGTTACTCAGCCATAAAGCGTAGTCTTCAACATAGGCCTCAGAGATTTGATGATGCCGGCATGCTGACTACCAAGTCACACCACATGTTACTTAGCATAGAGAGTGCCACCCTGGTGGTGCATAGTTTGAATTATCCATGGATGATTCAATTTGCCTTATAATTAACGAGTTAATACAGATTTCTTTAGAGCTTGGCCAGACCATGCTACTTAGTTTGCATTATCGAGAAATTTGAATGAATGAAGTTCAAATTAACGAGCTTTCACTGTATCTTTACTTAAAGGGAACAGTGCAGTTACACGAGTTTTTCCATAGTACATTGTATTGACAAACAATCGTAAACTTTACATGTGTTAGAAGACCATGAAGTTTCACTTCTCTGAGTACCATTGGGTTTGAGATTCTGTAAACTACAAAAAAAAACCTTGACATATGCACATGCAGAGGACGAGGTGCTTTTCAACTCCCTGAAGATCAAGTGCGTCGTTCAGCTGGAGCTCATTCAGACAATCGACAACATTGTCTTCTTCCCGGCTACAAGTCGGAAGGAAGACGCAGAGAATCTCGCAGCTGCCCAGGTAACTTTGCCTGTTACTGTCGTGTTATCTGGTGATATTGGCAACTTGCACAAGGCGAAAAATGTTCTAAGGGTTTGATTGAACCTCAGTATATTGAACATGGATACTATAATGAATTATCAGTTGTTATGAAGTGAATGAATATTGGTGTTACCATTAAGACAGTGTCATGAATATGTAGTTGTAATGAATTATTGGACATAACAAAGTTGTTTTCATATCAAATGGACTGTTATCATTAGATCTATTATACTGCTATTGTATTTGCTATGAGCCGCAATGCACAAGGGTGTGACAGCAAAACCTTTCGGGTAGAGCTACCGCGATGGGGGCCTAGCAGCTATGCTGTGTCCTTTCTGAGGTTTCAGATGTGTGCTTGACTTCCAGGCACAGCTGTCATAGTTTGATGGTGGTGAGATGCCAAAGTACCCATGTACTTCAAAGTACCCATGTACTTCAAATTAGTTGCATGTCACAGAACTTCAGGTCATATAAGCCATATTGTAAGATAGAAAGCTGGGTGAATTGGAATGGTTGCATAACTTCCAAAACAATATAAGACATAAAAATATTGAAATTGCTTTATTAGCCACCCCGTACACATGCATAGAGATGGGGGATTGTAGAACAAAAGCTGGCCTCGGACAGCTTTACATGTCTACAACCTAGAAAGACGTAGAAAAAAACAAAAACACAACAAGCACAGTGTAAAAATTAATTACGAGTTCCCTGTTGCTCCTTGCCTGACTTATGCCATTATTTTGGCATGTGAAACTCGAGACCGTAATTGAATTAAACCTTGCAGGCAGAAGTGGCACCTTCACAGCAGCAGCAACAGCAGCACCAGCAGCTGACAGCACCAGGCGGCATGAGTCACCTGTCTGAGCGCTTCAGCCGCTCCCTCTCGCTCGACCAACAGCAACAGCAGGAGGAGCAAGGGATGTACAGCTTCCTGACGTCGGCTCAACTGCTCCAGCTGGTGGACTGCCTGCTCGAGTCGCACCGATTTGCCAAGGCCTTCAACTCGGACAGCGAGCAGCGCAACCTCCTTTGGCGTGCTGGCTTCCGTGGCAACGTCAAGCCCAACCTGCTCACCCAGGTACACCACAGTGGCTTATTTTTTAAATGTGAAGCATTTATGGCTCGCATAAAGTGTTTGCGAGTGTCAGAAAACTGTCGTCATCATTAACTCTTGTCCCCAAGAGTGTGCATGCATTTCATCTATGCACTGCAGAATTTGCTGCGTTCACACACGCATTTCTTTGTTCTCTTGCACTGGTGCCCTCACCCCACGGCTACACTGGCAATACTGTGGCTGGTGGGCACACATGTTGCAAGTGCAAGCAGAAGAAGACAGAGACAGTGTGCATTGATTTCTCCGGAGCACGGCGTTTTGCAAGGCTATGCGTTTGTGCATACCTT
Organism: Hyalomma asiaticum; assembly: GCA_013339685.2. Classification (NCBI taxonomy): domain Eukaryota; kingdom Metazoa; phylum Arthropoda; class Arachnida; order Ixodida; family Ixodidae; genus Hyalomma; species Hyalomma asiaticum. Next base: position 34,234,056 of record CM023489.1, read on the forward strand.
TATGCCACGAGAGCATGGGTTCTTTCGTGGCGTCCAGGCAGCTTCTAGGATAGCATAGACATGCATGGTGTAGTATAACAAAGGGGTGGGATGGCATCAAACCAAGGCCGCATGTGCCGTGTCTTCCACCATCTCTGGTTCGTCGCAAGCATCTTTACTCTGAGCTTTGTGTCAAACTGTGAGAAGCGTTTTCTGGGCATCGCAATGCTTCGCGAGGTGTTTTCCAAGCCTCAGACCACGGCAAAATGTAGGTGTGCTGGAGACAAACATGGACCAGCCAAGTGCACATCAGCTTCGCTGGTTCGTTAGCCTTCCACTAATAGTGCAAGCTTCACTAATTTTTTTTTTTCAGTTGGTGCTAGGGGTAAAGCAGTTTCCTTTTTGATACGGCATTGTAGTGTTGCAGACAGCACTGCATCTTGAAGCCTGTTAAAAGTGGCTGTCACATATTGGCACAGATAGGCAACAGGCGCTTTCTTTAACTCGTTATTATGGTTGCGTGACATGTTTCATGATTGGTAATGCATTCCACTTATTGGTTTAACTGCCCGTGCTACCTTTTCCTCCACATTTTAATGTAAATAGCATTCTTGGGTTCCTTCATCGTGTATGCTGCGGTTTGCAAAGTCTGCTCTTGCTCAATTGTCGATCCTGCTATCCATCTGCTTCTTAGCAGGCTTCCATGTCCAAAGCTCCACATGGCCAGCCATGACAGAGCGGGGAGAGGTTCATTTTCAACTATGCAGGACTGAACCATACTTAGTGTAATACCACTTCATATTTGCTTGAGGAAATGTGTGGGTAGGTTATATGTACATGCTCGTTTGCGGAAATGACTGTTCACACAAGTACACTGTGCACAATAAGATAGGAACCACTCATCAGAGTCTCAGCAACCCAATTTTTATGCATGAGCAAATGAAACAATTATTGTGAGCACATATATATATTTTGACGTGACTGAATGTTAGTGAAAATGCACAGAAATGATCAGGAGCCTGTTTTTACCAGAAGCACGCATCACCACAGCAAATTAGCAACTCATTCAAGTTAAAGGGCTCATGGAAAGAGTATAGAGCTGCCCAGTTGTAATTTTCCATGCTACAATGAGCATCTAACTTGCTGACTCCGGAATATTTCAGCGCAGTATTCAGTGTATATACAGTAGAACCCCGCTGATACGTTTTTCACGGGACCGTAGAAAATAAACGCAAGAGCCAGGAAACGTAAGAGCCGAGAAACGGGAAAAATGGAAAGATGAAAGAAGTGGTGATCGGCACACAATTTTATTTCAGTGCACGCATCAGCACACTCGGCTATGATTTCGTCGACAGAGAAAGCCTCGGAGGTGACAACGGCATCATCGATGGAAGCGTAATCACTGTACGCGATTCCGTCACAAACAGTTCGCACAGCTGTGCCATAATTTTGCTGGCGGAAGCTGGAAACGTAATGGGTGTCGCCCACAGTGCAGCTAATACAGTCAAGCCAAGTCAAGCTACGTGAGAAGTCAATATTGCCGGCGGCAGTGGCCGCTTGGAGTGTCGATTCGTAACGTAACATACGGGAATGTTCCCACACTGAAGTGTTCGCTGGTCATCACAGTGCTTCGTGAGGTGTTTTCAAAGCCTCGGACTACAACGAAATGCGGGTGTGCCGGAGAAAAACCCGAACCAGCCAAGTGCACACCAGACTCACTGCCTCGCTAGCCTTGCACCGCTAGTGCAAGCTTCACTAATTTTTTTTTTCTGTTGGTGCTAGAGGGAATGCAGTTTCTTTTTGATACAGCGTGTAGTGTTGCAGAAAGTGCTGCATCTTGAAGCCTGTTACAAGTGGCTGTCGCATATTGGCACAGATAGGCAACAGGCTCTTTCTTTTTCTTGTTATTATGGTTGTGTGACATGTTTCATGATTGGTAATGCATTCCACTTATCGGTTCAACTGCCCGTGCTACCTTTTCCTCCACATTTTAATGTAAATAGCATTCTTGGGTTCCTTCATCGTGTATGCTGCGGTTTGCAAAGTCTGCTCTTGCTCAATTGTCGATCCTGCTATCCATCCGCTTCTTAGTAGGCTTCCATGTCCAAAGCTCCACATGGCCAGCCATGACAGAGCGGGGAGAGGTTCATTTTCAACTATGCAGGACTGAACCATACTTAGTGTAATACCACTTCATATTTGCTTGAGGAAATGTGTGGGTAGGTTATATGTACATGCTCGTTTGTGGTAATGACTGATCACACAAGTACACTGTGCACACTAAGATAGGAACTGCTCATTAAAGTCTCAGCAACCCAATTTTTATGCATGAGCAAATGAAACAATGTATTGTGAGCATGTATATATATATTTTGACATGACTGAACGTTAGTGAATATGCATACAAATTATCAGAGCTTGTTTTTACCAGAAGTACGCATCACCGTGGCAAAAGTGCAACTCATTAAAGTTAAAGGGCTCATGGAAAGAGTATGAAGCTGCCCAGGTGTAATTTTCCATGCTACAATTAGCATCTGACTTGCTGATTCCGAAATATTTAAGCGCAGTATTCGGTGTATATATTTAGTTACAGCCGCTTGAAAATCCTGGCATTTTTGCACTTACGAAACGGCCATGTGTCACCATGACCCGGCAGAGGCACTATTCAGTGATGCCTCAGTGACGTCAAGTGAAGACATTTCAGAGTGTCAACATATTGTTAGCTTTCATTTGCTCTGAAATAATAGATTTATATGAAAGCTAGAAAGTAAGAAAATTGTTGGACCCCTTTTGGTGCCACCGTACGGAAGAAAGGCTGAAACACGGTCTGCATGCTCATGGCCTCCGAGGACATGCCAATCTCTGAGGCCACAGTGGCAACTAAGACGATGAAAGTTGCTGAGATGTGGGCCACGCGTCCTGGAAAATCGAAACTGGATTTTTATCCGGCACAGTACAATGAAACAATGTATATTATGGAGTGAAGGGACAGGATCCGAAATATACACATTGTGCAAAATTTTTAGAAAACATTTCACGACTGCTTTAATTTTTGCGTCCTGTCACCGACTATTATGGGTCTTAAGAAAAGTGAACCACTGCAGTAAGTGCCTTTTACTTTTGGTAACAGTTCATAGTTTTGCTGAAAGCAATGCATTGATGCAATGACATAATTGGGCGTAGTACTAGGACTCATAGGGTTTGTAGGTATTGTGTTAGAGCGATGCTGCAGACAATGCACCTTCTGCTACAGGTCAAGTCAGACACCTCTGACAGCTTCAAGGCGTTTCATAGCGCTCTCGTGAACAGTAGCATCACCAAAGTGTATCCGTTTCACCATTTATTACTTTATAGTTCTTCGTCTCTTGCTGCCAAGACCAATCAGAGTGCACGCCATGTCAGGCGTGGGGAGGGGGCGATCATAATAGTAGGCGTTCGCACAAACACGCACTCTTTCTCTCCACGTCCCCATGGATTCTCTCGTTCACGGGAGCGAACAAGAAGCCAAACTGTGCATGGCTGGAAGTACGCTGCCAGGAACGTGTATCGGCAACCTGGCAATACGTGGCCCACATCCCACAGACGCTCGAAAAGAAAGTGCATGCTTGAGCTCTTCATTACTGGTGGCCTCCTACCAGCTGGCGGACCGTGATGGAAGGGGCATACACAGATGCCCACGCGTCACATATAGTGTATGTGTGCATGTTGTGTGTGTGAAAAATGGAAGTGTAGCTCTGTTATTAGAGCAATTCTGTTTGTCTCTCTTCACAGTAGTGAAAGGGCAATGATTTTTCCTGTACCATTTGACATTCGTGCGACGTGGTACGTGCGACGTGGTACATGCAGGAGGCACAGAGTCTGGCCTGCGTGCTGCGCATCCTGTTCCGCATGTACCGGGACGACGGTCGCCAGGAGGCGTGGCACACAGTGCAGGACCGGCTCATTGGCGTGTGCCGAGAGGCACTCGAGTACTACTTGGCACTGGCAACCGAGAGTCACCGGGAGTCGTGGGACTCCCTGCTCCTCCTCTTCCTCACGCGTGTTCAGCGGCTCGACGACGAGCGGGTGAGCACACAGCCCTGCAAAGCATTCGAACGATAGTGCGTCGCATGAGTAGTGTGTATTTTGAATGCAGTAGTAATGATTTTCTGGACACGTATTTCTCAGTATTTTCTCAATAGACCCTTTGGAAAATTGTGATGCTAGCTTTCCTGCCATACAGTATAACCAGTATAACCAACTAATGGCATCGTAGTCAATTCTGCAAACACATAGCGTGTGCAATTAATGAATGCGTACGCTTTGACATGAAAAGGGTACATTCATCCCTCGTGATATAGTAAAACCTCGTTATAACGAAGTTGAAGGGGGAGCCATAATTACTTCGTTATAACCATTAGTTTGTTATATCCAGGTTCGTTATAACTAGATTCTGCTGTACAAACCTGCACAAAGAAGAAGTCCTGGCCTTTGCAGTTACAGCATGCCACACATTCCAGCAGGACAGGCACCACCATTACTTGGGCAAAGGCACAGTGCAGGGGGGGCACACTTGCAAATTTTCGAAAGGGTCTGTAATGGTTGCGCTTCCCATTCGTGGAAAAAAAATAACACAAATTTGTGAGTGCAACGACTAAAGCCCAACTCCAGTGATATTTTGACAATGTCAAGCTAATGTCAATTCTTCACTCATGAGATACCCCGTGGTAGAAATTCTCAACAAATCTTGTATAATCATGTTTAGTGAGCAAGAAAAGTACAATATCAAAACCCAGCCAAGCAGTATGACCATCGTGTGATGCACTAGTGTGCTCAAGTGTCTACAACTGGAGAGTTCTGAAGTATATGTCCCAGCTGAGCAGCATAGCTTGCCACCATACACTTCACTGTAGACAAAGGACTTGAACACTAGCAATAGCAATGTTTAATGCCGTACAGTAGCTCAGAAATATTGCATCTCTCAGTTCGCCTTGCCTGCATACTTAATGTCTTACGCAAGGTGTGTGGATAAGCCAAGAGTGTTGTCTGGGGAAATACTAACAAATTTCATTTTTCAGAAATCTGTGCATCTCTCGAGCCTCTTATTTGGCACAAATGAAAGAGGCTTGCCAGGGGCATGCCCAGCAAAACCTTAATGACATCTGTTGACCTCAGGAAATTGCCGGAGTTGGGTTTTAAGAGAGTAGAATGTCGCAATATGTTTCATCGGTTATCAATAATAATATGGCTAATCATTCCAAGCCAAGGTCCTGGCCTGTGAAGGTCAGTGTGGCATCTTGACGTTAAAAAGTGCTCCTTCATATTTTGGCACTTTCTTTTAATCTTGTTGCATTATGTCTCTAGCCTCCTCTAAGGGTAACTTTATTTTTTACAGATTACGAATTATGTAGATGCTGTCAAAATCGGTGGCGCTGCAGCGGTCTGGCGTGTTAGACGTCAAAGCAGGGGTCATGACTTTCAGTTTAGTTTTGTGTGTTTTCTCTCTTCCCATGTGTCCTCTCGTGCAAGAGTTATGCTTTTGGTATTGTGAAAGAGTAATTTACTGGTGAAGGGAAAATCCTTAGCTCCTTAACATTCCTTTAGTATGAGGCTTCATATTGTTTCAAGTGAAGCTAAGCCTAGTTTATTAATTAGGTTAAAGCTGAAATCGCATGTGCACAATTTTGTGCGCGACCATGACGAGCGCTGCTAGCGCCATGGGGGCCACTGTGACAAACGTGGATAACACCCATTGCTGAATAGGCTTCGCTAGTCGCTCGGTCAGGCTCTGTCGCTCCGCATTGTGCTGTGTTCGCACTTGCTTCGGCATTAGCTGTCAAAATGAACAGGCGTAATCAGTACACCGCCGCGTTTAAAAAATGGGCGATCTTGCTGGCCGAAGAGAGGGGAAATTCAAACCGAGTCAACCGTTCGAGGCTGGAGAAGTGCCGTGACCGCATTTTTGAAGCCGCACCGACTCGTAAGGCGTTCCGTGGGCCCAAGACGGGCCGTTTCCCGAAAATCGAGGAGGACCTGGCAGAATTCGTCCACCAACGTCGCGGCCAGTTTCTCCCTGTTAACGCTGAACTTGTTCAGACTTAGGCAAGGGAGTTTGCACGTGAGGCCGGCGTGCCTCGTGACAGGTTTAAGGCCAGTCGCTCGTGGGTGCAGAAGTTTATGCGTCGCGCTGGATTCTTGCTTCGCCGAAGAACTTCGATTTGCCAGAAGCTCCCGGCCGAGTACGAGAAGCTCATCGAGTTCCAGCGATATGTAATGAAGATGAGAAGAGAAAGGCAGTACCCCGTAGGCCAGATCGGAAATGCCACATCGCTCACTGATGCTCGCATGAAGCGAGCATCAGTGAGCGATGTGGCACGGTGGATAAACAATGCCTGAGAGGCTTTGTCATCAGCAGTAGTGTCGTGGGCATTCCTGAAGTGCTGCCTCTCGAACATTCCGAATGGCACGGACGACGACGCAGTTTTTGCCGACAGCGACAAGGACTCGAGCAGCGAGGAAGAGTAATCGGGCATTTTCCGACCGCTGCAAAGGTCAATAAAGCTTTGCGGGTGACCGCCTTTTGATTGCTGTTTACAGTTACATCACTTCGCGCTATAATCGTAATATAATTTTTTTTTTCGTTCGGACCGAAAGTACCCCCCTCGCGTTATATTCGCGGTCGCGTTATTTACGTGCAAATACGGTATTTTGAATGCAGTACTAACGATTTTCTCGACATGTATTTTTCTGTAGTTTCTCAATAGACCCTTTAGAAAACTGCGAATCTAGCTTTTCTGCCATGCAGTATGCCCAACTGATGGTGTCATAGTCAACTCCGCTAACACATAGTGTGTGCAAGTATGGGTTGCGTGCGCTGAGACATGGAAAAGGTAGATTCAGGCCTCGTGATATAAACCAGCACAAAGAACAAGTCCTGGCCCTTGCAGCTACAGCAATCCTTACATTTCAGCAGGAGAGGCACCACCATTACTAGGGCAAAGGCACAGTGCAGGGGAGCGAATTTTCGAAAGGGTCTGTAGTAATTGCGCTTTTCTTTCCTGAAGATGAATATGAATAAATAAATAAATAAATAAACTGACACAAATTTGTGGGTGCAATGACTAAAGCCCAAATCCAGTGATATTTTGACAATGTCAGGCTAATTTAAATTCTTCACTCATGAGACGCTCCGTAGTAGAAATTCTCAGCAAATCTTGTATAATCATATTTAGTGAGCAAGAAAAGTACAATATCAAAACCCAGCCAAGCAGTATGACCATTGTGTGATGCACTAGTGTGCTCAAGTGTCTACAGCTGGAGAGTTCTGAAGTATATGTCCCAGCTGAGCAGCATAGCTTGCCACCATACACTTCACTGTACACAAAGGACTTGAACACTAGCAATAGCAATGTTTAATGCCGTACAGTAGCTCAGAAATATTGCATCTCTCAGTTCGCCTTGCCTGCATACTTAATGTCTTACGCAAGGTGTGTGGATAAGCCAAGAGTGTTGTCTGGGGAAATACTAACAAATTTCATTTTTCAGAAATCTGTGCATCTCTCGAGCCTCTTATTTGGCACAAATGAAAGAGGCTTGCCAGGGGCATGCCCAGTAAAACCTTAATGACATCTGTTGACCTCAGGAAATTGCTGGAGTTGGGTTTTAAGAGAGTAGAATGTCGCAATCTGTTTCATCGGTTATCAATAATAATATGGTTAATCATTCCAAGCCAAGGTCTTGGCCTGTGAAGGTCAGTGTGGCATCTTGACGTTCAAAAGTGCTCCTTCATATTTTGGCACTTTCTTTTAAGCTTGTTGCATTATGTCTCTAGCCTCCTCTAAGGGTAACTTTATTTTTTACAGATTACGAATTATGTAGATGCTGTCAAAATCGGTGGCGCTGCAGCGGTCTGGCGTGTTAGACGTCAAAGCAGGGGTCATGACTTTCAGTTTAGTTTTGTGTGTTTTCTCTCTTCCCAAGTGTCCTCTCGTGCAGGAGTTATGCTTTTGGTATTGTGAAAGAGTAATTTACTGGTGAAGGGAAAATCCTTAGCTCCTTAACATTCCTTTAGTATGAGGCTTCATATTGTTTCAAGTGAAGCTAAGCCTAGTTTATTAATTAGGTTAAAGCTGAAATCGCATGTGCACAATTTTGTGCGCGACCATGACGAGCGACGCCGATATGGGACGAAATGGGCCATCGTGCGGTAGGTCGCTTGGTCAATCACTCAGTTTTTAGAAATCTAGAAACTCACTCGTCGCCCGGAAGTCGTACGAGCAACAGCCAATTGCAAGCAGCTCATACAAGTTGTGCATGAATGACGTCCTGCCGGTTCTCACACGTACACTTGCAGACAACTGCTAACTATATTACCAAACACCAAAAGAAAGCAAAATTTGTACAATGCATTCATACCTAGTTGATGTTACTCTGTAAAGCTAAACAGTTGACTTTAACTTATTACTTCGTGCATCAACCCAGTTTTCATACGCAGTTACTGGCAACGCCAGGGAGTGATTGCTTGATACGTCGCTCGAGCCGTCGCTTGCATGATGTTTGATTTTTCAGGCAATGAGCAGCATGCCTGGGACATCGGTTGTTTTGCTCGTCACGATTGCGCACAATATCACGTACATGCTACATCTGCTTAAATGTGTGCAACTAATGCCATCATACAATTCTCTTCTTCTTCTTTTTCTTTTTAGTTTCGGGCCCATGCCTCGGTCTACTATCCGTACCTGTGCGAGCTGACCTGTATGGAGGTGAAGCCCGCAATACGGGCCGTGCTACGCAAGTTCTTCCTCCGCGTCGGAACCGCCTTCAACGTCTCGCACCACTAGTCGCCGTTGTTGCTTACACAGACACATTTTCTGTATTTTTTTTTTTCAGAACCCTTTGTGCTGTTGTTACTCTTTTACATCTTTTTTTTTTTTTCTCGTCACTGTCAATGCACAGCAGTCGAAAAATGAAATTGGTCTGCTACCATACACCAGTCGAAATTACATTACTGCTGGTAGTGATGTTTCAAGAGATGCCAGACTGAGTAGTAGTGTGCACAGAGCAGTTTGCATTACGTTGGCAACCTTACGTTTTGGCAGACCGTAGCGTGCATGTGCTCAAGATGTTGGACCGATAGTGAGGAGAGCTTTCAGTGAAAGCGTGAGCGTGCAATAGATCGGAAGCAGTGTTGGTCTTTATAAGAAAGTGAACGTAACCCTTTTTTTTTTTTTGCCGCATCTTCCGCCGGTGATGTCCAGTTATTTAGTGTCCAAATAGCAATTTGTGCATGGCAAAAAGACGGCGATATTGTGTAAAGACGCACGGACCTTGTTTGTTTCGTCGTCTTTGTTTTTGCATTTTAGCGTACCCTGAGGTTCTTTTTTATAGTGATTTAGCAACTCTCGCCTCGCTTTTACACTAGTGTGCTTGAGTGCTCAGGGGTGACGAGCTGGCGGCCGAATGATGTAATTCGGTAATGTTTTACAAATGAAAAAAAAAAAGAAAGAAAAGAAGAAGAAAAGACAAGCCTTTTGAAATGTCACCGTTGGGATCAGCTCTGAGAAGGAATGATGTTCTCTATGCAACGCAAGGAGCGTACATTAGGACTTGTTGTTGTGACATATACTTTGTTCGGACAACTCTCTTTTTTTTTCTTGAAATTTGTCCTTTTTGTTCTCTTTATGAATCTATGCCGTCCTGAAGCAGTTTGGGCATGGGGCAGGACATCGAAAGAACCATGGCCGCACCATTTTTCGAGCTGTGCCGTACCATAGTGTATTTTTCTCGGAGTCATTATAATTTATTTTTGCCCAGAGAAAGCGGAGACATTCCAGCGTGTGTGTGTGTTGTGTGTGTGTGCGTGCATGATGTGGTGAGAAACATTGTTGTTTCTTTTTTTGTCTGCACAAAGGCTTGTATAAAATGCAGGCTGCGGCCATAGAAGAAAAAATAAATGAAATAGATTCAGGCTTTATTCTGTGTGTTGTGTTCCTCCGTCTTCACTGCATTTGCAAGTGAATCCAAAATGGAGCTGTAGTAGGCCTGGGGCACTGGCAAGCGACATCCTGTTTCTTTTTCGCTGAATAATGTTTAAAAACAGCAACACTAAAGATGAACGAGTCAAACCTTTTATTGACATTACATCAGAAGGCACAAATGGTACCTTTGTTATACAGCATGTACAACCCAGGCCAAATAAGTTTCAGAAGGCTGCAATGAAATGCATAATGATGGCACCAACGTGGGTTTGTTTAGGCACAACCTCGTATAAACTGGTGAGTTTTTCTGTTGGAATTAATAATGTCCTTCATTCAAATGGACTGCTTGAACTGCTAATTACTCTCATATGATTTTCCAAATTCTTGCCATATATATCACCTCGTCTATGCTTTGCACCGTGACTTTGAAACACTGAAAAAGAAAGAGTCTGTAAAAGAAAAGGTACAGTGGAAAACAGGACTCGGTGTTTTGAATGTTGAGTGCAATTCAACATGTGCACTTTGGCAACCAGTTATATGAGTAATTTCGGTAATTCTCATTGAGTATCAAGTGGTCAATGCCAACTGAAAAGTTCACCAGTGTGCGCGGAGCATTTGCTGGCCAGGCGCTATTGGTACCATCATCGTTTTCCTTGCAGTATTTTTTTATGTAGCGCGAGTTGTGTTAGCTGCGATGCACAGTATATTTGATGCTCACCAAAAGCATAGTACATGTTGACACTGTTGGAAAATTTTTGACGTAAACCCTCTATTGTCATAGGTTACACAAGCACATCCTACCAAGCGCACATGCGTACTCTATTGCAGCTGATTGAGCGTGATGGTGCATACCTTTGGTTTTGTCAGTTTTGCAGCAAAATGCACTGCGGGGTTGTGGAGGCTTTCTAGCACTCCCTGTGAAGGCGTTCACAAAAGTACAGCGACAATGTGCTTCGCCTCTACTTTCCAACATTCTGCATGCCTTCTTGATAGTTGACTTGCCTCCATCTATCACTCTTGACACGCTGCAGGTATGGGTTAGGTTCCTTGTAAAGGCTATGTTTATTCTTTTTGCTTAGTCATTTTATTGAGGCCAGATTGTCGTACAAATGTGAAGGAGGTTAGCCAAGGAAATGCTCTGGCATTGAAAAGTTCTTAGTATTGGGGTCATGGAAAAAACATGAACATAGTGTGTCTGATAAATTGGCAAGGGAACTCCTGCTGACTGTAGCAGGAAAGCATTTGCTCACCTTTCAAAGATATCAGATTGAATGTTCAAACGGCGACTTGCCGCAATAGCAAAAACGGCAAATTTCAAAGGCATGCGCTTGCAGCCATTGCTCGTGCACAGGTATGAGATCTGCTGTCTAGCTTGCTGGCAGCTTGCTAGCTATGCCAACGTATGTTTGTAATTTGCACGAGGAATGTGCCGTTTCACGTCACACTTGCCAAGTATTTGGCGTTTTTTTATGTTTAGTCCTCGCACTGGCCACCATGATGGCAACTTAGGCAATACAACTAAGTAGTTGTGAATGTTCCAGCATTTTCATGTTGCTAAGGTTTTGTTCAAAAAGCAACTATTTTAAATCCTTCCTTGCTTCTGCAAAGTTTACCTGAAACAGCCTCCCTTCATTTAAAAGGGGCAACTTGCATTGCAACTTAGCATGCTAGAACATTTGTGACCTATTGGGTCGTGGGACATCTGTATAAACAGCTAAGACACAAATAAAAATGAGTAAACTAGTAACAGTTGGAAGGCAAGAACTCTTCGATATGCAGAGGGGATACATCAAAAAGTTACTTAGAAGGGGCAGAATTTATACAAGAGTGTATATATATACATGCACATTCAGAGAAGAAATGTTTTGCAAGCTGCTTTCTTGTCATTCATGCTGCCAGTGTCATGGGAAAGGTTATTCCAGCTTGCACAAGTTCTGGTTATGAAGGAGCCATGAAAAAACATGCTGAAAGAGTGCCTGTGTTGTGTCTTTTTATATTGCATTTGTCCTCTTCTTTTTTGTGCTGTTTTAAGTACCAGCTTGTTTGAGCCAGTCTGTTATTTAGATGTTGACACCTATAATATATTTTGTAGATGTAAAAAGACTAATCATAGGGTCAGGGTAGTTCTATGTTTTAGCACGACTTTTATTATTATTATTATTATTATTATTATTATTATTATTATTATTATTATGAGCTCGTCGTGCCGATGCACGCACGTACAGATATATATTGCCTTGGGCATCTTCATATGAATTCATCAGAAACCGAAAAATTATGTTTGTCAACAGACAATGAGCAGCTGATTTTGAACCAAACACATGGCAGCTGCATGTTTGTATGGAGATGGAGACCATATTGCCCATACCGTGCCCCGTTTCGGTATATCGAACTGTACTTCCGTGCAACACTGTGCAAGCTACAGGTCTCTTCGACCAATAAGGATGGCGAACGCACGTTGAACGTAACCTTCCGCGCCATGTCGTCTGGCGGCTATGAACGCTGCAGTCATTTTTTTTTTTTTTCTCCATGGCTGCAGTGGCCTGCACTGGCACCGGCTCTCTTGGAAGAAGGAGGAGAAGGTAGGCCAACACGAGTGGCACGGCAGGTGCGTTTCCGAACACTGGAACTACATCTCGCATCGCAAGAGTTGTGCGCTCGACGGCCTCGTAGCTTTGGCTCTGCTGCACGGAACTAGTTGTATTTGTTTAAAATAAAGGAAAAATATATGACAGGAAGAAGGAAATAGAAATGTGCTCGGCATATATTGTTGTCAGCGGGTAGCCCGGCAGGTTAAGAAAAAAAAGAAGCACAGAGAAGCGGGGGTTGAACTTCTCTGTCTCCAATATTCTTTATTTGGGAGCCTCATCATTAGGACATTGTCACGGAGATGTACGCTCAGCTGTTGTAAAGTTTGTAATTGATTCAGGACAGTTCTATTAATAAGTTCGTACCCTTTATTATTAAATTCGTTCAGATTATTAATTCTGATTGGCACCTCAGAGTACAAATTCGCAAGTAGCCCTTTATACTTTTCGTATCTTGGCCACTCCCTAGGGTGGGTATGTGCCAGAGTAAAGGCTGCAACAACAACGGGAGATGGAGTTGAAACAGCAGCAAAAAGTGTCTGTTCGTTCGTTGAAACATAAGACCAGGAGAAAGAACAAATTTAAATTTTGTCACGCACGCACGTCCACGGCATTTATACTGTAGGTATTTCTTTTTTCTCTCTTTGTTATCAAGCTGCACGAACCGAGAGTGGCCGAGCGGCCAGCAGGAGAATGTAAAAGCAGAGAGAATAGATTCGACGAAAACGTGCTGCATTCACGGTGGAGCTCGTGAGGCTCTCCACATCCGCTCGTGTGCAGCACCGTCGTTTCGGCTTTCGTCACGTGCGAGATGACGTGTTGCCACGGATCTTTCCGTTGTTTCCTGGCCCTGTGTATTTTGTTTTGTTCCCGTAGCGTCGAGGTTCGCGCTGCGATCAAGGCTGTGTTTTGACTAGTACCGCACCGATACACGATTCGTAGCATCGCGGGTGTACGGGTCAAGCCCAGCGCGACACCGACCCCTCTGGGTCCGGTTTTGTTTTTGGTTTTGCGCGCTCACTGGCGCGCTGCCATCGGTGAGCGCTGTGTCGCTGTGCTACTGAACTGAGCCAACTGAGCGGTAGGCACATAGCCGGTACTGAGCACGTGGGATTACCAGTTTTTCTTGCTGTGCACTGCGCTTTTTGGGGCGCGTGCTGTGTAGATGTCGATGGACTGGACAGTGCCCGCATAGCGACGCACAGTTCTAGTCGAGGCGGAGGCAATGGCCCCGATAGAACTGGAAAACAAAGCCGAAGAGGAACAGCGGCTACAGAACGGCGGTGACCACGACAAGAGGCTGCCCTGCGATTCGCCGGAGAAGATACTCCCTGCGGGCACGCTCAAGCCGCCGGAAAAACCTGTCGGACCCAAAGAGAAGTAAGTCCGCGAGCGGTTTTGAAACTCCCATACTTTTGACCAGAGTGACTTGACGCCCAACATGTGTTTGCGATTCTCGGCGTTCGGATGAAGCCGATCATTCACGATTTTTGTTTTTGATTGAGCTGCAGTGCTGTGCTTGACATCATGCTTGATTTCGCCGATGTAATCGAGCGTTACGCTCGTGAGTCACGTCTGAATACGTGTTGCGATGAGCGCGGTCAAGGACCGCTGACATTTGTGCGGCCTGGCAGCCGCGCGCAACTGCTTCTTCTACTTGGTTCGTGGGGAGCAAGTTATCGATTTCTCTCGCCGTCGTAACGTGCAGGCTGTCAGACTTTCTCGCGCATCGTTGAAAGCCTCCTTACGAGAGATCTGGTGTTTAGCAATCGCCCCACTTGCTAAACTGCAGTTTCCGGAGGTTGATTTCTTTCCTGTACCCACTGTTGCACGTGGGATTTCTAGAGAAGGACCGGCGGCGCGCCGAGCGCGTATTTTTAGCCGCTGCTGCACCTCGCGAAACGTGCAGATTACAACAGCCAGTCACATACGAGGCCGCCGGCGTTGGAGTCGAAGCATCGCGCATCACGCCGTAGCTCTCGGCAAAAGGCCGCAGGAGCAAGCTGCTAGAGGATTTTATATTTCCTGTTTCCTACCGCGTGCGCGTGTGAGCTCCCAGCTTTATGTTTTTGCCGGCTGTGACCTTGCCATGACGAGCGAGCGAAACCCTCCGAGCTCAGCGAGTTCGGACAGGTGAGTGGATACTCCCACACAGGCTGGCCCTTTTTTCACAGGCGTGTTGTATGTGCTCTATTGTCACTGTCGGCGCGGAAAGTGTGCCGTTACGTCAAAGGATGAGGAAGTCGCCTCATAAACGAGGTTGTGTGCTACGCGAATCTTTTGATCGCACGGGAGCGCACTGGCGAAACATATGCGACAAGCCATGCGATCGACGGCCCTGGCCTCGTGGTCGCATTCACTGGCGCAGCAGCGGCTGTGTCCCTCGGGGCCTAGCCGAAACGTATGTTGCCTGGCTTTGCGCCCGAGGACACGAGTGAGGTTCTCTGTATTAATTGCTGTCATCACGTCGCTCAAGGGGCTGTCATTGCTTACACGCTGGCTTTATGGTGCTCTTCAAGCGATAAGGGGGCGGCAGGCCGGAGATCTAGGGGAGCTTGTTGATCGCGTGTGACAAGTGTCGACGTTTATCGTGTGATACGAGCACTGCACTGACCATAGTACTTGTTTGTGCTCAAATTATCCTTGTTCGATCGCGCAGGGCCGAACTACCGGTTGATGTTGAGAGGTGAGCCTTGTAGGTTTCGGCGTCACTATACATGTTTTGGGCGCCGTCAGTGCCGTTAGCGATAGGAATGAAAGTGCGGCCTTCACGAGACGTTTGCTATTGCTTCTTGATTTGCAGCTTTTTGCAGTAAGTACGGAAATTGTTTCCTTTTCTGCGTTGGAAAGGTTGGTGAGTATAGTGAGTGTGGACACCTCTTTTTCGTAAAGGAAAGTGAACCAGGATAATTCCCGCGTTTTTATTTTCGCAATAATAAAACAGCATATGACAGCTGCCATGAACTGTACAGTTTTCATCTGTCCCTTTTAAATTTGATGTCCATTAGTTATCTAAGCAGTCATCATAAGAGCAAATAAGACTATGACTGTAGCCAGCAGAACATGGCCTGCGATCTTGGCATTATTGGAACTGGCAATCTGCCCAGTTGTTTTCATTTTCTTTGGCTTAACGTACCTTTTTCCTTGTTGGGACTGCGTGTGGTCATTGCCATGCACATTCATTACGTGTGTGTGTGTGTATGGGAATGCATACAAACATACTTTTCAATGACCCAGGCTGTAGTATTACTTCTCACAGCTTCTCACACTGTTATATCTTGACAATGAGATTGCCTGCTAAATGTCAGATCCTGCTAACTTCTCCTATGACACAACTTTCCGCAGGAGAACATATGATCGCAACTCTTGGAGCTCG
The DNA here is from genome assembly GCA_013339685.2 of Hyalomma asiaticum. Taxonomy (NCBI): domain Eukaryota; kingdom Metazoa; phylum Arthropoda; class Arachnida; order Ixodida; family Ixodidae; genus Hyalomma; species Hyalomma asiaticum. Next base: position 34,249,955 of record CM023489.1, read on the forward strand.
GCCAGGTAACCGGGTCAGCTCTTGGCGTGGGCTCTTTCCTCGCGTTATCACGCTGCCGCTATCAGCAAAACCGCATTGCTTATATGGCTCTTGTTTGTTGTTTTGTTTTCTTTTTACACAGTGGTAGCTTTGATGATGTGGGAAGTGCCAGTGACCTCCTGTCGGAGACACAGACGCCATGCATGTCCCCACGCCGCCTGCGGCGCGAGCGGCTATGGTCGGGTTCAGCGAAGGACGACTCCCTGCTGCTTACGCGCCAGCGTACCATCTACACAGCTGGAAGGCCACCCTGGTACAATGTCCAAGGCCAGCTTGTGGAGCCATTTGTCATTGGCATCTGCGGTGGCAGTGCTTCGGGCAAAACCACGGTGGCCAAGAAGATAATCGAGGCACTCAACGTGCCATGGGTCACCTTGCTCAGCATGGATTCATTCTACAAGGTAGACACTGTTGCATTCAGAACTTCAAGTGTGGTTTTGTGACAACATAGCAAAAAAACATTGCTGCCAACACCAGTGCACATTGATATGCACATTGATATGCACTGCTGCTTTTTAAGCTTCTCTCACAATGAATGCCATTGGTTCTTTATCTTATCTTATCTTTATCTATTTATTATTTTTTTTTATGAATGGAACAGAAATGGGCAAGCAGCATTTTATTCCATCTTATAATGCACTGAAATGACCTTTTGTATTACTGGCAGTTTGAGTATCAGTAACTTTCTGAGGCCCAACTACATCACCGGGCTGAGCACCAGAATAAGCCTCTGTGGTGCAAGCCTTGTGTGCACTTACCTAAATTTCTTGGTGAACGAAGCATTACATAAGGTAATATTGATGTTTAAGACATTCCCAGGAATTTACCCTCCACTCTGACAAAAATAAATGAATAGTTAAAACAGCTGTACTAATGTATGTTTATGATGAATTATGGGATATAACAAAGGTTTTTTTCAGTGAGATAGACTTTGTTATAGTGGGGTTTGAGTATAGGTACTTTTGCTGGTGTTCTTACAGTGCTTGACAAAGCCAAATGTATGAAAGCACTGTTGAATGCAGGGCATCTTTAAGGTCACAGTCAATGGTCTGAGAAAAGGTCGTGCTTTGTTTTCTTACCTGCAGTAGCAAACTTTCTTTTATTTAAGGGATGATCTGTCATTTTTAAAAGGGTCATGAACCACCCTCAACCTGGCAACACGAATGGTACAATATGAAACGTGTATTGGATGTCACGTTTCCCAAGGAAGTACTGAAGTAACCCAAAGCATGCTAGAGATCTATGAGAGATGAAGGATGATTACGATAGTTAATTATTGATTGATAAGTGATTGTAGACATTATATGCCCTGTGGGACTCAAATGCATGGCCTTCTAGGAATCAAACTCAAGAGCTTGATAGGAGTCGAGCCGAAAACCTTGCTTGGATTCAAGGGGGTCAAGATGGATTTAGACGGAATAAGATTGCAGGGATGTGAATGCCGCTGCATTTGCCCCAGTCTGCTCCATTTCAAGAAAACTGATACATCTATGCTACAAATAAAAAGAACTACTCCAAAACGGGGCCACCAAGATTGCATGGGGCAGCCGTTTGCTGTCACGCTCAACCTCGGAGGCCATGGGCGAGAGAACTTGTGATCGACATGGGGGACAGATACAGAATTTTTCCGAGAGGGGGGGTCGGCTTATGGGAAGTCCGACACCTAAAACTTGATATGGCGTGGCCGCGTGGTCCTTTCACCATTTTAGTGTAGCTCTAAGGCCAAACCAGCATTTACTCATTCTAGTAACTATTTAAATTTGTAGGGTATCTGTAAAAAAAGCAATAAATGGATTTTATTCCATATGATATTTGTGCCTTTGCAACGCGCTACTAAACTTAGAGCAGCTGCTACAAATTGTCGTTTCCTCTGCTACACAATCTGTTCCGAAATGCTTTTGGCCATTCCTATCATTGAGGTTGATTACGGTTGATTAATTAAAGGGATACTAAAGACAAGTATTAAGTCGATGTGCACTGTTCAAATACCATTCATGAAACATTGTAGTGCTTGTTTTGTGGCAAGAAAATGGCTAGTTTAAATGCACATTTTATTTAAGTGGTCAGGATGGCATTAGAACTATACTCAAACCGCCCGTAGAACCAGGTCCATCAATGTAGATTCGCCCTTTTCTCTCTACTGGCCAACAGCCCAGCCAGCCACGCGGAAGGGACGACCAGGCAGGAGAGAAGTTATTAGTTACTGTTAGGTTCCTTGAATGCTCCTCCTCTCCAGGCGAGGACATTGACACTCTCTGCAGCCACAGAGAAACGCGATTTTATGATGATTTAGTGAGCCCCGCTGCATACCACAACCTTGACTGTCACTGCACCAAGTTCGTAGATATTCTGTAGGTGGCGCAAGCTTTGTCATCTGTTTACCTAAATTTCTCGGTTAACAAAGTGGTGGTGTAGATAATATTGATTTTTTCCCTGTTCTCAAGCACTCGCCCATCTTTCTGACAGACGTTCTTTGGCTTTAGTGTCCTTTCAAGGTCGGATAAGATGATTAAGGGGATATTAAAAAGGATTAAAGTTGACTATGATGGAATAAGGTGGACTAGGGCAGTTCAAAATTGAATAAAGTGGATTAAGACAGGTTAGAGTGGATTAAGATTGATTAGGATGAATCAAGGCAGTATGAGGCGAGTTCAGGAGCATTAGTGGTGGATTAATACTGGTGTCACAAGGGCGTTTCAAAGGCCTTCGAACCAACAGTACATCGACTCAAAGGTCAAGTTTGAGCTGCTACACAGGCGGTTTCGATGGCCGACAGGTTGATAGTCTAGTGAGTCAACAGAGCACCCTACAACTCCTTCAGGACTTCACTTCGAAGGCCGTTGAGTGACGGAAGTGGAAGCGGCGTGAACTCAGAGACTTGGCGCACCGGCAGCTCCCTCACGCAGTTAGTTTTGGAGGCCACGGCCATATTTACGTTATTGTATGAATAAGTAGAATCATACACTGGTGAAAAATATTGGAAACGTGTCGAGAGGCCAATGTTCTCACTTTATTATATTCGTTCTAGAACGAATACACCATCACTGCCATAAAAAGCAAATGCCATGCGGCTGGTGGGAAACATTGCGTGTGTCGCCGTCTGGTGTCTATAAATCAAACCACTTTTGAAGCTCACGCTAGGGACATAGGCTTAGCAGTGTCAAAATCGGCATGTTTTCTCAATAATGACTGTAAAACATCGCATATACTTTGTCCTTTTTGGTACATGAGATTAAGGGAAGGCTCAATTTAAAGTTTGTTTCTTGCTGTTAGTGCGAAAAGCAAGCAACTAGTGCGAATTAGAATTGAAGCGGGTGCTTTAGTTGCCACCATGTTCTTGCGAAATCACTCGGAGACTCAATGGCCATTCAAAACTGCCGTGTAACAGCGCCAAAACTTTTGAGTCTAAAGAGTTGTGGTCCTTTCAAAGGTCGTCGACTTGAAGGCCTTCCAATGTGCCCATGCACAAGCATAAGGCAGGTTGAAGTGGGTTTAGGTAGAATATGATTTATTAAAAGGGCCCAGAAGCTTGTTGCTTTTATTGTGTATTTGCTTGATGTGTGACTCAATGATAGTGGCACGAGTGAAAGTGCCGAAATAAAAGTGTATCATATCTTCATTTGTACCTGAAATTGGCTTCCATACTGACTGCATTGTTATGCATCATGTTTCTGTGAGCGGATGGTACATTGTTATGCTGGCTATACAGCTGTTTCTGGTTAGCTGAGAACATTCGGGAGTAGAAGAATTTGTTGCAAATGCAAATGCTTTCAAAGTACTGACTCTAACGAATTTTAAAATGAAACATATTCATGGTTGCTACAGCTACTAGGAGACATGAATTTATGTATTGGAATTTCATTTCCGGTGTAATTATTGACATAAAAAAAACTGCGCAGCCCCTATGGTTGCAGTAGTCAATGCCAATAACACTGAGAAGAATCTTCTCATACTGCAAGTAGAGCAGCTAGTCTACACATATGCCCTTAAGCTTTGTTCTTCAGACACTTTTAATATTCGAACCAAAATACCATTACTAATTGTACATCCCTAAGCAGATGGCATGAGATAAGCCCTGAATGGGACGACTCATGCAATTCTTGGTGCAAAGTCACTAGCTCTGCTGCATATAGCAATTGCGTGTAATATGATATTTCTTTACCCTTTACCCTCGCTGCTGCATAAATGCACGTGAATGAGCTGACTCATTGATTCCTGGGGCTTTATGTCCCAAAACCAGATATGATTATGGGAGACGCCATAGTGGAGGGCTCTGGAAATTTCGACCACTTCGGGTTCTTTTAGCGTGCACTGACATAGCACAGCACTCGGGCCTCAACTTCTCGCCTCCATGGAAATGCAGCCGCGACGGCTGGGATTCGAACCCGCGACCTGCGGATCAGCAGCTGAGTGCTAGTCACTGGACGACTATGGCGGGGGCATGCGTGAATGAGTTGTAAATGGGTTTGGGGGAGGAAGGGACGGGGGGGGGGGTTGACCAGCTTCTTCAGCATCTTGGAGCATTCACTCGGGGTTCTGCAAAACCAAGTTGCTGAAAAACTGATGCAATAGATGGGTGAGTGTCTTTCAATGCAACTGCTTAAATTTCACGCATTTAAAGACAAGCCATCATGATTTGCACCTGAAGGAGATATCCTAAGTAGATAGATACTTACTATTATTACAGCTCATATCATTTTTCTTGGCAGTTGCTGTTTAACCCCTAGCACTTTTTAATGTTTGAGAAGGCAAACATCAGTGAAGTTGAATTGAATCAAATTGAATTGACCTTATTTACTACTGGGTTGTGAGGATGACCAGGCAATAAAAGCTGCATATACCAGCTTGAGCTTAAGTTTGGCCACCACATACATCAGACTGCCTCATAGCAGGTAAACAAACAAACAAACAAAAAAAGAAACCTCACAAGATCTGCGTGAAATCGCAGGACAGTGACAGTGTAAGCTGGAGGAGTGACCTTCTTATTGGCCATTGTAAACGCTTGGGGATCTCGCCAAGTGATCAGGCCATCAGGTGTATCGAAGAGCCAAGTCAGGTTGCTGTCGGGGCTGCGCACATTGCCTCTTGCGTGACGGACGGCACGATACGACAAAACTGCTTCACGAGGCAGCGCTTTGTAATAATGATGATGGAAAAGTTGAATTTTCTAAAATTGGTGCGATAGTGGTTACGGACACTGGTGGTGGCGGCGGCGTCAGACAACTACGGCGCCAAAAACGGCCCTTGTTGTGATCTCATAACAGCTTACGTTGTAAAATTGACTAACACACTGAAATGGCATACGCAAGCAAATATGCAGTCAAAACAATGGAACAGTTAAACGGTATAATGGCTTCTTATCAAATTCTGCTTAACTTAGTAGAGTTACTTTGCCATTCATTTGCAGGTGCTGGATGATGAGCAGCATCGGCTAGCTGACGAGAACCAGTTCAACTTTGACCACCCAGATGCGTTCGATTTTGACTTGCTCATCGAGACGCTGAAGAAGCTCAAGGAAGGAAAACGCGTTGAGGTCCCCATCTACAACTTCGTGACACACTCGAGGGAGAAGCGCTTCAAATTTATGTATGGTGCGAACGTCATCATCTTCGAGGGTATCCTCTGCTTTACCAACAAGGAGCTGCTCAATGTAAGTGCACTTGCCGTTCACTCTTTTGGGGCGAAGCACCTTAGGACCTAGCTGTGTCGTTGACTCTTGCTGTCACGGTATATAGAAATTGTGTGGGCCCATCCTGGAGGCAGTGAACCCAGACATTGTATGTATAGGGTTGTCGTGTCAGAACCAATTGTAACGAGTTCCTGCTAATGTGCCCGGGCTGTCGGCGTCTAACGTCGCTGTCGTGGCCGCGGTAAAGCAAGCCCATCAGCAGCGACTCACGTTTCCTGTGGGAAGCACCAGTGCATCACCACATGCTTCGCACCTTCACACTTTATGCATTAGTGGAGCGGTCATGATGTTTCTTTTTGTTTGCTTTTTCTTACCCTTTCTGTACTGCTATCATAAGTTATCACCAACGTTCATCCCGCTGGTATAGTCATCATGGAGAAACATACCTTGTGGTGTAAACTGATAAGGTTCACGAGCTTTCACTTTCACTGTGCACTGGCTACCAGTCCTATGCATCCTGTGGTCTGCCCAGGTCTTCCCTTATTTTTTTCTCTCACTTTAATCTGGGGTGTTGGCTGTCCTTGTTGATTCTCTGATCCATCCTGTTCTCCAGTCTATTAAAGGTACCACAAAACAGTTCTGGTGATTTTGCACAAGTGTATTGCGCTGACAGCTCAAGTCCTCTGATTATTAGCAGATCAATATCAGCACTCTTTGTTAGGTGTGTAATTTACTACAAGCTTATAAATATGTTCTTCATAAGAGATCAACACAGCTTAGTTTTCAACAGCCTCATCCCATGAGCTGTGCAATGGACACAAAACAGTTGGCTTTTGTGGTGAGCATGGAAGGGCCAGCCATGAGGCATCTTGAGCTCCGGTGGTATACTGAAGGGCCAGCCAGCGTTGTCGTCGTGGCACCTTGCGGTGCACTACTAAAAGGCTAGCACTGCTGAGGCCGCCGGTGCTGAGGCTGGCAGCCTTTGCACAGTGGCTGATGTGAGAGGCGCGTGTGTCACTAGCGTCTGCGCCGCAGCTTAGACAGCTGAGGAGGAACAGCAGTGGTAAGGAGGAAGGTGACAGAAATTAGCTCGTAGCTGCCTTGGTGCGAAGTGCTTCGTTTAATTTATGGTGTGAATGATTTCATAATGACGTAGCCTAATCAGTCTAACAATGTCAAAGGACGGTTTCAGGAACCCTTTAATGTTACTCCTACCATTTTGGTTTCCATCACGTGCTGCACGGTCTTTAACTTTCTCTCAAGTTCTTTTTATGTCGTCCAAGTTAAAGCTGGATATGTTAGCACTGAGAAGTATGCCATGATTGCACACTTTCCAATTCAGGGACAGCTGTTCATTTCACTCCGGGATTTGGCAGTGTCCATCATGGGGGGGGGGGGTTCGCTCCTGCACATCATTATTGCTTTGTGAATTTTTTCATATCAATGCTGCAATGTATATTGAGGACTGTCTATTGGATACAGTTGCCAGCGCTTCAGTAGTGTCATAATGCCTGCACATCTGAAGCTTCATTATGATCAATACAGTGAAATCTTGTTGATACATTCTTCATGGGAAATGGAGAATAGAATTTATCAATTGAAAATCATGTCAACCGTATGAAAATAAATTGTGGCTACAAGGTGTTGGCCAGGAAGAACAGTATGTATTATGCAAGATTGTATCTACAAGATTTTGCTGTAGGCTTGAGAAAAGCATGAGTACCATAAGTTGTATATCAAAGTATTGTCCAGGAAGAACAGCATGTATTATGCAAGATCATATCTGCAAGATTTTGCTGTAGTCTTGAGAAAAGCATGAGTACCATAAGTTGTATATCAAGGTGCGTCATCAGTTCGTGGTGTGCGCAATAGATGGAGAGCTATCACAATTCAACTATAATCTTAGGCATTCTAAGCTAACTCACTGAAGGAGCACTTTCATTTTGTTTTGTTTTTCTTTTCTTTTTTCTGGACAGAAATGTTTCTAATTTCACTAAGGAGCTTTCATTTCTGAGAAATGTGAATTTTAAAATTCACATTTCACATACGGATTTTCTGGTAGCTTTGTGCTACAGACACGTGGACACCAATTTTTCCTTTAATCAAAGGTTCTTCACGAAGCGGTGCTGTTGTTACTGCTGTAGATGAATAGGGAAGCTGCTGCATTATCTTTGACATTTTGCGTGTTCTTCTTTCTTGCTCCTCCTGCCATGTCAGATGATGGACATGAAGATTTTCATAGACACAGACAGTGACATTCGGCTAGCGCGGCGGTTACAGCGCGACATCACTGACCGTGGCCGTGACCTTGAGGGCTGCCTGGCCCAGTATGAGCGTTTTGTGAAGCCAGCCTTTGACCACTACATAGCGCCGTCCATGGTTCATGCTGACCTCATCGTACCCAGAGGTCTGTATATTCGTTTGTAGCTGTGCGCACTTGCGTTTGCTGTTCATGCATGCATAAATGTGGCTGTCTTCATGGAAGATCTGTGTTTAGTGAAATTTGTTTTAGATTGCGGGTTCCAGGTATACTTGTACTCTATGTGTTCAAACATATCACGTGAGATGGTTCTTGCATTTCCTGTATTCTAATAGTGTGAATGCATCCAGGTAGTATCATGTTATTGGACTATTGTAACTTTGGCACCTTGAGTCACTTCATTCAATATTCCTTTGTGTTCAGTGGCTGTACCTACCGTGTGTACTGTTACTGATTTTTGAGAAATGGGAAGTGGAACCAAGGTAGAGAATGTTGTGTTTATTTTGATGCCTGTAAAAAGAACAGAAAAGGAAATCCAGTGCACACTTAGGTCCTTGATCACTTGAAACCTCTCTTCTGATCTCTTGCAGGGCGTAATGTTAGACATTGATTGTTCAGTGCCTGTACTTGGATAATTTCTAAGGCGAGGTGCTCTGACTTGTAGTTACCGTGGCCGCTCATAAGGTGCCACTGTGCGCTGGTGCTAGGGTGACCACACGTCCCGCAACTCGCGGGACTGTCCCACCTTGAGGGCTGTTGCCACTCGTCCGACAAGAGATACGAGAATGTTAAAAATGTCACACATTTCACACTTTATTACGTTGCGAAAAGTTGCCAATGTAATGTGGAACGCACTTGTGAAAAGTTTCTCACTAAGCAATACTGCACAGTCATCACAAACCGCCTCATTTGGTGAGTGAACGACAACCTCTCTCTGTTTATGCTTCGTTTGGTCAACAAGTCTATTATCATAAATCGTTTACGAGCATTGCCTCTTTTGTGACAACAGCTTCAGTCTTTGCAGTCATATCCTGCCATGAACTGTATGATCACACCCATGCAGAATATCATAACAGCCTTGTGATCTCAAGCTTCGGTTTGTTTTCTGAGCGACTGCATTTTCATTGACGGCAATTTCTTGCCGTTTCGTGTAGGTATTAACTTTTTTTGTGTCAGAGCATATGATACAGTTGTGTATACATGTCTTATTTACACAGAAATACCTTATTTAAACCTCAACTTGTGTTGGTTACTTTGGTTCCCCATATCAGAGATATGATAAAATACCGTATTGCAAGGGAAAACTCCTCACCAATAGTTTATAAGAATAAACTATTGTTAATTTTTTTCTCATCATGCCCATTCTCATCTGCTAGCTTACTGGTCGAGCCGAGATGGTGTGTTCTTAAGCGCGAGGAGTGGGTTCAATTCCTAGGTGCAGTGGCCATGCTTCGATAATCACAATTTAAAAATCACTTAAATTATAGGTGCACCTTAAAGACCTTGGCGTGTCTTCATGGTAAAATTTAATTTGGAGTTCACTACTACGGTATGCGTCATAATCATGTTGTAATTATGGCATGTAAAACCCTCGAGTCCAGTAAGCCTAAAATAATTTTATTTTGGTTTATGAAAGAAGCCTTGCGTTTCATGGTAATAAAAAAAACTTGTGTTCCATGATTGAACTGGGCTCCACTATATCATAGAAATTGCCCGAATAACTGAATTAACCTGGTGCCTAGATGACGACGGCAGCAATGGGACTTGTAGTACTGTCGGCTTCTGTGTACTCGTTGTTCTAACTTCCTTTCGACTTAATCGTCCTTACCTCTGGAACATTATAATTGACGACAGTCAAATCCATGGCAGAGCATGACTCGGCAGGAATCCCTGGGTATCAGTGGCAGTGTTCATTGGCAAAGTTATCTATAATATTGCTGTCTCGTGATGTTCCTTTATTTACTTAGTTCTCGAAATAACCTTGTAGATTATTTGAGAATTGCAGTAGTACTATACTTCGTTTTATACGTTAAGGTGCAGCACTGTAAAGGCTACGCAAATAGTTCGTAAAGAAAAAGGAAAGGAGAGGTGGGCACCTGATGTATGAAACAGAGTGCGTCCTACTGTTCATGCCCTTTAGGTTAACTGCTGGAGCCATGCCATCGAAACTACAAGTTGGATTTCGGAAATAATCTTTTTTTTTCTTCTGTGTAGGATTTCCTTTTGTAACTGCACAGCCTCGGAGTAATGTTTTAAAATTTTTGTTTTTATAGGTGGCGAGAACCACATAGCCATCAACCTGATCGTTCAGCATGTCCACACGCAACTAGTCTCGGTGAGGCTGTTGGCATCAGAGTCACAGGGTCATGAGGCTGCTGCCATTCATTTATTATGCTTGCAATTTTTCGTTTTTTTGTGCGTGCTAGCACTGTAGTGTAGCTCGGCATGTGGCACCACATTTGCTTCATTTTCAGCTCTGGTGACTGCATGATTTTCTAACTACATTTGTTCACATGTAGTTGCCTCATGATGATCTCTTTTTTAAATTCTTCACTTGGTTAGGCTTGTTGTTTGTGTTATTTTCCATGGATGTTCTCTTGAATGCATCTACAAACACCTTGCATCTAAAAAGAGACAACATATTGGAGCTGTTGGGGTGCTGAACTGTACCGACAGGGGCTACATTGAAGGGAAAAAAAATACAACGAAGGATGTTTTCGGTCTCAGTTGCATTTGCAAAATTCACGACCTTGAGCCTTCTTTTAACCTCGGAACATATTCAAACTTGAATGCGGTAAATACGTATATGACGAGTCATTGCTTATGATGCTGATGAAGTAGATGAATAGTACTGTAATGATAGCATTGTTGTAATTCTACATTTGTAATGAATTGTTGGACATAACAGGGCCATTTTCGCGTCAGGTGAATTTTGTTATAAGGATGCTTGATGTTGTATGCAATCCAAAGTAGAACAGAAGCTCAGGGGAAGGTGGAGGCTTGAATTGATGAAGAGATGCAGTGAAACCTCGCTAATACGTACCCGCTTTAGATGTACTACCAGTTAAAATGTAGTTGCTACAAATCCCCGACCGGATCTCCTAGAGCTCCATGCATCCGCTACCACTTAAGCCTATTGCTCGTATTGCTACTGCATCGCTGTGCCATAATTTAGATGGCCGAAGCTGGAAACGTAATTGGCGTCGCCCATTGTGCAGCTAATCCTACAGTCAAGCATAGTAAGCTACGTGAAAAGTCAATATTTCCGTCGGCAGTGGCCGCTTAGAATGCCGATTCGCGACGTAACATGCGGGAACGTTCCCACATTGCGACGTAAGAGCGGTGTTCCTAATGCATTGAATCCTATGGGAGTTATGCCGGGATCGGCCAAAAACGATGTAACAGCCGGGAAAACACAACAGCCGGGAACGTAACAGCGGGGTTCTACTGTATTCATGTTCCTAGAGTCATTCTGCACCTACTCACAAATTTTCATAGCCAAGTTTAATAATTACCTTGCTTTAAAGAACCTAGACCACACATCAGTCCCATAAGTATAGGACAAATAAATTGAACGTTTTTCCTCAGTTTCTCAAAATGAAAATATTCATGACCTCCCTGTGTTGGAGGAGCAATATCTTTTGTTCTACAAGGGTTATCATTGTGACTTTTTTTTTTTACTGGTACATGAATAGAAGTGGCTTGTCGTAAAGTAAATTTTGTTAAAATACTGTGCTACAGAACTTTTCTAAATGAAGCTTTTTTTTTTCAAGTGTCAACGAGGGCAGTCATTGTGTCATGTTCAACAGTGTGTAACTTTGCTTGGAAATGGCTTAAAACAATGACTTATGCTTCTTGACACACTGTTAATATCGTCACTTGATTCTCTAGGCTGTTTTTTATTGTGAGGACTGTGGTTAATTCGCTGATTAGGCCTCAATAAAATAAATTAATTTTCAGTGTATTGTCAAAACTATTCCTCACAGAACAAAAATGATTACATTGTTGAAATAGGCAGTCAAAGCTGCATTAAAATTTAAGCTAAGAATTTCAGTTTCAATTTTTTTTCAAGTGAAAATTTCAGTTAAATACTCCAAATAATAAAAAAATATTTCCAAGGCACAGTGTCCCCCCTTAAGCCGTAGTGGTCTGCTCTATGCCTACTGGTTATTGAGCACCTGAGTCACCTTTTGTCGAACCACACCCCTCAATTAGCGGGACAACGACACCGCTGCCAAAGGTATTGCGCCCCTTTCGCATGATCAGAGAGCAGTCAACGAATGATTGCAGCGATGCCTTTTGGCTTTGCCGATAAGCATCGGAAAAGAACAAATGAATCGCAGCTGCTGTCAGTACAGCTGATTGCTACAACAGTATCACAATAAGCATCTTCAGCTATCTGCTCTGCAGCTCGCTGCCCTACCCCTCTGGGACGGCTTTCAAGTTCACACCACTTCGTAGAAACGAAAGCAACTCTATGTTGCCGCTGTTCTTGAGTTGGCTCTGAAAGGCAACTGCCTCTGTCGTTTCAGTCAGTATCGGCACGTGCGCTGAGAGACCCAATAAACCTGCGTGTACGGTACCGCAGTTATAGCACAGCCTTAAGTGCTCTGGGCAATTTTAATCTCTAACAACTGGGACAACCCGCTGTGCTTTAGATTCACTGCTGTGTTTTTGTGCACGACCAGGCACGACGGCCCAAGCGTTGTGAAGACGTAGAGTACGCGTCGCTTGCAGGAAGCTCACCGTCGACACGTTCACCATGCACAGTACTCGCTGCAACCATGCACGAGGAGGTACGGTGCTAGTACAGAGACAGCCACATGTACGGCAAGCGCGCGTGTGCGGTGTAGCAAACGCCCCAGCTGTGACAGCGTGGGCCGAGTAGGCAACGTGCTGCACGCAACTAGCCAGAGATGATCAGCACCATGCCCGACAATGCAGCTGCAAGTGTCGCGTTTCGTTGGAACGATGTGTTTTTCACTCATGTAGCAAATCACGGTACAGAGGCACAGATGTGAGCACTGCATCAGAGAAAGTGGATGCTTGTGTGCGACGCGGGTTCCGTAATCTGAGTAGTTTCGAAATGCTCCACGCGCTACCAGCTGGTCGTGCGAGAGTGCCATAAGTTTTTCTGCACTTTGGTAAAAGGGAAGTCTTGCAATGGGTACTTCTGGCAATATTACTGTGCCATTGCACATACTTCATTGTTCGTAACAGCAGCACGCGCTAGAAAATGCATGTTTGTACTTGGTGGTTAGTGCGTAGTACTGTTTATTGCGTAGCTTTGCAGCGTTTCCTGCAGGTACATATTAATGAGGTTTCACTGTAGTTGAAAACGATGAATAACTGAGAATGTCTTAACATTGGCTCCTGTGACAATTGTAGTTTTTCGTCTTTTTGAACTCTGTTCGTCACTACCGTATCGTAATTCTTTCTGTATATGTCCCATTATGAACTCCTAGTGAATAAAGTTTGAAGAGAATGCCTGCTATACTATTAACCAACATCGAAATGACGATCATTTATGAGTCAGCTTGTGAGTAATACTAATGCATCAGCTACTCAAAAATTCCATGTTTGCGAATGTAATTGTACTTGCTAATGTGAGGAAAAGATATAAAAAGAAGGGTGGTCAGCTTAAGTGCAGTTGTTTATTCTCATTTGTTCTCTTTCCAAAGGGCTAATGCTGCCGTTTTTGTTAATCCGTTAAAGCATTAAAACGTTAGGCAAGGCATGGCTGATAGTGCCGGGATGTCATTTGTACCATACTTGTAGTCTCATTCTGCGAGAAATAGAGAAATTGCACGAGTCTTTCACCAGCATGCTCTAATATGTGGGTGTATTATTCCTATAGCATCTGCTGGCTTTGCTGGAAACAGCTTGCTCCGAGTATTGATTGAGTTCTGAACACGGCTTCACAGTGGCTTGAAGTTTTGGAGTGGCATATCAGTTGCCTGGCTGTATGTGCTTGATTTACAATGATTTTGAAATTTGTTGTAGTGGGTCATTAGCTAGTAGAAAGCAGAGCTTAATGAATGAGGGCTCTGAAACAGGTGAGAGTGTTCATGTGTCACTCCTTGTGTTCTTAAGCTGCTGTACATGTACAAGGAAGGCTGTACGTGAATGCTAATGGTTTGTTATGGTGACCAAATTCCGTATTATTGGGATCTGATGACTCCTACGCGTTGGGAAACTGGTCACTGTTGCGCTTACAAATGTCTAAAATTTTTAAATCATTCTCACTTTCAGGATATATTTGATGTCAAAATTCTCTTTCACCACAAGTCAGCATGTGCATCCAAATCAAGCACGCATGTGGTGCATTTGAAACTAGTAAAGGTGTAAGTTAGGTACGGTGGATCTAGTTGATAATAGACTTAGTGAAAAACTTAAACTGCATGAAGGAAGGAACAGGTCGTCCTGTCTCCTTCTGCTGTGGTGCTCTGTCCTTCGTGCAGTTCAAGATTTTCACTAAAAGTAAAGGTGTCTGTCCTTGTGCACTCTGAAGGAAGTCTTAAATTACCTAGCAGTGCACATGACAAGTTATCTGATGTGCAGTACGTTGCTTTTCTTTTCGATTAATGATCTGTTAAAGGCTTAAAGGCCACTGAAATAATCTTGTTTATTTCTTCTTTGTGATCTCTAATTTAAACTGTGACACGCAAATGTAAAATTTTCAGCTTTGAAGTGAATTACCATAACGAAAACAAAGTTCAGATTGAGTTGAATATTCTTTGAACTAAAGTGCAAACTACTACTGGCTTATGCAAAAAAAGATTTTCCACAAACCGGTGATCTAAAACGAGAAAAAAAGTTCATTTTGCATTGAAACACTGCGCTGGATATCTCTGTCAAATGTTCACCCTTAAATGCGCTGGAAAGTACGCATTGTGTGATCCTACTATATTCCTTGATAAAACAATGTCTGCAGTTAGGAAGGATGACTTCCCTATATGTTCGGGGAGCAGCAACAAGGATATACACGTCACAATTCATTCAAACATTGTCTTCAGTTTAACACCCTATCGTCGCTGGGAAAAGCAATGGCAGCTCATTGGCACAATGTTCATTTTGGGGCAAGCTAACACTGGGTTTCTATCTCTTGATGCATTTGGTTTTTGGCAGTTTCGGTTCAGGATAATTTTGGCACTCAGAGCCAGCCAAATCTTTTAACGGAGCACACCCACGCGACTTTTCTGCGCACAGACGTGGAATGACGCAGCCAACTTGCGAACAGGTTGAGGCAAAGATCCAGCTGAGCGCGCTGCACCTGTGCCTTAACCTGTTTGAAAATTGGCTGTGTCATTCAACTCTGACATGCAAAAAAAGTTGAATGAGCGCGCGACAGTTAAAGATTTGGGTTGTGCATCACCACGCTCTGTAAATTGTGCTAGAGCACTAGTGTAACCTACAAAATAGCACGCTAAGAGGACAAGTGGCAACTGAATCCAGTTTGACTCAGATATGTAGTTCCTTTTACTGATTAGGAGAAGAGAAATAACGTTTTCAAATTACTTGTCTACACTTTCCAAATCTCCCGAATTTCCCGGGAGTCTACCCAATTTCAGGCCAGTCCTCTCGATTGTGCAGGAACGGCCATAAATCTCGGGATAAACACCCCTAACCCCACTGTGAGGAGTAAGTGACAAAGCAGAGCTGTTCTAAAAATTTTTCAAGCCTTGAGGAGCCCCTCAGGCCCATTCCCGTTAGCCATCGAGGTAACGGAAGCAGAGGCTGATGCATTTCTATGCTGTCTTTGTTATTTACGGTTGGGCATGTTATCCTTCATCTCGACAAAGAACTCGATCTGACATCATAGTGCAGCGCATCCAAAGTCTGCCTCACCGCCGTACATTGGTATTACGTGTTGAATGAAGGGGCCACTACCCTTCACAGGTCATTGCACGTTTCGAGCTTCGCATGTGTGCATTTTAATTATGCATGCACTAATTATGCATGCACTCTACAATCACGAGTACCAGTACAATTGCCAATGTCTGAATGTTTTATTGACAGACATTCAGAAAAGAAACTCTGTGCAAGTTGCTTTTGTTGCCCCCCCCCCCCCCTCTTTTCACTTTGTCAATCTTCTGATTTGTCAAGGTCCTCAGCTTGGGAGATATACCTCTTATAGCTTTTGAGTTACAGAATGTTTCTAAGTGTTAATAAGAAGTGTGCTGAAAAGTAGGGTGAGGGTATGTGCCACAAGTTGGGTATTTTACCTAAGTCAAGCCACATTTATTTTTGTGCTTTTACAAAAAATATATAGAAGGGTCTGCGAAGAAAAGCTGCCTGGTACTTCATAGTGATGGATATAAAAAGAATTAGAATGTATTTGCAAAAGGAATTGCTTTATATACTATATACCGTGCCATCATCTTGGTGTCAGTGGAACGCACAACTTATGCAGCAGCTTACTGAGTTACTGAATAGAAAAAGAAATTCACTAGTTATGCAAAATTATACATGAAATCAACTAGAATTTCACTAGTTATTCACATGCAGTGCACAGTTCTCTATGAATGTTAGTAAATAAATCGGAAAAATGCCCTGCTTACAGTTGTTACTATTTGAAGATGGCAGAATATAACAAAGCTGCTGTGTGCCCTAGATCCTGTGGAACAGTAGGTACACCCCAGATTAAATGTTTATTCTTGAAACGTGTTAAATACAACTTTGTCTGAAGAACGCATTCTTTAAAACATCTTGAGAAAGAAATCCATGCTGGAGCATCAACACCATTGTCATATGCTTGCCTTGTTTCTTTTCTTTGTCATGCATTTTGTTGGATCGTTCACGCATGTTTAATGATATTATCAACAATGTGGTTCAACCACGCATTTTTTTATTATGAATCATTCTAACTTGCATGTACTATTATTCTTACCTGGGATTTTGTTTGGTTGGGTTGGGGGGGGGAGTTTACTGCGCATCGCCTTGCTTTCATTGTGAATGTGTCATCCAAGCAGTGCTCTTTTTATCTTGATTTTGGGGAGCCCCAGGATGCCAATGATTGACCTAGGTACTTTCTTGTGGGTTTTTCATCTTTGCATCACAGAGGGGCCTGAAACTGCGCTCCAAGATGGCTGAATCGCACACTGGCCAGCCATTGCCGGCTTCGCTGCACCTGTTGCCGCAGACGCCTCAGCTGCGCGGCATCCACACGTTCATCCGCAACCGGGCCACACAGCGTGACGAGTTCATCTTCTATTCCAAGCGGCTCATGCGTCTCCTTATGGAGTACACTGTGGCCCAGCTGCCTTTCAAGGACGTCTCTGTGGAGACTCCTCAGGTGATGAGCTGTGCTCATTCTATGTAGGATGCTTGCTACCTTTAGAGCGCTGAACCTTTTAAACTCTCCTCCCATAGCTCGTACACTGGATGTCACTCGTATATCTAAAAATGCTGTTTACTGGGAGATCTCGAGCGGCATCCAGCATTATGTGCAGAGGTAATTGGATTCTGTCAGTCTGGGTTTGCCTGTAGAAAGTAAGCACTCTCCACACAAGATCATATTGGAAGTTAGCCCTTTCAGGTGCAGTAGACGGAACTTGTTTTTTTTGCCAGTTCAGGTAGCTAGCGGCCGAGAAACAGCAAGGCACACCAATATTTGGATGAGTTGAGCGTGTCTTAATTAGCGGTGTCTTAATTTTGCTTTAATGAGTTTCATGTTTCTGCAGATGATCGCTTTGCTGCTGTGTGCCATAATTGACTAGTTGTACGATGTGGTGTGTTCCAGGAGCAACATCGGATATCTGATATTTGTTGGCTCGTAAAAAGTACAGTCGGCAAAGAATTGTGCACATATTTGTTATAGTTGAAGTCCTGCTTCTTCTCACAAAAAGGTAAAATGTTAGGGGCTTTAGGATAAATAGGTATCTAATTGCACTGTAATTAAAATTAATAAAATGCATACATCATGATACTACCACATTCTTTTTTTCTTGCGATAGAATATTGAGTGCCACGGATGTAAGGTGCACATTTGACACTTTTATTTACACTGCACCATAACTCACACCTGAAGTGGTTATATTGCATCCGTCCCACAAACCATGTCTGGAATCTTTTACTTTATCATAGTGCAGGCAAAGATGTGGACACACATCAAAAGCAGTCCTTCAGGATGCACAGTTCATTGCTTTTTTGTTTCTCCATCATTGCAGGGCATCAGCTACCACGGAAAGCGCAGTGCTGCTGGTAAGATCTGTGGTGTGTCCATCCTCCGTGCGGGCGAGACTATGGAGCAGGCCTTGTGCGACGTCCTCAAGGATGTCCGGCTGGGAAAGATTCTCATCCAGACCAACCAGAGCACAGGAGAGCCTGAACTCTACTACCTACGCTTGCCCAAAGACATTAAGGTAAGCGATCACACCAACGTGCACTGCGGTATTCTGGATGTTTCTTTTTTCTGATTTTGAATGTGTGCAGGAATGACACACACTTACTTTGAATTGATGCATTATGTTTTGCCGGCATTCCTGTGCAGTGGTGTATGCGATTCAGGATGGCCTTGTCATTTTTTATAGGTAATGCACTTTTGGTTGGCATTGTGTAACAGTGCTTATCACCGGCTATGACACTGTGCTCAATAGCTTTCCTCAGTAGTAGGAGCCATTATGGATGACACAACTGTATAGAGTAAGCAGATAACAAAGCCAAGGAAAGCATAGGGGGTGTTTATAGTCTCTAAATGAAGTTTAGTAATTATAAGGTAAAGAGAAACAAAAGCGGATGAAAAAAACAGCATTCCAGCAGTGGGGGCAGAACTCGTGCCCTTTGCATTGTGCTTAGCTTTCGGTAGTGTCATGGCTATGTGTTTCATTGCATTTGTTGCAATGAAACACATAGCCATTTGTTGGAATGAAACAAGTCTTCTCTTTAAGTGGGCATTTCAACGGTTTATGCACATGCCAGGGATGGTATTTGCCTGTCAATATTGAAAACAAACACTTGGAAATAACCTACCAAGATTATTGAACAGATTAATTGCCAAAAGGCTAAAATTAGAGAACATGTCCCTTAAGGGGGGACGCGGCAATGGGAATGGTCAATTTGGTCAAAATTTTCGATTTTGCGATTTATTTTTTTTCGAGATCCTCGGACCTTCTTGTACCTCGTGGTGAAATATTATAACGAAAAACGCAGTAGTAATTGAGAAAACGGCACTTTATCTGCATGTTGTCATCCAAAACCGCGAGAAAATCGGACTTTGGAAGGTGCCGCGGCGGCGCGAATTGCGCGGCTCTCGCTCGGCGGAGCGCCGCCATCTTGGCATCATTGTAAAGAGGAGAGATCGGAGCTGAAGATAGCCGTGGTGCCGTATTTTTCCGACGAAAAATAACACCAGCAAAAGCGAGCGAAAAAGAGCAAAAGCGGCATTGCGATTGGTCGCAGTAGTCACGTGGGGGCACATAGCGCGCTCCTATTGGTTGCTTGATATTTGAATGGCTGGAGTCTACCTTTCGCGCGCGAGTGAGCTGCGCCGCCTGCGCATTTTGTTCATTCTCATGCTTATCGCCGCAACCGAACGCGCGTGTGTTCTGTAATGAGCCGCAAAGGAGCAAAGTACGGAACGTCCCACGTGTACGGAAAACGGCGAAAGGCGTGGAATAAGAAGAGAAAACAGCACACGGAAGCGAATGCCGCTGACCTCGCCGAGCAAGATAAGCCTGCGCTCGTGGAAGATCGGGAAAGTTCGCCGGCGTGTGACTGTGACAGCGCGCCCGCATGCGCTGATTACGACCCGACCGCGTGCCGTGTTGACGGCGCGTGTGGCGTTGAAGGTGCCTCCAGTGTTTACGACACGTCCACACGTGGTGTCGACGTATCCGCGTGCGGTGATGTTGGCGCATCCGCGAGCGGTTTTGACGCGCCCACGCGCGGTGTCGACGCATCCGCATGCGGTGTTGATGCGCCCGCGTGCCCTGTTGGCGCATCCGCATGTGGTGTTGATGCGCCCGCGTACCCTGTTGACGCGTCCACGAGCGGTGTTGACGTGTCCACACGCGGTGGTGACCGCGCTCCTGCGAGCATCGGCAACGTGGCATTAGCAACCGCAGGTGTTCGCGCGTCAAGTATTCAGCAGCGGATTTCGGCTCCAGCTCCCTCTAATGAAGAGATTGCGCGACGAGAAGAGACACGAGCGGACGCTTTGAATGCGCTAGCTGCTACCCCGGCAACAAAGCGGAAATTTCAACTACTGAACGATCGCGAAAGTGACGATGACGCGGTTCCCGAGGCATCATTTTTTGTCGCAAACAAAGTGATGATGAACAAGCTGCTGTCCGGATTTTTCTGCAACAAATGTGGGAGGGGCCCAGTTCGTTTTGAAACTGGACTTTGTCTCGGGCTTGCAACAAAAATGGAACTGATATGCGAACAC
Source organism: Hyalomma asiaticum (assembly GCA_013339685.2). NCBI lineage: Eukaryota > Metazoa > Arthropoda > Arachnida > Ixodida > Ixodidae > Hyalomma > Hyalomma asiaticum. Next base: position 34,270,271 of record CM023489.1, read on the forward strand.
TGCGGCATAATAAGTAAGGAGTGGTCATCCCCAAGATGTGCTGGGCCTCAGCAGATAAACCCCTTTGAGGTGAATGTTCGTGCTATGAGAGCTGTGCAGTCTGTAGGCAAAAATCAAACTGCACTGAACGATATTTTTTCACACATGGACATTTCGCATCGGGGTCTGCATCACAAGTCCTACAGGAGGCTACACTGCAAGCGTAGCCACCTTGCCACTGCATCTGCAGCCACAACAATAGAGGCTGCAAGTGCAGAGAAGGTGCGTCAAATATATAGGGACCTTGGATGTGCCCCAGGGAACATTGATGTCATTTATGATGGCACTTGGATGACAAGGGGTCACACAAGCCACATTGGTGTTGGCTGTGTCATTGAGTTATACTCTGGCCTTGTCTTGGACCACTGTGTTCTTTCCAACTACTGTCATGGCTGTGCCCTTGGCCCGAAGCCTGAAGACTCGGAACACTTGGAGTGGTATGAAAAACACAAACCACAGTGCCAGAAAAACACAGAGGCAAATGCAGGTCGGATGGAAACAATTGCGGCAAAAACCATGTTTGAGCGGTCACTCCAGAAACACCAGCTCCGCTATACGAACATCCTTTGCGATGGTGATAGCCGGACGTATATTGCCCTCAGTGAGGATAAGGTATATGGTTTCATACCCATACAGAAGCAAGAATGTGTGAACCATGTCAAAAAAAGAATGGGCACAGCTTTGCGCAACCTTGTGGAAAAAAACAAGAGCAAGGACCGTGAGCTCAGCATGAGTGGAAGAGGCCGCTTGACACATGGCTTGATTAAGAAACTAACAAACTATTATGGCTGGGCCATCAAAAGTAACCCAAATGACGTGCCTGCCATGGAAAAGGCCATCATGGCTACTTTTCATCATATCACGTCAACCGATGACGAGCCTCACCACGAGCACTGCCCATCTGGAGTCGATTCATGGTGCAAGTTTAATTCTGCAGCAGCCTTGGGGGAACCAGCACCTCCACACAAGCTTCAGCTTCCTGCACATGTTCGGGCAGCACTGCTGCCTATATATAAGCGCCTTTCAGCAAGGGAACTCTTGGAAAGATGCCAGCAAGGCAAAACTCAGAACGCCATAGAGTCTCTGAACAATGTGATTTGGTCGCTCCAGTCAAAAACCCAGTTTGCCTCTCTGCTAAGCGTTGAGAGTGCTGTGGCAGATGCAGTTTGCCGTTTCAATGCTGGCTGTGTAAAAGCACTACAAGAAATCTCTCCGCAGCTTGGATATATTCCAGGATCGTGTTCAATCCGGCGGGCTGCTGAGAAAGACGCGCGGCGCATCAAAAAGGCAACCAAGGTGCACGAAACTGCTCCAAAGAAGCATCAGACTAAATCAAAATCGAAAGAAAATGTGTCCTCAGAGGCAAAAGACTACATATCAGGCGGGTTTTAGTTGCTCAAGGTTAGTGTTTGACTCTTTTTATAAAATAAAACTTTGAGCTCCGTTTTCTCAGCTTCCATTTTTTGTGCTATTGCTGTCAGTCACCCCAGTGCCATTTCATAACTAATGAAGTTAAACTCATTCTGTTTTTTGCGCTTAGATCTTGAAACATTGGTGAGTGCCGTAAAGCTATTAATTTTTATCTGCATGTCACACAAACTTTTATAATTGTACTTTTGTAAAAGTCGTTAGTACGAAAATATATCAAGAAAATTTCACTTTTTTTTTCTGTGCTCATTTGGACATAAAAAAATAAACAAATAGCTTTAGGGCACACAGTGGGCCTTAGTACATATGCTTATGCAAAAATAGTACTGGAATTATGTCTAATTAAACAATTAATTTGGGGGTGACTATAAGGGTCAATCAAGTGATGTAACTCAAAAACTATAATAGCTAGCTTAAAACTGATTTCATTTATGATATCAGCATAACAAATCACATCACTGTGCAAAATTTCATCAATTTATTCCCATAAATAACAAAGATAGTTTCCATTGCCACGTCCCCCCTTAAGGCTATACGCAGTTATTTCGATATAAAAACAGATGTTCCTTGAAAAACATTTTTCCTGACACTTTCCGTTTATTACAGTAGAACCTCGTTATAATGAACCCGGATATAACGAAGCAATCACGATTTCCCTTGAAATTCCCACTAATGAAATGGATATTGGCTACAACAAACTAATGTTTATAATGAAGTAACTGTAATTACGGCTTTCCCTTCAACGTTGTTATAACGAGGTTTTACTGCATAAATTTAGTTTCTGTTTCTTTTTCATGCTCTGCATTAAGCAGAGTTGCATTTGAATGTTATTGTCTCATGCTTTTTTGTGTGTCTCTCTGCAAACGACTGCACTTTAATATAACACTAAATTGTACTTGTTCATTGTAATGTGTATTGTTGAATGTGTCAAAGGCGTACTGACATAATTTTTTTATTATGTCAGTACTTCTTTTTATTATGTGAGTATTATTTATCATATTTGCTGAGCATTTCCACTATCAGGAGTGTGACCATTCCCAAAAAATCCTAAGGGCAGTGATGCTACCGCTGCGCCAATTGCGCCAAACTGCGCCGAAGCACGGAGGCTGCTACATCCTGCTACATTTCCCCGAAATTTGGGGAACCTGCGCCAAAGCTGCGCCGAAAGGGATGCACAGACTTTCAGAAACGAAACTACAGCTACGCGAAGTCCCCCCCGCTGACAGCGACATCGCGTGCTAAATTCCATATGATATTCATGGTAAAAGCTCGTTAGGACTCTCGTTAATTCGGATAATTTGGACGTATCCTCTAGTCCCATCAAGCATATGCGTTATTTAATGGCATGAAATGCTCGGTAGTTCGGTTCTAATTGGCGGTAATTTCGGACATTCCTCGAAGCGCGCTTAGTCGAATCTCCGTAAATGTGCGACACGAAAGAGTGAAAATGGCGTGAGCGTGGATGCCAAAACGAGGCGGCGCATTACGGATCAACCATCTGCAGCGGCGTAAACAGTGTTTACTACTGCGTGTGACATCACGATACACTAGACGTTTTGCTCAGTTCTATTTTTTCTTTATTAAAAAGCAGGGTTGCCGACTATGACCGCGTTTATAGTGACGAAGGGTAGATCCGCTGCGGCTTTGGCAAGCTATTTAGTGCTTGCCCCGCGCGCGTAAACTGCGCGCACGCTTGTCCGTGATAGCGTCGATAGCGGCCACTTCGTTGCACAGCGGCTGCGGCAAACAGCATTTTCGTGCTTGCTGTATGCCTTCCGAATTGTGCTCTATCCATATACGTAGCTACGTTTCTTCCGCGGCGGCTTCGGCAAGCAGTGGTTTCCTCTTGATAGCTCGCTTAGGCCGCGCATGCCTTCACAATTGCGTGGGCGCCGTCCACTATCACGGCACTACCGGCAGTGGTGTAGGCAGGGTTCATTCCGAGAGAACGCGGAGTGCAGTAGTTTTGTGCTCAAACAGTGCGCGTGCAGGAGCGCTACGTATGATCGCGTCACCACCGGCCACCATGTATACGGAACGCCGCTGTTTTCGCACTCGGCAATCGTTTCGATTTGTCTTCGCGCGTGTCTTCGGAGCCTGCGTGCAACAAATGCGTCAATGGCGATCACAGTTACTTCTGCAGTAGAAGTGGCATAGTTCCGTTTTGACTCGGTGCAATATTATGAAGTTACATGGCGGAAGCTGTTCTAAATAAATAGCTATTTTTCCGCGTTCCGCATGCTGGCATCGAACGCAACGGCTACAACAGGGATGGATGAATGGTTTGTTGCCGCTCAAGTTATTGACAAAGAAAATAAAAAAGAGGATCGTCGCTAGCGCGTGGTTAATTTAGTGGTTGCGGCAGCGGCAACAAAAGGGGGAATGGGGGGGCGGGGGGGGGCTGGTCGCTACTTTGCGGTTGAACTAAGGCGCGGGGTTCTTGCACCGCGGTTGCTACAAGAAGGCAGTAACAAAATTACCAGAAACGCTTCTTTTACACTGGTATGACAATTAACAGGTTTCATTTATTCATTCATAAAATCAGAGTGCATCTATATGGCAGGCATTTGTTCTCTTGGTACTGTTAGTAATTCCGATTTTTTTTTCTGCCCTTAAATTCCAATTAACGAGTTAGGAGAATCGCGATTTTCAAAAGGAAGGGGAGACTGCAGGACATGTTCACAGGGGCTGAACTGATCGTTTAAAGCCAAAGGCATTTGGAGATTTTCAAAGTGGCATTTCCCTTCCAGCTGGAGGAAAATCACAACTTGAGGCAGCCATTCAAAACATAGCCTTATGTAATAAAAAGAGAGAGAGGGCACACTCGTGTAATGTTCTTTTCATGGCTTTTAGCAATATTCTTCATTTTAATGGGAGAATTAGGATGATTTTGTAATTGTAATGAATTGTAATTTTGTAACTGTGCTCCCTGTGTAGGAGGCTTGGCTCTTGCGTTTCGTCATTGGCGAGCTCATGCGTAGTTGCAGGCCAGCAGAAAAGAGAGCTGTGTCTGTTTTTATTGCACAGTACTTGAACAGTACGCAGCACGTACACCACACTCTCTTTATCAGTTGTGCACCATGAAGGCAGCTTGTGTACGTTTTGCAATTACTGTTGTCAAACGCCTGCTCCAAAAGCCAGTTTTTCTGCTACAAAAAGCAGTTTTGCCTGCTCCAAAACCTGCTCCAAAAGGACATAGGCTGGTAGCATCACTGTAAGGGGTTATAAAACAAACGGGCATTCAATTTATCTAACCGTGCAGGACTACACAATCCTGCTCATGGACGCCACAGTGGCCACCGGTGCGGCATCCATCATGGCTGTGCGGGTGCTGCTTGATCATGACGTGCCGGAAGAGAACATCATGCTCGTGTCTCTTCTCATGGCCGAGTCAGGAGTCCACTCGGTGGCCTATGCATTTCCCAAGGTTCGCATCATCACCACAGCCGTTGACCCTGTGGTCTCTGAGAAGTTCTACATTGAGCCTGGCATTGGTGAGTTAGTGCTCCTTTTTATGTTGATGTTAGCTGCACTTGGATTCGTGGGTTAGTCGTTTTGGGCTTCAAAACGTTATGAAAACTGGAATACTTGTGTAGGCTGATCCCTTACGAGAGTTCAAGGTAAATAAGAAAGAGAAGTAGCTGGTGTGTCCATATCCAAAACTTTGAATACTCAATTAGAATGTGGTTAAACCTCAATATAATGAACTTCAGTATAATGAAATTCTCGGTAGAATGAAGATACAGTATAACCCCGCTGATACGTTTTTCGCGGGACCGTAGAAAATAAACGCAAGAGCCAGGAAACGTAAGAGCCGTGAAACGGGAAAAATGGAAAAATGAGAGAAGTGGTGATCGGCACACAATGTTATTTCAGTGCTAGCGCTTTCAGTGCACGCATTGGCACACTCGGCTATGATTTCATCGACAGAGAAAACCTCGGACGTGACAACAGCATCATTGATGGAAACGTAATCACTGTACGCAATCCCATCACAAACAGTTTGCACAGCTGTGCCATAATTTTGCTGGCGGAAGCCGGAAACGTAATGGGCGTCGCCCATAGTGCAGCTAATACAGTCAAGCCAAGTCAAGCTACGTGAAAAGTCAACATTGCAACGTAACATACGGGAATGTTCCCACACTGCGACGTAACAGCGGGGTCCCTAATGCATTGAATCCTATGGGAGCTATGGCGGGACTGGCCCAAAACAACGTAACAGCCAGGAAAACGCAGCAGCTGGGAACGCAACAGCGGGGTTCTACTGTATTTGATTATGATCTGACGTGCATAGAACATCATGTATCTTTTACCTTTGCACAATGAAGCATTTTTATCTGGAGTTTCAGTATACAGTCAAACCTCACCGCCCATAACCCATAACCAAGGAATTCTCGCTACAACGAAGCATTTCACAGTCCCCGGTAAATTCAATCCATTTTGTATCTGTCAACAACAAGGTATCGCTAAACTGCGATCACGCATTAATGAACCGCCAGACTGCCAGACCCCATGGTGACGCCAAGTTCAGTAAATGTGCTCAAGTGCAAGTTCTGCCACTTAAGGTTGCAAAGCAACACCACAAGGTGCTTTAATGGGCACAGCCATATTGGAAACATCATGGCCGCCATCTTGCTTGTTGATTACTGTTCGTGTTGCGTCTGTTAATAATTGCCACATCGCCACTGTTCATTGACGGCTAGCATGTGGCACAAGAAAATTATTTGTGGGTTTGCATTATTTTCTCGCAGTGCAAACCACTATGGTGCACAGTTGCTTAGTAGCATAGATTAAGCGCGGCCACTCGTGTCCTGTACTGGTGTGTCATGAACTGCAAGCTTCTATCACTTTTATGCCCCTGTGCAGCAAATAGCGGCACAGTGCTTTTGGATTATCACCTGATAAAAGTGCACTGTGCGCAGTATGAGAATGCTACAACACACACACTGCCGCCAATAAGTTGTATTGCCGCATTCCATTGGTTGCCATCATTACACGTGCCTTTGTGATGCTCGATATCCAGCAGTTCATACTGTTCTAGGTGCCTTTTTTTTTTTGTGTGGGTGTGTGCTACTATTTTTGACGTCGCCTGTTCATCACGCCAAGTTAATAGCTAGCAGTACGGTGAACATAGCATCGTCATCACCTTCTAGATATAGGCAACTCCCACCACGGTTTTGATATCAAGCCATGGTGGAGGAACGCATGTGATAACCTTACTTATCACTTATTATCACAGTGTGTTGCATCTGCATTTCTTTAACCTTTATGCGTGACATTTCGGCCACTCTGATGAGGGCTCTGATACCGCGTTATCACGTCGTCACCAGATTTCTGGTTCAGCATACCGTATTTACTCGCGTAATTTGCGCACTTTTTTTCACGATTTTAGAGCTCCGAAAAGGGGGTGCGCAAACTACGCGGATATTTCGCGAGCACATTTAATATAACATGTACCGTATTTATTCGAATATAAGGCGGTCGCGATTATAAGGCGAGGGGGGAGTTGAAGGACCGAAGAAAAGGAAAATAAGTTTGCTCACTAATATAAGGCGAGAGTTCTCGCCAAAACTTTATTTGACATCCCACCTTTTAAGTGCGCAAAAATCAGCCGTGTAACCGCATAATCACGAGCTGTCATCATCTGAAGTATCACTGCTTTCCTTGTCGCTGTCGCATTCCCAAACTTCACTATCTTCGGTGCCGTCCAGCGAGTTGGAAATGCAGCACTTCTTGAAAGAAGCTGCCACCATTGAGTCGGGTATGGCTGCCCAAGCGTCGGCTATCCAGCGAGCCACTACAGATGGAGATGCACGCTTCAAACGGCCCGACGGTGTCAAGGCCGTATCGTCGGACGCCATCCACTCGTAGAGGCGTCTCACATGGTCCTTAAAAGGCTTGTTGAGACCACGACCTACTGTACTCCTGACCTGACCAGCTCGCGGCGTTCTACGGAGACGCCTGTGCCGCCTCTCGTTCCAGACTTCGCCGCTAAGATGGCGCTCGAGTTACCCCACCTGAGCGTCGACGGGTGCATGGGTGCAGAACAACAAGCACCGTGCGAGTACTTTGCTTGTGCGCAGTTCTCGGAAATTTGAGCATATATGCGAACTGTTGCACTGTATCTAATAGCAGGAATGTTCATATGGTACTTCGGCCAACGTTTCAGAGTCTATTTACCAAGGAACCAACAGCACTGTTGCGCCACTGAGATAATCGGTACTAGTTTTTCTTTTCCTGTTATTTCGGTCGCTCAAGCGACAGTTGGTTTAATTTGTGAGTCAGTAACTTGTAAAACCTTACCAAGCAAAAGCATAGTCGCGAATTCAGCTCATTAGTCATACAAACGTACGTATTTGTTTACTAAGTGTATAGGAACATTTTTGCGCATGCCAATATTAGACATTTCTCACCTTTTCTACAGACTACCGTGGTACATGGCTCACGTGGGCGCGTTTCTGGGAACTACACTGTACTGTCATAGCTGAATTACCTCAATCGAAGCAGTTTTGCAAATGTTTTCTTCGCTCCGCAGAGTGCCTGCCCGCACAGGCGTCTCGGCGCAACGCGAGCAGACGACCGCCTAGAAGTGGTGTGGGTGGGGTAACTGGTGGCGCCAAAATCCGCCGCCAAAAGGCCCCTAGCGGTAGAAAGAGGAGCTAGCACATGCGCGCTGGCATTCTGCTCGCCGGGCAGGTCAGGAGTACAGTAGGTCGTGGTTGAGACACACATCCAGTGGCTGCAGCTGACTCGTCATGCCACCAGGGATCACAACCAGATCGGTGCCTTCTTCTTGTAGCTTTTGCTTGACCCCTTCGGTCAGATGTCCCCGAAAAGCGTCCAGGACGAGCATTGATTGGCGAGCCAACAGTGCCCCGGGACGTCGGCACCACACAGTTTTGATCCAGTCGATGACGAGTGTCTCAGTCATCCAGCCTTTTTCTTGGCAGCGGATGTGCACACCCTTAGGGAAATTTTCATTTTTGGGCATTGTTTTCCTCTTCAGCACCACGTAAGGCGGCAGCTTGTGCCCGTCGGCGGTGCACGCTAACATGACGGTGATTCGCGCTTTTTCGCACCCTGCGGTATGTACGTGAACTTGGCGATCACCCTTCGTGTGTACGGTTTGCGCCGACGGCATGTCAAAAAATATCGGGGTCTTGTCCGCGTTCCCGATCTGGCCGAGGAGGAAGTTGCGCTCTCTTCGCAATCCGATAATATAACTTTGAAAAGACAGCAGCTTTTCTTCGTAGTCACGGGGAAGCTGTTATGCCCCACACGTAATCGGCGTTACTGAGACTTGGCTGCACGATGGAGTTCATGATTCTGAAATAACCCTCCCTGGCTACAAGGTGGTTCGGAGAGACCGAGAGGTGGGGAGAGGCGGTGGTGTTGCCCTATTCTTTCGGTCTCACCTCAGCTTTTCTGTGCTCTCTGCACCACCGAATACTGAGTCCTTGTGGTGCAAGGTTCACTTAGAAAACGTCCTTGATTATAGGCATCGTTTACCGCCCGCCTGGTTCTGATATCGAACATTTACACAACATTAACCAATTTCTACAAAGCTACGTTACTTCAGCATCTAACATTATTTGCATGGGTGATTTTAATGCTCCTGCTATAGATTGGTCATCTATGACAGTCAGTGGACACGAAATGTCCATCGGAAGAGAGCTACTCAACATTTCGTTGTCATGTGGCCTTCACCAAATTGTTAAGGAATCAACTCGTAATGGTGCTGTCCTTGATCTGGTTTTCGTCACTACATCCCTAGCTGTTTCCGGTTTCGAATGTGATATTATTGATGGCATATCCGATCATAACGCTGTATTGTTCTCAGTTCCTGGTATCGTCCCAAAATGCCGTTACACTTACTGCACGTTTCCTGATTTTAACCGCGCTGATGATCAAGCAATTACAGACGCCCTTTGCGACTCTTTTCAAGAATTTGAGCTAAAAAGCACTATCAGTGATGTCAATACATTATCTACATTTTTCGAAGGCCTTGTCAGCAAGTGTATCAATCGTTTCATTCCTCTGAAAACAAAGAAAACGAACACTGAAATACCCTGGATGACTAGGGATATCTTACATTTGTCGCGTCGTGTGGCCAGATTACGTCGATCAAAGCGCTCTGGTGACTCAACAAAGCTTCAACAGTTTGTTAGCGCCAAAAACGAACTATCTGCTAAAATGAAGGCTGCTAAAGAACATTATTACAGGGTTACCTTGCCGAAGCTAATGAAAGCAAGTCCCCGTAAATTCTGGAAGGCTATCCTACCATCTGGTTCTTCATCACACACGATGACAATTAACAATGTTGCAGTTTCTGATCCAGAAATAATCGCTTCAGCCTTCAACACCTACTTCCACTCAGTCTTTACGACTGACAACTCGGACATCCCTGCTTTTCATTCAGAATCTCACCCTGGAATCGACGATGTGTCAGTGTCACTTGAGGGCGTACTCAATCTCATTTTAAACTTAGATACCAAGAAATCATGTGGTCCCGACGGCATCCCGACAGCTTTCCTAGTTAGATACGCTCTTTGGTGTAGCAGATACCTCACAATTATTTTTAGAAAATCTCTCTCGTCAGCGACACTCCCTGCCTCGTGGAAACGTGCTTCCATTCTCCCCTTATTTAAATCAGGTAATGTTCAACTATTAAGCAATTATAGACCCATCTCTTTAACAGCACATTCTTGTAAAATGCTAGAGCATATTATCTTCAAGCACATCATGGAATTCCTTGAAACAAACAAAATTTTGAGCACTTCCCAGCACGGTTTCAGACGGGGTCTTAGCACCATTACTCAACTAACAGAATTCGTCCATGACATCAGCAGCTCTTTAGACATAGGTGACCAGGTTGATACGATATTCATTGATTTTGCCAAGGCTTTCGACACTGTATCACACCCTAAACTATTGCACAAATTGTTTGTTATACTAAAGAATGCATCATTGGTTGGCTGGATATCCGACTTTCTTTTGCAGCGCTCGCAATATGTGCGCTTCAACTCTACTAACTCGCCTTCGATGCCGGTTTCATCAGGAGTTCCTCAGGGTTCTGTGCTAGGACCCCTCTTATTCCTGCTTTATATTAATGACCTCCCCTTGCACACTTCTGTGAAAATACGCCTTTTCGCAGATGACTGCGTCCTCTATCATACTGTTAAATCTCCACTGGATCATGCCATTCTTAACAATTCATTTTCTCATTTTTGTAGCTGGGCCAAATCATGGCAAATGAATATTAACTTCTCCAAGACGGTCATTATGTCATTTACCAGACGTTCATGCCCGTTGACTTTTGACTACGGTTTTAACAATGTCAGTTTGTGCAGGGTGTCCGAATTTAAGTACCTTGGTATCCTTATGACGCATAATTTATCATGGTCTAAACATATTGATCTCACTTGCAACAAAGCCCTTAAAAGTTTAGGTTATTTACATCGTACGCTTCGTCTTGCTCCTCAGGAAACCAAACTGCTTACCTACAAAACTCTTATTCGTCCCATTCTCGAATATGGTACTGTGGTTTGGAACCCCCATAAGAAATGTGATATCAAGAAACTAGAATCCGTTCAAAAAAGAGCTGTGCGCTTTGTATGCAAGAGATATGACAGGGATTTTTCTCCAACGAATTTCCTTCCACAGCTAGGTCTCACTACACTTGCGAAGCGTCGCCATGTTGAATGCCTAAAATTTCTGCACAATTTAATCAATTCTTCTCGCTTCGGCACTTTAGAATCATATCTGAAGTTTTCCAGATCTTTGTCCACGAGGAGTGACCATGCCCTTAACATTGCAACTATTTTCACCCACACTGACATGTTCAAATACAGCTTTTTCCCTTCAACTATAGAAGCCTGGAATTTGCTGCCCGGAAGTGTTCGTTCTCTACCACTTCAAGAATTTCTGGAAGCCTGTTCATGAATGTTGATTTGATGTTGTTGTTTTCTTCTTTTCCCGCTCCTGCAATAGCCTCATTGAGGCTGCAGTATGTAAAAATAAAAAATAATAATAAAAAGAAGTCCGCCTTCTAAGTGAGAAGCCGGCTCTCTTCATATATACTTCTGCACCCAGCCTCGGCTAGCCTTGAACTGCGACCCGGAGATGCCGCGATCTGCTGCGAACTCCCGGGCCTTCATCTGAAGCATTTCCGTTGTCACAGTCAAGGCACGGCTCCTAGTTTCTCTGACAAATTCTGTCAGACTTGCCTCCACTTCGGGAAACACACACTTGCGCGGTCCTCGAAAAGCTTTCCGCGTCGCAGCGCAGGCAAAGAGGGCCCCCTTCTCCTTCCTCCAACGACGCACGTTGTTTTCTGGGACGCCGTACTTCCGACCTGCAGCGCAGTTGCCTAAAGCTTCGGCATCGGTTATCACCTTCCTTTTGAACGCTGCATCATAGTGACAGCGACGACTTGCCATGATGACCAGTGACAACAAAAAGGTTCCCCTAGGTAGTCCAAATGCCACGCCGAACAAAGGCCACGGGAAGCTGTACAGTGCACTCTCTAGCAAGGGAACATAAAAGACCAGCGTGCATGGAAAAGTGGCCGGAACTCGGCTTGTGGATTGCAACATACTGGATTTTGGCTGGCTTTTCTTGGCTTTTAGTGACTTTCCGACGCGCCGTTGCCAATCTCGGAGCCCGCGACGTTCTCAGCCGTTGTTTTTGCGGAGGTAACTGCTGTCAGACCGTTTTATTTTTTTTCGTTCTCGCTGACGATGACCTATTAGGTTACAGCGCAAATATGTAATAGCATTATAGCATTAAATATTCGGAATTGCTTACATTTTCATGCAAGGAAAATAACAGTATGCCTTTCCTGGCATTGACCTTGAATATAAGGCGGGGGTAGACTTTGAGGCCATGGTTTCGGGAAAAAAATCTCGCCTTATATTCGAATAAATACGGTAATATAATGCAATAACATGTAAATAATGCAACTAGCGCGGTAACTCTTGGATACGATCTCACGTAACACTGCAAAACGCTGGTGTAAGAGGATTCGACTGCTCCTTCGCGTTGAGAGCGCAGCACATAGAAGTGTTTATGAGCCGCCCGCTAATGGCTGCCGAGATAGCGTGCGCGCTATCTCGGCAGCCATGCGATAGCTCGGCAGCCGAGCGACATTTTTGACGTCGCCTGTTCATCACGCCAAGTTAATAGCTAGCAGTACGGTGAACATAGCATCGTCATCACCTTCTAGATATAGGCAACTCCCACCACGGTTTTGATATCAAGCCATGGTGGGGGAACGCATGTGATAACCTTACTTATCACTTATTATCCAGTGTGTTGCATCTGCATTTCTTTAAGCTTTATGCGTGACATTTTGGCCACTCTGATGAGGGCTCTGACACCGCGTTATCACGTCGTCACCAGATTTCCGGTTCAGCATAAAACTTTTTAGTTTCTAAATGTTACTGAAGTTAGGTTTTTTTGTACTTCTTTGTTATTTGAACATTGTTGTGGCATTTCCATCTAAAAAAGAATCCTTCGGTGGCTATACTTTGCATAAAAGCCCAAATTTCAGTTTAACGAAGTTTCTATATAACATTGTAAATGGCTGACTTTATGATTTCATTATATTGAGGTTTAAAAGTACATAGAACTTTGATATAATGAATTATTATGTATATTTAGAACAGCTGTAAAATCTTGAGAACGTCTGTGTAAAACTTTTGTTATGTATTGAATTACCTACATACATCAAGCTTTTTTGCAATTGCCTGCAGGTTCAGTATATCCATTTTTGACTGTGTCACACATCAGTGCCTTGACTTGTGCAATCAGGAACATTGCATGCAGACTGTTCACACCAGCAGCTGAACATTTTGCATTTCATTGCATTGGACTGCACGGCTACTCACGTGATGCACTGACTGTTCAGGACTGCAGTTAGGAATTCCTTGCACTAACTCCTCAAATCTGCTGTTAGGCATTTGCATGTAATCTCGCAACCTGTGATCAGGCACTTCAAGGACTGGTGTAAAATGTCATCAGCAAGCACTCGTTGTACAGTTAAGACGCGTATGGAGCAGTGTGTGGCCAAAAGATGATGGCCCTACAAAAATGTCTCACATTGTACCATAGTCAAAAGAAAAGCACACGCGTTGCTCTGTGTATGGATGTGTGTGTCTGGAACGAATAGGATAACATGTAAAGTGCAGGAGCATTAATATTGTGATAATGCCAACGTTTAGTCACTTGGAAGACCAGTACACATCTGCAACTACGTTGATACAGTAAAACCTCGTTATAACAAAGTTGAAGGGGAGTGGTAATTACTTCTATATAACCATTAGTTTGTTATAACCAATATCAATTTCATCTACAGGAATTTCAAAGGGAAGTGCGATAACTTCGTTATATCCGATAGTTCGTTATATCCGGGTTCGTTATAACGAGGTTCTACTGTACAGCACCGCTTGTATGTGAAACTGCCCACAGGAATTGGCTCATTACTGCTCGTTCTGGCCTGCCCTACATCTGACGAGATTTTGTATGCAGACCAAGTGACTGTTGTCAGGGCATGTACTCGCAGCGACAGAGTGATGAAGTCTTAAAAACTGTTCTTCAGATTGGTAGGTCTTGTGTCAGGAGTCATTTCTTTTGCATATTCACACAGAAATGGTTAACTGAGCTGTGAAAAGGTGTCAATGACTGTGAGAAAATATTTTCAGGAGCTGACTTGCCCTTTCATTTCTCTTCTTGCTTCCTTTTTCCCAGGCAATTTTGGAGATCGGTACTTCGGCACCGAAGCACTCGAGTACTTGTGACAGAAGGGACGATCTCGTGGTGGTACAGCAAGCCTGTGCGCCGCCTCAGAGGGCACAGCTGCGTCCCACCCTCAGGAGTGCAACATGCAATGGAACAGTGCTGCACAGAGCTTCTGATGTGTGACGAACAGTCTGTGATGCTGACGTCGAATCTCGCCTTCTCTGCTGACAAATCATTGACAAGAGGCAGCACCTAGTTCTTTTTTTTTTTATATGTATGTGTATATCTCGGAATGGGCGACTTGTCTAGGCTTGCCTTAATGTTACTACACAAGAGAGTCCATTCACTAAAGTTCTCAGGACAGTGCACTAGTGTTTGTGAAGGAGTGTGTTGGTTGCAGGCCTATGTTGCACATACTTGCAATCATCCTTGAATGTGTTCCTGGCTTTCGGGTTGTCTTGGACAACAAGCTTGCATTCATTCATCTTTTCGTGCGCGCGAGTGCTGCCTCACCGTTCAGCTGCGACGAAATGAACTTCAAAGTTAACTTTAATTTTGCGCTGTACAACTTTTCTTGCAGCGAAGCTAGGAAAGGGTTTTTGGGCCTTTAACGTTCGTTCCGTGATTGACTGGCTACAATCAGTCTGCCCTGCTGATGCGGCGTAACATTTCTCATGCTTCAGGGAAGAAATGAGCTTTTACTCCTTTACCATTTGTAAGATTATTGTCGTGCTTTTCTGCTTAGAAGGTCCTCCATATACGGAAGGCTGTGGAGTTTTACAACCCTTGTTAGCGATGATTTCATGCCAGAAGAGTGCGCAAAGGCAATCTGACGCTTTCTAATCCAGAGAAGCACATGGTACGGTTCTTTGCTCGACAAGTCACGGTGTGAAATAGTAATGGACCAGGAAGTCGTGTACCATCGTAATATGCCAAATGTCCAGTATTTACTAGCACCAGAACCGCACTGCCATTCTTGAGCTTATGGCCATGGGCAAAGAGGAGTATGATATGAAGACATGCATTTATTGTTTAGTTAATGAGTCTCTCTACGTTTGCTTGAAATGAATTGGCTCATGTGGCTTTTCTGTTACAATAATTGTGACTTTCCTTGTGATTAAGGGAACATGACATGTTTTGACGTAGAATGTTTACATTGAAGTGTGTTTCTCGTATTTAGTAAATACTATTGTAATTGTAGCTTTTATGTCTGGAAAGGTGTACGTATCTTGTGCTTGCAATACCAGGCCATTGTTTCGACGATGAATTGTATGTGCTATGTTACTTTGGCCACTGATAATAGCGTGGTAAGTTGATAATTCACAATTGCGCATAGGTACTTGGACAATTATAACTAGTGAGGCCGTTTTTATATTATCGGTTTGATACTGTACTTGACAATTAATGCGAGAAAATGTTGTTTGGATCATTGTACACGTTCTGACCCTGGCACATCTTGCGAAGCTGTGTCCTTGAGTTCCATGGGAAATGTAAAACAGTGTAACAGCACTGTTGTATAGTACTATGGGCTTTGATAGTGCACATTCAATGTTTACACGTGCCTTTTTGTTTATGTGTAGTGTCATCATGTCTTGCACTGTGCGTTCTACATTACTTGCTTGTTGGAAGCGATTCATATGAGTGGTTTCTAAGTGCCCAGCCACCACAGGGGGGCAGTTAGCCACTGCTGTTTGTATCCTGGGTGCACGGCAATGTTGCTACTGGTTGCCGAGTTGTGCTACTTCACAGTCCAGTAGACGTGATTTTGCAAATGCAGCCATGTATTGTATTTCAACAAGTATGGAAGCGTGACTGCTGCATCATAGTCTTCTCACTGGTCCCTTTTTATTTTGTGATGTTTTTTTACGGTTATTGAAGATATTGCCCGGTCTGTCACAGTTGTATTGCATTTGCAGGTGACACTTTAATTTTTGCTTGGGTCATAGGCAATTAATAGTTGATCCTCGTTAAGAAAGCTGTTGTACTCGACATGAAAATTAGCTCTGGTTTATTTGCAGTTCGTTTTACATCTGCATATTTGTAGCGCACTGATATTGGTCAAGAGCATTTTCGGTTTACTTTGCTATTGTATCGGGTCTCATTATGTTGGAATTCGTCTGTGGTGTTTATTTTCCTGAATGTGCTGGAGACCACTTGGGATGGTACTACTAAGGTGCATCTTCGAAATTGGATGACCCCAGTGTTTCCTGTCGATTATTAGTATGCATTCAGCACTTGTGATACAGGCCCTAAGGCTTTGGAGTATATTTTTGTTCCTTTTTTACATGTGAGTAAGGCATGCTTGGTGTTAATGCCTGCCAAGAATGACCTTAATTAGTGCACACTCTCACGGCTGTCCTCACTGTATAATTTGACAGCATCAAGTCATTTCTTTACACAATTTTGGATATATCCGATAATGGAATAAAACTATGGTTCTATAACAGCATCTTGTGTGGCAGTGTGTTATGTAGAGAGGAAAAAGGACATCATTGTTGTGTCATTGCAACAGATTAGTCGTGGGTGTTTATGACCATGAAAAATATGTGCAGGCTCATTGAGAATGGTTCATGACTTGAAAAGAATGGAGCTAGATGTAGGCCTTCAGGACAGGCTCGCAAAAAAAAAGTAATATAAATGGACATGAACTAAATGTACAGTGTAAGCAAAAGGCACTTAGAGAAGTTGTGAAACATTTCATGATAGTTTTGTATGATCTGTGTATTCGGAATCCTGGCCCTCCAATCTATAATATACACTGTTTCATTGCATCATCTAGGTTGATTTAGAGTGATAAAGAATGCAGTTTTGAACCCCCCCACTTCCTGGGGTGCATTCGCCTCAACTCCACAGCTAGCCTTATTGCCGCCATGGCCTCCGAGACTGGCATGCCCTCGGAGGCCATGGGAGAACAAACCTTGCTTCGATTCGGCCTTACTCCTGAAAATTAGCACCACGCAGTGTTCAAGCGTTTTCTTACTTTCTATCTTTCGTATATGTCTGTTGTTTTAGAGCAAGCAAAAGTTAACGATATGTTTAATTTTTAAGTACCTTGAGCTGACGTCACTGAAGCACTTGGGAGCACTGAGTAGCACCTATATTGCCCTGCAGTGTCGCATACAAGTTTCGCGAGCGTTCGAACGCTAGGATTTCAAACAACCGTTAATAAGCGTACACTGAATATTGCGCCAAAATAGTTCAGAGCCGGCATTTCGAATGCTTGGTTTAAGCAGTGAGAATTGCAATTGGGCAGCTCCATATTTTTTTCACAACCCCTCTAATAATGCAGGATATCGTTGAGCACATGCACAGCCAAAAAAGTAATTCCAAGTATTATAGCTCAAAGGTGCACGGACGATATACAAATACGAACACGGCACAACTTGCAGCTCGGTGACGTGTGTGCTTGGTACGACGAATGTGCACCTTTGCACTTTGAAACTTCGAATAATTTTGCGCCAGCTGGCCCAACGCTCAACCCTGTCGAAAAGGTAAGAGATGGCTGCCAATGCGGTTAATATTGTAATGTGACGAAACTTGGAATGGGCCTTGATGTTTGCATGTGTTAAGTGCTGTCCTTGCTAGCTGCATGGATATGGTGTGCTATATGGCAGTAATCTCCAGCATCTTCTGAAGATATCCAATGGAGTGGACGGGAAAACAACTGCTGCCGTAGCTCAGTTAGTAGAGCATTGGGAGCGTTATCCGATGGTCGTAGCTTCAATGCCTACCGACAGCAGATTTCCTTTCATGCACTTGAATTCCTTTCCATTTATGTCGTAATTACTACACTACAGTTGAAAGAAATGGGCATAGCTTGCACTAATGGCACAGGGCTAGACACAGCGGACCTGATCGGCACCTACCTGCAGCTGGCTTTTTCTAGGTTTTTGCTACGGACTTCGCAGTTATGGTAAAACGGTGCTGACTTGGCGGCGTACACGAAACCGTTCGTCGTGATGTACTGTGGCACGTTGCCTCTCGGCAGATATGCCCGACACATGAGGCAGATATTCCCGACACGACAATTTCGTTGTGGTCTAAGGTTTCGGGAAATGCTGCACGAAGCACTTCGAGGCACAATGAACGCTTCTCAATGTTTCGCACCGATCTCGGCCTAGAGAGATTTGCGTCGATGATGATAGTGGTTCGGTTGAGGAGAGGCCGCTATTTTGTGCAGCCCGTGTCGGGAGCACGGCTCAGCGTTCCGTTGCTGAGCGCGGCTTGGTGGCGGCTTCTCCGTTGCTACTGCGCATGCGCGCGTGGCGTGACGTCGCTGTCGTGGTAGCAAGGCGAGGCAACACTTTCCAGTTGGTGTTGGGCGAGGCCATGTGGAGCGCAGCTGTGGTGTCGACGGTTGCTAGGCGATGGCGCGGCGAATTTTTTGCGGAGGGACAACCGTTTTTATGCCTTGCTGAACGGCTTCTTCTTAAAAAAAACTCAAATACCCCTAAACTGTCTTCGCCTCATTATCTGTTGGATTCATTAGGCAGAAAGGAAGCTACTGTGGCCGCGACAGGTAACATAGTGTGCAGTCAGCTCAGAAAGTTTCGGCAAGGAGTAACCATACTACACAGGTTAGTGCTGGATAATGTTGTCTAAGTGCTGGCAAATGTGCAATAATGTTGCTCAAAGAATCACTAGCATGTTCTTGCCCAAATCACGTAACAAAACGTCATGTGACATATTTCCGCCAACATCACGCGACGTTGCGTTGTGATTTTGGGTGATCACGCGGCAGCAGGCGAAAATGCCAGAGGCCCCTGTACTGTACACTATCAGTGCACGTTAAGGCAGGTGGTCAAAATTTCCTGAGCCCTGCACTACGGCTTTTTTCTCCTTTCTATCTCTTTAAGTCCCTTTCCCCCACGGACACTTGCCGTGCTCCCGACATGGCCTGCAGAAATTAGCGTCCTTTCCTAACCGAATCAAAATCATCATCATCCTTTCCTTAACCGAACCACAAGGATCATCATCATCATCATCGGCAGTCACTTCTGCCCCGCTCGCAACGCGAAACACGATCGAGCTCGACCAACCGCGAGCGACCGTACGATCACTCTGCTGGCGGACGGCACCGCGCGAAACTTGCACTTGGGCCCCCTATGTCAACAGAAGCACGGGCCCGGTCACTCACAAAGCTTGCGTGCACGCTAGCTCTCGTGATGAGATTGCGCACGTCAGAGTGCGCCACTGTTTCCGCCAAAACCACAAGAGTCCGGCCAATGGGGCGGACGCTAACTTTCGAAATAAAACTTGTCGAAAGTTTTGTGGCTTTGGTGGTTGTGACAGCGCAGAGCGCTTAATTGACTAGGGAAGACAACATGGGACCAGCGCTAATTTAGAACGAACAAGTTTTGAAGTGGACGCTATGTCAATAGGGCCAAACCTCGGCTTCGGTCGAGTGTTCATTGTTCGCCGTTTGCGCGTTCTCCGGAATACGAGGAATTCGGCCGGAGGTGGTCAGCTGCGCGGCTCCACAACTAAACGCCATTAGAATCCGGGATGGCCAGCGAGGTGTCCTGTTGTTGCATCTGGCAATAAACTTTGCACTTCACAGGTGGTCAGAATTTGCGGAGCCCTCCACTACGGTGTTTCTGAGAAGCGCAGTTAATGGGTCCAGTTTGTGTGCATTCATAGTCGTAACAGTGCAAATAAACGAGACACAAGAACAAGAGAGCTGACGAAACAGCGCCGACTTTCAACTGTAGGCTTTTTACCGAGACATGGGCTTTATAAACAGAAAAACACAAAAATTATAGCCTGCGCGCACAAATGTGCGCAATTTGGGCACGCCTCTGTGACTTTACGTTTGCTTATCTGGCGTTCTGACCGTAACAGTAGAGAGTTTTAGTGCAGCTTAAGTTGCGCCCCGCTAAACGCTAAAATTTAGCGGGGTCAGACTGCGCATGCGTACGCACGCTATTCCAGCTTTGCGTTTAGCGATCGCTCGCTATTTTCCGAATTTAGCGGAGACGCAAAACGCTCGCTAAGTTTGTTTAGTGCGAAGAACATGGCGGCTCCCTACAACTGGCGGCTGCCCGTTTCGCATCTGTCGTGTCGTTTTGCTGCGTTGTGGGACTAGCTGATTCACAATAAATCGTGTTGCTGGGGCGATATCTTATAACGGTTCCCGAAGTGGACCGGTCCACTTGGCCTCGCCTGATTGGTCACAATGGCTCTTTTGCTGACGCAAGCGCGGTTTTACCCAATCACGCGCGGGCAAGTGGACCAGTCCACTTTTGGAACCCTTATAAGATACCGGCCCTGGTTTTCGCTTTGAGAAGACAACGATCTTTTCGCTGTGGATTCTAGTTTGACCACATTACACATGCACAACGAAAGCGAAACTCCGCCTCGTCAGACTACAGCAACACTTGTGCAATTATTATTGCACGATGTTCTTTTTAATAATTCTTTTTGCGCTTGCGTTGCTTTTTAAGTTACTAACAACGGCCGACGGTTTTGACGCTTTCACTATTCGCATTTAGATGGCGCAGCGAAGGTTTGCGTGCCTTGAGTTGTGCGGCGCGTCGTCGTCTCACGCTATACTAAAGAGCTATGGAACACTATCGAATAGCACTCCGCAAAAATTTAGCGAGCGTGACTCGCAAGCGCTAACGCAAAAATTTTCCGCAATACTAAATCTACCTAGTATGTTTGCGTGCGCAGACTGCACTATTTTGGCGTGTTTTAGCAGCGAAGCTTCTTAAGCTAACCGTAAAAGCTCTGTCGTAAACTTCTTGAGGTTGCCGTAATTTTTCAGGCACCATGCAATACCACGTGACATTGCTTTACGCGATTTGAGCAGGAACATGTCATGTGACATTTCGTTACGTGATTTTGGCCGGAGCATGTCACCTGACATGTTCCCGCCAAAATCAATGCAAGAATTGGACATTGCGTCAATTGCGTGATTTTGGCTGGAAGATTGTCACGTGACATTGCGTTGCGTGATTTCGAGGGATCGTGCGACATGTTCCCGCCAAAATCACATAACAAAATGTCACGTGACATGTTCCCGCCAAAATCCCGCAACGCAATGTCACGTGACATGCTCCCGCGAAGATATCACATGATTGTCACCTAACATGTTTCAGTACAATGTCGGCCAGCTTCGCTGTGACCTGGCCTTGCGCGACGTAGCGCAACATGCGTTCTTTTTTTTTTTCTGTTAACTTTTAAAGCCTGCGTCTCGGTATATAAACTATACAGTTGCAAGTAAGCGCTGGTTTGTCTCCTCTCTCCTCCTTGTCTCTCGTTTATTTGCGCTGTACCGCTATGAACGGTGTTTCCTACTCCTTCATTCCCTTTCGCCCTAATCCCACGCACGATGAGCCGTGATCCCGGCAAGGACTGCAGAAAATACCTTGCTTTCCCCAACCCGAATTTATTTTCTTCTAATTATTATTATTATTAACAATAATTCGTTGATTCACTAGTGCTTTGACTAAGCGCCCCGAGTGGCCGAGAGGCTAGGGGGCCATCCTTCCATCGTGTCAGAGTCGTTCGGTCAATATTGTTTACGTAGAGAGAGAGAGATAGAGATTCTAGTTAAGGAAGTGAAGAAAATAGGTGAAGAGTGCACGGTAACTGTCTCTCAGTGAGGACACCTCAACCGATGTTTACGTACTAGTGCTGGTTAGGCCAGCCGAGCATTGGTGAGGGGATATTCGCGGAACCACTATCCAAACACGGCCATCGTGTGTTTCCCTGAACTGGGTCGTGCTATGCGCGGTCGGTTACGCTGAAGTATAACGTCACCCTATTATGGTTTAGGGTCCAAGTAACAAACCTGTTTCTGTCTAGACGGCCTTTTAGCACTTACTGTTCCATCTAAACGGTACGCTATGTAGAGCCATAACTGATCCTTGTCCTTTATTTAAAAAAAAAAAGAATAGTTGTCTGTTTCTTGCGAACCCCTCGCTGTTATCATTGGCTTATTTCTGGAGTTTCGCTTTCCAAAACCACTACATGATTATGAGAGACGCCGTAGTGGAGGTGTCCGGAAATTTCGGCACCTGGGTTTCTTTAACGTGCACAGACGTCGCGCAGTACACGGGCATCAACATTCGCTTCTATCGAAATGCAGCAGCCGCGGCCAGGGCCGGTATCTTATAAGGGTTCCAAAAGTGGACTGGTCCACTTGCCCGCGCGTGATTGGCTAAAACCGCGCTTGCGTCAGCAAAAGAGCCATTGTGACCAATCAGGCGAGGCCAAGTGGACCGGTCCACTTCGGGAACCGTTATAAGATATCGCCCCAGGCTTCGATTCAGCAGCCGAGTGCCACAGCCACTAGACCACCGCGGCAGGGCTGTTCCCATAGTAAGTGTCGACGTGAAAATGAGTAACACTTGGTTAATCAGCGCCCTTTTTTGTCTCACCACTTCTTTGTCTTGTTTGAAAACGTGGTTTTCTTCAAGTTTCCCAATGTTCATAGATTTAAGCGAACTAAATTAATCCGGACTCATCCATTTAGAGAAGGTCCCATGAACGGACCGCGGAACGCGTAACTGCTGCAACGTTCGAGTGACCAGAACCCAGACAGTGCACTGTACCCAGACACGAACGAGGTCGTTCAACAGGTTCGCAGCAACAATACATCAGGCAATACCATAATTCTTAAAAGTCCTTGACTATTAGAAACAATTTGTAGAGCAAGTACTGGGAATACAAGCAATGTCCAGATTACTTTCTCGCGTTAATGTAATGGTTTGGCGAGTGTGCACGTTCATTATCGATAAAAAGAAGGTAACTAGAGAACTGTATACGCAGTTGCTGTCAATGCAAGAGCATCCATTCTGAATGTAACATTCCGTTGGTAATCGCATGGTGGCCACGACCCTTTTCTTCAGATATCCACTTTTTTTTTTTTCTTTTCTGCACGTCGCCAGCCGAGCTGATTGCGGTGATAAAAACGGCGTTACGTTAGCGCGCGAGCCGGTGACGTAGCGAACGGTTGACCAATGCGGGAACAAAGCAAATTGTCCACGCGTGTCAGCGCATGCGCCAAGTAGCTCGATATCGGTATCGTGGCCGAGGTGGCCGAGGAACGGGCAGTCGGAGGCTACCATTCTGCTTCTTCCTGTTGAACTCCGTGCGTGTGTTTCGTGTCTCTTCTGAGCTACGCGCCGTCGCTGCCTCGGACGCACTAAAGGCGGCTGCCCTTGAGGACATTGCGTGTGTTCCGTGCACTGTTTTTCGTTGTGTGTGTTCCCCAACCGTCGCCATGTGCCTGGAGAAAGAACTTGGATTCATGGTGTGTGCCATTCTTCAAGGACCATCGGTGCAACCAGTCGGCACGGACAGCCTGGTCATCCACCGTTCATCAAGTAAGTGGCAAGTGGTGCTCGAGCTGGCGTGGGTGGTTACGCAGCATAGTGAAACTTTGAGTTTACAGCTCGCTAAGCTACAGGTTACGAATTACGCGCTTGTTCGCGTTGCACAGTTAAGCCCGAGGGCGTGCTGCGGCCACATCGGTGTTCACCGTGCCGGAATCGAGGAGGACGGACCCCCCCCCGTCGCTGATGTGGCGACACGCATAGCTTTAGGCTTAGTTGATGCTAGGCGGGTTCTGCACTTGACAGGTTATAGCTGATAGCCTTCCTCCTTCGGCTGCGTCACGGTGACCCGTTCCGAATGACGTTGCTACCCGACCACCATTTCGTGACGAGGCAGTTTAGCCTGAGATATACGGGTGATATCTAGCGAAATGTGGCTTCGCGGAAGCAAACGACATGCGGAATGCCCGCCAGCTCGATGGTTAGCTGGGACATCGCTGCACGACGAATGTCTTCGGGCTGCATGTCAACGCTTCCACGCTGCATCCAACGCAAGTGGCCTACCCTGTTGCACAGCAGGCGTCCTCGGGCTGCAGGTCATCGCTTCCATGCTGCAGCCAATGTAAGTGGTCTACCCTTTTGCAATTTCTTTTTGGTGTGGGACTTCTCTTTGCCCATTACTGTGCTCTACACGTCACTCATTCATTTTTCTTTTGTTCTGCGCGCCGCCCGGTTCGTCGTACTTCGAACACGGTCCGCGTACGCGTGCGGACGTTTGTCGTTCACGGTGAGTACAACAGTTCTTCCCTGAATTCGCGTTGCTCAAGAAAGCCGTTTGTTCAACGTTTCAGATGGCAAGTCCCCGGCGAGCTGTGGTATACGTCGACGTGCGACCAGTGAAATCACAGTACCAGCAGAGCAATCTCTCGCCACGGCAAGCTTCGTACGCAGCACTGACAGTGGGATGACAAGGTTTTGCGTCGAGGACACTACTGACCCGTTCCGAATGCCGTTGTGACCTTGACCACCACCATTTTGTGACCATAGGCTGTGACTTTTTCGTGACTGTCGAGTGAAATGTGGTTTTGCGGGTAGCAAACTGTATCCGGAATTGCCTCGGTAGATTTAGCTGTGGCCTTGCTATAGAACGCGTGTTCACTTTACAGCGCTGTTTGCTCTATATGCTTGCCACCGGTATCGTTCACGGTGCTACGCTTTTACTGTGGAGTTTTGAGATTTACTTCAGGCCTCGGTCCGCCTGCAGCTGGTCTTCCACGAGTCCATGGATGGTGTGGAGTCACGAACTAGTCGGTATGTTGTGAGCAGACATTCTTTTATTTTAGTTATTTGCAGGTGGCCCCACTGCAGCTTGCAGGTGACCCCACTTCTGGACGACTTATGTCGATGACCGGTCCTGTCCAGCTCCAAGGCGAGACCGCGGTGAACACCAGTTGTCAAACTGCTTTGATCTTTGATGCATTATTGGTAGGTGTCACCTGCATACGCCCGTTAGCGTGGCTGTTTTCACTCGTTTGCATTAAAAGCCTTTTGTTCCAGCTTCCCAAAGCCTCCAGTGCGACCCACCAGGACAGCGAGCCGGCTCCTGACCGCAATGCCAGCGTACACCGCCCACCATGTTGCTGAACGTGCTGTCACCGTTGTACTCCTTCGCTGATGGCGTCCTCCTGGCACATAAGACATTGCTGCTGATGTTGTAGTACTGCTGGTAGGTGCCACATCCCACAGCCTCCAGTGCGGCCTACCAGGACAGCGAGCCGGCTCCTGACCGCAATGCCAGCGTACACCGCCCGCCATGTTGCTGAACGTGCTGTCACCGTTGTACTCTGCTGATGGCGTCCTCCTGGCACATAGGACATTGCTGCTGATGTTGTGGCACTGCTGGTAGGTGCCGCATGAACAAAATCTTAATGTGGTCGTGTAATATGCTTAACAGTTACGCCGTGTATCGTTCCAGCTTCCCCAAGGTTTCCATCACGACCTGCGAAAAGGGACAGCGACCTGGCTCCAGCACGTCGCCTCTCATGTCTGGGTACCTGTGATGACCTGGCGCACCACTCGTCCCGTGGCTGGACGTGCTCTCAACTTTGTGTGTGCTCCTTTGCTGATGGCGTCGTCCTGGCACAAGGGATGTTGCTGCTGCTCTTGTAACGCGGTTGGTAGGTGACACACGTACAAAACTTTTCGCCTGTCTGTGTCTTCACGTGTTTTAATTAACCCGCCGTGGTATAGAGGTCGCGAGAACTCCTTTCCATAAATTCATTTGACGTCGCGGGATTGTTATTTGACGCGCTCGCTGAATTCTTCTGACGTCACGCGCTGGTAATTTGACGCGCTCTATAATTTTTTGATGTCGCCCGAATGTAATTAGACAAGCTGTATATACCTGTTCGACCTCACGTGAGTGTAATTTGGCGAGCCTTCTAAAGTAGTTTGACGTCATGTGAACCTAAGTGGACATGCTCGGCAACGTGCTCTCTAAATGTATTGGACGTAGCGTGAACGCAATTCGACATGCTTAAAGTTGCACGACTACGATATGCATTCCACGACTTTCTGCCAACCCGCAATTACGAAGGATTGAAAGGATTCAAAAGATACTCACTGTCTATTTACACTGACAAGATTATTAGCAGTTTTTTTTTTTTTTCAACGTCCGGTTAGCTGTGAAATCAGAACCGCCGTGAAATTCAAAATTGTTTCATATTGGGAACATACGCACACACTTCCCTCTCTGCATAGTCTCCTCTCGATTGAACCATTTTTGTCGTAACGTGGTAATAACTTTTCTATGCCGTCGTCATAGAAGGCTGAGAAATATCCGAGAGATTTCTTTTTCAATGCCCCATCGGTTGTGCAATCAAATGCAGTGAAAATTCGATGACGCTGTGTGCGCAGCCGTGTTGTGCAGTGCATGTCGATTGTGCGAAGTCGCAGTTGTCAATTTGCAAAGCGCACGCAGTGGGCATGCAAAAGTGCTTTGATCGATTGTCTGCCGCTAATTGTGAAGGGCACGGTGTAATTTGAATTGTGCATGCTGAATGATGCAGTGCAGCCATAATTCATCGACGCAATTAATGTGTGCGGTACTGCAGGAACTCTGAAGCAGGACGTACGGACCACGATCTGCAGACGGCGAGCAGCGCACAGGCTGAAAGCGCTGCAGCGACCGCCTTCTGTAACGACAGCATAGGAAAGTTAGTACCACGCTACGACAAATGTCTGTCAGAGCCGTGACTATTCAAAAGTAGCTGGATACTGCACCTTAATGTTCCAAATGAGTTCATTACAACGTTGCCTTAATTTCGTGACCAGTCGGACCTTGAAAATGACGTAGCTGTCGTGAAACAACACGAAAGGAATTGGCGTGCTAAGGGAAAACCACTGGAACGAATAATTATTCACCGCGTTACGTTCTTCGATGACACGGGAGCTATGCAGCTTCATACACTGCATAGCGTGGTGTCGAATAACGCTAAGGACATCCTTTAGGGCACTCAGCTGTGTGATGGCAGAGCGCGAGACCGATAGAAATGCTGGTGTACAGCTGGTCGTTTAGAAATACCTTGTCTTCATCGTACCATTGCCCCGCCACGGTGGTCTAGTGGCTATGGTACTCGGCGGCTGATCCGAGGGTCGCGGGATCGAATCCCGGTCGCGGCGGGCTGCGTTCGATGGAGGCGAAGTGTTGAGGCCCGTGTGCTGTGTGATGTCAGTGCACGTTAAAGAACCCCAGCTGGTCTAAATTTCCGGAGCCCTCCACTATGGCGTTTCATCATCAGAGCTGGTTTTGGGACGTTAAACCCCACAAAACATCATCGTACCATTGATCGTCGTCACTGTTGCAGTGTTCGTAGCACTTCGCTTGCCTTGCTCCATCCTTCCCTGCCCTGCCTGTCTTAAACTTCGATGACCGCTGTGTCGCTTCAGGTTCCCAACGCCCGGTTTCCGTTGGGGGCCCACGAGAACGATGACCACCGCGTCGCTGCACATCGGCGTTCCTGGCTACGGTTCCAGGGATAACACTGAGACGCGGTGGCAGGCTGGCACTGGTCCCGCAGTTGGTGGCCTGCTGACTGAAGATGAACACCCACGCCCGCACTGCACTTGGGTAAATATCGAGTGCACAGGACTGGTAAGACGACTGTGTGTCTTAGAATTACTGACACGCATGTCATGTCGTTTCAGGCTTCCAACGTGGGCTTCGCTCGTGGCTCCGCCGAGGATTGGTCAAGCCCGTTCAGTGACGTCAGTAACCCTGCATCAGCGACCGCCCCCATCATGATCGTTCTACCAGAGACTCCGGACCAGTGAAATCTTTGTACGCATCCAAGTGCGGTGTCCTGGACACTGCATGTGGACATTCTCCCGCAAATACTTTCTCGACGCCGTTTCTGGACAACGCCACAAACACTGGCCAGGCTGCTCGCTCACCTCAGGAACGGCACACTCCCGTTACGGCTGCCTGACTCGGACCCGGTACTCGGGTTGCTCCAGGAACACGGCTGTTTCGTCCCGCGAACTTTAAACAGTCTATACGTAAAAGATGCTCACGCCTACTGAATTCCACTTTCGCTTCGAACTAACGCTTTTTCTTTAAATTTCGTTGTCGTTGAAGTGGTAAGAGCCCGTTAGTATTCCCCGCAGGGTGCGTCTCGTGATGGCATTTTCAATAAATGCACCGGTTTATTGAAAACATGCCTTGTTCTAGTTTGTCTTGCTTGCCTGTCTAGTTTCTCCTCTTTTGCCCTCTTGTTCTGTAAGATGCTCTCAAGAGGTCATCTTTTTCATTCTCTGGAGCGGCTTGGTCAAATTTCGTCGTCTTGAATGAATGGTTTCCCCCGAAGTTTGATGTCTCTGTGCTCACTTCAATGCTCAAACCGGTTCGATCAAAAATCGTCGTTCCGTTGGATTGGTAGCAGCCAGTTTGGCTTATCCATGAGAATTGATTTCGGGGTCGTCTTTCAAACGGTTACTGGTTAATCACCGATTTTTTTCCAAATTTATTGTGTGTCCGTGTAGAACGCCCTGTTTGCTCGCGTCGTTACGGTTCACCTCGCAATGGTTGTTTCGCCCACTCAGCGAATTTCCTGTGAAATGTTGGCGTCGAAGTGATATCAATAACTCTTCGGCTTGGCCTTGAAAGCTTTTCAGCGCAGTGGTGCGAGCTAGTCAGTGAAACTGTTCCGATACCGTTCTCTTCTCAGAAAAACGGGTTTATTACATGTTCTCTTTTTCTACATACTTGCTGAGTGAGTCCGCAAAACACATGTTAGAGGGAAATAGTGGCCATTCTCTTCTAGGAGTTCAACCTTTCGGAGTGGGCTATTCCATTGGTGGACTGCCGGCAGTGATTGCTACTCTGTATTGATATCCACTATTGAATCTGTCAGACTTCCTGCTTATCTGGTTTCGCTGAGCGGGATGTCCTCGGAACGGATGCCTCATCCCCTAAACGCACTTAAGCTTTCCTTCTGCGGAATCGCTTGCGGCACTTGTTGGGATAAGGGATGAAATCGCTTTCGTTTGCAACACTGAACTCGAACGTCTTCTCAACTTCGGCGTGTGGAATGTGTTGTTTCGTTTGTGTTTGTGTATGCCCTGCCTCCTCTGATGCTGTGTCAGATCGGTAGCATTGCTAAGCAAACTAAGTTAAGCATACGCTTTGCAGTGTTGTGCTGGTTATGCTGTAGAGTTTCTCGCACATTCCCGAGTTTGTTATTCGTAAATAAATGAACTGCAGATCATAAGATGATTGGACAATGAAACAAACAAATGTGCTGCCATCTTACACGCCAGGCACCGTCGGCCGTCGGATCAGCGAAATTTATAGGTCGAAGTTGGCAGGCATGGACCTCTGCATGACGTAGCTTGTCTTTTTTTTTTTTTTTGTGCATGGGCCTGTGCTTTCGCCGAGGTCGCTTAACTGCATGCACAATTCTAGAGGTTCTTTAGGCTGATTCGTTATTTCGGAGATGCATACTTATCGCAACTGGAATGGCCAGTATACTAAGCCGCGTTTTTAGGACCGTAAGCTCAAATGGCTCTTTGCAGACCGCTTGAAAGCTAAATTCTTTTCAATGCTTTCTTCGGATTTCACTGTACACCGCCAATAAAAGCCGGAAACACAATGGCACATTTTTCTGCGTTTTTACCTCTCAACATAGCCACAGCTGTACACCTGTGTACTGTAAAACCAATATCTCATTTTCTCATTTAACAGGCCAGCATTGAAGATGGGTACCTGGAGATGCAGGAGGTGGATGAAAAGATACTCATGGCTAGACGGCTATACCGAGATAGCTATGTAGGTATAGACGCGATAAAATTAAGGGGGGTATCTATAGACACCCAAAATAAAAAAAAAAAAAAGCTTGAGGGACGTAGGCTACACTGCTAATACGATTTTTCTGCTCAGTCATCGTACGACGCTTCCAATTTAGTGGGCGGCTGTCTAGGACGCAACAGTTACTACAGGCTAAAACTTATTTGGAGGCTGTGTTTTGAGAGCTGAGCGGTAACATGGCTCTCTCGGAACATTCGCGTCCCGTAAGCTCTTGCTGTTGGTTGTACAATGTTTGAGAATCGTTAACTGACAAATTGACTAATTGAGCATCGTTAATCGACTAACTCATTGCAAAGACGTGACAGTTGCATGTAGCGTAAACTGACTGGGATGAAATCGGGACTGCACCTCGGGCATCGCGGGACACGGACGGAGCAACGACTTCAAGGTTTGTTAGTAAACAAGTCGAGTCGTCCTTCCTACAGCAGACGGCAAAGAGCTGTACAGGTCCTTTACTGCAGCCTGTACTGCAAGGAGTGACTCGTTTTCTGTACTGTAGTTCTCTAAACTTGACACGTTTCAGCAGCTTTATGAATCGCACAGTTTCGTTGTTGCAGACGTGTTACTGCCTTTTTGAGGGGATGCTGGGCTGCAGAGTAAGGAGACAGGCGCTAAAGACATGTCGTGCTGCCTCAAGTTGTCAAAAAGGATAGAAAAAGAAACAGATCTAAGCCGTGACCAGGGAACAATACGAAAAATGGCGCTCACTGACAACCATAATCCTGCAAACATAGACGAAAAAAAAAAAGCGCACGCAGACTACTAACACACTCATAACTAACAAATACACGAGAACACACGCGTGGAATACGTAAGCCATTTGATGAAACCAAAAATACCGCTAATCATCTCGAAGGCAAGTAAATCACACTAGATATCAGATTTCGCAATCGTGTGCTTCCAAGCAAAGAGCGCCCTTCAACTGCTCCCTGCTTTGACAATGAGCGCGCATATATGAACGATCGGCCTCTGGAGACGCCTGATAGGAAAACCTGATACGTGATGCGAAAGGTCGCATAAAGAGTTGGTAAACAATATGTGAGAAAAGTCTTAACACAGTAGAATCATCGCATTTTTTTTCGATAATCCAGAAGGCCTCTGGAAATGAAAACCTACCAATAGAGTCGGCCCGAGTGAAATGTTACTATTAATAGATAAACGCGGCTATAGCGACTCTAGGCAAATCTAGAAATAGAATCAGCCCGAGTTGATTATTCCCTGTAATAGATATACGCGGCTCCAGCACGCCCCCGTCGCTACCCCGCGTAACTCTATGACATTTTTGTCGACAATTCTGACGACCTTTGGTAAATGAAAAGCTTCATTTTTTAGACAGTCTACGCGCCCGATCGTAATGAAAACCTAGAACTAGAGTCAGCCCGAGTTAATTATTCCCTGTAATAAAAAAACGCGGCTCCAGCACGCTCGCATCGCAACACCACGTAACTCTATGGTATTTTTGTCGCAATTCTGACGACCTTTGGTAAACGAAAAGCTTCATTTTTTTTCGGCAAATTACGCGCCCGATCGTAATGAAAACCTAGAACTAGAGTCAGCCCAAGTTAATTATTCCCTGTAATAAAAAAACGCGGCTCCAGCACGCTCGCGCCGCAACCCCGCGTAACCCTATAGCATTTTTGTCGACAATTCTGACGACCTTTGGTAAATGAAAAGCTTCATTTTTTTTCGGCAAATTACGCGCCCGATCGTAATGAAAACCTAGAACTAGAGTCAGCCCGAGTTAATTATTCCTTAATAGAAAGACACGGCTCCAGCACGCTCGCGTCGCAACCTCGCGTAACTCTAGCATTTTTGTCGACAATTCTGAAGACCTTTGGTAAGTGAAAAGCCTCATTTTTTTCGACAATCTACGCGCCCTAGTGTAATGAAAAAATAGAACTAGAGTCAGCCCAAGTTAATTATTCCCTGTAATAAAAAAACGCGGCTCCAGCACGCTCGCGTCGCAACCCCGCGTAACTCCATGGCATTTTTGTCGCAATTCTGACGACCTTTGGTAAATGGAATGCTTCATTTTTTAGTCGATTTACGCGTCCGATTGTAATGAAAACCTAGAAATAGAGTCATACCGAGTTAATTATTCCCTGTAATAGAAAAACGCGGCTCCAGCACGCTCGCGTCGCAACCCCGCGTAACTCTCTGGCATTTTTGTCGACAATTATGACGACCTTTGGTAAATGAAAAGCTTCATTTTTTAGACAATCTACGCGTCCGATTGTAATGAAAACCTAGAAATAGAGTCATACGGAGTTAATTATTCCTTATAATAGATAATCGCGGCTACAGCACGCTCGCATCGCAACCCCGCGTAACTCTATGGCATTTTTGTCGAAAAATCTGACGACCTTTGGTCAATGAAAACCTCAATTTTTTCGAAAATCGACGCGCCAAATTGCAATGAAAACCTAAAAATAGGGTCAGCCCGCATTTTTTCGCAGTATAGGAGGACTTTTGAAACGAAAACCTTCCAATAGAGTCGGGCCCAGTGGAAAATTCTGGTTAATAGATTAATACGGCTCCAGCGGGCTCGTGTCGCAACCCTGCGTAACTCTACAGCATTTTTTCGACAATGCAGACGTCCTTCGGAAATGAAAACCTGGATTTTTCTTTCGCAATACAGAAGGCCTCTTGAAATGAAAATTTACCAGTAGAGTCAAGCCGAGTGAAACATTCCTATTAATACATTAATAGGAAGATTTCAAAGATAAGGAAAGAAGTACTAACCACTAGTAAAGAAAACAAGCACCCCAAGGTTAATGCTGCGCAAGATTCTTCACCAGCTACACGCCTAGTCCGTAAAAAAGTGGTCGAGTTAAAAAAAACACGAAATTTTCCCAGCAGCCTTCGTCATAACAGACTTGTAGCAGGGAAGAACACCTACGTATATGACCCGGTTAGTCAACAGGTCATTCTTCGCATGTCGTAGCAGTTAGCTAGTGGTTTTCCTAACGGTCCTAAGGACTATTTCTCGTTTCTTTTTACTAACATCAGGAGCGTTCTACCAAAGCGAGATATCTTGTCCAGTTTAAGTGACTCTTCTCATTCTAACGTTATAGTGCTAACCGATGCCCCGCCAAGGTGGTCCAGTGGCTGAGGTACTCGGCTGCTGATCCGAGGGTCGCGGGATCAAATCCCGGCCGCGGCGGCTGCATTTCGATGGAGGCGAAATGTTGAGGCCCGTGTGCTGTGCGATGTCAGTGCACGCTAAAGAACCCCAGGTGGTCGAAATTTCCGAAGCCCTCCACTACGGCGTGTCTCATAATCAGAACTGGTTTTGGGACGTTGAACCCCACAAATCAATCAATCAGTGCTAACCGAAACGTGGCTAAACTCGTCTATCAACGGCGGTGAAATATTCTTGCCCTGATTTCAATATTTTTCGTACCGACCGAGATGGCCGGCGTGGTGGTGGCGTGCTCATTGCTACTCACCGTGACCTTAGCTGCTACCGTATCAATATACCTACCTCACTCGAAATGGTGTTTGTGTGCTGTAAAGCCGTTCAACCCCACGTAGTCTTAGGTGCACGCTATCGCCCACCTGATTCCGTCAGCACATTTATACCTATGTTTCATGACGCGCTACAATCACTAAAAACTCAGTTTCCTAATGTCCCAGTTGTCCTATTCGCTGACTTTAATTTTCCGAACATAGATTGGTCTGACCTCGTCCTCGTCACATCGAAACAGAACACTGAAAGTAACTTCGTCGATACATGTTTAACGTTCGCTTTAACTCAAATTGTTAATGCAGCAACGAGGCAATCTAAACATTCAGCTAATACACTTGATCTAGTATTAACAACCCATCCTGATAGAATCACTTCGTGTATTGACATGTCGCGTCTCGTGATCCCAATCTATCAGGCGGCTTACACCGATTGCACATTGTTAGGACGCGCGATTATTTTGTCCTTGAAACCGACATCGCTGTGTGAGTTCAGTCTATTTCAGCGTTTGCTGTACTTTGTAAAGTGTCGCTAGGCTGAAGGCATGTTCAACTGCATGTTCTGGTCACATCTTGTACTTGTAGCCGAGCACAGACTCGTTTTCACCGTCTGTAACGCGCAGAATATGAGAACAACCTTCGACCGGCCGTTCTCACCCAACACGGGGCCTCCGCCGGATCGCTCATCTCCGTTGCCAGGCTTTGTCGCTTAATCACCGGAGTGTGCAATTCTCTCTGTGCGAAGAGTTTCTTTTTTTTTTTTTTTTAGTTTTGTACCTTCCTCGGGCGTCTCGGTGGAATATGACGCGTCGCTGCACACGCCCGTGCTGAGTGGACGTGAGACTCCTTGAGCGGAAACGCAGTGGAACACAATCTTTTCAACAGGGCGCCGAATTCTGATAATACGAGACGCCAGAGCCGCATCGATGCGATGTTGACGAAGAACTCGGACTGAGACGTAAGAACTTCTTAGCTAGACGAGAGGCTACATTGGAGTCGTCAGGTTTACCGGTCACCGAGTCCTGCGACCCTTTCGACAAACGTTTCCAAAAGCAATCATTTGGAGGCTGCAGTAGCTCATGAGCTCACGATCGGGCAGCGGCAGTACGATGCCGGCTCTCGGAAATGCACTCGAAAACTGATCGTTGCCACTATGCCTTGCGGACGCCGTAAAGCACCCCTGATATCAGTGGCGCACCGACGGGGGGGGGGGGGGGGGGGTTCGGGTGTTGTAACCCCCCCCCCCCCCCTGAGGCCGACCTAACCCCATTCCACTCCGTAACTGCTCCTATGTCCTAGAAGAATGTGGCGCTAATGTCTCTGCAAAATGCCGAAAAAAATTATAAAAATAACCATCATCATTCATGTTACTATTATTTGGCATTTTATTTACTTTTTTTTACACACGCAACAACTGTGTAATGGCATGCCCGGTCCTTCGTGAAAAATTGAACCCCCCCCTGCTAGAGATCCTGGGTGCGCTACTTGTAGAGCATTCCTCTACTTATTGCGCGCCTTCATGAATAAAAATACGGTCTCTCAAAATCTTGCCCAAAATGCCAAAAAAGGTAAGACTATAGTACTGGGTTTTTTGTGAAATTTTGACTCGATCAGAATGCGTCTTCCCGCATCGTAGAGCATTCCTCTAATTATTGCGCGGCTTCCTCAATAAAATGCGGTCTCTCAAAATCTTGCCCAAAATGCCAAAAAAGGTAAGACTATAGTATAGGGTTTTTATGTGAAATTTTGACTCGATCAGAAGTCGCTCTAAATACGTTTGGCCGCATCGTAGAGCATTCCTCTACTTATTGCGCGCCTTCCTGAATAAAAATACGGTCTCTCAAAATCTTGCCCAAAATGCCAAAAAAGGTAAGACTATAGTATTGGGTTTTTTGTGAAATTTTGACTCGATCAGAAGTCGCACAAAATGCGCTTTTCCCGCATCGTAGAGCATTCCTCTACTTATTGCGCGCCTTCCTGAATAAAAATACGGTCTCTCAAAATTTTGCCCAAAATGCCAAAAAAGGTAAGACTATAGTATAGGGTT